>JARGCV010000182.1:886250-1597500 GCA_034064705.1 Bothrops alternatus | reverse complement strand
AAGACAGAAACCCATTCCCAGCCCCTCTCCCCCAAGCAAAAAAACTCAGCAGAGACCAGCTTTTAGAAATGCAAATTCAATAATCCTTTCAGAAAGATTTGAGCCTTCCAGCTAGAAACTGAAGAAATTAGGAAGACAAAGACCCCTAAAATCTACATACCCCCATTCAAATTCTAAGGACAGGAAACATAATAGGATTAATCCACCAGTACCAAAAGGGCACACTCAGACTCAGGTCAAAGTTCATGACACAGGAACAGAAAACAACCTCAAAAGCCCCAGAAGGTATAAAAATCCACCACTCCCAGCTACATGTGGTCAGCTTTCCCAGAGCCATCTTTCTGTCTAGGTCTCCTCTTCAATAAACTACAACCTTCTTTCTAAAGCAGTCTCCATTTTGTTTATTCCCAGCTTGGACTGGACCCTGATGAAGATTTTTCTTTCACCAAGTTCAATCAACATTTGAATGAGGTCCTTTCTTCACCTTCAGTTGAAACTAATTGTAATTCTCCCTTCGGAATATGCCATTCAGTAATGTAGGGAATTTTTATTTAAATTAGAATAACCAACCTATAGAAATAGAAATCCACTCCCCATCCCATTCATGTCAGAAGCACCATTTAGCAAACCCACTGAACCAATGTTTATAATTGTTCTTCAGATTACTTGGTTTCCAAACAAACATCTCTCCAACTTATTTAGATGTCTCATGTTCTTTCTTAAAATATGACACTTACTCTTTACCTATAGACAGCTCATACATTTGGGTTTCTTCCCCTTGGTCTTACCCTCACTTCCTCAGTTTTGTTACATATGAATGAGAAACAAAGAAGGAAGCAAATGAAGGTTTTACTTCTGATTAATTAGATTAATCTTTATTTCTTTGGTCTTAGCTTCCCTAACACATTCAGGCTCTATCTAATCATAAATCAAGTTATTATGGTCATCTTATCTAGTTCACTTCTCTTCAATTATTGTATATGTTCCCATAACAATCACCCATCCAGTTCCATAATACTATTACAGGGCTACATAAGGGTATTGAGGGCAGATTAATTTAGCCTCTTGACCCAAACTGTCCTTGCAGCTTTCTGGGTACCTTCATCTTAGAATATTGGACAACTGATTTTGAAGACCCCAAATCCTTATGGCAAAGTGATAAAGGTACAATTTCCCCACTAGCACCATCAACATTGAAGAAGGAGATGGCTACTATCCCCAAGAAGTTATCGTAGAGCTCCATCATTGGAGATTTATGTAACTGCAAGGAAATTAGGGAAACTGAAGTTCCTTTAGCAACTCCAGATTTAAGCCTAAATCTGGAGCTGCTAAAGGAAGCAGACTAATTAAGTTTACATCATTTATTTTAAATTAGTCTCCCAGGTTCCCATGAGTTTTAAAGAAGGAGCAAACACTTATAATGATCTACAGAAGATAAATCAAGGGTGTTAAGCAATTCTACATCATCAAATCCACCTGCAAAGAATTTTATAAATCTTCTTATAACAAAGAAGGAAGCCAGTGTGCTGCTCCTTTCCCTTTAGGCATTTGAATCAAGGTAAAGAATCTTTCAATTTGAATTTGGTTCCTGAGGTCTTTATGAAACCATCTAAGCAACTATCTCAGAAAGAATATAGAACGTGTAACCTGGCTCTTCTTCTCCAGGATGTTTTTTGACTTCCCAGTCCACATTCAATCCCATTTCTAAAAGGTTGCTGAGAACCTGGTCCAAGCAGCATTTTTGAGGACAGAAGATGAAGTTTGCGATGAGTCCTGCCCAAATACTTCATTAAAATTCAGGATTGTTGAGTGGGAATTAAACTCCCATCAACCAAGGTTTGGCACAACTCTTCAGGAGCTGACAAACTCCTGGGAGAAGCACAGAGGTAAAATTTATTTTGTTATTTTTATCAGTTTATGGATGAAGGACCGAGTAAATGGCATATAACCGTAATTGGTCTCCAAAAGTGAAAAAAGTGAAAAAAGATCAGATAGAAATCAAACAGGAAATCAGTAAGAGATCCTATAGTTATAGACTGGATTGGGAAGTTGATGAAACATCTCAGAAGAAGAAAATGGCAAATTATTCAAGATGATAGGAACTAGTCAGTCATATCACTTCTTACTTTCCTCCTTACAAATTCTATGTTTTTTCTTTCTTGATGAAATGTATCTACATACATATCCTACAATTATTAGGTAGAAATTCTAGCTTGTAAAATGTTTTGTCTTTGGGATAAATCATAGGTAAGACTGTTGCGTTACATAACAGTTCTCCCAAGATAGTTAATGCATTATTTGCCAAAAACAATGCACTGCTCTAATGGGTAGAAGGGTTGCTACTATAATTTGGTATTACTGAAAACATATGGCCCTCCTGGTAACAAACTGTGATCCTGACAGAGGAGAATATTTGCACCTCAGGGTTGAATTGTGGAGTTCTTGGTGCTCTGTAAGCTTGGTGGTTTTCTTGCAGATGTTTCATTACCAAACTAGGTAACATCATGATGTTTGGTAATGAAACTACCAAGCTCAGAGAGCACTAAGGACTCCAGAAACATATGATCAGTAATGGCTACTGACATGCACTGAAAATCAAGGAAGTCAGAGCTGAGATTATACTATACTATAATGCTCTGAAAACAGAATTTTCTCTTCCTCTTCTGTTTCTGATTTTTGTCTTTTATCTCAGTACCCATCAACATCTCCACTCTCCTGAGGAGGCCAAAATGAGATCTGAGAACTTCACCTTAGGAAGAGGGTTTATTCTCTTGGGACTTACCCATCAGAGGAATGAACAGATTTTGCTCTTTGTGATCTTCCTCATAATCTACTTGCTTACAGTATTGGGTAACCTCTTGATCATCATATTGGTACGCTTTGATGCTCAATTGCACACACCTATGTACTTCTTCCTCAGCCATCTTGCAGGCACAGAGATTGTGTATGTCACTACCACTTTGCCTCAGACTTTAGCCCATCTCTTGGCCGGAAATGGAATGCTTTCCTCAGTACGTTGCATGTTACAGGGAGGCAGTGCTTTGAGCATGGGCAGTACAGAATGCCTGCTCTTGGGAGTCATGGCTTATGATCGCTACTTGGCCATCTGCAACCCCTTGAAATATGCTTCTGCCATGGACAAGAAACACCAACACCTGCTTGCCAGCTCCTGCTGGATCCTAGGTTGCATCTTCTCAATGGTCAATGCTGTTTGCATCTTTCATCATTCTTTCTGTGGTCGTAATTCCATTAATCATTTCACATGTGAATTGCAATTTGTCCTGAAGCTGGCATGTGGTGATATAAAACACACCAAAGCCATTCTCAATGGTCTGTCAGCATTTATTGTTCTAGTTCCCTTTTCCATTATTTTATGTTCCTATAGTTGCATCCTGTATTCCATTTGTCAAATGCAGTCAGCTGCAGGTTGGCAGAAAGCTATCTCCACCTGTGGCTCCCACCTTGTTGTGGTCACCTTGTTCTATGGTACCATCATCTCAATATATATAATCCCCCAATCAAGTTCATATCCTGACCGGGAGAAAAAAATTGCAGTCTTGTACATTGTGGTGACTCCTCTCCTTAACCCTATCATCTATACCCTGCGGAACAAGGATGTCCACAAGGCTATGAGTAAGGTGTTGAAAAGAGGCAGTTTTGAGAAAAAGCCATGAATATCCATCTTCCGCTGAATTTGTCTATTTTAACTAAAGTCTGCTATACACTCTTAATATTCTTCAGCTGATGACTTGTGGGGAGGTTCTTAATTGTCTGGAATGATGTTTAAATCTGGATCTTCAAATGACAAGAACTGCTTGGAACAAAAAATCAGAAAAATCTAAATGTATTGAATTAGTCTTCATTATTGGAAAAAGTGCTGGTGTTCTGTTGTTTTTACTGCATAGTTGTGGTGATGGATTTCTGAAGAGGTAGAAATAGTGGGGCAATAGACGTTTTCAAAGACTAATACTTAGTATTGTATATCAGGTGCCATGATGATCGATGCATAATATGTTTTTATGTTCAATGTTGATTGTTTTAATAAAAGAATTTTTATATAAAAAAATCAACAATAGGAAGTATACACATTGAGAAATTGTCAATAAAAGTTTACATTTAATTAACACATATTAAAAAAAAAGAAAGATTTTAAAGCAAACAAATTCTTAGAAGAGCAACTAAGATGATCAAAGGCCTGGAGACTAAAACATATGAAGAACGGCTGCAGGACTTGAGTATGACTAGTCTAAAGAAAAGAAGAAATAGGGGTGACATGATAGCAGTATTGCATTCCAGTATTTGAGGGGCTGCCACAAAGAAAGGGGGGGTCAAGCACCAGAGAGCAAGACAAGAAACAATGGTTGGAAACTAATCAAAGAGAGAAGCAACCTGGAATTAAGGAGAAACTTCCTAACAGTGAGGACAATTAACCAGTGGAACAGTTTGCCTTCAGAAATCATGGGCGCTCCATCACTGGAGGTTTTTAAGAAGAAGCTAGACCAGGGGTAGGCAACCTTGGCTCTTTTATAAAAGAGCCAAGGTTGCCTACCCCTGCACTAGCCCAAGTATGAGATGACTAGAGCTTGAGTAACTGAGCACAGGGACTCCTGATTCAGCAAAGACCACAATTGACAGTCAAGATGAAGTTGTGCAAAAGCTCTCCTAGCCATGACTGCCACCTGCTCTTCCAGCAAGATTTGCAAGTCCAGTTTTTTTTTAAAAAACTGAAATTTTATAGAGGATTCTCTTAATATGAATTATGATAAAAATTAATGAGTCAATAGTGTTGTGTCCTGAGCCTGCAAAAGCAGGCTCGGGACGTTGCATTGGTCGCGGGCATTCCAAAAGCTGCCCGGGGACCAGACAGAGCGGCGCCGGCCTTGCGCGCATGCACAAGGTGCAAAAATGCTCTGTTCCTATTGGTTGACACTGTCCGGGTTTCTGGCCATATAAAAAGGCCTGCGTGCCTTTTGGTTATGCTTGGTTGTTGTAGAAGGAGAATAAAGTGTTTGTTCAGCATCGCCATGTGTCTTCATCATTTGCACACGAACGAAGTACACAACACTGGTGACGAAGGGGTATCCTTTGCAAACTGGAACAAAAGATTTCAGGACTTACCCAGGAAGTCCTGAAGAGGGGAAGACGGCATCTGGATCATCGTCCCAGCCTGCAAGTACACTGTCGCTGGAGGTTGAGCTGGGCTAAAGGACCCTTTCCCCAACAGCAGCTTGTAAAGGAAGTGAGTGGTGAAGGTCATAAAGCTTACGATGTCGAAGATTGGTCACTTGACTGATTTCGATGTCTCCCAGCCAGAGAGATGGAATTCCTACATAGCACGGGTGGAGAATTACTTCCGAGTAAATCAGATTAGAGAAGATGGCCTGAAGGCAGCAACCCTTTTGTGTGCCTGTGGACAAGAAGCTTTTGACATCGCAGAAAATCTGGTGGCCCCTGCACCTCTGGAGTCAGTAACATATGCTGACTTGAAGAAAATGTTGAAGGAACATTTCCAGCCAAAGTTATCCATCATTGCTTGGAGGCATGCGTTCGAGCAGAGAGACCAGAGGCCGGGTGAATCTGCTGCAGACTTTATTGCGGCCTTAAGGCAAGCAGCCAGACCTTGTGAGTTCAAGGATCTGGAAGAGAGGCTGCGAGATTGTTTTGTCTGTGGCTTAAGGAGCAGAGACTTACAACAAAAGATTTTTGCAAAGAAGATGTCTCCTTCCAAGATGCGTTGCAAGAGGTGGCAGCTGAGGAAGCAGCAGGCGGGGCTGTGAAGGCCTTGCACCTCACCAGGAATTCTCCAGACACGGCTACCATCCATCAAGAGGATGCTAGAGAAGAATCAGAAGTGAATCCTGAAGAGGAGGTTGACAGATTTCACCAGCCAGCTGAGAGGAGGCAGAAGGGACATCCGGTCAAGGCCCCAGCATCTCTTCAATGCTTTGGGAGTGAAGGATGCCACAAGCGAGTTGATTGCAGGTTTCGCTCCGCTATTTGCAGGGTGTGTGGCAGGCAGGGCCACATTGCATCCATCTGTTTGGGTCGCCAGAAGGTTCAACCTCGGGAAGAATTGTTTCAGAAAGGTACGAGGGTCCACAGCCAAAACAGGGTGGGTTTCTGCACATTGCGCAGGAGCATTCTAAGAATAGGGACACACAAACCCCTTAAGAAGAAACTTTCCATTAACGTAAGGTTGCAAGGGGTTCCTTTATTGATGGAGTTGGACACAGGGTCCGATCTTTCAATTTCAATTAATACCTTTAAAAGGATTTGCAGCATTTGGTGGCCTTCGAGTTAAACTCAGGCCATCGAATCTAATACTCACTGATTTTCAAAATTTTATGGTGTGTGTTAAGGGGGAGGCCACCCTTAGGGTACAGTATAAGGATTTTGAAGGTTCCCTAGATGTGGTGGTTGTTGGGGGTGAACGTACAGGTCTTATTGGACTCGATTGGTTCGAGGCTCTGGGAATCCAGGTAACTGGGCTGCACAGCTTGCAAATGCTGGGCCTTGCAGAGGTTTGCAAAGAGTTTGCAGATGTGTTTAGTTCAGAGCTAGGATCCTACAAGGGGCCTCCCATTTCGCTACGGTTAGACCCAACCATCATGCCCATCAGGGTTAAGCCTAGGAGGGTACCTTTTGCCCTCAAAGGGAAGATTGATGCTGAGTTGGACAAATTGCTTCAGCAGGGCATTCTAGAACCTGTGGATTCAAGTCCATGGGAAACCCCCATAGTAACGCCTCTAAAGGCTAATGGGGACATACGTATATGTGTAGACTATAAATGCGCACTGAATAAGGCACTGCAACAGCACGCTTATCCAGTGCCTGTGGTAAGTCACATTCTGGCCTCCCTCAAGGGGGGTGTATTTTTGTGAAGCTTGACCTGGCACAGGCCTATCAACAGCTACCTGATGATGAGGCAGCTGCAAAGGCCCAGACTATTGTAACTCACAGGGGGGCCTTCAAGGTCAAGAGACTGCAGTTTGGTGTAAATCTAGCCCCTGGCATATTCCAAAGTGTCATGGAGAGCACACTTCGAGGTATTCCTGGGGTCTGTCCCTACTTCGATGACATCCTCATTGCTGGGGAGTCATCTCAAAATTTAGCAGAAAGGTTAAGGGCTGTCTTGCTTCATTTTCGAAAAGCAGGCCTTAAACTAAAGAAGGATAATGTAAGATAGGAGTCACTTCTACTGACTTCTTAGGATCCAGGATTGATGCTCAAGGCATTCACCCTGCTGAAACTAAATTGCAAGCTATCCAGCAGGCCCCAAGCCCTAAGTCCAAGAGTGAGCTGCAAGCCTTCTTGGGGCTATTAAATTTTTACCATGCATTTCTCCCACATAAAGCTGCAGTGGCAAGCCTTTACACAGGCTCTTAGACAGGCAGGCTCCTTGGCAGTGGACTAAAGTCCATGACAAGAGTTTCAATGAGGTTAAGGCCTTGCTCACTTCTAATGCTGTTCTAGCGCATTTCAATGAGAACTCCCTGTTTGCATCACATGCGATGCATCTCCTTATGGGGTGGGAGCTGTACTTAGCCATCTGAAGGCTGATGGGACACAGGTCCCTGTGGCCTATTATTCAAGGACTCTGTCTTCTGCAGAGCGAAATTACACTCAAATTGACAGAGAAGCCTTGGCCATAGTGGCTGTCATTAAGAAATTTCATGTCTTATATGGTCGCCATTTCACGGTCTATACTGACCATAAGCCTCTGCTGGGTTTGTTTACCACTAACAAACAGACCCCACATATCATTTCTCCTTGTATGCTGAGATGGTCCATTTTCCTGTCAGCATATGACTATACATTAGTTCACAAACCAGGAAGAGAAATGGGTCATGCAGATGGCCTGAGCAGATTACCCCTGAACCAATTAGATCCAGATCCTGCTCCAGCCATTAATATTCTTTCCATTCAGGAGTTGCCTGAGTCTCCCCTCAATGCTAGGGACATGGCTGCAGAAACTGCCACTGATCACACACTTACACATGGGTGTTGTCAGGATGGCCTGACAAGTGCCCAGATACTGAGTTCCAAAGCTTCTGGCATAAGAAGCATGAGTTTTCCACTTTCAAGGGTTGCCTGTTATGGGGTAGCAGGATAGTGATTCCAGCCTCATTGAGGTCTATAATCTTGATCTCTCTGCATGAGGGACATCCTGGTATAGTCAGGATGAAAGCACTTGCGCACAGCCATCTTTGGCGGCCTGGGCTCTATAAAGCCATCGAGGCCAAGGTGCACGGGTGCCAAGTGTGCCAACAGTCTCGGCCTGAAATGCCTCAGGCCCCAGAACATAGGTGGGAGGAAATTCAAACCCCATGGTCTAGGGTGCATATAGATTATGCTGGGCCCTTTCAGGAGCAATTCTTCCTGATTGTTGTTGATAGCCATTCCAAGTGGCTAGAGGTTGTTCCTGTTTCCTCCACTACTACTGCCAGGACAATCCAGGTATTGAGAGGAATTTTTGCATCACACGGTCTTTCAGATGTGCTGGTTTCAGATAATGGCCCTCAATTTATGTCTTCTGAGTTCCAGGCTTTTCTTCAGGCCAACCTGATCTGGCATGCACCATCGGCTCCCTTCCATCCATCCTCCAATGAAATGGCAGAGAGAATGGTGCGCACTACCAAAGATGCCCTCAAGAAACTGACTTACGGTAACTGGCATCACAGGTTAGCAGATTTTTTTCTTGCACACCACACCACACCATGCACAGCCACAGGGAAGAGCCCTGCTGAACTCTGCTGGGGTCACCGTCTCATCACTAACTGGACAGGCTGCACCCTGACCGGGTGGCTTTACAGGTGTCACAACCACGGGCAACTAAGAGACTCCAGGTGGGCGATCTGGTTTGGGCAAGAAACTATGGGCCTGGACATCTCTGGGTCACAGCTGTGGTCTGCAAGGTCTCTGGGTCGTTGTCATACGAAGTTGCCTTGGGTGACAGCCGCGTTCTTCGCAGACACATAGACCAACTGCGTTGGAAACTGGACTCTAACCCTTCCGCTCCTGGCTCTGCTCTAGGGGGGGGGAGGAGGATTCTGGGTCACAGTTTCCCAGGCCTAACAGGCCCTCACTAGCTGCTACTGAGGCTGTTTGGGATTCATCCCAAGGTTCCGCAAGTGCTCCAAACAGGAATTCACTGGATAGGGGGTCATATTCACCTATGTCAGATAGTGCTCCAGACACAAATCACAAGCAGCAAGAGAAAAGGAATTCCATCAGGGGCGCTTGCCTCATTCCGCAATTGCTCCCAAAATGAGATCACCAGCAAAGGGGGTTGCCATGGAAGCGACTCCTGACTCTGGCACCTTGGGCCTGTGCTTGGGGGCTACAGAGTACTGGGGCACTTCTGCTACCCAGCCATCTCCATCTGCTGGCCTTGGGCTCGAGGGACAGTGTTCTCAAGAGGGGTCCATTGTGGACTCGGGGACTTCCACCCGTCCAAGGTATGCTGGCTTGGACTTAGAGGGTCCAGCCAGCCAGCAGCTCAGCGGGTCAACCAGGTATTTGGGCCAGCAAAGTCCTGGCCTGCCTAGCCTGGTAGGTGAGCAGGTAGGCCAGGCACCCTCACCAGGGTCACCTGGGGATTTAGGGCAGCAACGCCCTGGCCTGCCTAGCCTGGTAGGCGAGCAGGTGGGCCAGGCAATCTCTCCGGGCCCTTAGAAGGTCACAGAGGGCCAAGTGCCCACCCAAACATCTGAGATACTTGCTGTCAAATCATGAGGGACCTGTTCATGAGGCCCCTGGATAATGGGAGTAACTCATGGGTAGATTATTTTGCATTATTTTTTTTATTTTGGATACATTTATTGTATTAATCAATATTGAAGAGGGTTTGCCTGAGGGCAGACTCAAGTATTCCACACTCCTTGCATTTGAATAATGCAACTATATGCCACTCTTCCCAATGCATGATGTACATGAGTGTACGCGAAGTATGTTCCATCTATGTGGGGAAGGGTATTGTGTCCTGAGCCTGCTCGGGACGTTGCATTGGTCCCGGGTGTTCCAAAAGCTGCCCGGGGACCAGACAGAGCGGTGCCGGCCTTGTGCGCATGTGAAAACACTCTTTTCCTATTGGTTGACACTGTCCAGGTTTCTGGCCATATAAAAAGGCCTGCGTGCCTTTTGCTTTTGCTTGGTTGTTGTAGAAGGAGAATAAAGTGTTTGTTCAGCATCGCCATGTGTCTTCATCATTCGCACGCGAATGAAGTACACAATAAATAGAGATATATATTGTTCCCCATCACAAAGAGAAGCAGAGATGATCAAACTGATTCTTTTATCCAAATAAGAGAATATATTTAATCCCTGTATCTCTTTTGAAATTGCTTCCAGATTCTGTGCTTGCAATGAAAAAGAAAAATGAAATCTTGATTTCGTTTTTCCTAATTAGATAGGTTTATTTTTATAGAAATGGCTTGTACATACAGCTGTGTAAAAGCAAAAGTTGTGGTTGTAATGTTGTCATCTTCTACTGTACTAAAGAGAGTTGGAAGTTGGTGCCTTTTTTTCTTTTTTTCTTTTCTTTTTTTTTCGTTTCTTTTTTATTTCCCTCCCCCGTATTCTAGTTTTTATTACTTTTTTTGAATTTTTCTTTGCATTTTACATTTTGACAAACCAATAAAACTATTATTACGAAGAGTAGCCCCATGTAGAGTGCATTGCAGTAGCCCAAAGATGAGATGCCTGATTCAGCAAAGGTCGCAACTGATGGACAACATGAAATTGTGCAAAGGTTCTCCCTGACCATGACTGCCACCTGCTCTTCCAGCAGGAGTTGCAAGTCCAGGAGAACTTCCAATTTGCAGACTGAGTCTGTCTGGGATAGTGCCACCCCATCCAGAACTAAGGACGTTAAAGTCTGAAATCTTGAAGCTTTGAAACTCCAGGCCAGTCTGTCTTGCCAGGGTTCAACCAAAGCCTATTGTCCCCCATCCAGGCCTCCACAGCCTCCAGGCACTGCAAGAGGGCAGCCACAGCATCACTTGGGTCCCCAGGGGTGGAGATATAAAGTTGAGTATCATCTATTTACTGTTGATATCTCAAACCATGGTAGATATTGCTAACATAATGACCTGAAATATTATAGCTACTATATCTTGTACCAATTAGAATAGAATAGAACAGAGCTGGACGGGACCTTGGAGGTCTTCTAGTCCAGCCCCCTGCTCAAGTAGGAGAACCTTACCATTTCAGACAAGTAGCTGTCTAGTCTCTTGATAATTATTAATAATATTAAAATATTATTATTATTATTATTACTAATAGTAGTAGTTGCACAGTCAACCAGATGTTCGATTTGGCATTTTTATCCACCTACTGCGTCTTCCCAAGGACTTTTATATCTGCCAATCCTAGGTCCTTGGGAAGGACTCCAGAGGTGGACAAAAATGCCAAATCCAGTCTAAACATCTGGCTGACTATAATATACTGCTACAATTATTTTAAAATATTGTCTGTAAATATTGTCAGTAAATATGTGATCAAGATTTCCAATAAAAATGATTAAAATATATGGTATATAAATAAAAAAAGGAAAATGACTTACCGAGAATTCCAATAAAACTTGTTGAAATAATATGTCTGTATTTCTTTGGAAATTTAATATCAGTTTTATTCCTTATTCTGGAGAAGAAAAAAAGAGGACAAAGAAGAATGCAAGGAGATTTACAAACAAATTTGACAGCACTGAGCTATAGCATAAGGATATACTCACATTACACATACCCACACAAACACATGGACGCCCGCACACACCTACGTATTTGCAATCTAAAGTCAATCTAAAATATACAAATAATTAAATTGTGATCCACTAAAAGGTAAGTGGCACCCTACGTAAGTGCCTTAGATGTTATCACCCATTCTCCACAGAAGGAAATTTTACTTTGGTTCCTCCAATATTTTTGCCTATTGATATTCCTAAAATGCAGGGCTTTTCCCAAACTTAAGAAACTTTTTTTTTCTTGAACATGACTGTGGCAAACTGCTACAAGATAATGATTTAGTGTATTGGCCACATTAATTATTCAGGACTGCTTTCTTCAACTTCCCTGTTAGGTTTCAGGACTACCAAAATGGAAGTTATCCAAAACCCTCAATTCCCATAAGAATATTAGGTGGGGACTAATGTCCAAGTGCAGAAAGAACACACATGGAAAAGGTGATCATTGTGAGTCCTTCATTAAGTTTCCTTAGAGTTAATCTTTGGAAAGTTCTCAAATTCTGAGGTAAATCAGCCCAAATCTGGAGTGGAACAAATTTCATCAAATTTCAAATTTCAGCTTTCTAGGTAGTCACTCCCATACTTATGAGATTTAAAGAAGGGAAAAAATATATAATGACCTTTTGAAGAAGACCAAGGGGAGCAGAGCAATTTCCATTTAGTGGGTCCCTATCTGACACAATTTTCATTTTATAATAGAGAAGGAAGGTGGCGTGCTTCCCAATTCTCTCCAGGCCCTGAATAGTTGCCTCATAAAAGTGAAATATATTTCAAGTTGAATTCATATCCAGTATATTTAATTGAAACAGTTTCTTAGCAATAGAATAGAGAAATATTTTTTTACTTCTATCTCTTTTTCCAGGCCATTTCTTTGACTTTCCAATCTAGCTACAGTCCCATTTCTTTTAGCATATCAGGAACATATTTGGCTATGTACATGAGAGTTTCTGATGACTTTGCCCAAAGATTTCCCTATATTTCAGCATCATTCCCTGGGAATTGTACTAGCAGCTACTTCAGCTTTTACCCATCTATCTGAAACTGATAGAAAGAATCAGATCTCCCTGATAGCTGATGAAGTCCTAGGAGAAACACAGAGGTAGGTTTCTATTGTATTATTTTGATCAGTTTAAATTGAAAAAGTAATACAAAAGTAAAAAATCAATAAAGAAAAAAAGGAAGGAAAAAGAAATAAATAACTTCCAATTTTCTTAACACTGTTATAAATACTTTTTATGTTACCCTGACTGAAATCACATCATAATTTCTTTCTTTACACAATCTAATCTTTCTAATCATTCAATCCATATGTCACTATTTCTCCAGCAAAAAGTCCATAAAGGATTTCAGTATTTCAATGGAATTATGTAAGAGAGCAAAGGATAATCTAACAAAGACACAAATAAAAATCTTAATTAATAACATCAAGCAATTGTTCAATATATTTTAAGAATTGTGAAATGATTTGTATGAGTTATCAGTTTATAGGTATCTGTGTTATTGGTAAGTTTGAATGAAGTGGATCCTGGTTGTATTCTTTTCCAAAGGAGAAAAGACTTCTTACATACAAGATATTTAACAACATATATTTCTTCTGTGAAGGCTACATAATGGAAATGAGTGTGTTATATTACTCCTCACTATCCTTTCCTCTGATCTTTGTCACTTTTGCTGAACCTGGTCTGTAGCCTTCTTATACATATTAGGCAGAAATGCTTGATTCTGTGGGATCTTTGGTATGGAGTTTGTTGGTTTTCTTGTAGACATTTCATTACCAAACAAGGTAACATCATCAGTTCTAGCCTAATCTGCAAGAAAACCACCAAGAACAGGGAGCACCAAAATCCTACAGTTCAACCCTGAGCTACAAATATTCTCTTCTAATGATTTCTGATTCCATTAATGTGTTGTGTTCTGTTTTCTGTCTGGGGATGAATCATGTATGAATTGTTCCAACATTCAGGTTTTGTTATGACAATCACAAGACAGGAGCTGACTTATTATCTGGAAAATGCAGCATGTTCTGATAATCTATTGAGATTATCTTTGGTACTGTTCTGTGTTAATGAAAAGATACAGTAGTGTTGCTGAATAATCCAGATAGATGGATTGGAAATCAAAGATGTGTGAACTGACATTGTATTATAGTAGATTGAATGTACAGTTTTCCTCTTCCCTATCTTTATTTTGCAATTTAACTCATTGTCCATCAATAGCTCTGTTTTGTAGACAAAATGCCAAGATTGGGCTCTGAGAACCTCACTTCAGAAACAGGGTTCATCCTCTTGGGACTCACCTCTCATCGAAAAGAACAAATTCTGCTCTTTGCGATCTTCCTAACAATCTACTTGCTCACAATTTTGGGTAACCTGCTAATCATCCTATTGGTAAACACTGATGTTCAACTGCACACACCTATGTATTTCTTTCTCAGCCACCTTGCAGGCCTGGATATTGTGTATGTCACTACCACTTTGCCTCAGACTTTAGCCCATCTCTTGGCTGGAAAAGGTGTGCTGTCCTTGACACGTTGCATGTTACAGGGAGGTAGTGCTCTGAGCTTGGGGAGTACTGAATGTTTGCTGTTGGGTGTCATGGCTTATGATCGCTACTTGGCCATCTGCAACCCCTTGAGATATGCCTCTGCCATGGACAGAAAGCACCAACATCTGCTTGCCACCTCCTGCTGGATCATAGCTGGTGTCTTCTCGATGGTCAATGTTGTTTTTATCCTTCACCATTCCTTCTGTGGTCCCAATCATATTAACCACTTTTTCTGTGAACTGCATTTTTTGCTAGATCTTGCATGTGATGATATAAAAGTCACCAAAGCCATTTTCAATGGTCTGTCAGCATTTATTGTTCTGGTTCCCTTTGGGGTTATCTTGTGTTCCTATAGTTGCATCCTGTATTCCATTTGTCAAATGCAGTCCACTACAAGATGGCAGAAAGCTTTCTCCACCTGTGGCTCCCATCTTGTTGTGGTCTCTTTGTTCTATGGCACTATCATGTCTATATACATAATGCCTCAATCAAGCTCATCTCCTGACAGGAACAAAAACATTGCGGTTATGTATCTTGTGGTCACTCCCCTCCTTAACCCCATCATTTACACTTTGCGGAATAAGGATGTCCACAGGGCTGTGGTCAAAGTATGGAAAAGAAGAAACTTTGAAGGAAAACTATGAACATTCTTATCTTGTTGAATTCATCTATTTTGACTTAAAGGCTATTATTTAAGGTCAATATCAATATTTTACTAAAATGATTTAGCTGTTCATCTGTGAGTAGTTTCTGAAACATCAGACATGATTATCACCTAACTGGAATGCAATTTTATTCTGATTCCTCTAACATCGTTCAAATAAAGGCTTGGAACAAAAAGCAGAAGGATCTCAATCTTTTTTAATTATTGAAAACCCGCTGCAAAAAAAAGCACCGTAGAACCCTGCATGCTGGTAGTTTTCTGTAGAGGTAAAAAAAATGGGACAATATTAGGACAAATTTTCAAGCAAATTTTCTTAGTTTGGTTTGAAACTCACAATAAATAGCATAATTGTGCAAGGAATGTAGCTTTCTCAGCAGCAAGGCAACCTAATGCTAGTATCTTGGTGTAAAACATTGTAGCACAATGTGGTATAAGCAACAGAAATCAAGTACTTCTCCTTTATACCATTTAACAGAAAAAAAAGTTGTCTGTGAAAGATAACCCTTGGAAATGCTGAATAGGAATTGCAATAGAAATTGTTGAAGGGTATATCTAAAATTCTCCAGAAATATCAGTTTAATTAACTCTGGAAATGAAAAAAGATAATGAGGAAGAAGATGAAGATTTATAACCAAATCCAACCACACAAAAAATGTACTGAACAATAATGTAAAAGGTACACTCACATAATTTTGCTCAGTAGACATATACCTTTGCAGTTAAAACAACTGCATGCCCAAAATTTAAATTGGAACCATCTAAAACTCAAGCAGTTAGTTCTCAAAAATTGCCTAGAGGTTAACTCATCTCTCTTTCTTCACAGAATGAAATCCAGTATCAGTTTAAATCTGGAAATGAAAAAAAAGTCAGTGAGGAAGAAGATGAGGAAAATTTACAACCAAATCAAAAAATTAACAATACTGTCCTGAACAATAATATAAAAGATACACTCACACAATTTTTCTGTGTATGCTCATAGACATATACTATTGCAGTTAAAACCACTGTATGCCCAAAATGTAAGATTTAAATTGGGGCCATCTAAAATTCAAGCAGTTAGTTCATAAAGACCAGGATGTTATCTCATCTCACCTTCTTCAGTGAAGGATATTTTACAATTCATCTTCTAAATCTTCTGCTTACTGACATTCTTAATCAGGGATCTCCCTAAATTTATGGAAAGTTTTTGCTGACCAGTATTGAGACAGAGCATTGCATGACAATATAGCTGGACCAGACAGGCTGACATGTTAAGGGAAGGGGATGTTAAATTGGAACACCAAATTCTTCTATCAGCCTCTCTGTACTTCATTGAGTCTGCTGTAATGGGAACATTGAGATGGAAGGAGAGTTTGAACTTCTCCTGTCCACTGTTAAAAGCAAGGAATCCAAAATATATTTCACAGTAGCGATCCAGTTTGTGTTAATCAATCTATAACAAAGGAGAGTCCATCACCTTCTGGAGCAGAAATTGATTTTCATCCAATTCTAATAGGGAGAAAATTTTGGAGGTTGGAAATATGCTGTTTTGTTTCCATGGCTTTCCTTCTACCAAGGAAAACTATTCTATTCATGATTTCCAAAGAGCTCAACCTCTGATGATGTCCCAGTACTCAATCCATAGCCTGCAGAAGTCTATCTTAAGGTGACTTTTTATATAAACATAATGCAGATTTCCCTCATCCTAACTTTATATATATACATGATATGCTACATATTGTAAATATGTATATTTTAAACTGTGCAGTTACCTTGTGGTAAGATGGAGGATTTCAATAAATTTAATAAAATACATAAATAAATAAATGTTTTTAATAACTGCATCATTTTATAGGTTAAAAATCAAATTATCTATTTTTAATTTGCATTCGATTTTTTAAAAAAAATGATTTTGACTAAATGCTTGACAAAGATCACTGTATTTTTAATTGATATTTATTTTACATATTTTATATATTCTTTGTGTGTTCAATCACACTTGGCCAATAAATAATTCTATTCTATTTTCTATTCTATTCTATTTTCTATTCCATTCTATTTTATTCTAGTCTAGTCTAGTCTAGTCTAGTCTAGTCTAGTCTATAGTCTAGTCTAGTCTAGTCTATATAAAAGCAAACCTGTTGAAAGGGTCTGACAACAAATCAAGATTTAGCAACTTTTGTACATCCTGCGAAAAACATAAAAAAATATTGGCCTATTATATTTTGCAAAAAGGATCATTTTTCCCATATTGAATCAAAGGTAATTTTTCTGGTACATTGCATCAAATCATTTCTCTTTCTTTTGCTTTACAATGTGTTTCATATTATAGAAATTTTGGCTAAGGAGAAACATTTGTGCATAAATCTTTGGAAATTTGCTATGAGTAATTAGACAAGAGAGCCAAATGTTATTTGCATCTACCATGAAGTTAATAATTTTATTGACAAGATCGGTGTCTGTGAAGTTTGATGCTTTTTGAGTTTCAAAATCTACAATTAAAAGAACTGAAATAATAATCAGGAAATATTATCTGATTAGAATTTTCCTGCCCGGTATATTAAATAAAACTGGAATTCTTTGTAATAAGATTTTCAGAAATTAAAGATATCCTGGATTTTATTTGGATACTCGAGCTGAAGGTTGACATGCCAATTGAAAAGCAACTCCTTTCTTAATTCCACAACAAGGACTAGTTAAAAAGCACCATGCAGAATGTTCCTCCAACTCCTTCTAATAAACTCTCTGAAGAATAGAACATGTGGGAATAAGAAATAGAACTCATTGGCATGATCTTCTATTTCTTAGGAATATCACTTTGTCTATGGCTTATTATTCTAGAACATCTAACTGTTATTCATCAAAGTTACTCTAGATGTCTTGCCTTACATAAGAGACTTCATCAAGCTCTAATCATTGTGGTGGAATCTCCACCTAGACTGGAGGGAGAGGACAAGAGAGGCCCAAGTTTAGAATTGTTGCACTGCAGTGAGAAGCACAAGCTGGTTCTCCCCCCCTTCCCCCCCAGAATCCTGTATTACTGAAGAGGACCATGGGGAGTGGAGTAATTTCCATTAAAGTTGGTCTCTAGTTGACCAAAGCTCCCCTTATAATAAAGAAGGAAGTTAACATGTTCTCACTTCTCTTCAGATCCTGAATAATTGCTTCATAAAGGTATAGTATGTTTCAAGTTGAATTCAGCTCTTGTGGATTTAACTGACACCATTTTCTTGGCAATTGAAGACAATCTCTCTCTCTCTCTCTCTCTCTCTCTCTCTCTCTCTCTCTCTCTCTCTCCCTCCCTCCCTCCCTCCCTCCCTCCCTCCCTCCCTCTCTCTCTCTCTCTCTCTCTCTCCCTCTTGTTCACCACCCAGTATGTTTCTTTCACTTCCCAGTCCAGCTATAGCCCCATTTCTCTTAGGTTTCTAGAAGCCAAAAAGGTTCCAAAAAGCAGGACCTAGATTTGCTGTTCCTACAATTGCCAGTGAATGATGCCTAAACATAAGGAAATTTTATCATTTCATAACCCCTTGAGATATTGTCACTATAATTCACACATACTAGTAGGGATGATCAAATACACCGTAGCAATCTATGATCCCTATAGGGTCATAAGACAATCTAAAAAACACATAAATAACAATCCAGTTAGTTTATAATGTAAAGGAATTGTTCAAAAGATTTTGAGAACTTTGAACTGATTAGTATGAGTTAGCAATTTATAGGTGTCTATGTTATTGGTAACTTTGAATGAAGATGATCCTTATTGCATTCTTTCCCAATGGACAAAGGATTTTTTTTTTACAAAGCTACTTAAGGACATATATTCCTTTTGTGGAGGTTTCAGATAAAGAAAGCCAGTGTTCCATATTACTCCTTACTGTCCTTCCATCTGATGTTTGTCACTCTTGCTGAAAATGGTCTATAGTCCTGCCACAGATATTAGGCAGAAAATCCAGATTCTATTAATAAAGTGGTTTCTGTTTGGAGGATAAATCATATGTGAATCATCTCAACATTCAACTTTCATAATGGCAATCCCAAGATAGGAGTTGATTCATTATCTAGTTAATGCAGCACTTTGTGATAATCCATTGACAATGTTGTTGATACTGTTCTGTACTAATCAAAAGATTCAGTAGTGTTGTTGAACAATCCAGACAGGTGCATTGGAAACCAAGGATTTCTCAGCTGACATTGTGTTATAGTGTATATAGTAATTTCTCTCTCTCTCTCTCTCCTGTCAATCAACGTTTTGCTATTAAATTCATTATCCATCAGTATCTCTGCTCTGTAGGCAGAATGCCAAGATGGGTACTGAGAACTTCACTTCAGAAGCAGCGTTCGTCCTCTTGGGACTCACCTCTCAACGAAATCAACGCATTGTGCTATTTGTGGTCTTCCTAACAATGTACTTGCTCACAATTTTGGGTAACCTGCTAATCATCATATTGGTACAGATTGACGTTCAACTGCACACACCTATGTACTTCTTTCTCAGCCATCTTGCAAGTCTGGACATAGCGTATGTCACTAGCTCTTTGCCTCTGACTTTAGCCCATCTCTTGGCTGGAAAAGGAATGCTTTCCTCAATAGGTTGCATGTTACAGGGAGGCAGTGCTCTGAGCTTGGGCAGTACTGAATGTTTGCTGCTGGGTGTCATGGCTTATGATTGCTACTTGGCTATCTGCAACCCCTTGAGATATGCCTCTGCCATGAACAGAAAGCACCAACATCTGCTTGCCATCTCCTGCTGGATTATAGGCTGCGTGGTCTCAATGGTCAATATTGTTTGCATCTTTCGTCATTCCTTCTGTGGTCCTAATCACATTAACCACTTCTTTTGTGAGCTGCGTTTTTTGCTAGATCTTGCATGTGATGATGTAAACTGCACCAAAGACATACTTAATGGTCTATCAGTATTTGTAGTTCTGGTTCCCTTTCTGGTTATCTTATGTTCCTATAGTTGCATCCTATATTCAGTTTTTCAAATGCAGTCAGTTGCAGGATGTTATAAGGTTTTCTCTACCTGTGGCTCTCACCTTGTTGTGGTCACCTTGTTCTATGGTACCATCATCTCTATATACATAACCCCCCATTCAAGCTCATCTCCTGACAGGAACAAAAACATTGCAGTTATGTATCTTGTGGTCACTCCCCTGCTTAACCCCATCATTTACACTCTGCGGAATAAGGATGTCCACAGGGCTGTGATCAAGGTGTTGAAAAGTAGGAACTTTGAAGAAAAGCCATGAGGATTCTTGTCTTGTTGAATTCATCTCTTTTGACTCAAACCAATTATTTAAAGTCATTTTCAATGTTTCACTAATCTTATTTTAATTCATTAAATTAATTTTAAAATCTTACTCTGCTTTGTTCCTCCAGCCTAATTAATAAGTGAAATAAAGTACTTTGAATATACCGTAAATTGTTTCTCTAGATCAGGGCTTGTCAACCGGTGGTACGCTGCGGCGGCCTCTCAGCCACCTGCTTCTTCGGCTGCAGCAGTTGCCAGGGCTTGCATGGCCCCCAAGGGCCGCTGACGTGCTCCCCGCAGCCGGCGATCATGCAAGCCCTGGCAACTGCTCCAGCTGAAGAAGCAGGCAGCTGGGAGGCCGCCGCGGTGCCTACCTCCTGTGCCCATCAGCTGGTGACCCCCAGACCTGCGCCCATCAGCTGGAACATCAGACAACGCTTTGGCCATTGCGGAGGGCGAAGGGGAGGCCGCCGCAGCTCAGAACTCCTGCACCCGTCAGCTGGAGACCCCCGGACCTGTGCCCATCAGCTGGGAGGTCTGGCGACGGAGCCGGCTGGCATGGAGGGTGATGGGGAGGCAGTGGCTCGGTGGGCAGGGTCCTGCCTGCCCGCAAATGTCAGGCCCACCCACCCCATCTGTAAAAGAAAAAGTCTTCTGCCCAAGCATAACTTTTAAGGATTTTAAGGATCTTTCAGAGGGAGAGAGAAATAGAGAGAGGGAGAAAAAGAGGGAAAGAGAATAGAGAGAGGGAGCGAGAAAAAGAGAGAGGGAGAGAGAGAAAGAGGAGAGGGAGAAAGAGGGAGAGCGAGAGAAAGAAGGAGGGAGAGGGAGAGAGAAAGAGGGAGAGAGAAAGGGAGACAGGGAGAGAGAAAAAGAAAGGGAGACAGGGAGAGAAAGGGAGAGAGAAAGACAGGGAGGGAGAAAGAAAGGGAGAAAAGGAAAGAGAAAGGGAGGGAGAAAGAAAGAGAGGGAGAGAGAGAGAGAAAGAAAGAAAGGAGAGAGATTAAATTAGTAACATGGTTGTTCAGTGAATCTGGTTTCCCCACTAACTTTGCTTGTCACAAGGTTGCAAAAGGTGATCACATGACCCTGGAACAATGTGACCATCATAAATAAGAATCGGTTGCCAAGCATCCGAATGTAAATCACATGACTCTGGGGATGCTGCAATGGTCATAAATGTGAAAATGGTCATAAGTCACTTTTTCCAGTGCCGTTGTAACTTTGAACAGTCACCAAGCAAACTGTTGTAAGTTGAGGACTACCTGTACTTTATCACTTTTTTCCATATATTTTTTTTTGTCATCAAGCTTTTGACACTTTGCTGGGTGATTGGTGGTACTCGAATGTTGCCATATTCTAAAAGTGGTATAATCGGTGAAAAGGTTGAAAAGCCCTGCTCTAGATCAGGGGTCCTCAAACTTGGCCCTTTTATGACTTGTGGATTTTAACTCCCATAATTCTGGGAGTTGAAGTCCACAAGTCATAAAAGGGCCAAGTTTGAAGACCCCTGCTCTAGATCAATGATGCAGACCTTTTAGATAATTATGTGTGTCATTGCTAAAGTTATATTAAAAAACAGAGACATTGTCTTACTGACAAAGATCCATATAATCAAAGCTGTGGTTTCCTCAGGAGTAATATATGGGTGTGAGAGTTGGACCATAAGGAAAGCTGAGTGCCGAAGAACTGATGCTTTTGAATTGTGATGTTGGAGAAGGCTCTTGAGAGTCCCTTGACTGCAAGGAGATCAAATCAGTCAATCCTAAAAGAAGTCAACTCTGACTGTTCTTTCGAAGGACACATACTGAAGCTAAAGCTCAAATACTTTGGCCACCTAATGAAAAGAGAGGTCTCTTTTAAAAATACCCTGATGTGGAAAAGATTAAAGAAAAAAGAGAAGGGGATGGCAGAGGATGAGATGGTTAGATGGTGTCATCAATGCAACAAACATGAGTTTGGGCAAACTGCTGGAGACAGTGAAGGAAGCATGGGGTGGCATGCTTTGGTCCAGGGGATTGCAAAAAGTCAGACATGGCTTAGCAACTTACACAAATGTAATAGGAATTATACTCTGGTTACACTATAAACTGGAAAAAGTTTAATTTGGCCTTTGAAATTTAAAATTTCCACAGACAACTATAAGAAAGAGAACATGTAATTTGTTCAGGTTGGGTTTACAAGTTTTTCAAAATATATCACACTATGTTGAAGTAAATATGCCTAAATATATAGGTGCAATTTCAATCATTATAATTCAGTGGTGAAAACCTATGTTAAGTCTCTGGGTTAAAATTAATGCATTTTGTATCCAGGTTGCTTTTTGAGGTTCAGAAATACTTGCAGTTCTTAAGAGTGGGTGCCCTAGAATCTGAAATCAACCGTTCAGTTTTATAAGGAATTTAAAAAACAGGATTAAAGTTAACTTTAGTAAGTAACTGTGGAAAAAAGAATTAGGCTATCCAATTTGGGGAAATCAATGGGTCTGGGTTTAAGAAATATAAAATGTATCTCATATTACTTGAGAAGGAAATTAATTTGGGGAGTGGAATATTTTATGTTTATTGGATCTCTGAAAGGATGTTTTTAAAGGGGTGGACAACAGATTTTTTTTGTATATGTGTGTATGTGAGTATGTACATTATATGCAATTTGAAGATTTTTTCAATCATACGATGTGGCTGTGTCCAGCCATTATGTTTTGGTTTTAAATCATAAGTTAATAAAAGTTTGGAAAGAATTATAATAGTCAAAGATTTAAATGTGATTATTAAAGTATATTCCTAAAGTAAAGAATTTGTCATTTTCTGAAGAACGTTGGCTGTACCAAATCTAGGATTCATTACAGAGGTTAATCTTATGTAAATAGTAATAAAATTATTCTCTTGATACCAAGGAATTAATGCAGGATATGGGTCTGTTATGTATTGTTTAAAATACTTAATATTTTGAAAGATGAGATAATATGTTTCCATATGATCTACTTTAAATAATAAACTAAAGGACTGAAAGAATTCAAATTAATATTATATGAATAACATTAGCTTTTTCCATATTTCATTTAACAAGTTTTTCTTTCTTTTTATTATATATATATTTATTTACTTGAATCTCCAATAATGTATGTAGATTATTTTCTCACTTTTTGACAGCTAAAAAAAAATTAAATGTAGAAGGAAAAAATGACTTTCTGCTCAGTCTTTCTTTTGTCAACATATAGGAAATGTTCTCTTTGGAGGATTTAATATCTATATGTTGCTGTGACATACATTTTCGAACACATTTTTTCCTTCAAAGAATGTCAAAAAATTGTGGTATTTTCTTCAGAAGGAAAGAACTTTTTACCTTTATTTTTTATTTTTTATTGTCCAAAAGAGAAAGACTTTTTATTCATTTTGCCATCTTACCTGCTTTAGGTTCCCGGGAGTTTTAATTAAGGAGCAGTACAACTATAATGATCTTTGGGAATTCTCTAAATGAATAGCTATTAGTTTATGAAACCCACAAATTTATTCCAAGTACTCAAACAAAGAGGACAATAACATGTCTATCCTGCCACACACTACATACAGTAATTTTACTGGCAATTTCACTAAGTGGGTGACAACATTTTAGTGGACAACATTGGGATGACTGGAGAAGCAAGCAGCCACCAAAGTCCTGAGAATCTGGAATTTAGGAGTGATGCAAACGTATTGTGGAATTAGCATTTGCAGTATGCTCAGTGTAAAGGTCTCATAGAATAAACAAAAAATAATGTCTTTCTGCCCAATAAATCTTAGCTGAGCTCTTTGTCTCCATGGAAAGAATCTCCGCTTCCAGGACATTGGGAAAGCTAAGTGGAAGGTCCTGGAAGCCAAATTTAGGTTGCTAGGTAGAAGATTAAAGTCCAGGACCCCCAAGGTTGCATTCTCAGAAATGCTACCTGTTCCACGCACAGGGCCAGCTAGACAGGCAGAGCTCAGGAGCTTCAATGCGTGGATGAGGCAGTGGTGCCGGGAGGAAGGGTTTAGATTCATTAGGAACTGGGAAACATTTTGGGACAAGCCAAACCTGTACAGAAGGGACGGGTTACACTTGAACCATAATGGAACCAGACTGTTGGCGATTAATATTAAAAAGGTTTCAGAGCAGCTTTTAAACTGATTCGTAGGGGCAAGTCGACAGGAGCTGGGCAGCTTCCGGTTCGAGAAGGCGCACTGCCTAATATGGAGGGTGGAAGTTATGCACACATTGGTGAGTCAACAGGAAAACTAAATTGTAATAGTCAAGCAGAAGAACATGGTAGACCATCTACAAATTCTACAACCAAATTGTACAGTCAAAATCCACAGTCAAAGTTGAAAATTACATATAAATGTCTGTACACGAATGCTAGAAGCATTCGAGCAAAAATAGGGGAATTGGAATGCTTGGTGAAGGAAAATAATATTGATATTATTGGCATAACAGAAATCTGGTGGACAGATGACAACCAATGGGACACAAGGATTCCAGGTTACAAATTGTATAGGATGGACAGGAGAGGGAGAAATGGTGGTGGCGTGGCCTTGTACATAAATGAGGAGTTAGAATCTCATGAACTCGAAATTCAAGAAAATTCAAACTCACCCACAGAAACATTGTGGATAAAAATCCCAGGACAGGAAACTAATCTGACGTTAGGGATCTGCTATCGCCCTCCCAACCAAACTCCAGAGGCAAATTGCTATTTGGAAAATGAATTTAAAGAGGCTTCAAAAAGAAATAGGGTAGTCATAATGGGGGATTTCAACTATCCCCAAATAGATTGGGTAAATTCTTGTTCTACACATGAAAGAGAGACAAGGTTCCTCGACATGTTAGCCAATTATTCCCTTGAGCAGATGGTCATGGAACCAACCAGGGGAAAGGGGATCCTGGACTTGGTTCTAACTAACGCACAGGATTTGGTTCATGATGTCCTTGTAACCGAGCCCATAAGAACTAGCGATCACAACACAATAACCTTCAACTTAACCATGGATAGCAAATTGTCAGTGAAAACTAACACAGAGACCTTAAACTTTCACAGAGGGAATTTTGACAAAATGAGGAAAATAGTAAAGAAGAAACTAAAAAGAACAGTAAAAAAAAGTCAAATCCCTCCAAAATGCTTGAAAACTGTTTAAAAATACGTTACAGCAGGCTCAAATAAAATGCATTCCTAAAAGAAGAAAGAGGACTGGAAAGTCCAAGAGGATACCAGTATGGCTTACGAACGAGGTAAAGGAGGTTATTGGAAAGAAGAAAAACTAATTTAAGAAATGGAAGGCTCTTCCTACCGAGGAGAACAGGAGGGATCACAAACTCTGGCAGACCAAATGCAAGGCGATAGTCATGAAAGCCAAGAGAGACTTTGAGGAGCATATAGCCAAGAACATTAAAAATAATAACAAAACCTTTTTTAAGTACATCAGAAGCAGGAACCCAACCAGAAAATCAGTTGGGCCACTCGATGACAATGGTCAGAAGGGGATAATCAGAGAAGACAAGGAGATTGCTGAGAGGCTAAATGACTTCTTTGCCTCCGTTTTCACTGAGGAGGATAGAGAACATTCGCCTGCCACTGAATTAGTTTTCCCAGGGAGGGAAATAGAAGAATTAAACCTGATAGAGATAAACAAGGAAGATGTTCTTGCATGCCTTTCTAAACTAAACGTCAACAAATCGCCGGGTCCAGATGGCATCCACCCTAAAATTCTCAAGGAACTCAAGTGTGAAATTGCTGAACTTCTAGCTAAAATATATAATCTTTCTCTAAGATCAGGCACTGTACCGGAGGATTGGAGGGAAGCAAATATAACCCCGATCTTCAAGAAAGGATCCAGAGGTGATCCAGGAAACTATAGACCAGTCAGTTTAACCTCAGTTCCAGGCAAACTGATGGAAACCATTATTAAAGATAAAATTACAGGGCACATAGAAAAACAGGCATTGCTGAAAGAAAATCAACATGGTTTCTGCAAAGGCAAATCATGTCTTACTAACTTGTTAGAATTCTTTGAGGGTTTAAATAAATACATAGATAAAGGGGCCCCAGTTGATATTGTATATCTTGACTTTCAAAAGGCTTTTGACAAAGTCCCTCACCAAAGGCTCCTAAAAAAGCTCTTCAACCACGGAATTAGAGGACAGGTCTTGTCCTGGATTGGTAACTGGCTAAATTGTAGGAAGCAAAGGGTGGCAATAAATGGACAAGTCTCTGGATGGAGAGAAGTGAGAAGTGGTGTACCCCAGGGTTCAGTTTTGGGACCTTTACTTTTTAATTTCTTCATCAATGATCTGGATGTAGAAGTTAATAGTGAAGTAGCCAAGTTTGCTGATGACACTAAATTGTTCTGGGTTGTGAAAAGTGAAACTGATTGTCGGGAGCTCCAGAAGAATCTCTCGAAATTGTGTGAGTGGGCAACAAAGTGGCAAATGCATTTTAACCTAAACAAGTGCAAAGTTATGCACATCGGGGCAAAGAACCCCAATTATACTTACCAACTGATGGGGACCAAACTTTCTGAGACAACCCAAGAAAGGGATCTTGGGGTTTTGGTGGACAGCTCGATGAAGATGTCAACCCAATGCGCAGCAGCAGTAAAAAAAAGCAAATTCCATGCTTGGCATGATTAGGAAGGGAATCGAAAATAAGTCAGCAAGTGTTGTATTGCCTCTGTACAAATCGATGGTGAGACCACACTTGGAGTACTGTGTACAGTTCTGGTCACCACACCTCAAGAAGGATATAATGGAACTGGAAAAGGTGCAAAAAAGGGCAACAAGAATGATCAAGGAAATGGAGCATCTCCCTTATGAAACCAGATTGCAACGCCTTGGTCTCTTCAGCCTTGAAAGACGGCGTTTAAGGGGTGACTTGATCGCAGTGTATAAAATCATGCATGGGATAGAAAAGGTGGATAGAGAAAAATTCTTTTCTCTATCACACAATACCAGGACAAGGGGGCACTCCCTAAAGCTCATAGCTAAGAAAGTGAGGACAAATAAAGGGAAATATTTCTTCACCCAGAGGGTCGTTGGTTTATGGAATTCTCTTCCAGAAGGGGTCGTGACAGCTGTCAGCCTTGACAGCTTCAAGGCAGGGTTAGATAGATTCATGGATGCCAAGTGTATCGGTGGTTATTAAAATAGATGTCCATGTGCCGCCTCTATGTTGGTTGAGGCAGGCAGGATTCCCTTGAGTACCATTTGTTGGGGGTCAAGGGAAAGGGAGGGTTTTGCCTTCTCTTTCTGCTCAAGATCCCCATGTACAATTGGTGGGCCACTGTGTGACACAGAATGCTGGACTCGATGGGCTTTGGCCTGATTCAGCATGGCTCTTCTTATGTTCTTATGTTCTTATGACATTATTAAAAAAAATCTGCATGATACAATGACTCTCCAATCACCTTCTAATCAATATTCTGAAGATAAGAAATAGTCCAGTAATTAGCATTCAGAAATAGAATAGAATAGAATAGAATAGAATAGAATAGAATAGAATAGAATAGAATAGAATAGAATAGAATAGAATAGAATAGAATAGAATAGAATAGAATAGAATAGTTGGAAGGGACCTTGGAGGTCTCCAAAGCACCTGAAGGCAAGACAAGAAGCAATGGATGGAAATTAATCAAGGAGAGAAGCAACCTAGAACTAAGAAGAAATTTCCTGACAGTTAGAACAATTAACCAGTGGAACAACCTGCCTCCAGAAGTTGTGAATGCTCCAACACTGGAAGTTTTTAAGAAGAAATTGGACAACCATTTGTCTGAAATTGTGTAGGGCTTCCTGCTTGAGCATGGGGTTGGACGAAAAGATCTCCAAGGTCCCTTCCAACTCAGATATTCTGTTATCCTCAGCTATATTAATGACACATCAAGGATATACCTGTCCTTCCACAAGACAAATCCCCCCCCAAAAATAGTACTATTTTTCCCAAAAAAGTTCCAGTGAAAATGGGAGCATCAGCTCAGATTGGTCTTGTAGGAGTTAAAGGGCTGTGTTCTCCTTTAAAGTGAGATTCTGCTGCCTAAGGAAGTATATCTGCAACAGCTTATTTGAATTTCTTTGTTTGCTTGTTTTTCATATTTCTGAACCACCCATTTCCCTCAAAGAGGGACCTGAATACTTTTTAAAAATAGAGAACGGTTTTATCTAGTTGAGACAGGACATTTGCCTCTGCTGTTATGGAAAGGAGATGCATATGGGTAAATAGGGCATTATTTTTATTATTATTTACTAAATTTATTAGCTGCCCATGTTACCACAGGATAACTCTGGGTGGCTTACAGTATGAAAAGAATGTCTTGCTTGGCCCTGTGCATATGATGAAAGAGATACAAAATCACAGGTTTTCTGTTTTGTGAGTCTTAGAGGAATATAAAGAAAGCAGGAATGCTTCCATTATTACTGAAGCATCCTGGCCCCAGTTTAAAATTCTGTGAAAAATCCTGATAAAAAGATTTGGTTTCAGTGGTTGCCACTCTTTCTTGGAAGCCAGAGACTTTATATATATATATATGTAGGTCTTTGGTTCTTCGGGTTTTCTCCCACGTAGAATTTGAAGTTTCTTGGCAACGTTTCGACGAAGTCACATTCATCATCTTCAGGCTGGTGCTTTCGGCTTCGTGCTTCTAGCAGCAATGTGTGATTGCAACTGTTTCTTCCTTTTAACTGCCAGTGGGGGTTTGAACTGATTGTCTGGGAGCTCGGCTGTGTTCTGATTGTGTTCCAAGCTCCTTGTTCATTATCTTGCTGTCTCCAGTCTTCACACCATTATATTACTGTCTCAAAGTAACTTTTCTGTGGGCAGCTATATAGATGAGAAACAGTATGACCCAGAGTAGAGTATCTTTGTGATGGAAATCAGACATTATCTCTTGATTCCTTGAAGAGGCCATTGATTCATGCCTTGAACATGCCAGTTTAGCTTTCAGTGGAACATAAACCTATGCTATCCCAATCTACAAAGGGGTAGCATCTCATGTGAGAAAGTATAGCTTCGTGACTCTCATGTTACTACACAGAACACCTAAACCATTTCATTGAACAGAGAGTTTGTAAACATCTACAAAACATCAATGGGGGATAATATAAGTTGAAAACAATAAAACATATCGGCCTTAATTTCTTTTTTAATATCACTCGTAATCTGGCAGATATCAGAATGCTTTGAATAACAGAATAAAAGAATAACAGAATTGGAAGGGACCTTGGAGGTCTTCTAGTCCAACCCCCTGTTCTGGCAGGAAACCCTATACCATTTCAGACAAATGGTGGTCCAATCTCTTCTTTAAAACTTCTAGTGTTGGAGCATGCACAACTTCTGGAAGCAAGTCATTCCGCTGATTAATTGTTCTAACTATCAAGAAATGTCTCTTTAGTTCTAGGTTGCTTCTCTCCTTGATTAGTTTCCATCCGTTGCTTCTTGTCCTGCCTTCTTTGGAGAATAGCTTTACTTCCTCTTCTTTGGGGCAACCCCTGAGATATTGGAACTCAATGGAATTCTTTAGATAGAATGTATCTTGATCTCAACAAAACATATCTCATGTTCTTTTATTATTAAGGTGATAAAATGTTAGCTAGATATGGGATACCCTTAAATTCTGTTGTCTTCTTCAAACATCCTATTAACAAATAAACGGTTCAGCAATTACAGCAAAATAACCCCTGTTAATAACACATGATGAAAGTGGAAGACAATGGCAGGATTAATAGCAATAGGGTAAGGAAACAAACATGGCAAAAGTTAGGAAATAAAAACTCTTCTATTTACTCATTTCTCCACACACACACACATACACACACTCACGTACACAAAAGAAAACCTGGCTTTATAGAAGGGATCTGTACATTTTAAGAAAATATGGGGTCCATGCTCAAAAATGGCAAATTAGAAAGGTGAAACAGCTGAAAGTCAAGTGGCACAATGAAGAGTTTGGCTTATAAAAGAGAAGAAATTGTTCTCATGAAGAGTGTAGAGCAGGGGTTCTCAACCTTGGCAACTTTAAGACTTGTGGACTTCAACTCCCAGAATTCCTCAGCCAGCAAAGCTGGCTGAGGAATTCTGGGAGTTGAAGTCCACAAGTCTTAAAGTTGCCAAGGTTGAGAACCCCTGGTGTAGAGATTGTTGTGACAACAGGTTTATAAGCATAAAGGGTTGAATGATAGCTTAAGTACATTCCATAATTTAAGATGCTAGTTTCATAATTTATGGACCTGCTTTCTTTTTCTGACATTGACATTTGTAGTGGCTAGGGAGAAATGTCATCACAAAAGTTCTGCACAACTGAATTGAGGAGAAGCTCTACAATCAGGAATCTATTTTTGGAAATTGGAGATCCAGAAAAAAATATAGCAATTGAAGGAATAGAAGAGCTAGGTGTTGTTTTCTTTTTAAAAAAAAAAGTTATCAAAAGTAATTTGAGCCATTCTTTTTGCCTATTCCTTTTGTATTATGTATATTGTTTTTTTTTCTCCAGCCCTATTATAATAATCCCTGCATAAATTATGGTTGATTTTTCCATTCTCCTGTGGGCTTTCAACATCAATCTAGTTCCTTAATCTTGACATCCATACTAAAAGACTTCAGTGCTTGTTGAATCAACATTTGTATTCTGACAGTACTTTAACCTTGAGTTATGGTTAATCCTACTTAATTTACAACAATGAAGACAAACATTTTATCCACTCTTGAATAATTCAACAATTGAGATAATTTCTTCTGGCAACAGAGATAAATGTCACTATTTACCAAGTACTTACTGCCCTAGAGTGTGGATGGAGATATTTGGAGTTTTATGAGACTTCCATTTGAAAAAGATAAACTTATCACAGACATTGGTAAATTTATATTCTCTTTAGTACAGTATACAGGGTAGGTGACAGTTACAAATCTTGGGGATATTCCCCATTTGAAAACCATGAGGTAAGCAATTTTAATTTTCTTACAGTAAGTTTCTTTCAATACAGTATTTCCAACTTCTCCATCAATCTTCAGTATCCACCTCTCAAGCTAAAAAGACTTAATTAAACAAGATGAGAATGTTTTTTCTTCAAAGTCTTTTCAACATTTTGAGTGCTGCTAAATGGATGTCTTTGTTCCTTAGGGTGTAAATTATGGGGTTAAGAAGGGGAGTGATTACAAGGTAAAAAACAGCAATTTTCTTGTTACGATCAGAGGCTGAGCTTGACTGGGGGACAATATACATAGAGATAATAGTGCCATAGAACAAGGTTACTACAGCAAGGTGGGAACCACAGGTGGAGAAAGCTTTATGCCATCCTCCTGTTGACCGCATTTGCAATACAGAATCCAGAATGTACCCATAAGAAATCAGGATAACAAAAAGGGGAACGAGAACAATGAAACTCGAGAGACCAAAACCAATGACCTTGGTGATTCTTGTGTCACCACATGCAAGTTTAAGCACAGCAGGTGGTTCACAGATGAAGTGGTTGATGACGATCCCACAAAAGGGATGACGAAAGGTGCAGAGGACATAAATTGCAGAGAACACAAAACCAATGGTCCAACAGGATGTGGCAAGCAAGAGTTGGTGATACCTGTCCATGGCTAATGCATACACCAATGGATGGCATACGGCCAAGTAGCGATCGTAAGCCATGGCTCCTAGTAGCAAACACTCAGTACTACCCATGGCCAGAGTCATGTAACCCTGCAGTGTACAACATACTAAGGAAATGACCCCATTTCCAGTCAAAAGGTGAGTCAACATCTGAGGCAATGTGCTAGTAATATACCCAATTTCCATGCCGGCAAGATGGCCAAGAAAAAAGTACATGGGGGTATGCAGTTGAGAATCAGCCCATACCAGTATGATGATCAGCGTGTTTCCAAAGATTGTAAGCAAGTAGATAAGGAGAACAGTCACAAAAAGTAGCAGACGTTTTTTGGGATGGCTAGTGAGCCCAAGTAGGATGAATTCTCTGGTGGTGGTATAATTCTCAGCTCCCATTTTTCCTTCTGTTTGAGAAGAAAGATGAGGTTGGGACAAAATGAATGTCACTGAAAATAGAATGACCTTTAATGAGATAATTCCTCCACATTTAATGAGCAAATTCATCTTCTTTCAAAGATTCCTTATTTCTAGTATTGGCTTTCTGCAGGCATCATTCATGTGTTTATCAGCCTCGGGAAAGATTGCTTTTTGTTCCAGCAACTTCATTTTTAGTGAATCTTTGTACAGAATACGACATTGGATATAAATATCAAATAATGCATTGTTTACAATGTTAGAATGACTGAACATCATGAACATTAAACAAAGAAATGGGAGAGGAGTGATTTATCTCTGCACTGAAAAGTACACAGTATACTGAACTATGAGTACAACCAGTAAATTAGTTGCCTATCTTTTCTCTCACTACCCAAGAAAAAGGTGTAAAGTATTGAAATTTAAAGTAGTAGACAAACATACTGAACTTCACAAACATCTACATTCTCCAAAGACAATGGATATACTACTTCATGGCTTCTGATCCCTGTTTTGTCTTCATGGACTACCTCAAGAAAAGGACAAATGAATTTTCCCATAATAATAAAGTTAAAAGGGACCTTGGAAGTCATATCGTCCAACCCCCTGCTCAAGCAGGAAACCCTATACCATTTCAGACAAATGGCTGTCTAGTCTCTTCTTAAAAACTTCCAGTGTTGGAGCATTCACCGCTTCTGGAGGCAGATTGTTCCATTCATTAATTGTTCTGTCAGAAAATTTCTCCTTAGTTCTAGGTTGCTTCTCTCTTTGGTTAGTTTCCATCTGTTGCTTCTTGTCCTGCCCTCTTCTTTGTGGCAGCCCCTGAGATATTGGAACACTGCTATCATTTGAACTTGAAATTATGAATAAAAGTATCTGATTATCTGCTGAAATAATTGCCTATGGATGCCACAAATACTAATGAGATCAAATACACACAATAGGAGGTTAAACTGCATTCATAGCATGTTTTTCTGGATAGATCCTTATTTCTGAGATAAGAAGAGGTGTTGATTTGTACCAAAACTACCAACCATCAGATAGATGTCACTAAATGATCCTCATCTGAGTTCCTTTAATGAAGATACTAAGAGACTTCTAAATGAAGTTGCACACTATATGATGGAGAGGTGCATACTGACAATCTCAGCAGAGACCAAACCCAAAATTTGTTTGTTACAAAACTAAAACAGACTAAAACATATGAAGAACGGCTGCAGGAATTGGGTTTGGCTAGTCTAAAGAAAAGAAGAAATAATGGTGATATGACAGCAGTATTCCAGTATTTGAGGGGCTGCCATAAAGAAGAGGGAGTCCAAAGCACCAGAAGGCAGGACAAGAAACAATGGTTGGAAATTGATCAAAGAGAGAAGCCACCTAGAATTAAGGAGAAATTTCCTATCGATGAGGACAATTAACCAGTGGAACAGCTTGCCTTCAGAAATCGTGGGCGCTCCATCACTGGAGATTTTTAAAAGCAACTAGACAGTCAACTTATCTGAAATGGTATAGGTTCTGCTTGAGTAGGGGGCTGGACTAGAAGACCTCCTTGGTCCCTTCCAACTCTATTCTATTCAAACTAACTTTAAAAGATTATCAAAGCAGCAATAAAACATAAACATGAATGGGAGATGCTCTACACATGCGTGGCAATAAATGGGCCTGAAAATGGCATATTATAACTTCACATATCCACATGATCAATAACCATGAGATGGACAGGTGAAATATTGAAAAACTTGGTACCAGTTGTAACACTAGAACATTGGACCGAAAACAATACCAACATCTGTGAATAATGTTGCGGTAGGTGGTGAAACTACTCAGTGAATATAATAGTTGAAGTATCAAAGTAAGCATTTGTGCTATGTTCTAGTTACTCAACCACTTTAATTGCTCCACCTCCCAAAAAAAAATTTAAATCTTTTTCTAGGATTTATCCAACTCACTTGGCAATTTCAGCTAGCAAACTACTCAAGCAGCACTCTGTCTTATATATCATGACGTGTAGAAGATTTGAAGTTTTCCTAACGAAATAAAAAGGATATAAACCTGCTCCACTGAGAATGCTACACTCCCTGTTGCACTTTGCTATAGATCATTATAAATATGCAACTCCTTACCTCCTAGGGGTATTTGATATACTAGCTCTAGTATACATAAATACATGGCCACCACAATATTCCCTTTCAGGTTAAGCTCAATTATGTTATGCAAAAATCAGTAAAGGAATAATAAACCAAAGGAAAGTAAATCATGAGATAAGAGGAAAAAAACAATAAATTAATTTACACCAATACCATTCACTGAAAGCTTTTCTAACCCTTCTTGCAATTGTTGCTGTAGGATAGGGGTGTCAAACTGCCAGCCTGCGGGTTGGCTGCGTTATGGTGAAACTGCGCTCACCCCATTGCCAGCAATGGAAAAAAAACTTGTGATATGTCACAACACATCACGTGACCTTGCAAGTTCCACACCCCTGCTGTAGGAGATGATCAAGCTAAACCCAAGCAAGGGGTCAAGCATCCCATGAGTCCCGAGTTCCTTCGCACCCATAAGAGCTCTAAATCCATTCCACCTTGAATTCCATGGACTCTTATCTACCACCAATTTGCTTTGACCTTTAGTAGTGTACATTCTTGCAGGGCGTCAAGACTGATTCGCCTTTTCACCTAGATTTTCTCTTTTGGTCATATGTTGACAATGGAATGCAAAGGCAGGAGGGATAATGTCTAGGCAACCTAGAGCCAAGGCCAGCTGCTTGGAGGAGAAGTTGACTGTTTTCATAACAAGAAGAAATATTACTATTGGACAATGTGAACACATTGTGGGTGGGGGTGAGGAAGTCTATCATTTAACTAAGCAAGCTTTCGAGTGGCAAAACCAGAACTGGTTTCATTTTCTTCTGTGCCAGTGTAAAATTTCAATAAAGTATTATACTTTCATCATGTCTCAATCATGTCCCAGGAGTTTCTTTTTCTGTAAATGCCAACTGGACAGCTGACATACTGTTGAATGTTTGCATGCAATAAACCTGTAGTCATTTGACCACCTCGCTTCCTGATTTATTATGACTGATAGTTGCTTCCACAGCATCCATATATTAGTTCACACTTGACCTTTTCTTCTTTCAATTTCTCAATGTTTCCTTTTTTTTAGGACCTCATCAACTCGATACAATGACTCTCTTGGTCTTCTTCCTACTTACCCATCAATTTTCTCCTCATTCATTCTGTCCATATGATCAAACTGTTACAATGTGCTTCGTTAATACTGGGCACACGCTTCTATTCAGTGAAGATTCATTCAGCACCCATTCATTCTTGACCTATTGGGTCTTCCCACCCCTCCCTGGCAGAAAGCTACACTACCCTTTACAAATGTTTCCATTGTCATAATTTGCACCTTTCCAATCAGAATTTTGCCAGCACCTACCCAGACAACCTGAATAAACTGATGCCCTTGAAATGAAAGTTTGGACCAAGACATACTAAAATAGCTGTCACGACCTCTTGTTATTAAGACAGGTTTTCCGCTTTAGTGCCCACCAGAAATTTTACATCTAAACTCACTGACTTTCCATAAAGCACCATTGAATGTTATTTGAAAAAAAATTTGGTTGTCCCCAAACCAACACAATTAAAGGGTCTATTGTCTAAAGAGGTGATTTTTCTTTCCTCCTCCTTTCTCCACCTCCCATGAGAAAATACTTCACCTTTGTCTGGTTAAACAGAAAAGATTCAATAATTTCTAAAGCCACACTCTTGTCTTGTGTATTGCTGTTTATTTTAAATTCTTAAAAGTCATACAAATACATTTTCATTTTTTATACAGTATTAAACATTGGAAGTACTTACACAATGACTTTCCAGCCTTGCATTTTTGAAGGTGTCTAACTTTAAAGTAGTTAATAGGCAATTACTGAAAGTAGTTAGCAAGGGAAGTGCAAACTTGGTGTCCTTTGAAAAGGCTCTGTTTGCAGCTGGAGCAACTATGACTAATTTCCCCAGTTTCCAATTCTCCCACTCTCCAGAGTCCATTGCAGAACAAAACAGAATAACAGAGTTGTAAGGGACCTTGGAGGTCTTCTAGTCCAACCCTTAGGAGACCTTATACCATTTCAGACAAATGGCTATCCAGTCTCTTCCTAAAACCCTCCAGTGATGGAGCACCCACAATTTCTGAAGGCAAGCCATTCCACTGATCAATTGTTCTCACTTTTAGGAAATTTCTCCTTAATTCCAGATTGTTTCTCTCCTTGTTTAGTTTTCATTCATTATTTCTTGACCTGCCTTCAGATGCTTTGGAAAATAGATTGACCCCTTCTTCTTTGTGGCAGCCCCTCAAATATTGGAACACTGCTATCATGCAGTCTTTTCATGGGAAACAATTGTATAAAGAGCAGTTTGGTCCTCTATTCAGTTTCACATCCTCTTTTCATCCAGAGAGAGTCAAAGGAACCAAACTTTGCCGCAAAAGTTGGCTCTGCTTTCATGAAGCTGTCTTCAGTCTGCCTTTCTTTCCCAAAAGCTCTACTCAAAAAAACTCAACATGCTATAAGAATTCATTCAGTTCAAATAATTCCTAATATATCATATCAATGTTTAGGCAGCCATTTTGTTTCGATGTAGAATAAGATGGGGGTTTTTTTATGTTTGAGGCCAGAAAGTTTTTTTTCCCAATTCCTTTGCTACTGAGGCCAAATATATTTAGTATTTGACTGACAGTACTATATTTTTTCTATTTTTGTTTCGAGAATAGACAAATTATTTAAAATATCTCTACCAACTCCCCAAAAATGATAATTCTAAAGGTATAGTACTAAGATTATAATATTCATTGTTTTGGAAGTACGATCTTAGCTGGAGTAGTAGGAAATTATGTTAATCTTTCATTTACTTAGAGTAAATGTTGATTGACAAAAATTCAAGCTTTGAACAACAATATTGAATGCACAATTCATATTAAATATTAACTGGTTCTATTTATAGATACTTAATAAAACTTCATGCTTATTTTAACAAAGATCACGTTTCTCTCTTTTCATTTGGTTTAATGTGTTTTATTTCCCTTTCTTTTTCTTACTTTCTACAAATATCACGTTCTTTTTTTTAACTTGCAAAAATCTGGTGACCACTTGATGATAACCAAAAGATTCAGAAATTATTACCACACTTATAGTATAACCATTTTTTTGTGATTATCCAGATTCATGGAGCTCAAATCTGTTAGCCTCCTTTTCTTAGTTTTCTCCCTGTCTTCCTTATGATGAAGTGATCTAATGACTCTTTATTTGAATTGTACTAATGGAGAAATTTATCATTTCACCAAGAACCAGTTAGGTGTATTGGTTAAGGCATCAGGCTAGAAACTGGGAGACTGTGAGTTCTAATTCAGCCTTCAGCATGAAGCCAGCTGGATGACTTTGGAGCAGTTACTCTCTCTCAGTCCTAGGAAAAAGGCAATGACAATCACTGATGAAAAATATTGCTAGGAAAAATGCATGGACTTCTTCATGTAGTCACCAGGAATCAAGACTTACTCAAAAGCACAAAAACAATCTTGTCACATCTCTTTCTCAGTAGACCATTGTTTCTCAACCATGACAATTTTAAGACATGTGGACTTCAACTCCCAGAATTCCACAGCCAGCAATGGTGGCTGTGGAATTCTGGGAGTTGAAGTCCACATACCTTAAAATTGTCAAGGTTGAGAAACACTGCAGTAGACCAAGTGAAGGAAAAGAGTTTACAAGAAATATTAGAATTCTATTTTATTGATACAGGGTGTTTATACCTTGAAAACATGACAGCATTTCCCTTTTCTTTCTCTTACACCAAAAAGTATTACTATGGACCAATCTTGAGTTCCTTTCCTCACATATTCCTGTTTTCCTGGGATCTGTTCATGTTTTGCTGATAAGTGCCACATATTTTCTTCAAGGTCATTTCTGCAGTCCAGCCTGCTTTTCCACTTTATCATGTCTAAAAAAGATTGGGAATGTTAAAATAGGGTGGGATTATTTTGATAGTAAGCCTCCCTCCACTTCAAGAAAACATCACAAAATATCAATCCAGCAAGATGTCCGTGGTCATGTTCATTGTTCAAAGCCCCATCTTCTCACCATCTTGATCACTGCTGAATGAATCTCCTTGTTCCGCAAGGTATAAATGACAGGGTTAAGCAAGGGAGTAACTACTAGGTAACAGACAGTCATTTCCTTATTGTGAGAAGGACCTGAGTCTGGGTGGGGCATAATGTACATAGAAATAACGGTGCCATAGAACAAGGTGACTACAGTGAGGTGGGACCCACAAGTGGAGAAGGCCTTACTCCTTCCTGCAGTTGACCTCATGTGTAATATAGAATGCAGAATGAATCCATAGGAAAACAAGATGATTGAAAGGGGAATAAAGACCATGAATGCTGATAGACCAGAGACAATTACTTTAATCATTTTTATGTCACCACATGCAAGTTTCAGCACAATAGGCAGCTCACACATGAAGTGATTAATGAGATTAGAACCACAGAAGGAATGACGAAAAGTACTGACAACATAAACCATGGAAAATGCAAAGCCAATTATCCAACATGTGCTGACAAGCAGGACCTGGTGGAACTTGCTCATGGCTGTAGCATATAACAAGGGAGAGCAGATAGCCAAGTAACGGTCATAGGCCATGACACCTAATAGCAAACTTTCAGCACTGCCTATGTTCAATGCAATATAACCTTGCAGCATGCAACGTGTCAAGGAAAGAACGCCATTCCCAGTGACTAGATGAATCAACATCTGAGGCAGCGTGCTGGTGACCAACCCAATTTCCATTGCAGCAAGATTGCTGAGAAAATAATACATGGGAGTATGTAGCTGGGAATCAGCCCACACCAATGTGATGATCAGCAGGTTGCCAAAAAGGATAAGCAAGTAGATGACAAGGAGCACCCCAAAGAGCAGAAGCTGGGTCCCACGATGACTTGTGAGTCCCACCAACATGAATTCTTTAACAGAGGTGAAGTTCTCAGCTCCCATCTGGCTAACAAACCTGTAGGATAAAAGAAGTTGTTGAAAGGTAGTGAGATTCTTTGAAATGAGACAATGCTTTTTTAAAAATAGGATACCCATAGAAGACTGGTGCAGGCAGTAACCAAGGCTTAAATAGTCATGACAATTTGTTGCAGACCTTTAGAGGTTCCTTTAATCAGGAATCTTTCTGGGAAACAAGTTCTTTTAACAAAATTTTATGTAGAGAACATTTGGAAATAATATATTAGCTACTAGATGAGATTTAATACAAAAATTAGACAAATGATAGGTTTCCTTCATGTAAAATCACTATGCCAAAGGAATTTCTAAAGCATTTTTCATGAGATTATGTATTTATGTATTTATATCCTGCCTTTATTTTATTTTTATTTTTTTTTTACAAATAACTCAAGCCAACAAACATATCTAATACTCCTTTCTATTTTCACCACAACACCAGTCCTGTGAGGCGAGTTTGGCTGAGAGAAAGTCACCCAGCTGGCTTTTATGCCTAAAGTGGGACTAAAATTTGCAGAAACTAGAAATTGCAATGATTAAACCTAGGTGGCTGAGAATTGAGAAATATTTCATACTATTTTTTACTACAGGTAGCTTTTCCTGCATCCTACTCACATGCCTGTTGTCTGTTTGGGTGCCCTTTACTTAAAGAATCGTAAACGTTGTGTCATTTGATTTGATCAGTGAGAACAATCAATCAATGCAACTGCCTAGCTTGAGAAATTGTGGGTCCTCCATCACTGGAGGCTTTTAAGAAGAGATTGGACAGCCATTTGTCTCGAATGGTATAGGGTCACCTGCTTGAGCAGGAGGTTGGACCAGAAGATCTCCAAGATCCCAACTCCGTTATTCTATATTCCGTAAAAGCATCATCTTCACTCAACCCATCCAGTTACATTGGCAAATTTAACCCTTACAGATCACGTCAAACACTGCAGGATGAGGGGAAATCCTGGGCTTCTCAAAGCCAGAAGCTTGAATTTCTGGGCCTCCACTCCAGAGATATCGGTAACCATGCAAAAATTGAAACATTATGACTGGATTATACAATAGGGGTCTTGTACTTTGCTGGAGATGCAAACACAATAAAACCTGAACTATCTTGCTAGGACAAGCCCCAGTAGGAGTCTTGCATCAAAGCACAAGACCACAAATTTGGCAGACCACAAATCTTATCCCACTTAGCTTAGTGGAATGGCACCTTCTTACCAAGTTTGCCATACTATGCCAAGATTGTATGCATTAACCACCATTGTGAACAGGTAAGCATATAGCTGACTACAGCATCAGTCGGCTATAGTCAGCTATAGCAGCAGTCATTAAGGCTTTTGACCACAATGCTTAGTTCTTTCAGAGGTACTGATGAATTTCCACCTAATTAAAAACAATATCTTCCCCCATGTAAGCCTTTCTATTCTCTATCAACCGACTTCCAAATGGCAAAATGTCTTACCTTTCTGTACCTCTAAAAGGTCCCTCAGCCATCAAGTAGGATCACATCACACTACCTGCTTGTGTTGAGGCAAAACAGTGAGAAAGAACAGGAAATTCAATGGGTTTTCAGAGGAAGATTCTTACTTGTTCTATAATACGTTCTTCTGATATTTGAAAAGGATTCCCTGTGCCCATCAACCTAATGACTACCAACTTATGAAAACAGAGACTTAGCTGAATAAAGCATAGTTGTAGGAAAATCCTGCTTCACATATTACAAGCCATGGAGATACAGTACATACATACTTAAAGAATTTGAGAAATTGTATGTATTAATGTTATCCTATTCTTGACTTTCCTGTGGCAAATTACTTTGGACTCCCTAATTTCAGTGTCATCTTTCAAAGGTGACTGGCTTATAAATGAGAAGACATGATTTTGTGAGTAAGTTTTTGAAATTGGAAGAGGAATTGCCTTACATATCATGCAAAGAGCCATCCAGGTTAATGATCTCAACAAGACCTCAGGTAGACTTTGTTTGTTCCATGGAATTTACTGAAGGCCTTTTAGTTGATAATTCCAACTGTTCTTTTTGGTGCAAAGTATATTTTCAGTAAATCTAAGTTATACTGTCTTGATCCTCCTAGCAGCTAACTGTGGTTAGATCCAAAGCCACTCATCCTTGCTTTTTCTTCTCCCAAATATTGGCAGTTGCTGTTTTGCTGTGTGCAGAAGCACTAAAGATTGCAAAAGATAATAAAAATAATATGAATCTACTCCATGGAGATTATTCCAGTTCCACTGGAACTTTACTGTATTTCATTATAATTCATTTTTTATCTCAATCTCTTGAGAACTGAAGTACTTGATTAACAAAGTCAAATAAGATGGGTTCTCTGAATAATACAGGAAGTCCTTCACTTTCAACAGTTGCTTAGCAACCCTTTAAAATTTATGACAGACCTCCCCATAGCTACTTAATACTTGGATTCAAAGTTCTGATGGTTGCATCCCCCTACCATACTCATGTGATCACATTTTGGGCACTGAGCAACCGTCCCACATTTACAACTATTTGCAGCATCCCACAGTCACATGACTACAATTTATGGTTTTTTTGCTGGTGTTTACTTCCGGTTTTTGGCAAAAAAACACCCATTGAGGTTGATGGATTTGCCGAAGAACCTCAGTGTTGACTTCATGAAAATGGCAAATGGCTAATAGTAAACCATGGGTTCATTTAATGACTGCAGTGATCATTTAATGACTGTGGCATTCACTTAACAACTGCCACAAAAATGGTCATAAAATTGTGGTGTGGTCACATGGTTACCCACTTAATGACCGGGATGGCTGTAATTTCGAAAATTACCTTTAAAGACCATCCCGTGGTGCATTTTGAGCCCGATTAATAAATTGATTGAATATATTTTAATAGCAATAGCACTTAGACTTACATACTGCTTCATAGTGCTTTACAGCCCTCTCTAAGTGGTTTACAGAGTTAGCATCTGGAGAAGGATGAAAAGCTCAACCTTGAGCCAGTTAGGATTTTTTTAAAAAAAAAAAAAATCTAGCTCTTTCTGTGATGATGGTACATTATGTCACAAGTAGAATCATAGGAGAAATTTTCTGGAATTTTGTTTCCAAAACTAAATGTACTGAATAATTTTGGGTTTGCGTTTTCTTCACTGTATGTATCTGATGAATAGGAAAAACTGCAGGAAGATCTGCCTGTCACAAAGAAAAAGGGAAAAAAGGAATTTTCCTTAGAAGTGAGATTCATAGAATATGACATTTTCTTCCATTATATTTCCTCCTCAGTATTCCCAATATTTTCCAGCATGTCTAAAATCACTAATAATTCATCTTGTTATAATGGGATTATACACAGTTATAATAGGATTATACACTGCAATACAACACACATAGTCTCTCTCTCTCTCTCTCTCTCTCACACACACACACACACACACACACACACACACCTTAGAATTCAATGAACAAACCCACCTTATTCTAAAATATATATTTAGCAACATGAGAATGCTCATGCTATTAAGCTAAAATCCTTCAGGATTTTGAGTGATGCTTTATGGACTTCCTTGTTTCTCAGAGTATAAATAATGGGATTCAGAAGAGGTGACACCACAACATAAAAGACTGCAATTTGCTTATCATGATCTTGACCTGTGTCTGAATGGGGGATGACGTACGTAGAAATAACAGTACCATAGAACAAGGTAACCACCATAAGGTGGGAGCCACATGTGAAGAAAACTTTATGCCATACAGTAGTTGACCTCATGTCCAATACAGAATATAGAATTAAACCATAGGAAGACAGAGTGACTAAAAGGGGAATCAGAACAATGAATGCCGATAAACCAAAAACAACTGCTTTAGTTATAGTGGTGTCATCACATGCAAGTTTTAACACAACAGGCAGCTCGCAAATGAAATGGTTAATGTGATTGGGGCCACAGAATGGATGATGAAAGATGAAAGCAACATATACAACTGAGAAGAGACAGCCTATGGTCCAACAGGATGTGGCAAGCAGTCGCTGGTGCATCCTGTCCATGGAAGAGGCATATATCAGTGGATGGCAGATTGCAATGTAGCGGTCATAAGCCATAACTCCCAGCAACAAACATTCTGTACTACCCATGATCAGAGCAATATAACTCCGCGTCACACATCGTGCTAAGGAAATGACTCCATTTCCAGTCAAAAGTTGACTTAACATTTGGGGCAAAGTGCTAGTACTGAAGCCAATTTCCATGCCCGCAAGGTTGCTGAGAAAAAAGTACATGGGAGTGTGGAGTCGGAAATCAACCTGCACCAGGATGATGATCAGCAGGTTCCCAAAAATTGTAAGCAAATAGATGATGAGGATGACCCCAAAGAGAAAAAGCTGTGTTCTTCGGTGGCTGGTGAGTCCCAATAAGATGAACTCCTTGATGGAGGTAAAGTTCTCACTCACCACCTTGGCATCTTGCCTGAAATGAAAGGAAATTAGTGACAGATATTGAAATTTCCTGGAAACAAGACAGAAAGAAAGAGAGAGAGAGAGATAGAGAAGGAGGGAGGAAGGGACGGAGGAGGAGGGAGGGAGGAGGAGGGATGGAGGGATGGAGGGACGGAGGGAGAAAGAAAGAAAGAAAGAAAGAAAGAAAGAAAGAAAGAAAGAAAGAAAGAAAGAAAGAAAGAAAGAAAGAAAGAAAGAAAGAAAGAAAGAAAGAAAGAAAGAAAAAGTTTCAGAGTACATCCTCAAGAAAGTCATAATCATTACAAACTAATCACTACAAGCTGCAATATATCAGATATCATCTGAGACTCTCTCTTTTAGATTTTTTAATATGTTGTTACTTGCAAATATTAAAAACAGCATATTGAATATTTTCTATTTTTTAGTTTTTAAAATTAGTTAGAAGACCATGGACACCACTAGGCATATGATTCAAGAATTTTGAGCTACAATTTTTACACATTTATAGCTTTCTGGAAAAGTGTTGCATTTTTTTATTGAGGGATTGTTCCAATGACTGGAACAAATGGTAATATTCATCAATGGTCTGATAATTCAGTGAATGTTGAATTAAATGCCCTCACCTTGCAGTTATAAATGCAATTCAAATGTATTATTCCAAATTCAGTCCATCCTTTTGTAATAGTTTGGACTAAAATGATATAATTGTTAAATTAACTTTAAACTGATAATTGTATGTTAAAGACATTTGAGTTATTTTTTGCCCAAGCTCTAAAATCTGGATTTTATACAAACATCAGGGACTTTTTGGCATGGATGATGGCCCAAAGAAACACCAGTGTTGAAAGAGGGACATAATATCTGATCTCTACTAATAGATTATTGATTTGGGATTTTCTTTTTAAGCCTTTGAACTTTTTTTCGGGACATGGCAAGATTTTTGAGCAACATGATCAAATTTTGGGAAGTTTTTTTGCCTTATCTTTCTGATATGAATATTGATATTATACTAGGTGATGAAAATTGTTTCATAAAAGTGTTTTGCTGTTAATTTGTTGAATTAAAATGTTCTAAGAAGCCAACTGACCAATACACAGAATGGTACTTTGATATGGTATTTTTAAAGAAGAGATTGGACAACCATTTCTCTTCCAGATCCTTGAACTCACAAGGTCTGGCTGCTTGCCTTAAGGCTGCAATAAAGTCCGCAGCAGATTCACCTGGCCTCTGGTCTCTTTGCTCGAACACATGTCTCCAAGCAATGACAGATAATTTTGGCTGAAAGTGTTCCTTCAACATTTTCTTCAAGTCAGCATATGTTACTGACTCCATTGGTGCAGGGTCCACCAGATTCTCTGCGATGTCAAAAGCTTCCTGTCCACAGGCACACAAAAGAGTTGCAGCCTTCAGGCCATCTTCTCTAATTTGATATACTCTGAAGTAGTTCTCCAACCATGCTATGTAAAAATTCCATTTCTCTGGGTCGGAGACATCGAAATCAGACAAGTGGCCAATCTTCGACATCATACAGTTTACGACCTTCACCACTCGCTTCCTCTGCAAACTGCTGTTTGGGGAAAGGGTCACCCTCCAGCGACACTATAATGAGAGGCTGGGACGCTGATTCAGACGCCGTCTTCCCCTCTTCAGGACTTCCTGGGTAAGTCCTTAAACCTTTTGTTTCAGCTTGCAAAGGTTCCCACCTTTGTCGCCAGTGTTGTATACTTCATTCACATCCAAATGATGAAGACACATGGCGATGCTGAACAAACACTTTATTCTCCCTCTACAAAAACCAAGCGAAAGCAAAAGGCACGCAGGCCGTTTTATATGGCCAGAAGCCCGGACAGTGACAATCAATAGGAACAGACCGTTTTCGCACCTTGCGCATGCGTGCAAGGCTGGCGCTGCTCTGTCTGTTCCCGGGCAGCTTTTGGAATGCCTGGGACCAATGCAACGTCCCGAGCCTGCTTTTGCAGACTCAGGACACAACAGGGGCCACAAAAGTTTTGACAAACAAGGCAGACAATACAAACCACACAGATCAGAGGAGCTATGATCCAGCATGCTAAAGTGAACTGCAATTAACAGTGCTTGCCCATGAGAACAGGGTAAACTAAGGGACAGCAGATGGCCAGGTAGCGGTCATAGGCCATAACCGCTAACAGGAAAACCTCAATAGCAGCTGTGGCCAATGCAATGTACATCTGGGTCATGCAGGACCTTTGCAGGCTCAGTACACAACAGAATTAAAACAGCTTAAGTGACCAGCTTAATGTGAACTAGTCATGTCAAAGAACAGCTGATTTCTTTTGTAAGTTCCTGGTCCTTCGGGGCCTAAAGGACATCTTGTTCAAAAAAGTATAGATGAGGGTTAGGCTTAAGGATCAAAAGAGGAGCTTTGGACTTTGTATACGAACTGCACCTCTCTGCTAAAGGAGCCAAACATTTCGTCCACAATGAAGAAATGCCAAGTTCCCTTGAGCTTTTCTTTGTGAAAAATCTCCTTTGTGCATTAGGTTAATAAGAGCAGTTAAGAGGTTTAAGTTATAGAGACAAAATATGAGTCTGGGCCTTTCTAGAAGTCAGCTTTACAGTATATCTGTGTTGTCACCATTTGAGATTAGAAAACGTTTTAGCTGGAACATGCCCATATTAACGTTTTGGGGTTTGTTTGTTTTTTGCTGAGAGCAAGAAAAGATGTTTTGACCAAGCAGATCAATTTAGCTTAAGACAAGAGAAAAAAAGGAAGTCCTTCTAAGGCCCTAATTTAAGTAAAGAATATACTAAGAATTTTTGCATATTCCACTAGATAGACGCATAGAGGATGATAATATTACACAATGTTCTAGAATTTGACTTGCCGGGAAAAGGGCTCCACAGTGAGCTCTTTATGCTCCAACTGTGTGTCTGAAAAGGTACATGCATACAACTTTCTTCTAAACCCGGGTTTTTCAACTTTGGAGACTTCAAGATGTGTGGATTTCAACTCCCAGAATTCCTCAGTTCTAAACTTCAGTAACATCTTTTAAAAGGAAACTAACATAGTTAGTGTTGCATCTATAGAATTACTTCCCCTTGGAGCGTTTTGCAGTACGTAGTAGTGTGCCAACTTGTAATTAATCTTTAACTCAATCAATGATTCTGGGCAGGTTGCTTTTTCTAAAATATCTCTACCAACTCCCCAAAAATGATAATTCTAAAGGTATAGTACTAAGATTATAACATTCATTGTTTTGGAAGTACAATCTTAGCTGGAGTAGTAGGAAATTATGTTAATCTTTCGTTTACTTAGAGTAAATGTTGATTGACAAAAATTCAAACTTTGAACAACAATATTGAATGAACAATTCGTGTTAAATATTAACTGGTTCTATTTATAGATACTTAACAAAACTTCATGCTTATTTTAACAAAGATCACGTTTCTCTCTTTTCATTTGGTTTAATGTGTTTTATTTCCCTTTCTTTTTCTTACTTTCTACAAATATCAAGTTCTTTTTTTTTTAACTTGCAAAAATCTGGTGACCACTTGATGATAGCCAAAAGATTCAGAAATTATTACCACACTTATAGTATAACCATTTTTTGTGTGATTATCCAGATTCATGGAGCTCAAATCTGTTAGCCTCCTTTTCTTAGTTCTCTCCCTGTCTTCCTTATGATGAAGTGATCTAATGACCCTTTATTTGAATTGTACTAATGGAGAAATTTATCATTTCACCAAGAACCAGTTAGGTGTATTGGTTAAGGCATCAGCCTAGAAACTGGGAGACTGTGAGTTCTAATTCAGCCTTCAGCATGAAGCCAGCTGGATGACTTGGAGCAGTTACTCTCTCTCAGTCCTAGGAAAAAGGCAATGACAATCATTGATGAAAAATATTGCTAGGAAAAATGCATGGACTTGTTCATGTAGTCACCAGGAATCAAAAGCACTCAAAAGCACAAAAACAATCTTGTCACATCTCTTTGTCAGTAGACCAAGTGAAGGAAAAGAATTTACAAGAAATATTAGAATTCTACTTTATTGATACAGGGTGTTTATACCTTGAAAACATGACAGCATTTCCCTTTTCTTTCTCTTACACCAAAAGTATTACTATGGACCAATCTTGAGCTCCTTTCCTCACATATTCCTGTTTTCCTGGGATCTGTTCATGTTTTGCTGATAAGTGCCAAATATTTTCTTTAAGGTCATTTCTGCAGTCCAGCCTGATTTTCCACTTTATCATCTCTAAAAAATATTGGGAATGTTAAAATAGGGTGGTATTATTTTTATAGTCAGCCTTCCTCTGCTTCAAGAAAACATCACAAAATATCAATCCAGCAAGATGTCCGTGGTCATGTTCATTGTTCAAAGCCCCATCTTCTCACCATCTTGATCACTGCTGAATGAATCTCCTTGTTCCGCAAGGTATAAATGACAGGGTTAAGCAAGGGAGTAACTACTAGGTAACAGACAGTCATTTCCTTATTGTGAGAAGGACCTGAGTCTGGGTGGGGGATAATGTACATAGAAATAACGGTGCCATAGAACAAGGTGACTACAGTGAGGTGGGACCCACAAGTGGAGAAGGCCTTACTCCTTCCTGCAGTTGACCTCATGTGTAATATAGAATGCAGAATGAATCCATAGGAAAACAAGATGATTGAAAGGGGAATAAAGACCATGAATGCTGATAGACCAGAGACAATTACTTTAATCATTTTTATGTCACCACATGCAAGTTTCAGCACAATAGGCAGCTCACACGTGAAGTGATTAATGAGATTAGAACCACAGAAGGAATGACGAAAAGTACTGACAACATAAACCATGGAAAATGCAAAGCCAATTATCCAACATGTGCTGACAAGCAGGACCTGGTGGAACTTGCTCATGGCTGTAGCATATAACAAGGGAGAGCAGATAGCCAAGTAACGGTCATAGGCCATGACACCTAATAGCAAACTTTCAGCACTGCCTATGTTCAGTGCAATATAACTTTGCAGCATGCAACGTGTCAAGGAGAGAACACCATTCCCAGTGACCAGATGAGTCAACATCTGAGGCAGCGTGCTGGTGACCAACCCAATTTCCATTGCAGCAAGATTGCTGAGAAAATAATACATGGGAGTATGTAGCTGGGAATCAGCCCACACCAATGTGATGATCAGCAGGTTGCCAAAAAGGATAAGCAAGTAGATGACAAGGAACACCCCAAAGAGCAGAAGCTGTGTCCCTCGATGACTTGTGAGTCCCACCAACATGAATTCCTTAATAGAGGTGAAGTTCTCAGCTCCCATCTGGCTTACTACCTGTAGGATAAAAGAAGTTGTTGAAAGGTAGTGAGATTCTTTTGAAATGAGACAATGCTTTTTAAAAAAATAGGATACCCATAGAAGACTGTTGCAGGCAGTAACAAAGGCTTAAATAGTCATGACAATTTGTTGCAGACTTTAGGGGTTCCTTTAATCAGGAGTCTTTCTGGGAAACAAGTTCTTTTAACAAAATTTTATGTAGAGAACATTTGGAAATAATATATTTGCTACTAGATGAGATTTAATACAAAAATTAGACAAATGATAGGTTTCCTTCATGTAAAATCACTATGCCAAAGGAATTTCTAAAGCATTTTTCATGAGATTATGTATTTATGTGTTTATATCCTGCCTTTATTTTATTTTTATTTGTTTTACAAATAACTCAAGCCAACAAACATATCTAATACTCCTTTCTATTTTCACCACAATGCCAATTCTTTGAGGTGAGTTCGGCTGAGAGAAAGGGACTGGTGCAAAGTCACCCAGCTGGCTTTTATGCCTAAAGTGGGACTAAAATTTGCAGAAACTAGAAATTGCAATGATTAAACCTAGGTGGCTGAGAATTGAGAAATATTTCATACTATTTTTTACTACAGGTAGCTTTTCCTGCATCCTACTCACATGCCTGTTGTCTGTTTGGGTGCCCTTTACTTAAAGAATCGTAAAGGTTGTGTCATTTGATTTGATCAGTGAGAACAATCAATCAGTGCAACTGCCTAGCTTGAGAAATTGTGGGTCCTCCATCACTGGAGGCTTTTAAGAAGAGATTGGACAGCCATTTGTCTCGAATGGTATAGGGTCACCTGCTTGAACAGGAGGTTGGACCAGAAGATCTCCAAGATCCCAACTCTCTTATTCTATATTCCGTAAAAGCATCATCTTCACTCAACCCATCCAGTTACATTGGCAAATTTAACCCTTACAGATCACTTCAAACACTGCAGGATGAGGGGAAATCCTGGGCTTCTCATCCTTCAACTATAAAAGCCAGAAGCTTGAATTTCTGGGCCTCCACTGCAGAGATATCGGTAACCATTCAAAAATTGAAACATTATGACTGGATTATACAATAGGGGTCTTGCACTTTGCTGGAGATGCAGACACAATAAAACCTGAACTATCTTGCTAGGACAAGCCCTGGTAGGAGTCTTGCATCAAAGCACAAGACCACAAATTTGGCAGACCACAAATCTTATCCCACTTAGCTTAGTGGAATGGCACCTTCTTATCAAGTTTGCCATCCTACGCCAAGATTGTATGCATTAACCACCATTGTGAACAGGTAAACATATAGCTGACTACAGCATCAATCGGCTATAGTCAGCTATAGCAGCAGTCATTCAGGCTTTTGACCACAATGCTTAGTTCTTTCAGAGGTACTGATGAATTTCCACCTAATTAAAAACAATATCTTCCCCCATGTAAGCCTTTCTATTCTCTATCAACCAACTTCCAAATGGCAAAATGTCTTACCTTTCTGTACCTCTGAAAGGTCCCTCAGCCATCAAATAGGATCACATCACACTACCTGCTTGTGTTGAGGCAAAACAGTGAGAAAGAACCGGAAATTCAATGGGTTGTCAGAGGAAGATTCTTACTTGTTCTATAATACGTTCTTCTGATATTTGAAAAGGATTCCCTGTGCCCATTAACCTAATGACTACCAACTTATGAAAACAGAGACTTAGCTGAATAAAGCATAGTTGTAGGAAAATCCTGCTTCACATATTACAAGCCATGGAGAAACAGTACATACATACTTAAAGAATTTGAGAAATTCTATGTATTAATGTTATCCTATTCTTGACTTTCCTGTGGCAAATTACTTTGGACTCCCTAATTTCAGTGTCATCTTTCAAAGGTGACTGGCTTATAAATGAGAAGACATGATTTTGTGAGTAAGTTTTTGAAATTGGAAGAGGAATTGCCTTACATATCATGCAAAGAGCCATCCAGGTTAATGATCTCAACAAGACCTCAGGTAGACATTGTTTATTCCATGGAATTTACTGAAGGCCTTTCAGTTGATAATACCAACTGTTCTTTTTGGTGCGAAGTATATTTTCAGTAAATCTAAGTTATACTGTCTTGATCCTCCTAGCAGCTAACTTGATTAGATCCAAAGCCACTTATCCTTGCTTTTTCTTCTCCCAAATATTGGCAGTTGCTGTTTTGCTGTGTGCAGAAGCACTAAAGATTGCAAAAGATAATAAAAATAATATGAATCTACTCCATGGAGATTATTCCAGTTCCACTGGAACTTTACTGTATTTCATTATAATTCATTTTTTATCTCAATCTCTTGAGAACTGAAGTACTTGATTAACAAAGTCAAATAAGATGGGTTCTCTGAATAATACAGGAAGTCCTTCACTTTCAACAGTTACTTAGCAACCCTTTCAAATTTATGACAAACCTCCCCATAGCTATTTAATACTTGGATTCAAAGTTCTGATGGTTGCCCTCCTACCATAGTCATGTGATCACATTTTGGGCACTGAGCAACCGTCCCACATTTACAACTATTTGCAGCATCCCACAGTCACATGACTACAATTTATGTTTTTTTTGCTGGTGTTTACTTCCAGTTTTTGGCAAAAAACAGCCATTGAGGTTGATGGATTTGCCAAAGAACCTCAGTGTTGACTTCATGACAATGGCAAATGGCTAATAGTAAACCATGGGTTCATTTCATGACTGCAGTGATCATTTAATGACTGTGGCATTCACTTAACAACTGCCACAAAAATGGTCATAAAATTGTGGTGTGGTCACATGGTTACCCACTTAATGACCGGGATGACTATAATTTCAAAAATTACCTTTAAAGACCATCCCATGGTGTATTTTGAGCCCGATTAATAAATTGATTGAATATATTTTAATAGCAATAGCACTTAGACTTATATACTGCTTCATAGTGCTTTACAGCTCTCTCTAAGTGGTTTACAGAGTTAGCATATTTTCCCCAACAATCTGGAGAAGGATGAAAAGCTCATCCTTGAGCCAGTTAGGATTTTTTTAAAAAAAAATCTAGCTCTTTCTGTGATGATGGTACATTATGTCACAAGTAGGATCATAGGAGAAATTTTCTGGAACTTTGTTTCCAAAACTAAATGTACTGAATGATTTTGGGTTTGTGTTTTCTTCACTGTATGTATCTGATGAATAGGAAAAACTGCAGGAAGATCTGCCTGTCACAAAGAAAAAGGGGAAAAAGGAATTTTCCTTAGAAGTGAGATTCATAGAATATGACATTTTCTTCCGTTATATTTCCTCCTCAGTATTCCCAATATTTTCCAGCATATCTAAAATCACTAATAATTCATCTTGTTATAATGGGATTATACACAGTTATAATAGGATTATACACTGCAATACAACACACATAGTCTCTCTCTCTCTCTCTCTCTCTCACACACACACACACAAACACACACACACACACCTTAGAGTTCAATGAACAAACCCACCTCATTCTAAAATATATATTTAGCAACATGAGAATGCTCATGCTATTAAGCCAAAGTCCTTCAGGATGTTGAGTGATGCTTTATGGACTTCCTTGTTTCTCAGAGTATAAATAATGGGATTCAGAAGAGGTGTCACCACAATATAAAAGACTGCAATTTGCTTATCATGATCTTGACCTGTGTCTGAATGGGGGATGACGTACATAGACATAACAGTACCGTAGAACAAGGTAACCACCATCAGGTGGGAGCCACATGTGAAGAAAACTTTATGCCATACAGTAGTTGACCTCATGTCCAATACAGAATATAGAATTAAACCATAGGAAGACAGGATGACTAAAAGGGGAATCAGAACAATGAATGCCGATAAACCAAAAACAACGGCTTTAGTTATAGTGGTGTCATCACATGCAAGTTTTAACACAACAGGCAGCTCGCAAATGAAATGGTTAATGTGATTGGGGCCACAGAATGGATGATGAAAGATGAAAGCAACATATACAACTGAGAAGAGACAGCCTATGGTCCAACAGGATGTGGCAAGCAGTCGCTGGTGCATCCTGTCCATGGAAGAGGCATATATCAGTGGATGGCAGATGGCAATGTAGCGGTCATAAGCCATAACTCCCAGCAACAAACATTCTGTACTACCCATGATCAGAGTAATATAACTCTGTGTCACACATCGTGCTAAGGAAATGACTCCATTGCCAGTCCAAAGTTGACTTAACATTTGGGGCAAAGTGCTAGTACTGTAGCCAATTTCCATGCCCGCAAGGTTGCTGAGAAAAAAGTACATGGGAGTGTGGAGTCGGAAATCAACCTGCACTAGGATGATGATCAGCAGGTTCCCAAAAATTGTAAGCAAATAGACGATGAGGATGATCCCAAAGAGAAAAAGCTGTGTTCTTCGGTGGCTGGTGAGTCCCAATAAGATGAACTCCTTGATGGAGGTGAAGTTCTCACTCACCACCTTGGCATCTTGCCTAAAATGAAAAGAAATTAGTGATAGATATTGAAATTTCCTGGAAACAAGACAGAAAGAGAGAGAGAGAGAAGGATGGAGGGAGAAAGAAAGAAAGAAAGAAAGAGAGAGAGAGAGAGAGAGAGAGAGAGAGAGAGAGAGAGAGAGAGAGAGAGAGAGAGAGAGAGAGAAAGAAAGAAAGAAAGAAAGAAAGAAAGAAAGAAAGAAAGAAAGAAAGAAAGAAAAAGTTTTAGAGTACATCCTTAAGAAAGTCATAATCATTACAAACTAATCACTACAAGCTGCAATATATCAGATATCATCTGAGACTCTCTCTTTTAGATTTTTTAATATGTTGTTACTTGCAAATATTAAAAACAGCATATTGAATATTTTCTATTTTTTAGTTTTTAAAATTAGTTAGAAGACCATGGACACCACTAGGCATATGATTCAAGAATTTTGAGCTACAATTTTTACACATTTATAGCTTTCTGGAAAAGTGTTGCATTTTTTTATTGAGGGATTGTTCCAAGGATTGGAACAAATGGTAATATTCATCAATGGTCTGATAATTCAGTGAATGTTGAATTAAATGCCCTCACCTTGCAGTTATAAATGCAATTCAAATGTATTATTCCAAATTCATTCCATCCTTTTGTAATAGTTTGGACTAAAATGATATAATTGTTAAATTAATTAAGATTCCTTTGACCTACACAGTGGTGCTGTCCTTGTTCTTGGTTTTTGATAATTCAGTTGTGGATTGTGTTATATTCTATACGTTTTATTTTGTATGATGTTCTTATATTATTTTTCATTGCTGTAAACCACCCAGAGTTATGTATTTGAATAAATAAACAAATGAACAAACAAACTTGAAATTATTATTATTATTATTATTATTATTATTATTATTATTATTATTATTATTATTATTATAAACAAGCAGGCAAGCAACCCTTCAGGTTTTTGCAAATAATAATAATAATAATAATAATAATAATAATAATAATAATAAATAATAATAATAATAATAATAATAATAATAATAATAATAAAGTTGGAAGAGACCTTGGAGGTCATCTAGTCCTACCCCCTGCTCAAGCAGGAAACCCTATACCATTTCGGACAAATGGCTGTCCAGTCTCTTAAAAACTTCCAGTGTTGGAGCATTCACCGCTTCTGGAGGCAGGTTGTTCCATTGGTTAACTGTTCTAACTGTCAGAAAATTTCTCCTTAGTTCTAGGTTGCTTCTCTCCTTGGTTAGTTTCCACCCATTGCTTCTTGTCCTGCCTTCAGGCGCTTTGGACAATAGCTTGACTCCCTCTTTTTTGTGGCAGCCCCTGAGATATTGGAACACTGCTATCATGTCCCCCCTCGTCCTTCTCTTTGTTAAACTAGACATACCCAATTACAGCAACCGTTCCTTATATGCTTTAGCCTCCAGTCCCCTAATCATCTTTGTTGCTCTTCTCTGTACTCTTTCTAGAGTCTCAACATCTTACATGGGATAAGGTTGGTTGGTTTTCACAGATGCTACTGACAAGGGCAAAGAGATGGGCATTAATTTGCAACTGTTCTCAACATTCTCCATGGCACTCACCAAGACAGATGATGTTCTGAATCGGTTCTGCATTTAGAAGAACAGTAAAGCAGAGGCAAAAAAAAAAAAAACCATGGTTGCTTTGCCTCACTCTCCAAAGTGCCATCCTTTTGGTAGATTAGCTTCTGGAAATTGCTTTTATCCAATCTTCTTCAAGTAATCATTAGATGATTGGCACAGCCTCATTGGGAGATTTTTTATTTATTTATCTTTTTTCTGCTTAACTAATTAATGACATGGAATTATAAATGCTCACTGTACAACCATTTTGGTGATATAATGGCAGTTAAAAATTAATCAGCACAATAAATCAATTTATTAAAAAAAGGAAAAGGAAGGGGGAAAGGGGAGCCTGTAAAATTATTCTGAAAACAGAAGAACTTCAAAAAATATTGACCAAAGTGCTTGAAATCTTCCTTGACCCTCTGTAAACAAACAAACAAACAAACAAACAGAAACAACAAATTTGAACTCTGAAAAGTAATGCTTGTTAACAACCCATAGCTACAAATCGGATTTAGATTTTATTTCCAGGATTATATGAACTCAGTGCCTGAAAAATCCTTAAAATTTGATATTTTAATTACCTATCCTGCCATTTTTGTGCAGGAGCTGAAGGTGTCAAAGAATTAATAGCTGTTGACTGGAGAAGAATTAGCACTGATTCAGTATTTCATGATTTATAACAACCTTAACTATAACCTAAGAATAATTCCACAGGTAGGTTAACCAAAATGAAAGAAACTAGAAGGTAAAATTACCCAAACATTATACTCAAATATAACCTAAAGATTGCTTGAATATGAATTCCAGAGATATTATCAGTGCCAAGAGAAACTCAGAAAATAGTAATCATTTTAGACACATCCTGAAATAAAAAAAGGAAAAAGCAATTTTCATGCTTTGCCTTAGGAAATGTCTCTGTTTGCATTTATCACCATCAAGAAATGCTTAAGACAGAGTATGCCAGTATTAAAGTTCTATTAAGACAACTCTATCAAGTCAAAATATTTCATCCTTTCAAAATTCTTTTCCCCATAAATAAATTCTAAATGAGCCATTGGAATCTTAGCTTTCTGAATGACTAAGATCTTTCACACTTAACAAGCAGGATCTCTTCGTGATTGCAGTTATAACAACCAACAACTTAGTACATAATGTTGAGAAACAATTTGAAATATTAGTGGAATATTTTCAAAGAACTATAATAGTGTAATATACTTGAAGAATGTAGATAAAAAGACCAGGAACCTACCATGCCATGTCCTTGTAATAATTTGCAGGAAGATGTTTGTGGCAGAAGCTTTTTGGATTGATGGATGTGATGAAATTTAAAGAGATTTCAGATTAAATTCTTCTTGATGTTGATTCCACTGGATGTGGTGGCTTTTGTGTGTAATCTTTTAAAGGGGTTCTTTAAAATGCTTTTCTACCAATACTAAGTTTCATCTTTTCCATCACCCTGACTCCTGCTCAACCAACTATGTTTTCCAGCTTCCTAAGGTCAGTTCATCTTTGAAAATGTTCCAGGACTTAAAATACTGTATGACTCTGGCTTCTTCTCTCATTGTCTATGAGAGATGTCAAGATTTCATGGTGTTATTTCCAAGGCGATTACTCCAGTCCCTTGTGATTATTTCTAATAAATTGGTAAAAATATCTAGCTCTGTTTCTATCTCATGGGTACTCTTACATATTCGCTAAAAAAATAACTTTATGTCAATATACTCACAAAGGTTAAAAGAAAGAAGAGGCAATCTTTTGTGTTTATTATTTCTTTTTTCAAATGTATATGGAAGATTAATTGAAAGACACACTGATTTTTGAACATTGAGCAAAGAGGAAAAGACATTAGTCAAACAAAATCCAAGAAGACGGCACTGGCAAATCATTTCTGAATTGAAGCTGAAAATGAAATGAACTATCCCCAGGAAATGAATTCAATTCAACATATGAATATGTGTGGGTGAGAGGGAAAGAGGAAATGGGAGAGAAGGAAAGGGAGAGGGGGAGAGAGGGAGAGAGAGTTCTGTAAGCTTTTGTAAACAATTTGTTATGGAATGGACATTCATCTAAAGACAGATATAGCCTTTCATCTCAACTCTCCTGCATATTGTAAGGTATCATCCCAAAGATGCTTTTTCACTAGACAACTGGACTTTCTTGTTCTTCTTTGAAGACATTTCACCTCATCCAAGAACTGAAGAAGTTTCTTAGATAAGAAACAAAACATCTTCAAAGAAAAACAAGAAAGTCCAGCTGCCTCGTGAAAAAGCATCTTTGGGATAACTATGACCTGGATGACTGAGAATCTCCATAAACATTTAAGGTATCATTCTTATAGGATGAGCCACTGCTGGGCAAAAGACTAGGTATCCATGTGCCTTTCTAATTTTGAGCTATTTTTGCCATTAACCATAATCTAAATGTATATAAAATGTGACTGATACTAAACCAGGATGTTAGGGCTGTTAAATATTTCAGTGTTATTTTTTTACAAAGAAACTTAAAAACTTTAATTGGACTATTAATGGCCATAACACAGAGGAAGATAAAATGTTTAAATATCTTGAGGTGCTATTTCAAGCTAATGCTAAAATAGGTCCAAATACTGATACGGTATATATTTTTTGCAAGTCCAAATAACTACAGTGTTATTGCACACCAGGAAATAGGTACAATGGTGCTAACCGTTTCTGAATTCTTTTGAATTTTCAACATTTTTGCCTAAACATGATCTAAAACGTGATTCTTTTCGGCACACAAATCCTAAAACTAGATAAAGAGAACCCAATTTGACAAAAGAGACAAAAACATTATACTTGTTCATTTATTCATTGCAGAAAATGACCCAAAGATACATATTTCTGTCGAGCACAAGTATATGAATCTTTGCTTTCAATATTTAACTGATGCATCCCAGCTAAACAGTTAAAATAAAAACAGATCCTCTTTTTCATGTCCTTGAGGAAATGAGGAGTGACGAGATTCATTCTTCAACAACAACAGTCTTTATTGACCTTTAGGATGGAAGACAGCTCCTGTGAGGCACACAGGTCTCTCTTAACTAGCAAGCCAAAACCCCGGGAAGAATTGTTACATCCACGGAGCGCTTTCCCGCCCTGCGCATGCGCGCAGAGCCGGCGCCACTCCGTCTGGTCCCGGGCAGCTTGTGCAACTGCCCGGGACTGTTGCAGCGCCCGAGTCTGCTTCCGCAGGCTCAGGACACAACACCCCTCCCCCCTAGAGAGGGAACACACCCCTCCTGCTTTCACAATTCTCTAATGAGAATATCTCACTCCCAAGTAACAAATGCATGGAATGTGGGATTACCCACTGTTTGGGTTATGGGCTGGCACCCACCATCATTTTGGACATAATTGTATCCGAAACAAAAATTGATAATGCTAATGAGAAGTCAACGGCCCCTCTTCTTTGGGGCCCACTACTTCGTTACCCCGGAACTGGATTGCAGGTTAACATATTCCCTGAGGTACTTGGGTCGCCGTTTCATTCTCTGCGACCTTCTCGGACCTGGCAATGCTGCTGGACCCACCTGCTCGCCCACCAGGCTAGGTGAGCCCAGGCATTGCTGCCTTACATTTCCAGATACCCCTGGAGTTATTGCCTGGCCTACCTGCTTGCCCACCGGACTCAGTAGGCCAGGACTTTGCTGCTCCCCTGACCTGGTTGACCCACCCTTCTGCGGAGTGGCTGGGGCCTCTACGTCCCAGGCAGCATGCTGTGGCTGGGTGGTATTCCCCAGTTCCACAATGGACCTTTCTTTGGGGGGGACAGTATTCGCATCCCCTGCCCTCAGCTGAAGTGTGTTGGGCATTTGGGTTGCTTCCTTGTCCCAACCCCCCTAAGAATGTGCCCCAGGTGTCAGAGTAAGGAAATGCCTCCCAGGCTACCTCTTGTTCCTTTGACTTTCTTTTGGGAGCAATTGCAGAATTGGGCCTGGGTTCCCCTCTGAAGTCTAGTTCCCTAGAGTCTTGTGAATGGTTGGAATGCCCCCTGTCTGGAGCACTATCTGTCAGTTGTGAAAAGTTAGGATACCCCGGTGTGAACCCCTTTCTGTAGTGAACGTGGATGTATGGGGTGATTCCCCATCCCTTAAAATCCTGCCCAAGCCACTGTTAGGACCTTGGACAGACTGTTGCATTAGATCCTCAGAATGCATATTCTGATCCTCCCCCCCCCCAGAGCAGAGCCAGGAGCAGAAGGGTGTGAAACCCAGCTAGCACGCAGCTGATCTATGTGCCGGTGAAGGACACGGCCGTCCCCCAGTATCACTTCGTATGATAAAGGCCCTGAGACCTTGCAAACCACAGCTGTACCCAGGGGTGACCCTGCCCATAGTTACGTGCCCAAACTGGATCTCTCACTTGCAGTCTTCTTGGAGCCCTTGGATGTGATGCCTGTGGAGCCACCCTATCAGGGTGCAGCCTGTCCAGCTTAGTAATGAGGCGACGGCCCCAACGAAGTTCAGCAGGAGACTTCCCAGTTGAAGTGCAAGGTGTAGTGCGGTGTGCAAGAAGGAAATCTGCTAGCTCTCTTGTGGCTTCCTCCGCATCCGAAGCATTTGAAGGCAGCGGGGACCTTGTCCTGCCTTTCCTTCGGCTTCCTTCCTGTTGGCTGGTAAAGCTTATTCACCTCTTCTTCAGGATTCGAGTCTTCTCCATCTATGGCGTCCTCTCGATGGACTGTAACTGCCTCTGGAAGGTTCTTGATAGGCCTCATTGACCTTACAGTCCCCCTGCTGCTTCTTCAGCTGTCACCTCTCTCAGGGTGTGACATTCTCTCTAGCAAACATCTTTTGCTACAAGTCTCTGTTCCTCAACCTGCAAATGAAGCGATCTCGCAGCCTTTCTTCCAGATCTTTGAATTCACATGGCTTTGCTGCTCTTCTTAAAGCTGCAATAAAGTCCTTAGCAGATTCACCTGCCCTCTGATCCCTCTGCTCAAACAAATGTCTCCATGCAATCACAGATTTTAGGCTGAAAATGCTCTTTTAGTAATTTTTTTAAGTCAGCAAACGTGACTGTCTCTAGAGATGCAGGGGCTACCAGGTTCTCTGCTATTTCAAATGCTTCTTAACCACAGACACACAGTAATGTTACAGCTTTCAAGCCATCTTCCCTTATCTGGTTTACCCTTAAGTAATTCTCCACCCTTGCAACATAAGAGTCCCATTTTTCTGGGTGGGAGAAATCAAACTCAGACCAATCTTCGCCATTCTGCAGTTAACTCTTCCACTCACTCCTCTACATTTTAAATGGGGGGGAACGGTTTGTTTTCAGCTGATCTCACCCTCCAGCAAAGTTGTTCTGGCAGGTCGAGACACTGACTTCCAACCGACTTCCCCTCTCAAGGACTTCAAAGTGAGTTCTTTATGGCTTTCTTTGCTTCTGTGTGTAAGATGATCCCATCCTCGAGGCCACTTTTATGTCCTTGAGGAAATGAGGAGTGATGAGATTCATTCTTCAATAACAACAGTCTTTATTGAGCTTTAGGATGGAAGACAGCTCCCGTGAGGCATGCAGGCCTTAGCAAGCCAAAACCCCAGGCAGAATTGTTACATCCACGGAGCGCTTTCCCACCCTGCGCATGTGCACAGAGCCAGCGCCACTCCGTCTTGTCCCGGGCAGCTTGTGTAACTGAAGAATGGTCCTTCCAGAGATTCCCACTCAGAAATGTGAACTGTAAAAATAAATATGGTTCTAAAACTTATGAAGCCAGTTTGAACCAAGGGGCCAGTCTGATTATTGGCCCAAGATATTTTTATTGTTACTTCTTCAAAATGTTAAGGAGAGAGCCAGCAACACCTTCAACCGGACTTTCCAATGTAGTTTTCTCCATTTGTGTTATTTTATGTATTCACAAGCTATGACAGTGGAAAGTTTGTCAGAAGTTCATTATTTCCCCCTCTAATATCTATGGAGGCTATCGAAGTGCAGACAGCAGTTCTTGAATAAGCTTATATTCATTTCTCCACATTCCCATCCTGCCTTCCTTCTCTGAAAATAAATTTGTCAAGTTGAGGAGGAGTTGATTTTTGCAGTATATGAAAGACTGACAGAGAATAAGGATCATAGCATTCTGGAACATTTTTATAGGAAGGTATTCAGTGGTGAACATTGTCTACCCTGCAACTATAAATTTGTAAATTAATTCAAATACTATAACATATCTCTAAAGTCTCAGTGAAATAATTTCAAAGCCTACTAACTAATAACTTATCCAAGGAGCTCACCTTCAGTTTGGAGAACGAGGTAAGTATAAAAATTGATTTCAAGTGTATGCCCACATCATATTATAATATATTCAATATGTAGTTTTCATGAGAGATAGGTGAACAGATATTTACAGTATTTTAATTTATTATTTTTACTACAAAAGTCATGTGAAAAGGATGAGAGATAGTTCATCTATAGAATTCTTGGCTTGACTTCATGGTTAGACAAATTCACATTAAAAGCATTCTGGCGTTTATAATGATCATCTATAATGATAACATTGTTAATGTTGTTCAGTTGCTCAGTTGTTTCCAACTCTTCACAATCCCAGGTCCCCCTGTCCTCCACTGTCTCTCAGAGTTTAGCAAAATTCATGTTCATTACATCAATGACACTGTCAAACCATTGCATTCTTTGCCGTCTCCTTCTCCTTTTGCTTTCAATCTTTCCAAACATCAGTTTCTTTTCCCATGAGTGCTCTCTTCTCATTTGGTAGCCAAATATTTGAGCTTCAACTTCAACTGTCAGGGTTGATTTCCTTTAGGATTGATTGCTTTGATCTCCTTGCAGTCCAAGGAACTTTCAAGAGTCTTGTCCAACATCACAATTCCAAAGCAACATCTTGGATGCAGCCTTATGTATGCTCTTGTTCCTCAAGGTATAAATGATGGGGTTGAGCAGAGGGGTGACCACAACATAGAAGACTGCAATTTGTTTATCATGATCAGGAGATGAAGCTGACTTTGGAATAATATACATACAGATAATTGTTCCATAAAACAAAATGACCACAATCAAATGGGAGCCACAGGTAGAGAAAGCCTTGCGCCATCCAGCATTTGACTTCATATGTGAGACAGAATAAATTATACACCCATAGGTGGTCAGAATAATTGATAGAGGAACCAGAATACCTAATGCTCCTATAGCTAAATTTATAAGCTTGCTTATTCCTGTATCATCACATGCAAGTTTCAGTACCATTGGCAACTCACATATGAAGTGGTTGATCTGGTTGGGACCACAATAAGTTTGACAAACAAGAGAGATAACACAAACGGCAGAGAGCACAGGAGCAATGATCCAGCAGGCTAAAGCAAACTGCAACTGGGTTTGCTTGTTCATGGCAATAGCATAAATTAGGGGATAACAGATGGCCAGGCAGCGGTCATAGGCCATGACACTCAAGAGAAAGGACTCCATGCTACCCATGGTTAATGCGACATACATCTGGATGGTGCAGAGTGCAAAAGAGATGACTCCATTTCCAGTCATAAGATGGGTAAACATGAGGGGCATGGTGCTGGTAACATAACATATTTCTATCCCTGCAAGATGTGAGAGAAAATAGTACATGGGAATGTGGAGCTCAGCATCAATCTGCACCACGATGATGATCAGCAGATTCCCCAGAACTGTAAGCAAGTAGACAAGGAGAATGACTACAAAAAGGAGAAGCTGGATTTTTCTTTGGCTGGCCAGTCCTAGTAAGATGAACTCCTTAACAGAGGTGGCATTCTCAGCTTCCATCCTGGCCTCTTGACTGGAGAAAAAAAGCGGGGAAAATGATGCAAAATAATTAGATTCCTTGGAAAGGGGATGAGCTATCATTTTTTTAAAAAACCAACTACTCTCAAAATAAACCAACCAGAACATACTCTATCTTAAGGTAGTTTTATGAGATGGGCTCTAGAAATTTTATATTTTTTTCCAATGGTAGAAGAGAACTTTACCTTTCTTTATCTTTCATCTCTCATAAGTTGGTCCTCATCTTTCAAGAAAGAGCCAGGTCATGTATTATCAGCTTCTTCTACAGTGCCCAGCAAGATGGAAGAGGATCCATTTGTTTTCTAAGAAAGCCAGATATTGTGTATCTGTTGCAGAGTTCGTAGGTCTCTCAAGAAGAACATATACAAACCATCATGGAAAGTGTCTTAAGTTTCTTGCTTTTTTCTAATTCAAGATACTGAGCACTTAGGGAAAATGTTGTGGTTTACTGTGAAAGATACTGCATAAAATTTCACAGATGTCTTTGTAAAATTTGAGAAAGCTTCTTTTAGCAGGAATTCAGCAACCTGTCTCTTATGAAAATGGAAGTCGCTTAAATACCCAATAGAATTTTTTACATTAGCTGAAGATACATTAGAAGTAATTGCAAGTGATGGACATAATTGACATCCCTAAGGAAATTACATGGATTGTTTATATTATCATTGGGAATATGTGACTTTCTTGGCTATTTTTAAAAGCTTTACTTTTAAAATCTCCGCAGAAAGAAATAACTTGAAAGGGACAATTAATCAGTGGAACGACTTGCCTCCAGAAGTTGTGACTGCTCCAAAACTGGAAGTTTTTAAGAAGAGATTGGACAACCATTTGTTTGAAATGGTAAAGAGTTTTCTGCCTGAGCAGAGGGTTGGACTAGAAGACCTCCAAGGTCCCTTTCAACTCTGTTATTCTATTCTATTCTATTCTATTCTATTCTATTCTATTCTATTCTATTCTATTCTATTCTATTCTATTCTATTCTATTCCATTCCATTCCATTCCACTCCACTCCACTCCACTCCACTCCACTCCACTCCACTCTACTCTACTCAGATTGACAAGAGATCATAACATTCAAAATTCCCTAATAAATTTAACTGGCCAGGGAAAACAATTTAAAAACTCTTATTTGATTTTTTTATTTTAATTTCAATTCTAGAATTATCTTTAAAGAATAATTATTATTTCATCAGAAAACCATTGCAGGCCAGTACAGCTCTCATCATCCATGTTTTATTGCATGATACAAACGTTCATGTTTTCTGGTCAAAGTCTTTTCTTTGCAGTATCTTTCTTAATGACCTATGGATGTCCTTATTTCTTAGAGTATAAACGATAGGGTTAAGCAGCGGGGTGACCAGAATGTAGAAAATTGCACTGTGCTTATCACGATCAGGAGCTGAGATAGATTTTGGCATTATATATATATAAGTGTTTTACACTGTCCAACTGTAGACTTCATGTGAAATACAGAATAAAGAATAAACACATAGGAGGTCAGGATGACACAAAGGGGTAGCAGAAGAAATAAGGCTCCTGCACCAGATACAATGTTCTCAATGAGCTGTGTATCACCACATGAAAGTTTTAATACAGCAGGAATTTCACACATGAAGTGGTTGACATGATTGGGACCACAGTAGAGTTGGGAAACCAGGAAGGCATCACATACGGCACAGAGCAGAGGGCAATTATCCAGCAGGCTAAAGCAAACTGCAACTGGCATCGCTGGTCCATGACGACAGTATATATTAGGGGAGAGCAGATGGCCAGATAACGGTCATAAGCCATGACACCCAGTAGGAAAGATTCGGTGGTAGCCATGGACCCCACAACAAATATCTGGGTAATGCAGAGTGGGAAGGAGATGGCTCGGTTCCCAGCCATGAGGTGAGATAACATTATGGGCATGGTGCTGGTGATGTAACATATCTCGATCACCACAAGATGAGAAAGAAAATAGTACATAGGAGTGTTGAGTTGTATATCAGACTCCACCAATATGATGATCAGCAAGTTCCCCAAAACTGTAGTCAAGTGAAAGATGAGAATGACCACAAAGAGGAGAAGCTGGATTTTTCTATCACTGGTGAGTCCCCGCAAGATGAATTCCTTGAAGTTCTTGGCGTCTATCATTGCCACCTTTCTGAAGAAAAGGAAAAAGAATGAGAGACCATTACATCAACCACCTCATCTAAATATGTAAATACACAAAAATAGGGCCATGATCACCAACAGCCATTTCTGAAATCAGGCTACTGAAATTATTCCAGGAAATGTTAAAATCATCATCTGAAGATGAGCATGCTATGATGCAGGGAACATTAAAATTAAAAGTGAGGGGGAAAAATAGTCCTTTTTTTGTGTCTTTCCCATCAGTTCATTTGAAACAAGAGAATTTACTTTACAGATCAGGTTTAAAGAGGCAGAATCTGAATAACTTATTTTCAGTGAAGTTTATTTTCTTGCCATCTGTAGCTATTGTGGTTTTTTTTCTGTTGATAGAATGTGCTTTTATACCGATCATCATTGTAAATGTTTAACCTGATGGTAAGATTTATTTTTGGGAGGCTGTTACTGAAGTCCTGGCAAAGTAGCAAAGGGAGAAAATCAACAACAATTGAAACAACTTCCTTAATTAACTGCTTTTGGCAATTGATTGTACTTTTGGTAGGCTTCATGGTTGGTACAAAAGTATTCAGTTATTTATTCATCTGTAGCAATGCAAACTAAAAAATATCAAATGAATTGTTTACAATCAAATAATTGTGCAAATATTTCTTTAGCTTCAGAAACTGCAAATATTTTCCCATGCTATAAATTACACATAAAGTAATTCTGTTGTTGGTTTCCTCCTCAAGGTTGGGAACCAAAATAAAGTGGTGAGTTTCTTAAAGGATTCTGCTTCAAGATTGCTAGAATAGTAATTTATTAGTAACTTAATAGAACTGATTAAGAAAAAATACTTCCTGAAAAGAAATGTTATTCTAGAGTTTTTTCAAAAGGAAAAGACCTGTTACTTCACCAATACATTTTGAATTTATTCAGATTAGGAAACAAGTTACTACATGCCCATATTAAGCTTTTTCTGGTTTAGAACAAAGATTATTTTTCTAGGAGAACAAGGATTATCTCATCAGATTCTGCATCTAGATGATCTTCTTTGGATCTGGAAAATAAACAAAGTTGGATATGGTTATACTTGGAATAGAGGTGACTGGGGATTTCCAGTTTTCCGGATTAGCTTTTTTTTCCAGTGATCGAATATAAAATTACCTTTCTTTTCCAGGATGTTCCTCAGCCTTCATGAAAGAGCTAATAATGTGATCAGCTTCTACTAAGGTAACCAACATGATGGAAGATGATCCATTTGCTTTCTATTGAACATCTATTGGGGACAGAGATTAGGTCTCTGTCATGGAAAAGCATATATGAATTGTCACAGTAGTTCTCTTAATAAAATAAAATAAAATATTCTTTGCAGGAGCTTAGCAACCTATCACTTCACACTAAGAATAACATCTAAATTGTGAGGGAAGAATAATGTGCTATCTGAAGATATTTATAATTTATGAGCACATAAACATCACCAAGGGAATAGAGGGATTCTGCGTATTATCGTTGGGAATACAAAACTTTGTTTCATTTTCTCCTCAAAATCTCTATTGAAGGGAAATTGGTAGGAGGTCATAATCTGAATGAAATTGCTCAGGTCTCCTTAGCCTATTGTAATAGATTATATATATATTTTGTTTCTTTTAATCTTGACTTCTTGCATAGCTCAAAACTGTATTCAAAGACAGACCATTGTTTGAAGATATCGACAAAGGTAAAATAATGAAAATCCATCACTCTGTCTCGGACCATTTAAAAAAAAAACAAAGGAAGATTAATATTTCCAGACTTCTAACATTCAAAAACAATTTATAGATAAAGTGATTATTAAAAGAACTCTCAGACAGTGGCAGTGCAAACCATTTCTGTACATTTCCTAAGAAAAATGACATGGACATGTCTCCAGGTCTTGAATTCAACTCATGAGATACGTGTGTCCAAGTGTGTCCCCATGTTTATCACAAGCTGAGCTTTTGTAAACTATATGACACAATACTGGAGTTTCGATGTGGAAGCAAGTGCACATTTTTAAATTTCTTTCTGCTTAGTTTTCTTCATTAGCTGTTGTCCACTGAACATACAATTGATACATAGTGCTTTTGGATTTGAACATATATTGGCCACTATATTTTACATAGTTAGATACCAAAAATTACAAAAAGTTTAATTGAGATGCTTTTCCATTTTATGATAATGATAATGATGTTGGAAGGGACCTTGGAGGTCTTCTAGTCCAACCCCCTGCTCAGAATATCGGAAGCCACATCTTTATATCTTTTTTCTTTCTTTTTCTTTTTTAATTTTTTTTCTATATGCTTATCCCTTTTTTCTACTTTTTTATTTATGTTGTTTTTACTTTGTAAACATTTTATTTAATAAAAAAATGATTTTAAAAAGAGTACCCTTGTTTTCTGAACTTCTTCCTTCCTTCTCTGGAAATGAAGCTGCCAGGTTCAAGAAAACATCTGCAGAATTAATCCAAGATGGATGCAAGTTGAGAATCATTCTAATACACAATGTTGCATGGAAAGTATTCAGCTATGAGCTGTACTCTATACTCTATCGCTATACTTTTTAAATGTAAACCCTACTTCTAAACCTTCAGTGACTTTGTTTCATATGAAAGTAGCATGGATAGTACAGATCTATTAAGATCTGACCATCTGGATTGCTGTCAGTTTTATGCTATAAGCAAATCTACACATCATACTTACAACAATTTCATATATCATATAGAACAATTTCATACACACACACACACATATCTCTCTCTGTGTGTATTTAACATAATACAGGGTCCTACATTCCATAATCAAGTTCCGCAGGGATTTTCCCAGGTAAGCATCTTATGCTTCTGGACCTAGCCTGGGGTCTAGATCAGGCATGTTAAACTCATAAGAACATAAGAACATAAGAAGAGCCATGCTGAATCAGGCCAAAGCCCATCGAGTCCAGCATTCTGTGTCACACAGTGGCCCACCAAATGTACATGGGGATCTTGAGCAGAAAGAGAAGGCAAAACCCTCCCTTTCCCTTGACCCCCAAACAAATGGTACTCAAGGGAATCCTGCCTGCCTCAACCAACATAGAGGCGGCACATGGACATCTGTTTTAATAACCACCAATACACTTTGCATCCATGAATCTATCTAGCCCTGCCTTGAAACTGTCAAGGCTGACAGCTGTCACGACCCCTTCAGGAAGTGAATTCCATAAATCAACTACCCTCTGGGTGAAGAAATATTTCCCTTTATTTGTCCTCACTTTCTTAGCTATAAGCTTTAGGGAGTGCCCCCTTGTCCTGGTATTGTGTGATAGAGAAAAGAATTTTTCTCTATCCACATTTTCTATCCCATGCATGATTTTATACACTTTGATCAAGTCACCCCTTTAACGCCGTCTTTCAAGGCTGAAGAGACCAAGGCGTTGCAATCTGGTTTCATAAGGGAGGCGCTCCATTTCCTTGATCATTCTTGTTGCCCTTTTTTGCACCTTTTCCAGTTCCATTATATCCTTCTTGAGGTGCGGTGACCAGAACTGTACACAGTACTCCAAGTGTGGTCTCACCATCGGTTTGTACAGAGGCAATACAACACTTGCTGACTTATTTTCGATTCCCTTCCTAATCATGCCAAGCATGGAATTTGCTTTTTTTACTGCTGCTGCGCATTGGGTTGACATCTTCATCGAGCTGTCCACCAAAACCCCAAGATCCCTTTCTTGGGTTGTCTCAGAAAGTTTGGTCCCCAACAGTTGGTAAGTATAATTGGGGTTCTTTGCCCCGATGTGCATAACTTTGCACTTGTTTAGGTTAAAATGCATTTGCCACTTTGTTGCCCACTCACACAATTTCGAGAGATCCTTCTGGAGCTCCCGACAATCAGTTTCACTTTTCACAACCCGGAACAATTTAGTGTCATCAGCAAACTTGGCTACCTCACTATTAACTTCTACATCCAGATCAACTCGCGACATCATGTGACGTCAAGCGACGTATCGGGACTTTTTCCCCATTGCTGGCAATGGGATGGGTGCGATTTCGGCGTGACACATCCGGCTTGCAGTCCGGCAGTTTAACATGCCTAGTCTAGATACTGCATATATTAATTAATGCAAAAACTAACATATACCTTCAAACAAGGTTTCCCCATAGTGATCAGTATTGATCTGCAAAGATCAAGGGGAATTTTCATTAACTGTTGCTGCTGCTGCTGCTGATGATGATGATGATGATAGTATTATTATTATTAATAATAATAATAGAGTTGGAAGGGACCTTGGAGGTCATCTAGTCCAACCCCCTGCTCAGGCAGGAAACCCTATACCATTTCAGACAAATGGCTGTCCATTCTCTTCTTAAAAACTTCCAGTGTTGGAGCATTCACCACTTCTGGAGGCAGGTTGTTCCACTGATTAATTGTTCTAACTGTCAGGAAGCTTCTCCTTAGTTCTAGGTTGCTTCTCTCTTTGATTAGTTTCCATCCGTTGCTTCTTGTCCTGCCTTCATGCGCCTTGGAAAATAGCTTGACTCCCTCTTCTTTGGGGCAGCCCCTGAGATATTGGAACACTGCTATCATATCGCCCCTAGTCTTTCTCTTCATGAAACTAGATAGAATAGAATAGAATAGAATAGAATAGAATAGAATAGAATAGAATAGAATAGAATAGAATAGAATAGAATAGAATAGAATAGAATAGAATGTCCTGCCCTCTGGTGCTTTGGATAATAGTTTGACACCCTCTTCTTTGTGGCAGCCCCTCAAATACTGGAATTCTACTATCATGTCACCCCTGTTTCTTCTTTTCTTCAGTCTAGCCAAACCCAAGTTCTGCAGCCGTTCTTCATATGTTTTAGTCTCCAGGCCTTTGGTCATTTTAGTTGCTCTTTTCTGAACTTTTTCCAAAGTCTCAACATCTTTTTTGTAATGTGGTGACCAAAATTGGTTGCAGTATTCCATTATTTCATACCCAGTTCCAGCTACTGTTCTTTATATGTTTTAGCCTCCAGTCCTCTGATTATCTTTGTCGCTCTTCTCTGTACTCTTTCTAGAGTCTCAACATCTTTCTTACATTGTGTGATCAAAACTGGATGCAGTATTCAAAGTGTGGCTTTACCAAGGCATTATAAAGTGGTATTAAATAGTAGTAGTACTACTATTAGTTAATGTAGTATTTATTAAAATAGTTTCATATAAAATGTGGATTGATGAACAATCTGAAACCTCATGAAAGGGTCAATAAGCTAAAAACTTTGTGGGCCGCTGTTTTAAAATGTCAGGCAACATTATTTCAAAGGTTTCTATTGCTTGGTGAATTGAAATGTATAGAAAAACACACAGCAAGTACACCCATGCACTGAATTTATATTGATTTCATATGTGCTTTTAAAGAAGGAAAAATCAAGTCAATAGTATGCTTTTAGTTCACTGTGTTGTTCATTCAAAAAACTGGTATGATCCTGAATTGAAATTCATAGATGCCAACATTCAAATCAATAATTTCCCCAAAATATATGTTAGATTAAGAAGGAATTGGCATAGACTGTGTTTTGTCCATCATTCCAGTACACTCAGACAGCTATCTACAATATTTGGTTAAATATTCTTTGGAAGATCTTACAATGCATTCCTATGAATCTATATTGAAAATAAAATTTTGTCAATTTTATTGCAGCATAAGCATATTCCAGAATATCTCATTGATTTAAACTGCAGCATATTTCAGAGTACGTTTTCTCTTGTTTCTCAAGTGTAGACTAAAAATTTTGACTCATTCTGTTCAACTACCAAAGATGTCAGGCATAATTATAGGACATTATATGGTCACCCTGTGAATACCTGGAAATGACATAAATTGGGGGCAGGTGGAGAGAGACATGGATTTAATATATAAGAATAATCCTGTTTCCTGGAACCAATATAATATACTTTTTTTGGAATGCAGTCTGAATTCCCAAAAGGCTGGGTGTGCCTTCCAGAGGATCAAGACTCAGCATAAGGTTTGTTTAAGGAACAATAAAGGGAACTATTCATAACCTCAGCATATCTTTCTTCATTTTTGGAGTATGACAGATTGTATCTCCCCTGCCTGAATCCCATAATGTTATTTCTACCTACAGTCATTCAGGTATCAGACTTGCTCCCCTTCAGTTTTAAGTGTGAAATGTTTTTAAAGGCTTTAGAAATATCATTTCAAAGATTCTTACCACTTAGAGAACTGAATGATATAGAGCAATATGCAGCAGGCACATCCACATGTTACATTTATATCAATTTCACATCTACTTTTAAAGAAAAAAAAATCAAGAAGATAATGCTCCAACTTTTATTACACTTTCTTGTATCCTGAATTTAGAGTACAACATTCAGACCAATATATCTTCCCCTAATACTGTATGTGCTAAATTGAGCAGGAATTGCCATATGCAGTGTTTTGTTTATCGTTAGGGTACATTCAGAAGATTTCTACAATATTTCAACACTATGAGCTCTATATGTTCTTGGAAGATCTCACAATGCAAACCTATTAATGTTACTGAAAATAAAATTTGATTGAATTTTAACACAACAGAATAACAGAGTTGAAAGGGACCTTGAAGGTCTTCTAGTCCAACCCCCTGCTCAGGCAGGAAACCCTATATCAGACATGTCAAACTCATGACATCACGTGACGTCGTGCAGCATATTGGAGCTTTTTCTCCATTGCCGGCAATGGGATGGGCGTGATTTCCTGGTGACACTCCTGTCCTATATCATTTCTGACTAGTGGTTGTCCAATCTCTTCTTTAAAACCTCCAGGTCTGGAGCACCCACAACTTCTGGATGTAAGTCATTCCACTGATGAACTATTCTAACTGTCAAGAAATTTCTCCTTAGTTTGTTCATTTTATTGCAGCATATTCCAGAGCATATTTTCTCTGTTTTCTGAAGTGTTAGATAGAAACATAGACTCATTCTGGTCAACAATACACCAGTAAAAATTATAGGACAACAACACCAGTAAAAATTATAGGACAGATTATATAATCAGTCTATGAATATCTAGAAAATGATATTGTTTCTTTGGGTGCAATATGGTTTTATAAAAAATATACCAAAAATAAAGAATCTAAGGAATAGGTTAAATCTTACCTACCTGAATCCCATAAATTCCTTTTTACAATATATGTGGTTCAATTTGTATCAGGGTTGCTCCTCTACAGTTTAAAGTGTAATACTTTCTAAAACTTTTTACACCACAACCAGGAAAGTAGACACAAGAGCAGAATATTCCAGATTTCATAAGAACTAGCCTTTGAAATTTTAACATTGCAACACAGTTACTGAATAAAGAATAGGCTGAGTCTTAGGAGAAGGGTGGCATATAAGTTTAAACAAACAAATAAATAAATAAATAAATAAATAAATATCATGCACAGAACCATGAGATGATTTCAAGGTTGACAAACCCAGACTTTCAAATTATTGTGGATCAATACTCACAATCAACCAATTAGACCAGTGGTGGTGAACCTATGGCACTGGTGCCAGAGGGGGCACTCAGACCTCTCTCTGTGGGCACACGTGCCATTGCCCCAGCCTTGCCTCCCCCCGCAACCCCCTCACCAGCAGCCCCCATGGAGGAGAGTCGCCCCCAAGCATGGCCCTTGTGGAGCAGCGCAGCCAAGGACATGGCAGTCAGGCAGCATAGACAAGACTCTGCCCTCATGCCCCATCATGCACAGTTGATGCTACAGGGCGCGGGGAGGGGGCGTGGCCACCATGGCACTTCTGGGCTGCCTGGGCAATCTGCAGCGGGCCCTGGAGGCGGTGAGTGGCCCTGCGGGCAGGTGGGGTGGGGGCGGGGCAGAGGGTGGAGAAGGGCGGGGCCAGTTTTTGGGCACTTGGTCTCTAAAAGGTTCGCCATCACTGAATTAGACCATCAGGGCTTTTTTTAAAAAGTTGATTAATCATGACACAAACCGTAATAGTTTTGTTCAAAGGTCCTTCTTACATTAATGGAAAGTTTCTTCTTAAGGGGCTTATGTGTCCCTGTCCTCAGAATACTCCTGCACGATGCGTACAAACCCACCTTATGTTGACTGGGGACCCTGGTACCTTTCAGATGCAATTCTTCATGAGGTTGGACCTTCTGGCGACCCAAACAGATGGATGCGATGTGTCCTTGCCTTCCACACGCTCTGCAAATGGCAGAGCGGAACCTACAGTCAGCTCACTTGTGGTGTCCTCCACACCCGAAGCATTGAAGAGATGCTGGGGCCTTGTCCAGACGTTCCTTCTACTTCCTTTCAGCTGGCTGGTGAAGTCTGTCTACCTTCTCTTCAGGATCCGCTTCCGATCCTTCTTGAGCATCCTCTTGATGGACGGTAGCTGTGTCTGCAGGGTTCCTGGTGAGTCCTAAGGCCTTCACAGCCCTGCCTGCTGTTTCCTCAGCTGCAACATCTCGTAGCGCGTCTTGGAAAGAGATATCTTCTTTTGCAAAAATCTTCTGTTGTAAGTCTCTGCTCCTCAAACTGCATACATCACTGCCTCTCTTCCAGATCCTTGAACTCACAAGGTCTGGCTGCTTGCCTTAAGGCCGCAATAAAGTCCGCAGCAGATTCACCTGGCCTCTGGTCTCTCTGCTTGAACACATGCCTCCAAGCAATGACAAATAACTTTGGCTGAAAGTGTTCCTTCAACATTTTCTTCAAGTCAGCATATGTTACTGACTCCAGAGGTGCAGGGGCCACCAGATTATCTGCAATGTCAAAAGCTTCCTGTCCACAGGCACACAAAAGAGTTGCAGCCTTCAGGCCATCTTCTCTAATCTGATTTACTCTGAAGTAGTTCTCCACCTGTGCTATGTAGGAATTCCATTTCTCTGGGTGGGAGACATCGAAATCAGACAAGCGGCCAATCTTCGACATGTTACAGTTTACGACCTTCACCACTCGCTTCCTCTGCAAACTGCTGTTTGGGGAAAGGGTCCTTTAGCTGAGCTCACCCTCCAGCGACACTATACTCACAGGCTGGGATGCTGATTAAGACGCCGTCTTCCCCTCTTCAGGACTTCCTGGGTAAGTCCTTAAATCTTTTCTTTCAGCTTGCAAAGGATCCCACCTTCGTCGCCAGTGTTGTATACTTCGTTCACATCCGAATGATGAAGACACATGGCGATGCTGAACAAACACTTTATTCTCCCTCTACAAAAACCAAGCAAAAGCAAAAGGCACGCAGGCCGTTTTATATGGCCAGAAGCCCGGACAGTGACAACCAATAGGAACAGAATATTTTTGTGCCTTGCGCATGTGCGCAAGGCCGGCGCCGCTCTGTCTGGTCCCGGGCAGCTTTTGGAATCCCCAGGACCAATGCAACGTCCTGAGCCTGCTTTTGCAGGCTCGGGACACAACAGGAGCCACAAAAGTTTTGACAAACAAGGTAGACAATACAAACCACACAGATAAGAGGAGCTATGATCCAGCATGCTAAAATGAACTGCAATTGGCAGTGCTTGCCCATGAGAACAGGGTAAACTAAGGGATGGCAGATGGCCAGGTAGCGGTCATAGGCCATAACCGCTAACAGGAAAACCTCAATAGCAGCTGTGGCCAATGCAATGTACATCTGGGTCATGCAGGACCTTTGCAGGCTCAGGACACAACAGAATAAAAACAGCTTAAGTGACCAGCTTAATGTGAACTAGTCATGTCAAAGAACAGCTGATTTCTTTTGTAAGTTCCTGGTCCTTCAGGGCCTAAAGGACATCTTGTTCAAAAAAGTATAGATGAGGGTTAGGCTTAAGGATCAAAAGAGGGGCTTTGGACTTTGTATAAGAACTGCACCTCTCTGCTAAAGGAGCCAAACATTTCGTCCACAATGAAGAAATGCCAAGTTCCCTTGAGCTTTTCTTTGTGAAAAATCTCCTTTGTGCATTAGGTTAATAAGAGCAGTTAAGAGGTTTAAGTTATAGGGACACAATATGAGTCTGGGCCTTTCTGGAAGTCAACTCTTACAGTATATCTGTGTTGACACCATTTGAGATTAGAAAACGTTTTAGCTGGAACATGCCCATGTTAACGTTTTGGGGTTTGTTTGTTTTTTGCTGAGAGCAAGAAAAGATGTTTTGACCAAGGAGATCAATTTAGCTTAAGACGAGAGAAAAAAAGGAAGTCCTTCTAAGGCCCTAATTTAAGTAAAGAATATATTAAGAATTTTTGTACATTCTACTAGATAGACGCATGGAGGATGGTAATATTACACAATGTTCTAGAATTTGACTTGCCTGGAAAAGGGCTCCACAGTGAGCTCTTTATGCTCCAACTGTGTGTCTGAAAAGGTGCATACATACAACTTCCTTCTAAACCCGGATTTTTCAACTTTGGAGACTTCAAGATGTGTGGATTTCAACTCCCAGAATTCCTCAGTTCTAAACTTCAGTAACATCTTTTAAAAGGAAACTAACATAGTTAGTGTTGCATCTATAGAATTACTTCCCCTTGGAGCGTTGTAGAGTGCGTAGTAGTGTGCCAACTTGTAATTAATCTTTAACTCAATCAATGATTCTGGGCAGGTTGTTTTTTCTAAAATCAAAAAGACACACAATCCAAAAATTAGAACTAATGAATCTTACATTCAAAACAATATTTCTCTAATATTCCAACACCATTCAAATTACACAATGTTTTGCATGTTTAACAATGTCACAGTTGCAATGCCACCCTTGACTCAACTCAGACTCACAATTGCTGAATTTATTGTACCACACCCACAAATTTCAAATGTGTTTTCAGGACAGGGGGATTCCTACTGGCTAACTGTCATTGACCCTTGAGAAAAATCATGTAAGATATGCTAAGGTCAGTCTGTGAACATCTAGAAAATGACACACATCATCTATCTGTTCTCAACCTCAACTCTCTCTCCCTCAATTTCTCATGTGCTGTATTTCACCTTCTCCCCACCCCCCTTTCTCTCAGTGTCTGATAATGGAAGGCCTGGGTGTTCTCCTTATTCTCTTGGTGATGAAAAAAAAGACTTATTCTCACACAGCTCCACTATCCAGTACCACTACGTTCATAAACATGATATCAGAAGCCACTTCTTTATATCTTTTTACTTTCTTTTTCTTTTTTTAATATTTTTCTATTTGCTTATCAATTTTCTAATTTTTTTAATTTATGTTATTTTTACCTTGTAAACATTTTCTTTAATAAAAAAATGATTTTAAAATGAATACCCTTGTTTTCTGAACTTCTTCCTTCCTTTTCTGGAAAAGCCAGGTTCAAGAAAACATCTGAAGGATTAATCCAGGATGGATGCAAGTTGAGAGTCATTCTAATACATGCTGTTCTGTTGCATGGAAAGCATTCAGCTATGAGCTCTATTCTATGCTCTGTCACTATACTTTTTAAAAGTACACCCTACTTCTAAACCTTCAATGACATTGTTCAATGACACAGTTTCATATGAAGCTAGCATGGACAGTACAGCTCCATTGAGATCTGACGATCTGGAGCAATACTCACAATCAACTACGGTTAGATAATTAGGGCTTTTTTAAAAAAGAAAGAAAGAAAGAAAAAAGTTGATTAATTCACACCACAACCAGACACAAGAATAGCGTATTACATATTTCATAAGAACAACGCTCTGATGTTTTAACATCTGAACACAATTATTGAATAAAGACCAGGCTGAGAGAGATATCATGCAGAGAACCCATGAGTTGATTGATTAATCATGACACAAACCCTAATAGTTTTGTTCAAAAGTCCTTCTTCACAGGATTTTGGCTGCTGCCCTATGAATGTCCTTGTTTCGCAGGGTATATATGATAGAGTTGAGCAGAGGAGTGATCACAACATAGAAGACTGCAATTTGTTTATCACGATTAGGCACTACATCAGTCTTTGGAAGCAGATACACGCAGATGGAAGGGCCATAAAATAAGGAGACCACAAGGAGATGGGAGACACAGGTAGAGAAAGCTTTGTGCCTCCCCACACTTGATTTCATTTGTGATACAGAATGAAGAATAAATCCGTAGGAGGTCAATATAAAAGAAAGGGGAACCACAAGGACACATGAGGCTAAACCAAAAATAATGTCCTCAGTAATACTTGTATCCCCACATGCAAGTTTCAGCACCACTGGCAACTCACATATGAAGTGATTGATCTGATTGGGGCCACAATAGTTTTGACAAACAAGGCAGACAATACAAATAACACAGATAAGAGGAGCTATGATCCAGCATGCTAAAGTGAACTGCAATTGCCAGTGCTTGCCCATGAGAACAGGGTAAAGTAAGGGACGGCAGATGGCCAGGTAGCGGTCATAGGCCATAACCGCTAACAGGAAAATCTCAATAGCAGCTGTGGCCAATGCAATGTACATCTGGGTCATGCAGGATGTGAAAGAAATGGTTCCATCATCAGCCAGGAGCTGAGTCATCATGAGAGGCATGGTGCTGGTAACATAGCAGATGTCTACCCCTGCAAGTTGGGAAAGAAAATAATACATGGGTGTGTGGAGTCTTGCATCAACCTGCACCAATAGGATGATCAGCAGGTTCCCCAATACTGTAAGCAAGTAGATGATAAGAACCACCCCAAAGAGGAGAAGCTGGATTTTTCTGTGGGTGGTGAGTCCCAGCAGGATGAATTCCTTGACAGAGGTGAAGTTCTCGGCTTCTGTCATGGTCTCATGTCTGAGGAGAAGGAAAAAGAATGAGTGACCATTAGACTGACTATCATTTGTTAAATATGGGATTACATCAAAACACAGCCATGACAACCAATAACCATTCCAAAATATCAGGAATTATTCCAGGAAATCGTATTATCAACATTTGAAGATAAATGGACTTTGATGCAGGGAACATCAAAAGTACTATCAAATAAAAAAATATTCCTGGTCTTGTTTTTTCCTATCAGTATTCCTATATTTCAAACAAGACAAATTTGCTTAGATATCAGTTTAAAGAGAATCTAAAGAATCTATATCACTTATTTGGGGTAAAGTTTGTTTACTTGCCAACTGTAGTTATTATGTATGTGGGGGATTTTTCCTCTCAGAAAATTCTAAATATTTGACCTCGTGTTAAGAATTTTTTCAGTTACTGCAGTTCTAAGAGACCAACAAAACGAACAAAACAGGAACAATTGACCTAGACTTTATGAAAGTTTGCAGACTTAATAGTAATGTGCAAAGGTTTCCTGAGCTTCAGAAATTGCAAACTGCAAATATTTTCCCATGCTGGAAGCTTTATGTAAGGCACCTCTATCCATGGTTTGCAACTCATGGGTGGGCATCAAAATAAAGGAATATAGTTGTGAGTTTCTTGAAGGATTTTATTTCAAAATTGCTTAAATAGTACTGTTAAATATAATACATATTTTCCATAACAGTTTAAGAAGTAATACTTGTGAGAAGAAAAGTTCAAGGATCTTTCCAAAAGAAAAGAAAAGAAAAGAAAAGAAAAGAAAAGAAAAGAAAAGAAAAGAAAAGAAAAGAAAAGAAAAGAAAAGAAAAGAAAAGAAAAGAAAAGAAAAGAAAAGAAAAGAAAAGAAAAGAAATACCTGTGTTTGCTTGTTTAACATTTATTTCAATTAAATTCAAATTACAAAATAAGTTAGAACATGCACACATTAAACTTTCTTTATTCTAGTAACACAGATTGTTTTTATAGGAAAACAAAGGATATCTCAGCAGAATCTTTTAATGAGTTTACACAGGGACTCCTGTTCAGGGAAGATCAGGAAAGAATTTTTCAAAAAACAAACATCATAGAAATGCTCACATTGCTTTAACAATGTCTATTTTGTATTTGAATAAAGATGTTAGAACATACCCATATTAAACTTAATCTAGTCTGCCAACACTGATTAATTTTCTAAGAGAACAAAAATGATCACATCAGATCCACATTACCTTCTTTGGGCTAGGAAGCAAGCAAAGTTGGGTACGGTTAGTACTTGGACTAGAAATAACCAGGAATTTCCAGAGCTGCAGATTATCTGTTTTCTCCAATGGCAGAAGAGAATTTTACCTTTCTTCTTCATAAGATGTCCCTCATCCATCAAAAAAGAGCCAAGAGTGTTATCATTTTCTACTAAAGTGCCCAATAAGATGATTCATTTGCTTTCTATAAAAACCAGATATTGTGCATCTATTCTGGAATTGGTGGTTCTCTTATGGAAGACCCCACACAAACTGTCACCGAAGGTTTCTTACTAAAAAAAATGAAACAGTTCTTTTGGCAGGAGCTCAACATATTCTTGACCACTAAGAAGTTCTAAATTCTCATTGGAGAATAATAGACTCTCTGAAGATGTCTTGTATTATGCAGAATCCCTTACTGTTCTGTATTTGCTCATAAATTGTAATTATTTACAATTTATGAGCACATACAGAACAGTAAGGGATTCTGCATAATACCATTGAGAATACAAAACCCTCTTTGTTTTTCTTTCTCTTCAAGTTTAATGTTGAAAGAAAATTGGTCTGAGATCTTGATCCCAATGAAATTTCTCTTGTCCCTTTCATCATTTCCACTTCTAACTGCTTTGTAGCTCCTCATCTTGACCTCTTTGGTTTCTTAAAAATCTAATCAAGGACAGAACATTATTTAAATATATTAACAGAGGTAAAATAGTGAATAGCCAACACTCTCTGCCTATGTCCATTTTCAAAACTAAGAAAGATTGGGGTGGGGGTCCTTGGTGCTCTCTGAAATTTGTTGTTTTCTTGCAGGCATTATCCTAACTAGCTAATATCATCAATGGACTGGGATGGACTGGGATGGGATGGGATGGGATGGGATGGGATGGGATGGGATGGGATAGAGTAGAGTAGAGTAGAGTAGAGTAGAGTAGAGTAGAGTAGAGTAGAGTAGAGTAGAGTAGAGTAGAGTAGAGTAGAGTAGAGTAGAATAGAGTAGAGTAGAGTAGAGTAGAGTAGAGTAGAGTAGAGTAGAATAGAATAGAATAGAATAGAATAGAATAGAATAGAATAGAGTAGAATAGAATAGAATAGAATAGAATAGAATAGAATAGAATAGAATAGAATAGAATAGAATAGAATAGAATAGAATATCAGAGTTGGAAGGGACCTTGGAGGTCTTCTAGTCCAACCCCCGCTTAGGCAGGAAACCCTACACTAGTGGTGGTGAACCTATGGTATGCATGCCAGAGGCGGCACTTGGAGCCCTCTCTGTGGGCACACATGCCGTTGCCCCAGCCTTGCCTCCCCCCGTGACCCCCTCCTCTCCAGCAGCCCCCCTGAAGGAGAGTTGCCCTTGAGTGTGGCCCACCCAGAGCAGCGCAGCCAAGGACATGGCAGCCAGGCAGTGCAGACAAGACTCTGCCCTCACGCCTCATCATGCACAGTTGATACTGCAGGGTGCGGGCAGAAGGCGTAGCTGCCATAGTGCTGCTGGGCTGCCTGGGCGATCTGCAGTGGGCCCTGGAGGTAGTGAATGGCCCTGCGGGCAGGCGGGGTGGGGGCGGGGCAGGGGTGGGGCAGGGCCGGGGCCAGTTTTTGGGCACTCGGTCTCTAAAAGGTTCACCATCACTGCCCTACACCATTTCAGACAAATGGTTGTCCAATCTCGTCTTAAAAACCTCTAGTTTTGGAGCATTCACAACTTCTGGAGGCAAGTTGTTTCACTGATTAATTGTTCTAACTATTAGGAAATGTCTTCTTAGTTCTCGGTTGCTTGTCTCCTTAATTTCCATCCGTTGCTTCTTATCCTGCCTTCAGGTGCTTTGGAGAATAGCTTGACTCCCTCTTCTTTGCGGCAGCCCCTGAGATGTTGGAACACTGCTATCATGTCACCCCTAGTCTTTCTTTTCATTAAACTATTCCCCTGATCATGCTAGTAAGAAATTCAGTTTGCTATCAGTTTATATTCTAATGTCTTGTACTGTCAGTGTTGGTGGGGGTGGTTAGAGATTCTTTGGTTGGGCTGTTTGCTTTTGGATTCATTGGCAGTTTCTTGATTGGGGTATTGTTTACCTGATTGTTGATCTGATGTTAACCTTGGAGTTGATCTATGCTGATCTGGATACTGATTGCTTGTGGGGAAGTTCTTGGGTCTTTTTGTTCTCTTTTTGGCTGGTTGATTGTCTCTTTTGCATAGTCTATAGATGTTGTTAATGTCTATGTGTCTACTGATGGCTAATTTGTCAGAGTACCAGGCTTCTAGAAATTCCCTGATGTTTTTGGACTTGGCTTGGTCTAGGATGGTCACATTTTCCCAAATAAAACTATGGTTCTATCTATATGTTGTGGAATAAAAGAGTTTTCATCATGTCTTCTGACTGCTAGCTGGTGTTCATGGATGCATTTTGCCAGTCTTCTATTTGTTCTACACAGTGACTGTTGCAATCCAAAGAATCAGTCCAAAGAATCTCTAAGATCACCCCTACCAACATTGGCAGGGCAAGCCACTAAAATATAAACTGGCAGCAAACTGCACTGCTTCCTAGCTCTGATGATGTAACCTAGTTTGGGTAATTAAATGTCTGCAAGAAAACAAGCAAGCTCAGAGAGACCAAGGACCCCTCATTTCAACCATGAGCTACAAATATTCTCCTTTCTTGGCAAGAAAGATTAATATTCCCAGAACTTCTAACATTAAAAAACAATTGTATAGACAGAATTATTAGCTTTTCCTAAGAAATATGAAATATGTCTCCAATTAAACAATTAACCATGACACAAATCCTAATGGTCTTGTTCAAAGACTCTTCTTCACAAGATATTTGTGGCAACCCCTGAGAGAAGAGGGAGTCAAGCTATTCTCTACTCTACTCTACTCTACTCTACTCTACTCTACTCTACTCTACTCTACTCGACTCGACTCGACTCGACTCGACTCGACTCGACTCGACTCGACTCGACTCGACTCGACTTCTATTCTATTCTATTCTATTCTATTCTATTCTATTCTATTCTATTCTATTCTATTCTATTCTATTCTATTCTATTCTATTCTATTCTATTCATCTTGATTACTGCCCTATGAATGTCCTGGTTGCTTAAGATATAAATGATAGAGTTGAGCAAAGGGTTGATCACAACATAGAAGACTGAAATTTGTTATTTCATGATCAGGACCTGAATCAGTCTTTGGAAACAGGTACATCCAGATTGTAGGCCCATCAAATAAGGAGACCACAAAGAATAGGAGCCACATGTAGAGAATGTTTTGTGCTGCCCAACATTTGATCTCATTTGTAATACAGAATGAATAATAAACTGATAGGAGGTCAACATAACAGAAAGCGGTACCAGTAGAACAAATGCTCCTGTACCCAAAATAATGGCCTCGGCAATCCTTGTATTACCATATGCAAGTTTCAATACTACTGACCACTTACATATGAAGTTATTGATTTCTTTGGGGCCACAAAAGTTTTGGCAAACAAGGCAGATAATTCAAATCACCCAGAGTAGAGGAGCTGTTATCCAGTATGCTGAAGTGAACTGCAACTGACAGTGCTTGCCGTGAGAACATGATACAGAAAGGGAAGGCAGCTGATCAAGTAGCCATTATAGGCCATGTCCACCAACAGGAGAACCTCAACTGCAGCTGTGGTCAAGGCAATATACATTTGAATCATACAGAATGCTAAAGGAATGGCTCCCTCTCTAGTCAGGAGCTAAGTCAACATTAGAGGCATGTTGTTATTAGGTAGTGATGATGGTGGTGATGGTGGTGGTGCCATACTGTACCATTCCTTCCAGTGTTTTCTCCTGGTCTTTCACATATTCATAATTCTTTCTAGAATTTTCTTTCTGGGCTTCCTCCTTGCCTCAGGGCTGGAGTTGCAGGATCCATTTTGCTTCACTTTCATTTTCCCAGTTGATGACCCCTCCAGCAACATAACCTGAGGCATTTATTATAACACACACATTCTTCTTCAGCTTTTCCTCCCTCTTTTTATATCCTGCAAGCAAAATATATATTTATATCCTACAGTCAAAACATATATACACCGAGGGGGTCAGCCTATTCTCCAAAGCACCAGAAGGCAGGACAAGAAGCAATGCATGGAAACTAATCAAGAAGAGAAACAACCTAGAACTAAGGGTAACTTTCTGGACAGTTAGAACAATTAATCAGTGGAACAACTTGCCTCCAGAAGTTGAGGGTGCTCCATCACTGGAAGTTTTTAAGAAGAAATTGGACAATCATTTGTCTGAAATCATATAGAGTTTCATGCCTTAACAGAGGGTTGGACTAGACTTCTGAGGTTCCTTCCAATTTTGTTATTCTGTTATATATGCCTTACTATATCAGCTCCTTCTAGCATTTTTCATTTTTCCCCCCTAAATGCTTATGGTCATGTGGAGAATCATTTCCCTTCCCTATAAACCCCTGATCTTGGCACAGATTCTTTTCCTTCAGCCATGCACTTCAACCTGTCATACCATCATCTTGTTTCCTGAAATTTAGGGAGTGGATTTGAATAACCATACTTGAATACCTTAGCTTCATATGTACACAGACATTCACTATAGATATGGTCTGTTTTCTCCATCTTTAAGTATGGTATTATAGGAACTTTCCACAACATTTCAAACCACAACTAGGAAAGCATGTGTCACCATGTTTATTCTACTTCAATCAAAAAAATGATTTTAGAAGTTATAACATCTCATTACAAAGAGATCATATTGAGCAGATATCAACAGAATCATAGGATTGACATCATGATTCTAGAAAGCAAACATTCTAGATTAATACAATCATCCAACATGAGGCTATTAATTAAAAAGAAAGGGTAATTATGGAAGATGAAGAGACAGAACAGAACAGAACAGAACAGAACAGAATAGAATAGAATAGAATAGATGTATCTATCACTTTAAATGTACACTAATCGGCATACATTAAAATGAAATTTCATTGCATACAGCTCTCAAAGGCTTACCACCTCCAATATACACTGCATAACTGTAGAAAAGACTAGACTGATTAATCAGACAAATAACTCTTCCCAAATATAGGCTAGATTGAGAATTGCAATATACTATGTTCTGTCCATCTGTCCAGTGCATTAGAAAGATTGGTACAATATTTCAACACTGTGGGGGTTCATGTTCTTTAGACCACAAAGAACTTTGTTTTAAGGTTTCAACATCTCAACATAATTACTAGAGGAAGATTATTCAGACAGATAGATAATCAACAGAATCCATGACTTGATTTCAAGGTTAAAGAAACAAAGGCTTTCAAATATTTATGGAGTAATACTCATAATCAGCCACTTAAGGACCATCAGTTTTTTTTAAAAAAAAGATTACCCATGACAGAATACCTAATACATGTCTTCAAGTATGACCTTCTTCACAAGATCTTGGCTACTGCCCTATGAAAGTCTTTGTTTCGCAGGGTGTAAATGATAGAGTTGAGCAGAGGGGTGATCAAAACATAGAAGATTGCTATTTGTTTATCACAATCAGTAGCTGAATTAGTCTTTGGAATTATGTACACCCAAAGCAAAGGACCATAAAACATGGAGATCACAAGGAGATGGGAGCCACAGGTAGAGAAAGCCTTGCGCCGCCCACTTGATTTCATTTGTAAGACAGAATGAAGAATAAAACCATAGGAGGCCAATACAATAGAAAGGGGAAGCAAAAGGAAAAATCCTCCTATACCAAAAATAATGGCCTCAACAATTTTGGTATCACCGCATGCAAGTTTCAGCACCACTGGCATCTCACATATGAAGTTATTGATCTGATTGGGGCCACAATAGTTTTGGCAAAGAAGGCAGACAATGTAAATCAGAGAGACCAGAGGAGCTGTTATCCAGCATGTTGAACTGCACTGCAATTGGCAGCTCTTGTTCATGAGAACAGGGTAAAGTAAAGGACGGCAGATAGCCAGGTAGCGGTCATAGGCCATAACCCCAAACAGGAGAATCTCAACACCACCTAAGGCCACTGCGATGTATATCTGGACCATGCAGAATGCTAAAGAAATGGCTCCATCTCCAGTCAGGAGCTGAGTCAACATGAGAGGCGTGGTGGTGGTTACATAACACATATCTACCCATGCAAGGTGTGAGAGAAAATAATACATGGGTGTGTGGAGTTTTATATCAGTCCGCACCAATACAATGATCAGCAGGTTTCCCAAAACTGTAAGCAAGTAGATGATAAGAATGACCCCAAAGAGGAGAAGCTGCATATTTCTGTGGCTGGTGAGTCCCAGCAAGATGAATTCCTTGACAGACGTGAAGTTCTCGGCTTCTGTCATGGTCTCCTGTTTGAGGCGAAGGAAAAAGAATGAAAAGCCTTTAGGTCAATTACCATTTTTAAATATATAAATTTAGAAAAACAGGAAGATGATAACTAACAGCCATTTTTTATAACAATGTAATGAAAATCCAGGAAATGTTATATCAACCTTTGAAGGTGTGTATGCTTTGATGCATGGAATGACAAAATTAATTGTGGGAGATAGAAAAATATTCCTGTTTTTCTATTTTCATATCCATTTTTCTTTATCTGAGACAAGAGAATTTGGTTTAAACTTTGGTTTAAAGAGAAAAAAATAAAAAATATATTTTGGGTCAAGTCTAGTTGTTTTTTTTTGCAATATATGGTTATTGTGAGTTTTTCTTAGTTGACAGAATGTACTTTAACATCTATCATCATTCGCAATATTTAAACTCATGGCAATATTTTTTTTCAGTTAGCTCAGTACTGACAGGTTAATAAAAGGTACAAAAGTACAACTGAAATAACATTAATTAATTGCTACTTTTGGCAATTCACTTAAATTAGACTACATGGATTTTTGCAGGTTTTGTCATCAGTACTAATTTATTCCATGATTTGTTCTGTAGCAATGCAAACTAAAAAACAAAATCCAAAGAATTTGTTACCACTAGGTAAAGGTGCAAATATTGCCCTAACTTCAGAAACTGCAAACATTTTCTCATGCTGGAAAACATACAAAACAATTCTATTTTTGGTTTGCTACTGAAAATTTCTTTTTCAAGATTGCTTGAGTAATAATTTCAAATATGCCTTACATTTTCAGCAATGAGTTAAGAACAAATATTTCCTAAATGTTCTTTTAGAGTCTCTCCAAAAGGAAATAAATAAAATACATCTGTTGCATCATCAATCTTTATTTGAATTTACAAGTTATTAAATAACTTAGATCTTGCCCATATTAAACTCTTTTTTTTGCTTTAGTAACATGGATTATTTTTCAAGAAAAAGAAATGTTATTTCAAGCTCCATCACGGGACGCTTTCAAAAAGAGACTGAACAAGCATTTATCTGAAATGGTATAGGGCATGGGTAGGCAACCTCGGCTCTTTTATGACTCATGGACTTCAACTCCCAGGAATTCTGGGAGTTGAAGTCCATGAGTCACAAAAGAGCTGAGGTTGCCTACCTCTGGTCTCCACCTCAAGCAGGGGTTTCGACTAGAAGACCTCCAAGGTCCCTTCCAACTCTATTATTCTATGTTCTATGACTTTTGTTGTCTATTATACAGAGATTTCCTTTCAGGGGAGGTCAGGAAAGAATCTTTCCAAAAGCAACCATCATAGAAATATTCAAAATTCATCAACGTTGTTTATTCTGAATTTGAATAAAGATGTTAGAACATGTTATAACATACCTATAGTAAACTAAACTGGTGTAATAATACACATTATTTCTCTGGGAGAACAAAGTTTGGTATGTTTAGTTCTTGGACTACAGATGACTAGAGATTTCCAGAGTTGCAGTTTTTCTCTAATGGGAGAAGAGAATTTTACCATTCTTCTTTTCCAAGATAGCAATAGCACTTAGCACTTAGACTTATATACCGCTTTACAGCTTTACAGCCCTCTCTAAGTGGTTTACAGACTCAGCATATTGACCCAACATTCTGGGTCCTCATTTTACTGACCTTGGAAGGATGGAAGACTGAGTCAACCTTGAGCCAGTGAGATATTCCTCATCCATCAAGAAAGAACCCAGCCTATTGATATCTTCTATTAAGTGCTTAGCAAGATGGAAGATGATCCATTTGCTTTCTATGAAAGCCAGATATTGTGTATCTACTTGGGATTTTGCAAGTCTATCATGGAAGAATCTTCAAAAGCTTTCATAGAAAGTGTCTTTAGTAAAAAAAAATTAAAGAATTGTTTTGGGAGGAACTCAGCAGTTCATTAACAGTAAGGACATCTAAATTATCTTGGAAAATAACACACTCTCTAAAGATATCTTGGAATTATTATAATTTATGAATGTATACACATCACTAAGGGATTCTGCATATTACCATTGAGATTATAACATTTTGTTTGCTTTTCTTTCTCCTCACAATATCTCTTGAAAGGAAACTGCCATGAGATCATGATTCTGATGAAATTGCTTTACACCCTTTGGTCATTTCCAGTACTTTGTTCATGGGGATCTCTAAAACATAATCAAGGACAGAACATTATTTGAAAATATCAGCAGATATTACAGTAATGAATTCCCAATACCCACTGTCTATGTCTATTGTCAAAAACAAGAAAGATGAACATTCCCACAACTTCTACCATGTTTCCCCGAAAATAAGACCTAACCAGAAAAATAAGCCCTAGTGTGATTTTTCAGGATGCTCGTAATACAAACCCCACCCCAAAAATAAGCCCCAGTTAAGATTGTCATCCAGATGTCATCCAGTACCGTATTTTCCCGAATGTATGCCCTAACTGGAAAATAAGCCATAATACGTCTTTTGGAGCAAAAATTAATATAAGATCTGGTCTTATTTTTGGGAAAACACAGTAACGTGCAATAATGGTTGTATAGAGAGAATAAATATTAAAGGAAAGTTGCAAGGGAAAGCAGTGGCAAACCTTTTCTGTACTTTCCTGAGAAATATGACCTGGGCGTGTCTCCAAGTCTTGAATTCCATTCATGAGATCTGGGTGTCCAAGTATGTGTGGGCCCCATGTTCATCACCAGTTGGTCTTTGGTAAGCTCTATGTTCTAGTACTGAAATTTCAACTGTAAAGCATGTCATCATCTCTAAATTACTGTCTAACTTATTTTTTTTAATAAAATGACTGCACTGAAAAGTATGCTTTATTCATTAAATCCTGTTTGATTTGAATATATATATTGGCCATATATTTTGCATAATTAGATTACAAAAAGAACAAAAATTGAGAAATAAGATGTTTTTCCATTTTGGCTCAAGAAATGTTAATAGGATTCTCCATTTGTTTGTTGGCCAAAAGATCAGGTTTATATTAAAGCTTTCTTGGTGAGGTTCAAAGACCCTACAGAGTTCATCTCCTGAATGTTTTTACAAATCAGGAAATGGGCAGGATATGGCCCTTCTGTTTCCTGAAGGTTTTAATTGCACTAATACAGTGCTGGTGAACCTATGGTACGCGTGCCAAAGGTGGCACTCAGAGCCCTCTCTGTGGGCACGGGTGCCATCGCCCCAGCCCCGCCTCCCCTTATGGCCCCCTCCTCACCAACAGCCCCCCCAAGGAGTGTTGCCCCCAGGCGCAGCCTGTGTAGAGCAACACAGCAAAGCACATGGCAGCCAGGCAGTACGGAAAAGACTCCGCCCTCACGCCCTGTCACGCACAGTTGATGCTGCGGGGCACGGGCGGAGGGCGTGGCTGCCATGACACTGCTGGGCCCCTGGGCAATCTGCTCCGGTGGGCCATGGAAGCGGTAATGACCCTGCGGATAGTTGAGACTGTAGAAAGACTGCAGAAAAGAGCAACAAAGATGAGTAAGGGACTGGAAAGTAAACTATATGAAGAACAGTTGCAGGAATTGGGTATGTCTAGCCTAAAGAAGACTAGAGGTGACATGGCAGCATGTTATAGAAGAGGGGGTCAATGTATTCTCTGAAGCACCTGAAGGCAGAACTGCAGGTAATAGATGGAAATCATCAAGGAGAGATCCAGTCTACAAATAAGGAGAAATTTCCTGACAATTAGAACAATTAATTACTACTTGCTGGAAACTTTTAAGAAGAGATTGAAACTTTGTTTGAAATGGTATAGTGTCTCCTGCTTGAGCAGGGGGTTGGACTGGAAGACATCCATGATCCCTTCCAACTCTGTTATTCTACTAATATCTCAGCACAATTACTGAATCAAGACAAGGCTGATCAACTATCCACAGAATCCATGAGTTGAATTCAGAATTAGACAAACAAACACTTTCAAATCTTTCTGGAGTAATGTTCATAATCAACCACTATTAGACCATCAGTTTGGGGTGTGTTCTATTAAGTTTATTAACTTTGACAGAAGCCCTAATGGTTTTGTTCAAAGGACCTTCTTCAGAAGATCTTGGCTACTGCCTGATGACTGTCCTTGTTTCGCAGTGTATAAATAATGGAGTTGAGCAGTGGGGTTACCACAGTGTAGAAGACTGCAATTTGTTTATCACGATCAGGAGATGAATCAGTCTTAGGAACCATGTACATCCAGATGGAAGGGCCATAAATAAAGCCACCACAAGGAGATGGGAGCCACATGTTGAGAAAGCCTTGTGCCACCCAAAGCATAATCTCATTTGTGAAACAGAATGAAGAATAAACCCATAGGATGGCAATACAACAGAAAAGGGAATCAGAAGGAGAAATACTCCCATTCCAAAAACAGTGGCCTTAACAATTATGGTATCACCACATGCCAGTTTCAACACCATTGGCAACTCATATATGAAGTGATTGATCTGATTGGGGCCACAATAGTTTTGGCAAACAAAACAAACAATAGATGTCAAACAGACCAAAGGAACTGCTATCCAGCATGCAGAAGTGAACTGCAACTGATAGCACTTGCCAATAAGAACAGGGTAAAGTAAGGGACGGCAGATGGCCAAGGAGCAGTCATAGGCCATGATCGCCAACAGGAGAATCTCAACAGAAATTGTGGCCATGGCAATGTTCATCTGAGTCATGTAGAAGGTTAAAGAAATGGCTCCATCTCCAGTCAGGAGCTGAATCAACATGAGAGGCATGGTGCTGGTAACATAGCAGATATCTACTCCTGCAAGCTGGAAAAGAAAATTATACATGGGTGTATGAAATTTTACATCAATCCACCCCAACCCGATGATCAGCAGGTTTCCCAAAACTGTAAGCAAGTAGATGATCAGAATGACCCCAAAGAAGAGAAACTGAATTTTTTTTCTGGCTGGTGAGTCAGATCATTAAACACTGTTGCCCTCCTTTTCTGATCATAGTCACAATATTGTTCCTCAAAAACATCATAATCTTTGAAAGAACAGTGCATGGTTTGTTTCACGGAATAGCAAAGTAAGATTCATTTATTATTGGACAGAAGAACATTGTTGTTTTTTGTTTGTCTCCTATCTGTTGTACTTCAATGTGATGCAAGAGATATTTGGTATATCATGTAACTTGGATGACCTCAGTGAACAACTGGACACAGCAATTGCAAAAGTAGGATTCCTTCTGCTCCGAAACTACCATAGATTTCAGCAAAGATAACTAAAAATCCAAACATGTTTTGCAACCTCTGACAGGTTAGCCTGGTAACTTATAAGCCTATGCTAGGAGATGGCAATGACAAATCATTATTGTCAGGAAAATGTCCTCAGTTTGTTCATATAGTCACCAACAGTTAATGACAAAGTCATTCAGTTAATAAATTTCACTTTCTTTTCAAGACACAAGTTTTTTTATTTATCTTAATTCATTTTACTAGTCAGGCTGCCAAGGTTCTGTTGCTGGCTGTGGAATTCTGGGAGTTGAAGTCCACATGCCTTAAAATTGTCAAGGTTGAGAAACACTGTGTTAAGGCATCAAATCTGATTTGCTTTTTACTTCTGCAAGATTACTAAGCTTTTTTTTAGTAGGGGGAGTTAGGGAGACTCTCTTAAGAGGACCTAGACAAACTCCCCCAAAAGTTATATTTATTATTATTTTTATAAGATTCTCTTGACTGGAATTCCACAACTATCCATTCATGAATGCTGAAAGCATCTAAAATCTCCTGATAGAATAATGATACATTGGAAGAATAAAAATGCATCAAAATTAAGTATAGGTTAAGGGGAAGATTTAAATATTCCCATAATCTATAATTATGGGAATAAACAGACTGTGCACATTTTCATTGGGAATGCATCAGCTTTGTTTCCCTTTCAAATCTCCATTGAAGGGAGATGGTTAGGGGATCATGACTCTGCTGAAATTGTTCCTGCCCCTGGTGGTCCCTTCCTACAGATTGTCCAAGCTTGTGGCAGTAGCATACCAAGGGGACAAGGGTGTGTGTGTGACCTGGGCACAGAAAATCAGTGCCAAAGACATTAGGAGGCTAGTGACAAGGGTGGAGTTGGGTCTTTGCTGCTTGCACACCAATCAGCTCAGTGCTGGTTGGTGATGGTTTAGCAATGATGCCTTCAAATCTGTTTTAACTCCTGGTGACAATCCCCTGGAGGTTTTTTTGGCAGTATTTTCCAAAAGTGGCTTCCCACTTTCTAGGGCTAAAAGAGAGTGACTGGTCCATGGATCACACAGCTGACTTTGTGGCTAAAGCTAGACTAGAATTCACAGTCTCCTGGTTTCTAATCCGATATCTTCACTCCTATACTAAACTGCCATAAAAGAGTGGGAGATATTAAAAGAATTAGCCATCTTGGATGACTAATATGCTAAGTACACCACTGACTTCAAGCTCCTTATCTTGACTTCTTGGGTGTCCTGGGAATTTAATCAAGGAAAAAAGTATTATCAGAATGTATCAGCAGAGGTCAAAACAATGCAAAGTCAGTGTGTTTTTGTGCCAACACAGCTTTCCCTACTAGAGATTTGTCTTCCTGGGCTGACAACTTAAAATAACTGTATTTTTGACATTTCATTTAATTTGAATTGACATTCTGATAAATAATTATAACTTAGTGGACTCACGCTTAATTTTCACTCTTGCCCTGTTGATTTTAAGGATCCTGTGTGGATGTCAGCAACTGTGCCTTCCTGCAGGGATCTTTAATTCATAGCCCGTGGATTTCACAGAACCCTCCAAGTTATTTTCTGTTAGCAATAATTGTAAACACTGAGGATGGTGATCATCAAGATTAATATGTACTATATAGGTCGTGGAAAGGGGTTTGGGAAGATAAATGGCCCAGATACAGCAAATGTAGAGCTCACCTTGACCTGTCCTTGTGAGTCTCCAGCAGCAAATGAGTCTAGTTGCTAGACTCTAGTTGTTCAGACTCTGTAAAGAGTGCAGAGAAGAGCAATAAAAATGATTAAGGGCTGGAGACTAAAACATATGAAGAACAGTTGCTGGAAATGAGTATGTCTAATCTAATGAAAAGATGGATTAGGGGAGACATGATAGTAGTGTTCCAATATTTGAGGGGTTCCTACAAAGACAAGGGGGTCGAACTATTTTCCAAAGGACCAAAAGGCAAGACGAGAAACAATGGATGAAAACTAACCAAGCAGAGAAGCCATCTAGAACTAAGAAGACATTTCTTAAAGGTGAAAGCAATCAACCAATGGAATAACTTGCCTTCAGAAGTTGTGAATGCTCTCACTGGAGGCTTTCAAAAAGAGATTGAACAATCATTGATTTGAAATGGTATAGGGTTTCCTGCTTGAGCAGGGGGTTGGACTATAAGACCTCCAGGATCCCTATATACATATATATGTATATTTGGAAACACATTTTATTGGTTTTTTAGTTCTTAAGACAAAGTGCTCAGGACACACCGTGGTGTTGGGGTAATCAAACATTCAAAAATATAACCATATATAAATAACTCAACTCAATACAATCAATGTCCCCTCTCTATTTCCCTTAAATAGCATAATATATTTAAGATGTTCCATTTCTAATTTATATTTCTATAACTGCTAAACCTGTTTTAAAACTTTGTAAGTTTACAATTACCATAATCAAATTTAACTTTAAATCAACAAGTTATCAATTCAGGTATCCCTTCCAAATATATTCTAATTCTTAATCTCTCACATCCCTCATTTTATCACAAGTCTCATTTATTTCTTCTTCCACTACACAATACATATCCTAATTAAAATAAAATATTAACCTACCCTATACATATATAATCCATCTGTCAATTAATCTTTTTAAGGTAACAAAGTAATATTAAGCCTTAAATCGTTTCAGTTCATTAAACAAAATTCAAATTTCATCCAATTGATTATCCTGCCTTATCACATCTATATTATCATACAAAAACATCATCTTACTGATTTAACACACTCAATTAATTATTGAAACAATCCAAATCTAAAAAGCCATCATTTTTTCCATTCCAATACATAATACTTTTCATCAAAATAAACCTATTATTCCACAAATTACATTCTTAATCTATTTTAAGATATCTGTTCTAATAATCACCCCCCTATTTTTTTTCTTATTTTTAACTCTGAATCTTAATCCTTAAAACAATCCATAAATCAACAGTGCCTTTTAATCCATTACACATAATTTTAAATTTATCTTTTCAGTCTTATTCTGGCCTTCTTTCTATGCCAGACAGGTTTCCATAACCAAGAATGGGTAAGTGATGGTGAACCTTTAAGAGACCAAGTGCCCAAACTGCAACCCAAAACCCACTTATGCATCATCGGGTGCCGGGTGGGTGTGGCCCATTGGCTGGGTGTGGCCAATTTGGGGTGTGTGGCCCATTGGGTTGGCATGGCTGTGGTGGTAATGGCAGACTGGGTGGGACTAAAAAGTTCAATCAATCAATTCCAACTTTGCAAGATCTTTTTTTTCCAGTGAGAAGTTGAAATTGACTGATTGATTGAACCTTTTTTTTTTTTGCACATGGCAGCAGAGGCCTAAAGCAAAAAGGTTTTATAAACCCAGCTGAAGGCCTAGGACTGGGGCAATGGCATGTGTGCCCACAGAGACGGCTCTGAGTGCTGCCTCTGGCACCCGTGCCATAGGTTCACCACCACTGGAATAGGTTAATTTTGAAGTTGAGATTCAACATAACAAGACATACTAATGAAGCAGATGATGAGCAGCATGCTAATGAGAAGAGTTTCTCTCCTTCTCTGGCTTAATAAAGTTTTAGTAATCAGTAAAATAATGAAATATACAGAGTTTCCCATGGAGATTGGGTCGATTCCTTTGAGCTCTTGTTACAAGAGCATTGTCGAATTCTTGGTTGTTATTTCAGCAGCTTGGCTCCCAATGGATTAATTCATTCAAAATACAAGCAAAAGGGATTTTTGAACTTCCCAACTATAATAATTATTTTTAAAAACAAATATGATGTTTTGTCCACATGACTATTTCTTAGGATCAATTTGTAATTGATAAGGCAGAGGCTGAAATTATGTAGTATGGGTAAATTGTGATAGATTACAACCAGAAATTGATAAAATGTATTATTTTTATTGCTCTGAGATCAAGTATTTTTATCAGGGATGAACCGGCAAACTAATCTAGCAGTGTCCTTGTAATATATACATTGATTCTTTCATTAAACAAGCAAGATATAGAAGAGAGAGCCAGGTCCGGAGAACAAAGGAGGAGGCAAGTAGAGCTGGCGGAGAGCAATATCGACAAGAAGGAGGCGGCAAAGAAGCAGACAGCGGGGGAAGACCCAGACAGAGGGACTGTGCAAGAACAACAGGAGGATAAGCCCAAGATGGCCTCCAAACAGACCAAGCTGACACAAACAAAGGGAGTTACATCCTCCCCAGCTCAGCTTCTTAAACCACCAGGAAACACCTTACCCCTACCCACACCCTCCCATCCAACTACAGGCCCCCAGACCCATCTGTCCACCCAAGCCAGCCCAACAGCACACATGGTACAAGGATTAAAAGAGGTAATAGAAACGCTGGTACTAAGGATGGATGGAATGGAAAAAAAAGTTGATGGAAATGGACACAAGGATGGAGAGGAGGTGTGTAGAGGCAGAACAAAAGATGGAGGAAAGATGCAACGACATAAAACGAATGCTGAGAGACCAGGGTAGAGAACTAGAGAGAAAATGGGAAGAGCAACGCAGGGCGATGGCCGCGGACCTGGACCAAATGAAGGAGACAATGCAAGCACACTACAAGGGAATAGGGGAAGAAATGGAGAAAAACTTCCAGGAGATCAGGGACAATGTGGACAAGCGGATGGAAGAAGTGGAGAACCACGTAGAGGGACAGATAGCAGAGATGAAAGGGGTGGCCCAAGACCAATCCTCCATGATACAATACTGGCAAATGGAGTCCGCAATCAGGTTTAGAGGTTGGAAAGAGTCACCAAACAAAACCCAAGGGGGCCTGCTCGGAACCTTTATAGAGGCCCTGGCAACATTCCTGGGAAAGCAAATCCCAGAGATCGCATGGCAATTCGACAGAATCTACAGAGTGGGCGCACGGACGGCAACAAACAGGCGTCAACCAAGGGATGTGGTAATCCACTTTGCGACACAGGGGTTCAGGAACCTCATCTCAGTCACATCTTACAACAAGAGATTATACATGGAGGGGCAGGAAGTGAAAGTACTGAAAGAGATCCCACAGACAATGCTGCGAGACAGAAAGAATGGAGGCTAAAATATATGAGGAACGGTTGCTGGAATTGGGTATGTCTAGTTTAACAAAGAGAAGGACGAGGGGGGACATGATAGCAGTGTTCCAATATCTCAGGGGCTGCCACAAAGAAGAGGGAGTCAAGCTATTCTCCAAAGCGCCTGAGGGCAGGACAAGAAGCAACGGATGGAAACTAATCAAGGAGAAAAGCAACCTAGAACTAAGGAGAAACTTCCTGACAGTTAGAATAATTAACCAATGGAACAACTGCCTCCAGAAGTGGTGAATGCTCCAACACTGGAAGTTTTTAAGAAGAGACTGGACAGCCATCTGTCTGAAATGGTGTAGGGTTTCCTGCCTGAGCAGGGGGTTGGACTCAATGATCTCCAAGGTCCCTTCCAACTTATTATTATTATTATTATTATTATTATTATTATTATTATTATTATTATTATTATTATTATTATCCAAATTAAATGAAATCAATGAATAAATCTGAGTGTTGAACAGGTCTGTTTGCAAGTCACCCATGTAGGAGCTCAATCTGTTAGTCTACTCAGCACACACTTTATGGGCTTGTTGTGTGGTATTTTGGCAAATGTTGTTTTTTGTTTTTGTGAAATCAAAACACATGTAAGTAGAACATTTCCACATTCTGCAAAGTAAGTTCCTTGAATGAGGTAAAATTTATCTGGAAATTCTGTGGTGACTGAATGACTGAAGGAGAAGGAAAATTGTACATGTGCAGAGGAGAGTCTCAGATCATTATCCAAATCAGTAAGCAAATGAAGACATCCATGCATACAAAAACACAATCAAGTGTTCCTACCGAGAACTAAAGCATCTCAGCTTGATCCTTAATAGTTTAGAGAGTCCTCTATCATGACCCAGCGCAGATAATGACACCAAGCTTGGTTGCTCTCCATAAATATTCATGTGTTAAGCAAGATCAGTTAAATCTCAGTTCCTGAAATATCTCTGCAAAAGAAACCTGAAAAGCAGAACATTCCCTAACATTGGAACAGCTTGCCTCCAGAAATCGTGGGCACTGAAGATTTTTAAAAAGAGGCTAGATAGTCACTTGTCTGAGATGGTATAGGTCAGGGGTAGGCAACCTTGGCTCTTTTATGACTCGTGGACTTCAACTCCCAGAATTCTTGAGCCAGCATGGCTCAGTTTGGAAATCTCTCCCTTTCTCCTCAGCATGGCTGGCTCAGGAATTCTGGGAGTTGAAGTCCACGAGTCATAAAAGAGCCAAGGTTGCCTACCCCTATTATAGGTTCTCCTGCTTGAGCAGGGGGCTGGACTAGAACAGGGCTTTTCAACCTTTTCACCCACTGTACCACTTTTACGATATGGCAATATCCGAGTACCCCCAGTCACCTAGCAAGGTGTCAAAAACCTGATGACCAAAAAAAAAAAAGGAAAAAAGTGATAAAGTACAGACAGTCCTTGACTTACAACAGTTCACTTAGTGACTGTTCAAAGTTACAATGGCACTGAAAAAAGTGCCCCCAAGTCACAGCCAAGCAAGACAACTGCCTGTCCGCCCGGCCGCACTCTTCCTCCTGTCCGAGGTTTTCATTGCTGTGAGCATTTCTGTTGAGGATTGGCAGCAGGGGTGGGGGGTGTTTGGTTTTTATCCCCCCCCCATCTGCTGGGTGTTTGCAGCAGGTTTTGGTCACTTCACATGACCCTGGGACACTGTGACCATCATAAATATGAATCAGTTGCCAAGCATCTGAATCTAAATCACAAGACCCTGGAGATGCTGCAACATTCCAGCTGATCGGTGCTTCTTCTGGGCCCAGCTGGAGCCTGGCACTGATCCTGGCGCTTCCATTGAGCCCTGACAGCCCCGAAGAAGTGCTGATCCTGGTGATTCCACTGAGCCCTGACAGCCCTACAGCTCCAGCCATCTCTCGTTCAGGCTTGTGTGGTGCTGCTGAGGTGGGAAAAGGGTTAATATACATAAATTACAGAATAAAGCAAGTGGGAGGTTCTGATTTTTTTCATTTCCTCTTTCGGTTCCCTGGAGTAATGAAACTACCAGCTGCTGTGTAGACAGCAAAACTCACAGCAGAAATTCCAAGGGAAAAGTTTTGGGGAAGAGGGGAAGGAAATCAGGCAAGAAAGGAGAAGAGACTTGGGAACTGAAGTGTCTTGGAGTCTCAACCCCTGTTTAGAGCTTCATTATTGAAAGAAATCAAAGGAACAAGATCTTGGAAAGAGGTAAAGCAGGAATCTTGAAACGTCCCTATTCAAGATCTTCCATCCAGTCAGACATGGATGTTGGATGTTATCTGAAACGGATTGGATTCCAAGGTGTCTCTACCTGCCCTTCTTTGGAGACCCTCAAGTACCTCCACCGTTCCCACCTCTTCTCAGTACCCTTTGAGAGCCTCAGCATCCATTGTAAAGAGCCCATCAGCCTGGAATTGCCTCGTCTGTATGAGAAGATTGTTCAAAACCACCGGGGTGGTTTTTGTTATGAGCTGAATGGACTTTTCCAGTGGTTGCTGCGAGTATTAGGATTTCACACCAAAATTATAGCTGCACAGGTTTGGAACCGCTTCACACAGTGCTATGGTCCTCCGTTGGACCACTTGATAATTTTGGTAGACTTGGATGGGCAGCAGTTTCTGTGCGATGTTGGGTTTGGAGAAGGTTTCCTGGAACCATTAGAGATGAAGCCTGAGGTGGAACAAGTTCAAGAAGCAGGCATATTTTGGTTGAGCCTGGAAGGAGCTACCTGGGTACTGGAACGTCGGGAAATTTCCGGAGAGAAGGGGAGATTCCTCTATAAATTCACCCTAGAGGAGAAGAAACTAGAAGACTTTTCTGACATGTGTCTTTACCACCAGACTTCACCTTGTTCTATCTTCACCTGCAAATCCTTTTGTTCCCTGCACAAAGCCGGTGGTGGACGTCTGACCTACCTGGGCCAGCACCTAATTTTCACCATGGGAAGGGAACGTACAGAAACGTTCTTGCAGAACTCTGACATCCCAACCGTTCTCTTTGATAAATTTGGGGTCAACCTGAAGAGCTTTGAACCAAAGGATGAAAAAATCCTGCCACCTCCTCAACAAGATTCATTAGTGGGGAAAGCAAAGGGGGATCCCTTTTAGATTGTAATGAAATATGGAAATATGCAATTGGGCAAGTTGATCATGTTAAAGATCATGCCCAAGATCATGCCTGTGATTCTGTAAAGGGTTAAGAGACACTTCAACTGATTTAAGTTTGGATATCCTACTGATTAGCATTTTAGTGTTGTGGCAATTGCAGTATCATCATTTAGATTTATAAGGAACCCTGAACATGATTTTGCCTGTACTTGTGCTCTTATCAATGACTGCTACATAAAAGATGAATCCAGATGCATTGGTAGTCGATCAGTCTATGCTTTTGTTCAGCTTTAAAAGAACCTAGGTGAGTTTGATTACAAACTCCATCTTCCCCAGAAGTATGACTAAGATATTATTGAGTTTTTTAGGGCAATTAAGGTTACTCACAGTGGTGATCCATCCTGGGAAACTCCTGTGGTCTTTGTCAAATACAAGGTAACATACCAGCTTCCCATTGTGTCTTTCTCAAAAAGAATTTCCACACTAAAAAAACACTTTAAGAAAGTGGATCCTATCCTATCCTATGCTATGCTATGCTATCCTATCCTATCCTACTTCTGCCAAATCTAGACTCTGCAGTTGACAACAACACATATAGACTGGTCTCAATTCTTGCTTAGTTACCATTGCTTTGTGCATCCTTATTTGGCAGAAGGGATATGGTCAAATTAAATAAAACCTTAATTACTACAACAAAAAAAACACCCTTTCTTTCTCCTACATCTGAACAGGATGTTATTAATACAATATGCCCTACAACTACATTAACAGAAAAGAAAAGTACATATTGTATATTTCATTTTGTTTGCTTTCTAGGATTGGAAGAGAGAGAGAAAAAAGTTGTTTTTCTACCTATGCAATAGAAGGGTTTATGTACATAAATGAACTATACTTGAAAAGGAGTCTATAATATCATCACTGTACAGTAGACTTTCCCTGAGTATTGTAGCAATTGGGGTCCAGACTTTAGGAAATTGCTCAGATTGCCCGAACTTATTTTAGACCACGATTCCTGCTAGAGCAGTGTTTCTCAACCTTGACAATTTTAAGGCATGTGGACTTCAACTCCCAGAATTCCACAGCCAGCAATGCTGGCTGTGGAATTTTGGGAGTTGAAGTCCACATGCCTTAAAATTGTCAAGGTTGAGAAACACTGTGCTAGAGAGACCAGTGATATTCGTAGGATACTGCTTGACCCAACCACGCACAAATATGCCCTCCAGTACAGGCCAGAACATCAGAAATATAATTAGAACAGAGTTGGAAGGGACCTTGTAGTCATCTAGTCCAACCTCTTGCCCAAGCAGGAGTTCCTAAACCATTTCTGACAGATGGCAGTCCAGTCACTTCTTGAAAGTCTCCAGTCATGAAGCCCCCACAACATCTGAAGACAGTCTGTTCCATTGGTTGATTGTTCTGTCAGAAAATTTCTCCTTGTTTCCAGGTTGAATCTCTCCTTGATCAATTTCCATTTGTTATGCCTTGTCTGGCCTTCAGGTGCTTTGGAAAATAGGCTGACCCCATCCTCTCTGTGACATCCCCTCAGATATTGGAACACTGCTATCATGTCTCCCCTGGTCCTTCTCTTCAGTAGACTAGCCATTTGCAAAGGGTATAAGCTCTAACCTTTTCTTCATTTCTTGGATTTCTATTGACAAGTAGTTTTGCTGAGAGAGGAAAAGAAAAGCGTTGCATCGGAAGTGTTGGGTGATTTTTGCAAGGTTAATGCAAATGAAAAGGGGAAGTTGCAATGATCCCGCATTCAGGTCAAAGAGGTGATGTGTTGCAGCGCAGTTCCAAAATATTGGATTTCAGCGTGCAATTCCTTCTCCGGAATAATCTCGGCAAGAAATATGCAAGGCAGTTTGATCCAATTCTTCTCCCAAATTTCCAGGAGGGGGGAAAAAAGGGTGGAGGAAGAAGAGGCCAAAAAGGATTTGGAAATGGGAGGGGGGAACTTTATGCAAATAACTCTGCAGACCTGCACGCAAGTGTATGTGTGTGTATATAAGAACATAAGAACATAAGAAGAGCCATGCTGAATCAGGCCAAAGCCCATCGAGTCCAGCATTCTGTGTCACACAGTGGCCCACCAATTGTACATGGGGATCTTGAGCAGAAAGAGAAGGCAAAACCCTCCCTTTCCCTTGACCCCCAACAAATGGTACCCAAGGGAATCCTGCCTGCTTCAACCAACAGCAAGACTTCAAAATCTTTCATTTTGTGAAATAGCTACGCAGATCCACTCACAATGAGCGTGCGTGTGTGTGTGTGTGAGAGAGTGAGTGAGTGAGTGAGAGAGGTGCTTCAAAATATTCATTTTATTTATTTATTTATTTATTTATTTGTTGGATTTATATGCTGCTCCTCTCCAAAGACTCATATAAACAGCTACGCAGATCCACGCGTGTCGGGGGAGGGGTCTCTCCGTCCTTCCTTGCAAACCAAGGCGGCTTCCAAATCATCGGGCAAAGAGCTACGCTGACAGGGGTGCGGTGTTTCCAGTCGCCCATTCGTACTTGCAAAACCAAAAGGTCTCATCCAAGACCCAAATCCCAACCTGGGCGCAATCTTCCCAGCACGCCACCCATAAACTCCCCCCCCACAGTCCAGCCAAAAGCCAAAAGGAGTGGAGAGGGGCCGGCCCCACTCACCAAGGCCAATTGCCACAGTTCCCTCCCCTGTCTACCTACCTACCTAACCTAATCTATTTATCTACCTACCTACCTAACCCACCTTACCTAACCTTATCTACCTACCCTAATCTATTAACCTACCTAACCTTATTTACCTACCCTAATCTATTAACCTACCTAACCTTACATACCCTAATCTATTAACCTAACCTTACCTACCTACCCTAATCTATTAACCTACCTAACCTTACCTACCTACCCTAATCTATTAACCTACCTAACCTTACTTACTTACCCTAATCTATTAACCTACCTCACCTTACCTACCTACCCTAATCTATTAACCTACCTCACCTTACCTACCTACCCTAATCTATTAACCTACCTCACTTTACCTACCTACCCTAATCTATTAACCTACCTAACCTTACCTACCTACCCTAATCTATTAACCTACCTAACTTTTACCTACCTACCCTAATCTATTAACCTACCTCACCTTACCTACCTACCCTAATCTATTAACCTACCTCACCTTACCTACCTACCCTAATCTATTAACCTACCTCACCTTACCTACCTAACCTAATCTATTAACCTACCTAACCTTACCTACCTACCCTAATCTATTAACCTACCTAACCTTACCTACCTACCCTAATCTATTAACCTACCTAACCTTACCTACCTACCCTAATCTATTAACCTACCTAACCTTACCTACCCTAATCTATTAACCTACCTAACTTTTACCTACCTACCCTAATCTATTAACCTACCTAACCTTACCTACCAACCCTAATCTATTAACCTACCTAATCTTACCTACCTACCCTAATCTATTAACCTACCTCACCTTACCTGCCTAACCTAATCTATTAACCTACCTCACCCTACCTACCTAACCTAATCTATTAACCTACCTAACCTTACTTACCTACCCTAATCTATTAACCTACCTCACCTTACCTACCTACCCTAATCTATTAACCTACCTAACCTTACTTACCTACCCTAATCTATTAACCTACCTCACCTTACCTGCCTAACCTAATCTATTAACCTACCTCACCCTACCTACCTAACCTAATCTATTAACCTACCTAACCTTACTTACCTACCCTAATCTATTAACCTACCTCACCTTACCTACCTACCCTAATCTATTAACCTACCTAACCTTACTTACCTACCCTAATCTATTAACCTACCTCACCTTACCTACCTACCCTAATCTATTAACCTACCTACCTAACCTACCTAACCTAACCTTACCTAACCTTACCTCCCTCCCTCCCTTCTTCCCCTGCTTGATCCGAGGTCGGACACCGCGCGCGCCTCCAGCGCCGCCCGCGAACCCGCAAATGGGTTTTAAGACTGCAGCCCTGGCCGGCCACGCTTCCCTCTTCCGGCCGCCCACCTCCTCCCTCCCCCCCCCGCAACCTCCCCCCTTTCTCTTCCTCCTGCTGGGAAAGGAGGGGCCGAGCGCGGGTGGCGCGCATGCCCGCCTGAACCCGGAAGCCGTCACGGTCCCCTTTTTGCCCTGCGTCCTTCTCCGACTTGGCGCCGCCGTCGAGCAGGTAAGGGTCGGACGGGTCGCCTCCGCAGCTTTCTCTTCCCACCGTGCCCCATTCGACCCGCAGCCTCCGGGCCTGCGTTTCCTGCCCCGCCGCTCCCCTTCCTGCCAGCGGGGCCGAATTAGGGCTTCTCCCAGGGCTGGTACAGGGAAACCGCTGCGGATTAGCGGTCTGGTTTTTTTTTTTTTTGCATTTAACAACAACAAAATGGCAATTTGGCTTCAGTGGGCGAGCTTCCCGTATCTCAGGGGTCTCCAGTCTTGGCCACTTTTAAGACTTATAGACTTCGACTCCCAGAATTCCCCAGCCAGCATGGGGAATTCTGGGAGTTGAAGTCCACAAGTCTTAAAAGTGGCCAAGATTGGAGACCTCTGCCCTATTGGATAGGCCTCTCTTAAGTCCTACCCAAATGTTCTCAGGTTCTCACCTGATTTTGTGACCAGGAGTTGGCCTAGGAAGAGTGTTGCCCTAATTCGGTGTGGGGAGGAAGGGGTAAGGGAGAGGAAAAAAACAAAATTAATTCCCTGCCTGAAAAGGGAATGGAGGAGAGCCATGAGTTTGGAATGGGCCCATGCTGAGAACTTGTTTTTCTTGATTTGGAAAGAAAAACATAATAAACCTTTGTGAGAATTAATTTAAGTAGCTTTCTGTCAGTTATCCTCCTTGAGAGAGAGAGAGAGAGAGAGAGAGAGAGAGAGAGAGAGAGAGAGAGTGAGAGAGAGAGAGAGAGAGAGAGAGAGAGAGAGAGAGAGAGAGAGAGAGACTGTGTATGTGTATACAAATATCTACAGATACACACACACATAACTATATAGATACATAGACAGACACATAAACAAATACACATAAACTTCCATATGTGTGCATATATATGCAGAATGTTTATACATCAAATAAAACACTAATTAGTTTATTGATTACTGATCAAATTGAGGATAATGTATAATTGTGGCATTTTTTAGATGTGTGGTCTTCAACTCCCGGAATTCACCTGTCAGTCAGTACTCTGATTTCCAAACAAGGTTTTGTGCTTTAGTGTTTGGGCCCAGGGACCTATGGCTTAGTCAATTAATTATGGTTTCTGTGTGTCTCTCCAATTGTACTCAGTCATGGCTATCTGAGCCTCAACTAGCATGGCCTGTTATGAGGGCTGCAAGGAGTTAGAGTGTAACAGTCTCAGGAATACTGTACAAATGTCTGAAACAGGGTTTTTCATTAAACTATCATTGCTAATCCACAGTCTCCTCCATGGCTTCCATCGTTCCCCAGACAGCTTCCCCAGGCTCAGAGGTCTTTGTCACTCGCCACGGCGCTTTCGTGGTCCGCTCAGATTTGGGTTATTTCCTTCAAACACTTGACTTCTGCTCAGGACAAGATCTCAAAATACAGCCCCTCCACCCTGCCTGCCGTGGAAAGGACCACTATGTGGGAGACCCCAGCAGTTCGACCATCTATCTTCTCCACGGGGACTCCTTCTGCCAAGTGACAGATCTGAACTCTGAACCACCCTCGGATGTCTTCCCCTTGCACCCCAGCTGCCGTGGAGCAGACCAGTATGCATTCTGCGAGGGATATTTTTTCATCTTCTTCCTGTCGCGAGGGGTGGTCCTCTGTGTGGCTGATCTGGCCACTGGGGCCTTGATTAAGGAGATCCACTTGGAACCCACCCTCCTCAATGGGCTGTACTATTTCGGCGCGGATGCTGAACATCTGGCTTGCTTCAGGATGGACGAGGAGCAACGACTTTGCGGCACCTGTTTTGCCACCACCGCAGGACACAAGGAGTCCTTTGCGATCCACCCAGACGTGGTCTCATTCCTCCCAGGTGGACTGTCCCTCATCTACGGAGCTGCCTTCGGTCAGTGGCAGTGCCTCAAACTCCTCTCCAACGCAACCGACCTGCCCATGCCCAGCAGCTATGCAATATCCCGCAAGGTTGGCTATTCTCAGTTGGAACTTGGGCTAAAAGCTCACGTTGACGAATCAGTGAGTCCAGAGTCCCTTACAGTCTCCCTTCTCCAGCGCCAGTTTGCCCTCCCTGCAGTTTATGGAGGGCTGGGACTTCAGACCGAGCAAGAAGAATGGGAAGAGGCAGCGGAGGAAGAAGAACCTCTCCGGGTGATCCTGCAGCCCAGGCAAAAGCTTTACTGGTGGCATTACTGTCTGGGGTTGGGTAAAACACCCATCTTGTATTGCCGGTCACTGAAAATCACCCGTAATCCTTCACCCCCTACAAACATACCTTTGCCACCGGCTCAGGTTTGAAGTCGGACTTCAGGATGGAAGCTTTTAACAAGGCTAGGAAGAAGTAAATAAATGCATATATTTATGTACTTCCTCTTCTTGTGTCTTTCAGCGGCAAGTTGCAGGTAATCTTCACTGACTGACCCCTTGTTTGGTGACTGAAGTTGTGAAGGTGCTGAACAAGGGGGATTTACAACAGGTCCTTGTGTGGTTGCAGCCATTGCAGCATCCCTGAGGTCATGCACAGAATGATTCTCAATTTACAACAGTTCACTTAGTGACCATTCAAAGTTATCACAGCACTTAACGACCGTTGTAGCAACCCCATGGGTCACGTGATCAAAATTCATACACTTGGCAACTGACTCAAGGCAGTTGCAGTGTCTTGTGGTCATGTGATCACCTTTTGTGCCCTCCTGATATGAAATGGTCATTACATCAAAAGTAGCACAGGAGACAGCTGTCTCATGGTGGAACCATCTGAATGGGAGAACATTCCAGCTTGGGGGGAAAAAACCCAATCGCTTTGTATCAAGAGAAACTATCTTAGATGTTTGCCGATAGCTCTTTGGGTTTGTTCCTATGGAATGGGACAACTCCACATGGCCAACTCACCACAGCCAACTTGCTATGGGACAATTCACTGCGGGACAATTCAACAATTTGATTATTTAAAATAATTTTAAAAAATTGTTTCAATTTTTTGTCATTCCCATTTCATTTTGCATCCTTTCTTTAATGATTCTATTCCACCATTTCTTCAATATTAGTGTAACCTTTCTTTCGCAATGAGTTGTCCTACAGCAGGTTGGCCGCGGCAAGTCCTAAACCAGCGGTTCTCAACCTTTTCCGGGGCTCGACCCCGGCCCGCATCGCGCATGCGCGGCGCGATGGGCGCATTGTGCATGCACAGCGTGACGGCCCGCATTGCAAAGAAAAAAAATGGCCGACCCAAAAAAAATGGCCGACCAAAAAAGGTGGGCCCGCATCACGCATGCGCGGCGAGACGGCCCGGATCGCAAAGGGGAAAAAAATGGCGGACAAAGAAAATGGCCAACCAAAAAAAATGGCCGACAAAAAAAAAATGGCGGGCCCGCATCGTGACCTACAGGTTCAGAACCGCTGTCCTAAACCCTTGTTCATAGAATCTAAAAAGCGCGGAATCCTGTGATCAGCATGCTTATGAATTGTGGGACATGAAAAACAGTTGGGTGGTCATGAGGGGTTTTGTGATCTTCCACATTTCCAATTTGACAAACACAAGAAGAACCTATCTGAGTGTCCTTCACACAACATGAGATTAAAAAAGGTAATTCAGAGTGCTACAAAACTTTTTTCAAGGAGTGGTCATCAAAACAATCAGAGTTGGGAAATAGAAGAATCTGGAAACGATCTATGCTAATAGCAACATAACTCTCTTCATCTATGTTTCTCTGCTACGGATAGTCCTCGACTTACAACTATTTAGTGACTGCTCAAAGCTGCAACGACATTGAAAAAAGTGACTTATGACAGCTTTTCACACATTGCAGCATCCCCATGGTCACATGATCAAAATTCGGATGCTTGGCAACTCAGCCATATTTATGACAGTTGCAATGTCCCGGGGTCATGTGACCATCTTTGCAACTTTCTGACAAGCAAAAGTCAACCGGGGAGCCAGATTCACTTAACAGCTGTGGCAAGGAAAGGTCGTAAAATGGGGCAAGACTCACTTAACAAATGTCTCGCTTAGCAACAGAAATTTTGGGCTCAATTGTGGTCATAAGTCGAGGATTATGCATTACATAACTTTGGCTTTCCCCAACCTGGTGCCCACTAGCAACAACAGCATACCAATTCTAAGACACTTTAAGGGCACTAGAAGCACACAATACTGTTTTCAGAAAACACCAAGATTTATTTTTTAGCTTTTAAAAAATAGTTGGAACAGTGCATTTTTTTCTCTGTCCTACAAAAGTATAATTTTAAAAAGTTTTTTTATAAAAATCACTTATTATTTATAAGAGACTGTATAAGAATTGAGTGCCCCAAACATACTTGAATTTCTTGAAAGAAATTTAAAATCTCTGCTTAAAATAGATGTTGGTACCATATTTAAAGATATAAAAATAGGATTTATACAATTGGTATTGGAGGCTCAGATTTTCTTCAAACAGGTTGACCTAAATGTGCAAAACAATTCCCGTCCCGTTTTGAATAGTTAAGATCAGTAACTGCATCTGAAGACACTGAATACATTTGGAGGTTGCCACTTCGAGGAAAGCTATTGTAAGAGTATAAAGCAGCTTTTTAATCAAGCCAGACACCTAATCTGCAGTGTGTCTTAATATTAAGATGGAATCCAATCAAATTGGAACATGCCGAGTACACGATGGTGGTCCTCTCACCAAGCCTAAAATGGAGGTTATTTAAGCATCTCTAACAATAAAGGAGAATATTTGTAGCTCCAGATTGAAAATGAAGGGTCCTTGGTGCTCTCTGAGCTTGTTTGTTTTCTTGCAGACGTTTCATTACCCAACTAAATAACACCTTCAGTCTTAGCATCAGTGATGATGTTACCTAAGTTGGATAATGAAACATCTGGAGGAAAACAACCAAGCAAGGACCCCTCATCTTTACTCTGTTAAAGTGAAAACGTACACAAGTCATGACTTTTATCTCAGAGATCTTTGATTGGTTAATACAAAGTCAAGGTGGATGCTGGGAATTGAAGTTTTAGAGTGAGAAATCCTGCAGGAATTTCTCTCTTGGCAGAGGACCAATTTATAATAATTCCACCTCAAGGCCTTTAGCTCTCTCATAGCTTAGGTCCGCCATATTGCATGTAGGGAGTTTATAAGTTCCTGCAAGCAACTTCACATTTCTGGAATGCAGAGAGGTCCAATTATTGAAAAGAAAACTGTCTGATTCAAAGAGGAGATTCATCTGATATTAAGGAAACAGGAAAAACACAGCAGTGCAGGCTTTAGTACCGAAGCCTTTTGCCGGGTCCAATCTTTTTGTCTTCATTCCCCAAGCATTTTCTCCCTTGTCAATGGCCCCTGGTGCACCAAGATCACGTCAATCATTTGAAGTTTAATCTCTGAAGGCGACTGTGTTAGATCAACTCCCTTCTGTTAGATCAACAGAAGAGGCTGGCTCAGAACGTAAAACTGAGAATAGCCTCTGAAAGCTTGTTCAGGTCTTGGCAACAAGGTTCTCTGATGAGCACAAAGTCCACTTTTCTGTCTTGTCCCTCAAAAATCTCCAAAAGTTTGCTCCTCAGCCACTCTGTCTCTTCTGTAGAGCGAAGTGTCTCCTTCTTAACAGGGCTGTTGTGCCGACCTCTCCTGAAGTCTCCTACTGAACCAGCAGGAGGCCTCCTGTCCCGGAGGTGAAGGACCTCCGTCTGGGAAGTAGGATGTGATGGTGTGAACTGAGGGGCGGGTTGGCCACTGAAAGAGTGACAATCAGGATACTTGGTTCTGCAATGGAGGGGGGAGAGGGAAAAAAAACCCAGAAAAATTCAAACCCCGCCCTGGTTTTGCAAGAAACAGGATGGGTGACTTTTTTTCCCCCATCAGTTTCTCTTATCAGAAGTATCAATTAGCTTATTTTTGAACCAATTGTTTTAATTGGTGGCAGTTAGATTGATGGCAGACTCCACTTGCTCCCCCACCACCTCATTTGCTCTCTGCTCTCCACCCATCCATCTTTTTGGTTATCGTATTCACGTTATTTGTTCTCACTGTGTTTCTTTGTTGTTGTTTATTGTTCTATTATTTCACTTCTGTTTACCCATCTTTTCATATATATTTTTTCCATTTTATTATTGTAAGCTGCCTACGGTGAGATAGCCTTTTCTGATGCTCCCCATGGTGCTATTGCTATTCTGAGCACTGGCTCCCAGCTACAACGTCTACAAAGTTGAAGGTTTTGAACTCAACAGGGTCAAAAAAGCATGTGGTGGTCTCTCCAGATGTACTTCCTGTCCAACAACACCACTCACCCGCCCCTTCGCCTCATTTAGCCAAGACTGCCAGGAACAGCAGCTCATTTTTCAAGCTGTTGACTTTTTTTTTTTTTTGAGCTAGTTCTCAGCAAGGCAGTTCCTGGGATCCAGCCCAGTATACGTTTTCAGATTCTTCTTCGCAGCAATGAAGAAGAACGTTTTCATAAAACTCATCTTAAATTGGTATTTTTCAGAAATAATAAATAAGGCAAAGGAATGCCAGGGAAGTGGATCTTTTCTTTCCCTTGTAATGGAACCTGGGGTTTTGGACTGAGCAATAGTTGGAAGGTGAGATAGGTAGGAGGGAAGACTTATTGATTGCGATAACTAAAAAGCCATGCACTTCCCACCTCTGGCCACAAGATAGAGCTCTGCCACTATTTATCCCAACAGGTTCCACAACTTTTAACAAGATAATTTTTAGTGTCATTTTTTACTGCAAGCACACTGGCACACATTAAAAATGCAATTATGTTGCCTGCTCTCAAAAGAAAGTATATATCTACCCATACACATGCATAACACATAATACCCATATACATCTGCTATGTACATACATACACATATACCTACACACACACACGCACATATATACATATATAACAATGATAAAATTGGAAGGTATCTTGGAGGTCATCTAGTCCAACCCCCTGCTCAGGCAGGAAACCCTATACCATTTCGGACAAATGGCTGTCTAGTCTCTTCTTAAAAACTTCCAGTGTTGGAGCATTCACTGCTTCTGGAGGCAGGTTGTTCCACTTGTTAATTGTTCTAACTGTCAGGAAGTTTCTCCTTAGTTCCAGGTTGCTTTTCTCTTTAGTTAATTTCCACCTGTTGCTTCTTGTCCTGCCTATCAGATGCTTTGGAGAATAACTTGACTCACTCTTCTTTGTGGCAGCCCCTGAGATATTGGAACACTGCTATCATATCGCCCCTAGTCTTTCTCTTCATTAAACTAGACAGAATAGAATAGAATAGAATAGAATAGAATAGAATAGAATAGAATAGAATAGAATAGAATAGAATAGAATAGAATAGAATAGAATAGAATAGAATAGAATAGAATAGAATAGAATAGAAATTTGAGAGTTCAGAAGGTTGATGCTATATGGAACAAAACTGACTGAAACTAGATGTTCTGCTATGGGTACCACAAAGCTTCCTCCCAGAAAGTAACAAGGAAAACAGGTCGTGATGAGGATGTGTAACATCCCAGATAGTAACTGTGGACAGGAGTCCTTCACTTTGGTTGCAAACCTGGAACTCTAAGAACTGTAATTTCAGTAGAACTAGAAAAGGGGGAAAGGTGACAATTGGGAAAATATCTGGCAGTTCCCCCCATGTCTTGTCAGCCTGTCATTCCAGATCCAGCCTGTCACCACCAGGATGTAGTCTTTAGAGTTAAGATACATCCTTCGTGGTAGCAACCAAGAGCAGCCTATGGCTGATCCTATGACTCTCAGTTGCTAAGCAGAGTTAAGCCTGGTTAGTGCTTGGATTGGGAGAGGGATGTCCTGCTGACAGGACATTGCTGACTCATGACCGACTGAAGGCCACTTCACCGGCCACTCCAAGGTTGCAAGCTAGATCAAGAAGTTGAAATTCATCATGAGCAAATCGCTTCCTCGTGGTTGTTGAAGAAACTATAGAAACCTCTCCATGAGGTTACCAAAAGTCAACTCGAAATGTTAGCTTTAGCCTCAGCCAATGGCAGACTTAACCCTTGTGTGGAGGACCAGCAAGAAGCCCCAGGGCTGAAGGCTAGACTATGAAGTTGGACAAAAACTACTTATGCATTGTTGTCAAGACACATGCGTTCCCTTATAGAATTTTTGAAAGATTTAAACTTGATTAAAAATAAAGTTGTTGTCAACTCTGCAACGAACCTGGCTGAAGACATCTTGCTCATTTTCAGTTACCACAAGATTGGGGGAAGGGATGGTAAGTTTTATGCTAACCTAAACAATTCTCTGTCCCGTGGGAACCAAGGTCATTTCTGTTCCCTTGGCTGGGGGTGTTGAACCAAACGTTAGAAAGTCCGCCAAACTATTTTATTGGGACTATTTTATTGCATAGACAATGGGGTGGGAAGTTTAACTTTGTAACACAATTACTTTTGGAGGGAACTTTAATCTTGGTTTCATTTTTGACCGTGCCGATACTTTGTAACCAATAAACATGTTTTTAGAGGAAAACTCAAGCCTCAGAGTTCTGCTTTAGTTGGTCTCATCTATCAGAACCATGACAGTTTTTTTTTTTTCAACAGGAGTTAAATCTGAATTCAATATCAATTTAGGTTCTGGACATGACCACTTGATTGCTAAAGTATCTAAAATATTACTCAAGATGAACCTGGCAGATGAATCCGTAAAAGACTGTATGGTCAAATTGGCAAAAAAAAAATGGGTATAATGCTAAATAAATGGGAAAATGTATAGACTAATGGGTTAACATTTACTTTGAATTATAATTTGAAAGAAACATGCATTCCCATAAAGCCCCCAAGAATTAACCTTGAGGAGCTGTGGTGGCACAGTGGTGAAAATGCAGTATTGCAAGCTAATTCAGCTCTCTGCCAGTTCGATCCTGACCTGCTTAAGGTTGATGATTCAAGCCTTCCATCGTTCTGAGGTCAGTAAAATGAGGAGCCAGGTAGTTGGGGGAAATATGCTGACTCTGTAAACTACTTAGAGAGTGATGTAAAGCAATATGAAGCAGTATATAAGTCTAAGTGCTATTGCTATTGCTTGACCCAGAATGAGGCTACTGGTATAGGTTCTCCTGCTTGAGCAGGGGGGCTGGACTACAAGACCTTAAAGGTCCCTTCCAGCTTCTACTCTACTCTACCCATCAATCTACAAGACGTTGTTTTTTAATTCTAAACCTAATCTGGCTAGAGTAGTTTAAGGGATATATTTGTTAGAAGTTCATCAGAAATACTCACTTGTTTTTTTTCTTCAGGAATTCTGCCAAAGTAGGGCCACTTCGTCCTAAGGGGTCATCCGGGACCATAAATATATCCCCCACAAAGGTGTACTGCAACAAGCTGCACAACAGAAAACCAAAGAAGGGGTTATATCCTGCAAAGCTACAGTCTATTTGGCAAATTCAAATGTGTCAGATCCACTGATTGTGCCAAGCCACAAATGACGGCTTGCAAGCCACTCAACGCACTAAGCCACAAAGAAGTAAGCCAGCTCGGACGTCCTGCAATTTGCAAATCCAGCCAGAGGGTTAAAAAAAAAAATCACCCACCGGACTGTTTCTTTCAAGGATTCAGCTGAGGTATCAGCCTAGCACAGTGACGGCGAACCTTTTAGAGACCGAGTACCCAAACTGCAACCCCAAACACACTTATGTATGGTCGGGTGCCGGGTGGGCATGGCCCATTGGGCGGGCGTGGCCCTTTGGGTGGGCATGGCTTCAGTGGTAACGGCAGACCGGGCGGGACTAAAAAGTTCAATCAATCAATTCCAACTTTGCAAGATCTTTTTTTTCCTGTGAGAAGTTGAAATTGATTGATTGATTGAACCTTTTTTTTCTTTTCATACAGCGGCGGAGGCCTAAAGCGAAAAGGTTTTATAAAACCCAGCTGAAGGCCTAGGACTGGGTTGACGGTGCGCATGCCCACAGAGAGGGCTCTGCGTGCCACCTGTGGCATGCGTGCCATGGGTTCTCCACCACGGGCCTAGCACTTTCAACCATCTCCTGAATGCAGCCATTTTAGGAGCAATGAGAATACTCAATACACCTTCAGGGATAATCAGTTTTGACAGACTCCACAGCGCCTCAAGATTAACACCTAAAATTCAGTCACTGAATTTCAGCAGCACAATTTGTCTGCTTTATTTTCCAACTGAGAGCAGTTATGGGTCTGTTCCCATCCTCAAAAAAGCTGTACAGGTGGTCCTCAACTGAGTCCAAAATTTCTATTGGTAAGCAAGACAGTTTTTATGTGAATTCTGCCCCATTTTATGACCTTTCTTGCCACCGTTAGTGTGAATCGCTGCAATTGTTACATTAGTAACACAGTTGTTAAGTGAATCTGACTTCCCCGTTGACTTGGTGGGTCAGAAAGTCGTGAAAGGTGATCATGTGACCTCCGGGACACTGCAGCTGTCTAAATATGAATCAGTTGCCAAGCATCTGAATTTTGATCACTTGACCAAAGAGATGCTGCAAAGTTAAGTGTGAACAATAAATCATAATTCACTTTGTTCAGTGCTGTAGCTTCGATCGGTCACTAAGTGAACTGTTGTAAATCAAGGACTAACTGTAATATTTGGAGTTGGTTTGGCCTCTTTTTCTCCTTGAAATTGAGTAACTTCTCTCATTATTATTATTATTATTATTATTATTATTAATTTTATTTCTATGCCGCCCTATTCCAGGAACTCAGGGCGGCTCACAGCATATCCCTATCCTTAACACCCACAAACCACTGAAAAACACCCCCCCAAAAAAGGGCTTATTTTGGGGAAGAAAATGATGGGCGTGTCAGGAGAAACATACAAGTTGACTGAGGCAAGAAGGAGCTGCTTAAGTGTGAGGGACAAAACAAGAAAATCAAGAATTACTGGACGGTGAATGAATATGGACTGAACACAGATTAACCACAACTCATTCAGAGGCCATACGACAACCCTAAATGAGTGGCACTCACAACCAGTCCTGGATGTTCTGGCCATCCCAACACCACTGCAGTCATGGGATGGTGACCATGGTGGTTTCGCTTAAGGACCATGGCAAAAAAAAGGTTGTAAAACTGGGTGAAGCCATACGTTGGTTTGCTTAACAATCACACCACTTAATGGCAAATGTTCCAGTCACAAATGAGGTCAGGAACTTCTAATGACATCATCATGTCCCCAAATAAGCTCCTGCAGTTCTAGAAAGCCACCTGAGCTCTCAAGCACAGCTATATAAGTGAGAAACATTTCCTGTCTGTAGGCAAGATTTACAGACACAGAAACTGAGATTAACAGAATAACAGAATTGGAAGGGATCTTGGAGGTCATCTAGTCCAGGGCTTTTCAACCAGTGGTACGGGTACCACCTGTGGTACATTGGCACCTGGCAGGTGGTACGCGACCATCCTAGAAAAGTGGTAGCGGGGGAGGGGAATGAGCTGAACCGGTGGCAGCACCGCACAAACCTGAGCGAGAGATGGCTGGAGCTGCAGGGCTGTCAGGGCTCAGCGGAAGCGCCAGGATCAGTGCCAGGCTCCAGCTGGAGCTCGGCGCTGATCCTGGCACTTCTGCTGAGCCTAGAAGAAGCACCAATCATGCTGGAAAGCAGCACTGATCCTGGTGCTTCTGTTGAGCCCAGAAGAAGCGCCGATCAGCTGGAATGTTGCAGCATCTCCAGGGTCTTGTGATTTACATTCAGCTGCGTGACAACTGATTCATATTTATGACGGTCACAGTGTCCCAGGGTCATGTGAAGTGACCAAAACCTGCTGCAACCACCCAACAGACGGGGGGGGAATAAAAACTACACACACGCCACCCCCGCTGCCAATCCTCAACAGAAATGCTCACAGCAATGGAAACCTCGGACAGGAGGAAGAGCGCCACCAGGTGGGCAGGCAAGTGTCTTACTTAGCTGTGGCTTGGGGGGCACTTTTTTCAGTGCCATTGTAACTTCGAACAGTCACTAAGCGAACTGTTGTAAGTCAAGGACTACCTGTACTTTGTCACTTTTTTCCTTTTTTTTTGGTCATCAAGTTTTTGACCCCTTACTAGGCGACGGGTGGTACTCAGATATTGCCATATCCTAAAAGTGGTACATGGGTGAAAAGGTTGAAAAGCCCTGCACTAGTCTAACTTCCTGCTCAGGCAGAAGACCCTATACCATTTCAGACAAATGGCTGTCCAGTCTCTTCTTAAAAACCTCCAGAGTTGGAGCATTCACAACTTCTGGTGGCAAGCTGTTCCACTGGTTAATTGTTCTAACTGTAATTTCTCCTTAGTTCTAGGTTGGTTCTTTCCTTGATTAGTTTCCACCCGTTGCTTCTTGTCCTGCCTTCAGGCGCCTTGGAAAATAGCTTGACTCCCTCTTCTTTGTGGCAACACCTGAGATATTGGAACACTGCTATGAGGTCAGCCCTAGTCCTTCTTTTCCTCTATAATTTGAAGAGAAAGGAGGGAAGAGAGAAACAGAGAAAGAGAGAAAGGGAAAGAGGGAGAGAGGGAGGGAGGGAGGGAGGGAGAGAGAGAGAGAGAGAGAGAGAGAGAGAGAGAGAGAGAGAGAGAGAGAGAGAGGAAGAAAGAAAGAAAGAAAGAAAAAGAAAAAGAAAAAGAAAGAAAGAAAGAAAGAGAGAGAGAGAGAGACGAAGAGGAGAGAGGAGAGAGAGAGAGACGAGAAAGAAAGAAAGAAAGAAAGAAAAAAGAAAAAGAAAGAAGAGAGAGAGAGAGAGAGAGAGAGAGAGCGAGAGAGAGAGAGAGAGAGAGAGAGAGAGACGAGAGAGAGAGAGAGAGAGAGAGGAAGGGAAGAAGGAAGGAATTTTCCCAATAATTGCTGTGGAAAAACACTGCTCGGGTAGCTACTAATAAATAAACCAGCTCTTCTTCCATCGCACCATTTCAGAGGGGACTTCAACAGCAGAAGCTCCATATTTGAATAACATCCTCTAGAAATAATCTTCTGAAACTGTGTGGAAGAAAAGCCTTCCGATGCGCAGCTGAGTTTCTTCCTTTCCTCTGTTTTCTCTCCTAGGACTGCCTGAAGAGCATTTTCCCACACTTGTTTTCAAAGTGTAAGAGGAAAATGTAGAGGGCGCCAGAGCATGGGCGCGTAGGTGTGTTTGGAGAAAGATCTGCGTTGTGTGGGAAAGCGGAAAGGAGAAGTGTACAAGCGAGGGGGTGAAGCAGCTGTCAGCTTAGTGGGCAACTAATGGTCAAGGAGGAGGAGGTTTGGACTTCACCAAACCATGGCAGACAAGCCAAAAGGGGAAGTAGATCCCTGCACTTTCACAGGCCAGAAGAAACACTGAGGAGCTACAGCCATCCAGCAGCTTCTCCTATCCCAGCACAAACTGAGAAACCAGCAATTAATTTAGAACTCCAGTTGACAGCAACAGAAACCAACTTGAAGGTGGCTAAACGTTGGCTAAAGATTTTGGTGTAAGCCCAAGCAACAAAGAAGAATGGACTGTTTAGGAATAAGATAAGTGTAGACATAGATGTCGATCTAGGCCAGTGGTGGCGAACCTATGGCACGGGTGCCAGAGGCGGCAGTCAGAGCCCTCTCTGTGGGCACGCGCACTGTTGCCCCAGTCCTAGGCCTTCAGCTGGGTTTTATAAAACCTTTTTGCTTTAGGCCTCCACCGCCATGTGCACAAAAAAAAAAAAAAAGGAGGTTCAATCAGTCAATTTCAACTTCTCACAGGAAAAAAAAGATCTTGCAAAATTGGAATTGATTGATTGAACTTTTTAATCCCACCCAGTCTGCCATTACCACTGCAGCCACGCCCACCCAATGGGCCACGCCCACCCATTTGGCCACACCCAGCCAATGGGCCACACCCACCCGGCACTCGACGATGCATAAGTGGGTTTTGGGTTGCCGTTTGGGCACTCAAGTCTCCAAAAGGTTCGCCACTACTGATCTAGGCATTGGGTAAAACAGAACAAAATACAAGTAGTCCTTCATTTACAATTACTCATTTAGTGACTGTTCGAAGTTACAACAGCATTGAAAAAAGTGTCTTAGGACTGCTTTTTTCACACTTACGACTGCTGCAGCATCTCCATGGTCACGTGATCAAAATTCAGACGCTTGGCAACTGACTCATATTTATGAGAATTGCAGTGTCCCGGGGTCATGGGATCACCTTTTGTGACTTTCTAACAAGCAAAGTCAATGGGGAAACCAGATTCACTTAACAACCGTGTTGCTAACGTAACAACTGCAGTGATTCACTTAACGACTGTGGCAAGAATGGTTGTAAAATGGGGAAAAGCTCGCATAGCAACTATCTTGCATAGCAACGGACTACCTGTAAATAGAATCCATAGGGTGGAAGGGACCTCAGAGGTCTCCTAGTCCAACCCCCTGTTCAAGGCAGGAGACCTTATGCCACCCCAGTCAAATAATTGTCCTGTCTATTTCTGAAAACCTCCAGGATGATGAAGCACTCACAACTCGAGGAGGCAAGCTATTCTGTAATTAATTATGTTAATTAAGCTAGAGCATAGGGTTCATAATAAGTGGTAAAGTAGGAAATAAGTAATTTTCTTAATTAAAGCCTCCCGGGAGAAAGTCAGGGAAGATTTAAAAAATGTCCTTTTCTGGTCTGTATCACTTCTCAAAAGAACTCCCCCTCACAAGCTTGGAAATTTCAAGTTTTGAAATAAAGGACAACTGGAATTGTCCTTGTTGACTGCTTAGCTTTCAGTGAGTGGCATGCTAATTAGTGTGATATGTGGAAAGGCATTGAAATGTGTAATTTCCCTCAGAGCGCACCAGATGGTACAGTCCCAGGGGACCGTATCAAATGTCTCATTCTGGGTTGCCTGTTCTTGAAACCTGACTCTCTAGGACAAATCTTCAGCTTTCTTGATTCCCTCAAGCTTTTCTGTATCAATCAGTAATCAAAATCCCTGACAGGAAGAAGTCCGGGCCTCACCCTATTTCTCCCCACCTCATTCAAGAAAGAAAAACCCACCATCATCTGAGAAGAGAGGTGGGGAATGATGACCCCTTTATGACTTGTGGACTGGCTGGCTCAGGAATTCTGGGAGTTGAAGTCCACAAGTCATAAAGGGGCCATCGTTTCCCACCTCTGATTTAGAAGGTTCCTTCAAAAAAGATTGCTTCTTGCTCCACCCCACTGCACCCCCAAATTAAAGAATCCATCTTCACCTCTCCTTGATTAGCTTGACCCATCTCTTCGATTCTTTGGCAAGATCCCGGAACTGGTCGTTGGTGACAATCACCCCGTTAGTCTGTTCTGCCAGTTTCAGCATCATTCTGCAGTCCAATGAAAGACATGTAAAAGAAGAGCCAACAGAAAAATGAATTAGGATAATTTTACCTCCTCTGTTTCAAAGTCCTCAAACTTCCCTTGAGGAAAGGTTCGCATCCCTCATGGATATTTGCCACGTCATCAAAGATCCGGCAGGGCAAAGGTCTTGCCTAGGAAGCATAATTGTCTCTCCTTTACAACCATACCAACGACACAGAACCAGTCTACCAGGATTGATCCATGAGTTACTGAGATAGCCACGGTGTTTTGCAACCACAAAAACAACAGGCTAGAAAGCAAGAGATTGTGAGTTCAAGTACTGCCTTAGCCATAAAAAGCCAACTGGGTGACTTTGGGCCAGGCCCTCTCTCTCAGCTCAACTCACCTCTTAGAATTGTTGTTGTGGGGAAAGTAGGAGGAGGAAAGTAAGTTAGATATATCTGCCACCTTGAGTTGTTTGTAAACATAATAAAGACAGGATACAGATGGATGGATGGATGGATGGATGGATGGATGGATGGATGGATGGATGGATGGATAGACAGACAGACAGACAGACAGACAGACACACACACACACACACACACACACACACACACACACACACACACACACCCCACTTTCTGCCACAATGCTTTCCCAGCTAGAGCAAATGTCCTCATTGCCAGACTGGAAACCAGATTTTTAAAAAAAATAATGTCTGAATGGTTAACCAAAATTTGGGATATTGCCAGTTGATAAAAGTCAAGGACTTCATAAGAGGCCATCATGAGATCAAATCAATCAGATAATAGGAGGGATGTTAGTGCAAAGTAATACAAAAAAATAAAACATCTAAAAAAATGATGTAATGTTCTGCCAGCAAAAATATTGCTTCCCCAAAACAGATAATTAAATGTCTATTTTTCTAGCTGAAATTTCATACTTTTCTCAAGAACTGTCATTTTAATAGGGAAATATATCACATATGCATTTGCATCTTGAATATGTTTGTGTGTATACACAGAAAGATACTTACAGGCACACACACACATATGGATATACTGTTATCTTTCAATAACTTAGTGCACAAAACTTCCCAAGATTTCCAAGAAGTGGGCAGTGGGCAGAGGCCAACTGCAATCCTGCATTTTAACCATTGTGCCACCACACAGATAAAGAGAGAGAGAGAATCACAAGAGTAGGTCTGATTTACTTTGAGCATGTCAATTCATTGGAGAAATCAATGATGCTAGGAATGGTTAGTGGAACAAGAAGAAGGGACAAGCAAAGAACAAGCTGGCTTGATAACGTCAAAGATGGTGATACAAAGATGAACATCCAGCAACTGAAAGAAGCTGTGCTTGACAGGGTAGCATGAAGAGCACTTGTCTATGAAGTCACCAAGAGTTGGACACAACTGAACAGTGGAGAATGAAAATGAAAATAAAGAAGCAACCTAAGATTTCTCTTGAGTTTCAGCTGAAAAACCAGTGGGACAGCTACACCATTTAGTGTTCCTTCTATACCAGGCTGATCAAGAGTTTGGAAGAAACTAAGGATCAAATCCTTACTTCAGTGTTTCTCAACCTGAGCTACTTTAAGATGGCGGACTTCAACTCCTAGAACCCCCCCAGTTAGACTGGCTTGCTGGGGAATTCTGGGAGTTGAGGTTCATGTTCTTAAAACAGCTCAGGTTGAGAAACACAGCCTTATTTAATCATAAAGCCTACAGATCTTTGACTGATGTCAACTGTCGAATTTACACATCGCAGCTGGGAGTAGGCCAACAAATATTGTTGAATCATAACTTCCAGTATCCGACAGGATAAGAGTTGTCATTCAACACCTGCTGGAGTATTCAAGATGGTTTATATTTACATTAAGCTATGGTTCTTTCAACTAGTTCAGCTGAACAGTTAGTAATCACTAACCTAAATCACGTTACAGCTTAGCGAGATAGGGACTCAACCATAGGCAGATACAAGTTATCTTCCTACTTCTTTTCAAAGACCTTTAGAGTTAAGAAGGGCCTGTCAAAGCCAATGAATTCAAACTGCACAAGATTCCAAATTTCTATTTCTATCAATCAGAATAGAACTGGAGGAGACCTTGGAAGTCTTCTAGTCCAACCCCATGCTCAAGCAGGAGACCCTATACCAGTGGTTCTCAACCTGTGGGTCGCGACCCCATTTGGGGTCGAACGGCCATTTCACGGGGGTCGCCAAACAACGCAGTCCGCCATTTTTTTCCCCTTTTCCCCTCGGCCGGCGCAGGGGGCAGCACCGTGCATGCGCAGGGTAGCACCGTGCATGCGCGATGCGGGCCGTTGCGCCGTGCATGCACAATGCGGGCCGTCGCACCACGCATGCGCGATGCGGGCTGTCACGCCGCGCATGCGCGGCGCAGGTCGGGGTCGCAGCCTGAAAAAGGTTGAGAACCGCTGCCCTATACCATTTCAGACAGGTGACTGTCTGTTTTAATGGCCTTAGTAGGTTTTTGTTCCTTAGTATGACAGGGAATTTGACTTCAAAATTAAATTTGCATTGTGTGTCTAATTATCGGTTGGCAAAATCATTTCCTGCTTCTGTTCTGTGTCTAAGGCTCATGTAACCTAAAAAAAAAAAAAAAGGAAGTCATTCACTCCCTTGAAACTGGGAAACCCTGGGGAAAAGCCCATTACGAGTCCCTGTAAAAGAATGATTTCACTGTCATCCACTAGTCTGCACAGCAAATGTTGAAATAACTGGGTAATTCTCAAAAAAAGAACCAAAAAAAAGCTCTCGCTATGTTGACCTCAATTTCCCCAAATTTGGCCACAAACAATATTTCATGCCTAAAGAAGTAATTTGAAATATTCTAAAGTGGCACAAATAGTTTAGGCCCCTGGGGCTCTCTGAGCTTGTTTTCTTGCAGATGTTTCATTACCCAAACTAGGTGACATCACAAGTTCTAGTGCTTCCTTCCTTCCAAGTACTGATGATGTTACCTAGTTTGGGTAATGAAACATCTGCAAAAAAAATAATAATAACCAAGCTCAGAGAGCACCAAGGACCCCTCATTTCAACCCTGAGCTACAAATAAAATACTTTTTATAACCCTGTAATTCCTTAATTCGAGTTAGAGCCAGGGTAACTGGATGGAGCTGAGCATTTCTTGGCCGGATGCCCTTCCTGACACCACACAGAATTCACAGCAAATATTTTTTTCTTTGCACCCTAGGAAAGAAACATCAGCCACTAGCTAGGACTGAACTCTCAACCTTTCAAGTGGCAGGCAAACATCTTCACCACTAGGCCACCATGCCGCTCAATCCTGAGCTACAAATATTTTCCTTCATTGGTACCTGTCCAGGAGACAGTGGAGGACAGGGGTCCTGGCATGCTGTGGTCCATGGAGTCACAGTCAGGCACAAATGAGCAACTGAAAAACAATATTAATCTGGGGAAAATTCCTGTCTCTTGAGCCTTTTCAAAAAAACAAGGGTCTGATATTGTGAGTGTTCATTTCTACCACAATTTCAGTAATAGTCCCAAGAGGGATTCTCAAGCCTAAACTATTGTGGGCACCTCCTCTAGAAGAACAAGAAGAAGCAGATTTTGAAAGCTATCTAACGATTTAAAAAAATCCTATGAAGATGATTTTGAACAGTGCTATGCACTGTTCAAACAACATTTGAGGGTGTTGTTTCCATTCCAAACAGAATTGCTCCATATCCATGAATTGATTTCTATGTTCCTTTGGTGGCTCTACCTCTTGAATTAAACAAGCAACATCAACCTCTGCAGGCACAGAAAACATTTACTCTAATAGAAGAGAATCTCACAACATGACATACTCAAACATCGTTTCAACTGGAAATATGAGCATCCTAGACCAAGCTAAATCCAAAAATGCTATGGAATTCCTGGAAGCTTAGTGTTCAGACAAATTAGCCATCAATAGACACATAGTGATAAGCCATATTTATATACCATTCCAAAGAGAAAATAAAAAGCTAAGAAGGGAATAAAAAACCCAGGACACATCCTTTCCAGCAACCAAAACCCAAAGAAGCAGGGATTAACACCAGACAAACAAGCAGAAAACAATGCCCCAATCAAGAAACTACCAAGGAGGAAAGCACACTCCCACCAACACTGGCATGGTAAGCTAATGGATGTAAACAGGGAACATTCTCTGCACTTACTAGGACTGATGACATTACCTAGTTGGTTAATGAAACATCTGCAAGCAAACAACCAAGAACTCCACAAAACACTGACAGCTTTTAGTAACTAATCCAACAATTGAGCTCACCTGTCATCATATGGGACAATGCCTCTCCCATCGATTTTTCGTGATGGTGTAAGGGACAGGATGCTTAGATCGTGCAGCTCAGTCAAAAAGTGCCTCTCTGTGATTAGGGAAGGGGTAGGGAAGTAGGCAAAAAAATACAGTGGTCAAAATATATTGTGGTAGATTTGCTCAACACAAATGAAGTTCCACTAAATGTCAATGAGATGTCTTCCTTAAATTAATCCACAAAGGATTGCAGCAGTGGCCACCAGAATTGTTGAAGAATTAGGGAGACTCACATTGAAATCTTTATCTACTCTCAGTCTGTGAATCTGATTGGCTGACAAGTTACACCCTCACTCTATGCAATGAGTTCCACCCTCCATCTATGCATCTGATTGGCTGATGAGTTCTACCCTCAATCTATGCATCTGATTGGCTGGTGAGTTCCACCCTCAATCCAGGCATCTGACTGACTCCTCAAACTCACAAGAAAATAGAAAAGGGCATGGGAGAGAGGAGCTTATTCAAAGTATAAACATGCTTGAAATAAAAGAAATAAACTGGAAGAAATATTCCACATTGGAACAAATCAGTAATTATTTTTAATATTAATCTTTACTAGAAAAGCCAGGGTAGGAACATCTAGCTTCCCTTTCCCTCAATTATCAGAGCAGTACAAATGTCTCTGTTTAGATCAGGGGTTCTCAACCTTGGCAACTTTAAGACTTGTGGACTTCAACTCCCAGAATTCCTCAGCCAGCAAAGCTGGCTGAGGAATTCTGGGAGTTGAAGTCCACAAGTCTTAAAGTTGCCAAGGTTGAGAACCCCTGGTTTAGATGATGCTGGTGGAAGTCCTCCATACAACATTTTAAAACCAGCATTCACATTTTTATCCATTTTCAAATATCATTACTGATTAAAATTCCTGCAGTGAATCAGCCAAAAGGTGGGTCAGGTGTTTGCTTTAGGGGGGGGGAAAGCAAGAACTTCCCACCTCTCACATTAGAATCTTCTTCCATTCGATAAGCAGGCACCAAGACGTTCACTTCACGGTGGCCTTGCTTCCAGAAATATTGCACGGCTAGGGCGATTCCTCGGCAGGAGAAGAACTGGTTCAGACCATGCCTGAGAAGAGAAAAGGTGGCACTTAGGTCTATGAAAATCAAAGATCAGGAACATGAAAAACTCAACTGAGTCACTCTGTGGGACACCCTCCGAATGATGGCACAGGGGAGGGAAGAGACAATGGGAATAGGAAGGACTCCGTGAAAAAACGTTAAGGCAATTAGCATAAACCTATATCTTGAAGAATGGCCCACAAAATTGGAATAAGTCTATGCCTGTTATATCCTTTTCTCAGATTACCCATAACATAATTTAAGGGAGGTTTTAAAAGAGGAGGGGAGAGGGAACAGGAGATGGGAGGAGGGAGAGGAGAGGATAGGATAGAATAGGATAGGATTGTGGATGGTGATTAGATTATTATTGGTGCTGTTTACATCTTTAAACTAAGCTAGAGACATACCAAGTCTCATACTAAGTCTCAAGCTATAGGGTATAATATAACATATATAAAATGGATATAATCTGGTGCACACATTCATCCCAATTTTCTTTCTTTTTTTGGCAAGTGAATTGACCTCGTCTCATTAGCAGTGACAACAGTTTACTCCTCAGCTACCCAGATTAACCGCAATGCTCTTCATAAAGCATGATTTAATACCATACCTTGAAAATACATTAAAATTACATGAATTCAAAGGAACATGATTAACTCGGATCAGAATTAGGGCAAATCTACTTCTAACTTCAGTCCAAGGGAAAACCTGGCCAGTAGGGAGAAATGGGATGCAGAAATTCTACTGCTTGTTTCACTGGAGTCTCCAAGGAGATCTCATTATGTTGTATGCAAACTCTTAAGATTTGCGTGTCTCCTTCTCCTTTCTACGTTTGATGAAAAGAGTTAGCCTTGTCTTGAATGGAGACCAGGGTTGGGAGCATCAAAGCTAGGTGAAAATGCCGGGACAAGGAATGTGGGAACCAGCAATTTCCATGCTAAAAAGAATCACTGCACAAAACGTTACTGAAAGGTTCAGCTGATCCAGAATGCAGCCCCACGATTATATGGCAACTGATGGGATTGAAGAAGTATGTCTTCTCTGCCACAGTACTACAGTTTTGAAGACCTGGATCTTTTCCTAGGCTTGGATGGGTTGGGGGCTCCCTTTGTGATAGACTCTTGTATCTATTCCCTCAGTATAAACATCATCCTTGTCTACTGTTTGATATATTTCCATCACTCTGCATTTCAATTTGTACACATCCTAGAGTTGTTCAGAAATTGGGCAGTTTTAGAAAGCTGAATAATAATGTGAATTAACTAAATCAAAATAAAATAAAATAAAAACTGGCTGTGGAATTCTGAGTTGAAGTCCATATGTCTTGAAGTTGCCAAGGTTGAGAGTAGAGTAGAGTAGAATAGGGTAGGGTAGAGTAGATTGGAATAGAATAGAATAGAATAGAATAGAATAGAATAGAATAGAATAGAATAGAATAGAATAGAATAGAATAGAATAGAATAGAATAGAATAGAATAGTTGGAAGGGACCTTGGAGGTCTTCTAGTCCAGCTCCCTCTCAAGCAGGAGAACCTGACCTAGGACAGTGGCATTTTTAGTATCCATAGTATGAAAATCTCTTAAAAGATTAAGATCTTTTAAGAGATTGTCATACTATGGATACTAAAACTTTCTGCCTTGGGGGCATTTCAAAGTTGCTTGTTGGCCTGCTTGAAAAATACAGCTAGTCCTTGATTTACAACCACAATTGAGCCCCAAATTTCTGTTACTAAGCGAGACAGTTAATTTGACTTTTGCCCCATTTTATGACCTTTCTTGCCACAGTGGTTAAGTGAATCACTACAATCGTTAAGTTAGTAAGACGGTTGTTAAGTGAATCTGGCATCTCCTTTGACTTTGCTTGACAGAAAATTGCAAAATGTGGTCACATGACCCCCCCCCAAGAGGACACGGCAACTGTCATAACTATGAACCAGTTGCCAAGAGTCTGAATTTTGATCATGTGACCATGAGGATGTTGCAACGGTCATAAGTGTGACAGCTGTAACTTTGAACGGTCACTAAATGACCTATTTTAAGTCAAGTACTAGCTGCATTCTGAAAACCAAATATGATTTTGTGATTTGTTGCAGAGCACTAGACAGTATTAGTGGCCAGCAACGTACCTCTGTCATCACATCTTACAGAAGAATGGAATGGAAAAGTGGATGGAGGCTGTGGTAATAAAAATTAGATTGTACCCAGATTTTCTTCCCCAAACCCAACTCACATCATGGCCACGTTGCTACCATCAATAATGACCATTCGCAAATTCTTCTTCCCAGGTGTGTTGGCCAACTTGAGTTTGAACTCAATCTGGAGAGCCTCCTCAAAGCGCTGAGCTCCAGTTACCGTAGAAACAGAACCCTGCTGAAGAGTGTCCATGTTGGTGCTTTCTGTTGACTGGGCCCCCTCAGAATCCGATAGGGAGGACAAAAAACTAGCAGTAGGAGAAGTAATAGGCAACAATCTGGGAACTCCAGGATTACTTATTGAAACATGGACACCCTTGTGATTCGAAAGTGTACCATTACACCTTTCCTCCGGATGAGTCCTTTGGTGAGAAGATTCCCCATGATTCAAAATGGTTGTCCTCTGGATGCCAAGTTGACCTTCATGTTCTGGCTTTGTTGATGACCCCCCTATCGCACTCTCACCTTCATCTTGGCATTTCCCTTTCTCATTTAGCTGCCTCAGGAGACTTGCCAATGGGGCTCCTGTTTGTATTTCTGTGGGGATCTTGCTGGGGCAATGGCCGCAGTTGACCACTGCTGTTTTGATCAGTTCCTTGACATAACTGTTTTCATCATAAGTGTCTTCCAGAGACAAAGCAGCAAGACCTCGCCGTTGGGATGGGGAGATGTCTTCTTTTTGAGACAAGCTTGCCTCCATCATCTGGACTCTATCCAAGATGGTTGAAGGGGCTTCCTGAACTCCACCTTCCAATAATATCTTTTTGACCACACACTCCTCATAGCCCATAGTTTTAAAGAAGTTTAGCCTCATTTTGAACTCTTTTTCAGTCCACGACGACAGCAAAGTGTCAGATGTTGCCTCCTCCTCAGTTGTTTCCTCAGGCAAACTAACGGAGCATGATTCTGTTGCCCAAAGGGGATTCTTCTCTTCTTCTTGATGATCCTCCAAGCTTTCTGTGAGGCCTTTGTATCCAGGTAGAACCTGAAGCTCAGAGGCAGCTGGAATCAGTTTAGGGAAACTCTTGGGAAGCCCAGAATTCTTAGTGGTCATTACCTCCAGCCAATGCCGGGGACCATTCAAGTCAGACAGATGTTCCTGTGGCTTAGTGTGCAATTTGGCCTCATCAGAACTTCTTGAAAAGTCATCCCATGGGACATGAAGATGTTTTTGGTCTTGAGATTTTGCATCCACAATAGGCAAGTCCGTCCCAGCATCCCAAGGCCTGTCTGAGTACGGTAGTTGCATCAAATCTTCAGCTTTGTGAAAAGATTCTTGTGCCCTGGTAAATTCCACAGGCCAGTCAGGGCCGGAGTCTCTAGTTCTACTCTGTTCCTGGACTCGACTGAGTTCTGCATGTATGCCAAAGACAGGTTGAGGCCTATCTGGAGACCCAGATCCGCCACTATTCGCAACGTTGGCTTCCCACCCCAATGAACAATCTCTCCCAAAACCAGACGGTATCCTATAGCCATTCCTTTGCCCCTCTTCTGCGTCTTCTTCCTTTACCTCCTTGACCAAATTAAGCAATTCCTCTTTGACCGAGGTGGGCAAGATCAAAAGATCCATGGCATGTTTGTCATCATAATTCTCCACCAATTCCCGGAAGGACCGTTTGACCTGAGCTTCCTGTTCTTCTGGCAGCTTAGGGTTCTTCTGGTGTTTCCCCACAAACTCCTGGATCCGGCTCTGAGCCATGACAAAAGCTTCTGCCAACCCTGAGATCAACAGGGTGCCCGGATGGAGAAAGGTGAGGTTTGCAGAGGTCCCCCGAATGAGGCAGTCCAGAAATAATCCATGGGCACCTAAGAAGATGCACTGCATGTCTTTCGGATACTGTACTTCGTCCTGAAGCTCTGGAGCACAAAGACCTTTGATGTATTCCTGAAAAACATAGGAAGATGCAATATGGTCATTCTCTAGATCAGGGGTGTCAAACTCAATTTCATTGAGGGCCATATCAGCATTGCGGTTGCCCTCAGGGGGTCAGAGGGGTGTGGCCAGGGTGGGTGTGGCCTACTGGGTGGGCGTGGTCAGATCTACATCGTTCTCGTCAAGGGTGCCTGTGGTGGTCTGGGCAGGAGTGGGACAGATCTGAGGGTTTCTGGCAGAAGGAGGTGGGACCAGGGCAAGTGCCGAGGCATGGTCCACTGGAGGAGCCTCACTGTTCCTCTCAGGCCATGCGGGGGGGAGGGCTGAATGGTGGTACGGGCTGCCCGGAGCCCTGGGAAGCAGAGGTCAAACGCCCAGCCTGGCCCTCGAGCACCCACGGGCCAAGCCCAGCCCCACTTCACCAAGGGGGCGCCCAGTTGCACTTACTTCCTCCTCAAGGCTGCTGCTGCTGTGCTTGCTCTCCTTAGCCAGGTTGCTCATGATGGGTACAAGGGCAAAGTCAGAGGGAGGCCCATTCCCTCTCCATGGGAGGAGACCCGGCTTTGTATCCAAAGCTTTCTTAGCAATAGATGGGAGACCCCCCAGGATAGGCCAAGAGGAGGGGGCAAGGGGCAGCAAGGCAGGACTAAGGTAGGAGTTCACTCAGACTCTCCCTCTCCTTCTTTCCTTCTTTCCTTCCTTCTTTCCTAAGTACAGAGTGGTGGGAAAATATTTGAGATGAGGGGAGAAAAACAGGCAAGAAATACAGCTGGGGAGGTGTCACCTCCCCAGCATGCACCCAGGGGGCGGGGCCAATGCGGCAGGGACTGGTCCCTCGCTGTTTCCAGATGGCTTTGTGGAGCTAAGACTGAATGTGTTTCAGCATAGATGGCCACCACAAAATTGTACATTGGCTCCCGGTCAGCCTGGGCCAGGGCCAAGGCAGCAGGGGCCATTCCCTCATTGTTTCCAGGGCCACATGAAACTACTTCGCGGGCCGCATCTGGCCCTCGGACCTTGTGTTTGACATGTCTGCTCTAGATAGGTAGGTAGGTAGGTAGAGCTAGAGATAGAGATGATAGAGATAGAGATAGAGAGTGCTTTTTTGGTAAAAAGAAAAGGTGCCGGAACTCACACACGTCATACAACCCCGCCTTGCCTGCCCTACAAGGTTCCATCCAAAAAAGGTGCCGGAACCTCCATTCTGGGCATTCTATGACAAAAAAAAAGCCCTGGAGATAGAGATCTGGCACAATATGAGTTGCTATGGGCCAATTCTGTAGTTTGGGTTCACAAGCACATGTATAACCTATGTAATTGTATTATTTCTTGGGTGTGGCCAGAGTGGGTGCAGTCTACTGGGTGGGCATGGATGGAGTGGGTGTGGCCTACTGGGTGGGCATGGCCAGTTCTATATCATTCGCGTCAAGGGTGCCTGTGGTGGCCTGGGCAGGAGTGGGACAGATCTGAGGGTCTCTGGCAGAAGGGGGTGGGACCGGGGAAAGTGCCAAGGCATGGTCCACCGGGGAAAGTGCCAAGATGGCCACCACAAAATTGTACATTGGCTCCCGGCTGGCCTGGGCTAGGGCCAAGGCAGTGGGAGCCGTTCCCTCACTGTTTCCAGGGCCACATGAAACCACTTCACGAGCCGCATGTGGCCCCCGGGCCTTGTGTTTGACATGTCTGCAATAAGTGGACAAAAATGCCAAATACAGTCTGAACATCTGGCTGACTGTGCAATGAAATAAAATAATAATAATAACAACAATAACAACAATAAGAACAATAATAGTTTCCAAGCCAAGCTTTGAATCTATTAGTAAGTATTGTTTCAGCTACTTCAAATAAGCTATATTCACTTAAAATATTTTGGGCAACTAAGAGAAAAAAAAGCATTGAAAGATAAAGGTGGCTGCTGACCTGGGCAGGGATCTTAAGAATCCTTTCATAAGCCAATTTTAGTCCACACTGGACTGCACAGAATTACAGAGTACAGCATTATGTAAATAAGGAACTGCCTATGTTTATCCAGCAAAGATAAGGCAAATGATGTAACTAAGGAAATATAGCAAATCAAATTTAGAACATTGGAAATTCCTCTATTTCTTTCCACAAAATGCTCACTAACAGTTTTTGCACCCTTTCCCCTGCAGTGTCCTAACGATGCTTTTTCATGAGGCAACTGGACTTTCTTGTTTTTCTTTGAAGACGTTTCACTTCTCATCCAAGAAGCTTCTTCATCTCTGACTGGATGGTGGGGAATGGAAGGATTTATACTCCTTGCAGACAGCTAGTCATTTGCACTCTTTTAGAGAGTCACTGAGGCCATTTGGAGCTTTACCTATGTCCTCAGGGTCTCCTGAGTAGTGCAAATGTGTGGAGCCTTCTTGGCTACATGATGTTTTTTCTTCCATTCCCCACCATCCAGTCAGAGCTAAAGAAGCTTCTTGGATGAGAAGCGAAACATCTTCAAAGAAAAACAAGAAGGTCCAGTTGGCTCGTGAAAAAGCATTTTTGAGATAACTATGTTTTGGATGACTGAGAATCTCCATAGATATTTCCTGCAGTGAAAAATTAAAATGAAAATTGTTCAATCTGAAGACATACACCTTTGGTGAAGCAGATTAGAAACTATGCTAAATTTTGAGGGTACGATTCTCACCTGCTTGACCAAGGATGAAGTTTCTTGGAATTAAATGAGATTGATTTCTAAGTAGGCCAATATGAGATGCCCTGTTAATTAAGCTAAAGAATTAATCCCACCTTGACCTTTCACATTAAACATTTCATCCCAAATTTGGAGAAAAACACACCAATCAGTATTGTCCCAAAGGTACTTTTCAGAAGGAAACTGGACTTTCTTGGGTTTTTTCTTCCCCATGAAAACGTTTCACTTCTAATCCAAGAAGCTTCTTCAGTTCTGACTGAATGGGTCTGTTCTCTTGTGCTGTGCCATGCGTTTGTGAAGTGGCTGTTTTGTTTCTCCAATATAAAGATCTGCATATCTCACTGTTCTACACAGCAGAACAAAGCCATCAGGACAAGATTCAGCAGTCATTTTATCTGAAAGTCAAAGGTCACTCTTTTGAAGATAGCAAAGTTCACATTCTGGACAAAGAGGACCACTGGTTTGAAAGAGGGGTCAAAGAGGCCATCTACATTAAAATTGACTAGCCCTCTCTCAACAGTCTACATCACCTATATCTCCTGTCTACAATACAGTCCTTTCAGCAGACCCAAGAAGATTCCTCATCCATTTGCACTCTGATTCAGATAACCCTGAGGTGACACTTAAACCCCAAGTGGCCTCAACAACCAGATGACTACCAAGAATATAAATCCTTCCATTCCACACCATTCAGTCAGAACTGAAGAAGCTTCTTGGATGAGAAGTGAAACATTTTCAAGAAAAAACAAAACAAAACAAGAAAGCCCACTTGCCTTTTGAAAAGCACCTTTGGGGGACAACCATGATTTGGATGATTGAGAATCTCCACAGATATCAACCAGCATTATTGCCACAATGAGTAAGGCTTCTTCTCCATTCCGGCATGGGATGGTGCTTCAAGATCTGATTCTAGAGAAAATAGTTTACCGTGATGAGGACAGAACGTAGCATCTTTAACCTGCCCCTCTAAAAGGATGGAGGATAAATTAGAGAGAGGTAAAGAGGGTGCGTCTGTTGAACCCTCAACGTTTTCAACAGAGGAACAACTTCAGAAAAGCCAAAGAGAATAATCTCAACTCCTGGCACCTTTCTAGGCCAGTTCATACAATTGCCAACAATCCAAAAGTCATCCGCTATTACCCTTGTTCCAACTGTTTTTGAGATCTTGTGGATGATTGTTCTGTTGCTGTTCTGCTCTGTTATGTAAGGTAGAAGCCTTAAGGAGGAATCTCCTTTGACTCAGCCTCAATTCATAGTGACTTCAAGGCTGAGGCCAAGTCATTTTCTGCCATTCGGAAACAAATTTTCCTGGCCACCTGGAGGTATATAGGTACCGTGTTTCCCCCAAAATAAGACTCGGTCTTTTTTTTTTTTCCCCTCCAAAAGAGGCATCAGGTCTTATTTTCGAGGTAGTGTTTTTTCCATGGTCTCACCTCGCATGCATCGTCCCCAGCCTCTATTTCACCATCAGAGGCCTTCCAGAAAGAGCTGTGCCATCCGAGAACCGAGCTACAGTTCTCGGCTGCAGAGGCCTTTCTGGAAGGCCTCTGAAAGCAAAATGGAGGCTGAGGACGACTCGTGCAAAGTGAGACCGTGGAAAAGACGGTTCCCCCCCCCCAAAAAAATAAAATAAGTTCCAATGCCTCTTTTGGAAGGCAAAAGAAAAAGAAAAAAAAAGGCCGAGTGTTATTTTCAAGGAAATATGGTACCTATATACCTCCAGGTGGCCAGGGAAATTTGTTTCCGAATGGCAAACCAGAGAAGACCGTGATAACTTGCTTTATGGGAATTAATTTGGATTGAGGATCAAAGAGTTTGCCTGACCTTTGCACTATGAAGATTCTCTTGGCTTCCTTGTAACTGCAACCAGATCTTCCTTGCTCCTTTGGGGTCTGATCCCAGCACCCCCACGACATTCAGCTCCACCCAAAAGAGGCGCTCAATTTGGGGACGGTGTTCCATCAACATATCCTGGGCCTCCTCGGGCACGGCAAATTCATCCAGGATCCTGTTGTTTGGCATGACGGGAGCTTGTGTCTGCCAGCCACTGAAGACCTGGGTTGTTATGTAGCTAAAAAGCTGCAGGGAAGAGAAATCAGCATGATTGAAAGAGCTGTGGTTGAGAGATGAAAGCAAAGTGAAAACGGGAGCAAAAGCACGCAGGATGCCATCTCTTAAAGCTTTCCAGTCCCTCAGTAACCATGAACTATCAACATTTGCCTATCCCACAACCTTGGGAAGGACTCAGTAGGATGATAAAAATGCTAAATCCAGTCCAAACATCCGGCTGACTTTGCAAAACACCCCTGATAATGTTCAGCATCGGCTCAAGGTTGACTCAGCCTTCCATCCTTCCAAGGTCGGTAAAATGAGTACACAGATTGTTGGGGGGCAATATGCTGACTCTGTAAACCCCTTAGAGAGGGCTGTAAAGCACAAGGAAGCGGTATATAAGTCTAAGTGCTATTGTTACTCAAGGTCACATGCTGAAAAAAGGAAGGGGGACTTAGAATGGAGGAGGTGGCAATATTCAGAACAGCTGACCGGGTGCCCCCTCCTATAAGAATGCATTGATTTTTCTCTCCCTCTGTTTGCAAACTGCAACTGGATTCAGACTATTTACAAACTCCAGCCTATGCAGTGATAAGGTACTCATGTGAAATAAAGCTGCACTTATATTAAAATTATAAAAAGTCTGCAACAGTGCTGACCTGCAACCCTTATTTGTATGAAATGGTGTAGGACAGGGGTGTCAATCTGCAGGCCCGTGGGTCAGATGCATCATGCCAAAGCCACACCCAACCCAGCTCCAGCAATGGGGGGAAAGTCGCGATACGTCACAACACGTCATGTGACGTGGTGAGTTTGATACCCCTGGTGTAGGAAATACAAATGAGAAAAAAAATTCTGTAGAAATCAAATTACAGATCTTTCCCACATGCCTAATCTAAGCACCTGATTTTATCCAAATCAGGTGTGTCCAACACGCAGCCCATGGGCTGCAAGTGGCCCCAGAGAGCTTGCAATGCGGCCCCACAATAATTTTAACCCTATTATATTATTTCTATCCATTAACTATATTAGATATTTTATATGCAGCCCAAGACAAGCAAAGAGGTTGGACACCCATGATCTAAATGTTAAGCTTGAAGAAATAAGTTTCTATTCCCTAGAGCCTACATAATGCTGATCTCACTCTCCAGGAAGAGGGAGGGGAAAAAGGCTTGACTTCAAAGACAAATACAATAATTATGTCATACAGGCAGTACTCAACTTACAACAGTTCATTTAGTGTCTGTTCAAAGTTACAACGGCACTGAAAAAAGTGACTTATGACCGTTTTTCACAGTTACGACCTTTGCTGCATTCCCCATGATCATGTGATCAAAATTCAGACGCTTGGTTCATATTTATGACCATTGCTGTGTCCCAAGGTCATGTGATCACCTTTTTGTGACCTTCTGACACGCAAAGTCAATGGGGAGACCAGATTCGCTTAACAACAGGGTTACTAACTTATTAGCTGAAGTGATTCACTTAACAACTGTGGCAGGAAAGGTGGTAAAATGGGGCGAAACATAACAAATGTCTCACTTAACAGAAATTTTAGGCACAATTGTGGTTGTAAGTCAAGGACTACCTGTGTTAGTAATAGCAAAGCACGGGAAAGGATACATGAATAAAAGCATTGACAGGGCCACCATGAAGTAATCCTTAAAGCACAGAATCAGATTTAAAGCCCCTGCCAGAGACTTTGAACCAATTGTTTTCGCTCATGCCAACCTCTCTCGCAGACTAGTTTTTTTTTAAGCTTTAAAATATGGTTATTTGTCAGATTCATTATCCTGCCTTTCCTTAGGGAGAACAAGGAGAAGGCAGGCTCCGTGTCTCAGTTCAACAGGGGATGTGGAAGAAGCCAGAAATACCATCTATTGAAGAATGGACTTTGAAAGTTATAAATTTGGCAGAAATGGCTAAAATATCGGCATATTTGAAGGATCGGTCAAATGAAAAATATATGTTGGATTGGAAACATTGGATACACTACATACAAGAGAAACACCAATCAAAGAAAATGTATCTGGCTTATAGTTAAATCTTGATATACGGAGTGAAAAATGTTTACAAATTTAAATTGATTGTACTAAGTTGAATAGCAGTTAACTTGAATTTTTTCCTGGTTTGCATGTACAAATATATATCTATTAATAAAAAATGTTATATATAAAAAAAAAGTTTAAAAGATACAGTGGATGTAAAAGGAAAGCAAATGTAAACACCAAAGGCCACTTTCAATTCAGAGAATAGAGTTGGAAGAGACTTTGGAGGTTTTCTGGTCCAATTCATGGTAGCAGAAGGATCCACGGAGGAGAGCTGCTGTTCATCCCACTGGATTGGGAACCTACCCAGACTGTGGGACGGAGGAACTCCTGGCAACTGGAACCTAAAAGGCCAGGAAATACAAACAGGCCACTTCCATGTCAAGGGGATTTCTCACTATTTTCATACTGCTTCTCCAATGTGGAAAAATGAAAGGAGGAACAAAAAAGTTGACTCTCTTGTTTGTTTTCACCAAAGGACAGAACATAAATATCCCAGAACAAAAGTCAGTCAGTCAGTCCGAAACAGGACTCTCTCACCAGAGAGGGGCACCAGCGTCCCAAAAGCAAAGCTTCAAAAAGAAAACAAAAGAAAAAACAACAACCAGAGGATCCTTCACAACCAACAATCTCTTGGCAAACAAGTCTTGGCTAACGATGTGCCCACCTCCACTTTGTCCTTGCCTTCCCCACCGATTTGACCGAAGAGACCCCCTTGTGCCCCAAACTTACCCCCGAGTCATCCAGTTCTCCTTTCGTCCTCGGGATCGCCAACCCGGTGCCCCCGAGATCTCCCCCCCCACGAGCCAGTGGGCAGCTGGAGAGGGGAGCTCCACCGCTCGCGATCCTGCCCTTGTCGCCCCCCCCGATGACCTGGGGGGGAGGGAAGGGGGAACTGCCTAAGCGCCCCCCTCCCTCCAGCCCAATACGACCGCCCTTTCCCCATTTACGACGAAAGGGGAGAGAATTGAAGTCCCCGAAAGAGATGCGCTCCCAGACCTTGCGCTCTGCGGACTCCGCCGGGCGCCTTACCCGCTGGAGCCCCCACACCGCCGAGGACCCCCAATCCATTAGTTCCCATTGCTGCTGCTGCTGCTGCTTCTTCCGTGCTGGCTTTCGGAGGGTGGGGAGAAGGGGGGACGCTCTTTTCTCTGTCCGGACGCCTCCCGCGAGGAACTCACCCAAAACTCAGCCTTTGCGATCAAGGTTCAGTTTCCATTTTAGAGCCAAGCGGAAGCGCCCGACTGCTTATGCAGAGCTGGAGTTTCCCAGCTGGGCGGCGCATCTCTGGGAGGGAAAGAAGGTGGCTGTTCCCTGGTCCGCTTCCTGTGCGGCGGTAACTTCCTGCCCTGGCAACGAAGAAAGCGGTTTCTGAACATGAACAGAGTGCCGCTTCTCTCTCTCTCTCTCTCTCTCTCTCTCTCTCTCTCTCTCTCTCTCTCTCTCTCTCTCTCTCTCTCCTCCCTCCCTTTTGCAAAGGTGCATGTTTTTCTCGGCGTCCAATGCATCTGGCAAAATGTTATTATAACTCATTCAGAAATTATTTGATTGCCCAAATTGTCTGCCTGCCTCTCTCTCTCTTCTCTCTCTATATAGCCAGTGTATGTCTGTCTGTATGTTGAATGATTGGTTTTTTTTTTCTTTTAAATTAGGGGTTTTATATATATGTATTTTTAATTGTTGATTTCTATTATGTTGTGAGCCGCCCTGAGTTCTCCGGAATAGGGCGGCATAGAAGTCAAATAAATAAATAAATAAATCTACTAAGCAAGGAGAGAAGCAACCTGGAACTAGGAAAAAATTTCCTGACTGAAAAATTAATCAGTGAACGATTTGCCTCCAGAAGTTGTGAATGCTCTAAAACTGGAAGTTTTTAAGATGAGATTGGACAACTACCGGTATTTGTCTGACATGGTATAGAGTTTCCTGCCTGAACAGGGGATTGGACTAGAAGACCTCCAAAGTCCCTTCCAACTCTGATTCTATCCTATCCTATCCTATCCTATCCTATCCTATCCTATCCTATCCTATCCTATCCTATCCTATCCTATCCTATCCTATCCTATCCACCTGTCATCTATTATGCCTGTCTACCCACCCATCATCTATTACGTCGGTCTATCATCATCTATCATGCATTTATATCTGTCCATCCATCATCTATCTTTATTGTTTATCCATCCCCTACTTTTCTCTCTCTCTCCTTTCCTTCACCTCCCATTTGCAAAATGCAAGTTTTTTTTCTCAGCGCTCATGCATCTGGCTGACTACGCAATCACACAATGTCCTGAACCGATTAACTGGTGTAGATGCCCATCGTGCAAACCATGATTTTAAAAGAGAGAGTTGTGTGTTGTGTGTGTGTTTCTGCATGTGAGTTGTCACGTTCATCACTTCAGATCGCTTGTGTTTCAATGAAATCTGAGACTCCGGGAAAAGGGTAAATCGAGTAACTAGTTAAAAACTGGGCAAAGTCTATAGGTAGAATGCGCAAAAGTATGTTGTATGTGTATAGGACAGGGGTAGGCAACCTCGGCCCTTTTATGACTCATGGAGCATAGCTGGCTCAGGAATTCTGGGAGTTGAAGTCCATGAGTCATAAAAGAGCCAAGGTTGCCTACCCCTGGTATAGGATTAGGATACCCGCTCACGTGCCCGACTCGAATGTGCGATTATATTACCGGTATGTGCATGCTAGATTGCCCCCTGTAGGTAATTCTTGTGTTCTTGTCTCTCCCAATGAATGACTACATTCAAAACAAAACAAAACAGAACAGAAGCTTCAAAAAGGACCTCAGACCTGCCAAAGGGTGCTTGATTGTGGGCAGAATTGCCTCACACCAGTCTCCAGGATCCAGTCTTCCCAACCCTCAGGTTGTTGCCAATACCCCAAGCCAAGAACCGGCTTAGTCTAGACCAGTGGTGGTGAACCTATGGCACGGGTGCCAGAGGCGGCACTCAGAGCCCTCTCTATGGGCATGCGTGCTGTCGCCCCAGTCCTAGGCCTTCAGCTGGGTTTTATAAAACTTCTTTGCTTTAGGCCTCCACTGCCGTGTGCAAAAAAAAAAGGTTCAATCAATCAGTCAATTTCAACTTCTTGGGGGGGGAAGATCTTGCAAAGTTGGAATTGATTGATTGAACGCCCAAGCCAATGGGCCACACCCACCCAACACCCGACGATGCATAAGTGGGTTTTGGGTTGCAGTTTGGGCACTCAGTTTCTAAAAGGTTTGCCATCACTGGTCTAGACTCTAGCCTCGGTTTCCTGCAAACGTTTGCCGCAGTGCCCTGGAGTGAAACTAGTTCAGGACATAATGAGAAGCTTTTACCTGCAAACAGCTAAAATAATTATACTGCACAAGGCTAACACAAGCAAGAAACAGTCGAACGTTACAGCCCCATCTTGCCTTTTTTTAATGTCACTGCCTTGCCGTAAGACATCCTGAGAAACCCCCTAAAAAAGCAAAAAAAATCCCCAAGAATCAGAAAGGATGTTGGCTCCCACAGGAAAGGGTAAGGTACAAAATGCCCCACTTCTGGTTTCAATCAGCCATGCCATAATCCAGTTGTTGCATTTAATTTGCCTCTCTTCTTTCCATTCTTCACTGTCACCGGGCACCTTGATTTTACTCTGGGACATTTGTGGGGTCCCCCTCGCCAGACTTCTGCTCCCCCTTCTGTACTACTTCTGCAAACCTCCTCCAGTTTATGAAATCCTCACTAGTAGAGGGTTTTTTCCCCTATTTTTGGCACATGAGCAATTGTACTTCTAATCAGAATACAGCTGGAAGAGACCCTGGAGGTCTTCTAGTCCAACCCCATGCTCAAGCAGAAGACAATATACCATTTCAGACAGATGGCTGCCCAGTCTTTTCTTAAAAACCTCCAGTGATGAAGCACCCACAACTTCTGAAGGCAAGCTGTTCCACTGATTAATTGTCCTCACTGTTAGGAAGTTTCTCCTTAATTGTGGGTTGCTTCTCTCCTTGATTAGTTTCCATCCATTATTTCTTGTCCTGTCCTCTGGTGCTTTGGAAAATAAGTTGTCCCCCTCTTCTTAGAGACGTTCGAGAGCATCCTGTCATACAGCATCACAGTCTGGTTTGGAAGCATCGCTGCTTCAGACAGGAAGGCAGTGCAGAGCGTAGTGAGGATGGCTGAAAAGATCATTGGCAGTTCCCTCCCTCCCATCCAGGACATGCCATATAAGTGTTGCTTGAGCAGGGTCCGCAAGATTTTCTGGGACACCTCCTTCTGGGAGGAGGGGGCTCCGTGGTATCCGAAGCAGAACATTCAGATTCAGTCACAGTTTTGTTCCATACAGTATTAACCTTGTGAACTCTAAAGCTTCCTCCTTCCATTATGTATTCAAGACGGACAGCGATTAATGTTTATATGTTACTTATATGTAAGGCTGTAGGTCTATACATATGTTGTGCGTTATGTATGTGTACAGTTCGAAGGCAAGCAACTAAATTTCATTTTTAATGTGTGCCATTGTGCCCACGGTAAAAAAATGACAATAAAGGTCTATCTATCTATCTATCTATCTATCTATCTATCTATCTATCTATCTATCTATCTATCTATCTATCTATCTATCTATCTATCTATCTATCTGCCTCATGAAACCCAGCGACCGGTTAGGGCCCAGAGTCGGCCTTTTCCAGGTCCCGTCAGCCAGACAGTGTCGCCTGGCGGGGCCTAGGGGAAGACCCTTCTCTGTTGCGGCCCCGGCCCTCTGGAATCAACTCCCCCCGGAGATCCGTGTCGCCCCCACCCTCTCCGCCTTTCGTAAACTGCTCAAGACACATCTTTGCCGACAGGCCTGGGGCAGTTAACATCTTGCCCCTAGCCAGTGTATGTTTGTGTGTATGTTTGTTGGATGATTGGTTTTTTAATTCAGGGGTTCTTTTTTATATGTATTTTAATGTTGATTTCTATTATGCTGTGAGCCGCCCTGAGTTCCCGGAATAGGGCGGCATAGAAATCCAATAAATAATAATAATAATAATTATCTATCTATCTATCTATCTATCTATCTATCTATCTATCTATCTATCTATCTATCTATCTATCTATCTATCTATCTAATCTATCTATCTACCTACCTACCTACCTACCTACCTACCTACCTAATATTGGAATGCTCAAATACTCAATTTGAAATACTTGAAGTACTTGAAGATCAAAAGTAGGAATTGCATTCGAAAAATTAGCAACCATGATTTTAAAAAAAACCAAAAACCCACTGGCATTTCAGAAGGCTGCGAAAGGAGGATTCTTTTGATGTGTTCATCGTTCTTTTCCCAAAATGCATGTTTTTACCCCTACGGTCCTAAAGCAATCTGGGGAAATTTCGGGTTGCAAAATTGAAGACACGTGAGATCAGTAACCCTGCCAAGAGTCTCTGAATTTCTTTCCCATTCAGCATCGTACGTCCTTGACTTACAACCATTCATTTAGTGACTGTTTGAAATTATGACGGCATTGAAAGTGACTTATGACCTTTTTTGTACACTTATGACTATTTCTGCATCCCTGTGGTCACATGATCAAAATTCAGACGCTTGGCAAGTGTCTGTTGCAGTGTCCCGGGGTTATGTGATCACCTTGTGTGATTTTGTTACTCTTTTGTTATTTCTTCTAACTGCAATTAGCCCTTGACTTACGACAGTTCATTTAGTGACCAGTCAAAGTTACAACAACATTGAAAAAAGGAACATGACCATTTTCACATTAACGACCATTGCAGCATCCCCATGGTCACGTGATCAAAATTTTAAAAGCTTGGCAACTGGCTCATATTTATGACAGGGTCATGTGATCCTCTTTTACGACCTTCTGATAAGTCAATGGGGAAGCAAATTCACATAACAGCCATGTTACTAACTTAAGAACTGCAGCGATCCACTTAACAACTGTGGCAAAAAAGGTTGTAATAAGGGGCAAAACTCACTTAACGAGTGTCTCACTGAGCAACAGAATTTTTGGGCTGTTACGGTCATAAGGTGAGGCGTAGCCATACATCCTTTTTTTTTAGATTGATTTTTCAAAGTTTAGTTTTTGTCTCTCATTATGGGACAGAATTGTACAGAAAAATAAAAATTCAGTGCTTTGAAATTGAACAATTCAAACATATAAGTATGTTTAGAAATCTTCCTGTATTCAGTGGTGATTCTTTCCACTTTACAATTGTACAAGACTTTATTGAGGCAAACATCCATTTTCTCAAATGCCTGACGGAATATTACCCTATCGGTTAAGAAAGCGAAGAGATGGGGACAAAGGTTAATGTGAGGAAAACAAGTAGAACAAGATAGCCAGCATACCCCGAATTCTTTCTCATTCCTTTACGCAAAGGCAAAGGGCTGTTAAGAGGAGAAAAATGTTTCCCCTGCTGTACCAGTTCTAGGGGAGAACAGCACTCTCCCAGCTCTGCTGAAGGACTTTTTTTTCCAGTTCAGTGAGTTAAATGATGCTCATGATTCTCCTTTATTTCAACACTTCCTCCTGCTGTGCTGAGAAATACAATGAAAGAGCAGTTGTAGGGAAAACTTCAGAGGTCACCCCAAAAGCTTTTGCAGTCTGGAGGTGGCCTTAGGCAACTCAATTTGTGCACCTCGATTTAAACTGCTTGGCTACCCTTTGCAAACAAAATATAATTCTAGTATCAGACGCTGCCTGGAGTCACTGCTTTGAGATGGGTAGCCGGAAGGAAGGAAGGAAGGAAGGAAGGAAGGAAGGAAGGAAGGAAGGAAGGAAGGAAGGAAGGAAGGAAGGAAGGAAGGAAGGAAGGAAGGAAGGAAGGAAGGAAGGAAGGAGGGAGGGAGGGAGGGAGGGAGAGGGAAAGGAGGAAGGAGAGAGGAAGGAAGGAGAGGAGAGAGGGAGGGAGAGGGAAGGAAGGAGAGGGAGGAAAGAGGGAAGAAGGGAGAGGGAGGAAAGAGGGAAGAAGGGAGAGGGAGGAAAGAAAGAAAGAAAGAAAGAAAGAAAGAAAGAAAGAAAGAAAGAAAGAAAGAAAGAAAGAAAGAAAGAAAGAAAGAAAGGAGTGAGGAAGGGAGGGACATGCTTGGAGCTCTTTCCTGCCATCCCATCCCAGTTTCCTGCTGAGCGCGCTACTCCCTCCATTGGTCTCTACAGCCTGCCTTAGCCTTTGGATTGCTGCCTGCTACAACTCCAGCTTTGCTATACCGTTTCCTCATTCTCTCTTTGGTTCTTCTTCCCCGTGGACCTGCAGCCATTTCTAAGCCTCCCTCCCACCCAATGGAACTAAGCATAAAGCAAAAGAGGGCCTGGCTTGTGACTGCTGCCCTATTTACTTCTAATTGTTCTGGGTCCCCAACAACCCGAAGTGAAAGAGAGGCCGAAAGATCATTGCACATTCAAATCAATCACCCCTGCTCAAGACAACTTCCGTAAGGCTAGAGCAGGGGTAGGCAACCTTGGCTCTTTTATGACTCGTGGACTTCAACTCCCAGAATTCCTGAGCCAGCCACGCTGAGGGGAAACACAGAGGTTTCCAAGCTGAGCCATGCAGGCTCAGAAATTCTGGGAGTTGAAGTCCACGAGTCATAAAAGAGCCAAGGTTGCCTACCCCTGGGTTAGAGGATCAGAGTGATTGCTAACAAAGCTTCTATTAGGAACATTTCTCTGGCCTCTGGGTGCCTGAGTACTGTTCCTCCAACGATTATCCTACTTCAGAGCCATTAAGTGAAGATGCTGGTTAAGGCAGAAGGAAAGAAGAAGGCAACCAGCAGCCATGTGGATGCATTCAGTTACAGAGGCGGTAGCCCACTCTTGGAAGCCGTGAAGAAACCAGGTTAGGGACAAACCATCAGGGAGAAAAACCTGTCTACAGGTAATCCTTGCCTTACGACCACAAACTGAGCCCCAAAATTTGTTGCGAAGCGAGACATTTGTCCAGTGTTTTGCCCCATTTTACGACCTTTCTTGCTACGGTTGTTAAATGGATCACTGCAGTTCAGTTAGTAACAGGGATGTTCAGTGAATCTGGCTCACCCGTCGACTTTGCTCGTCAGAAGCTGGCAAAAAGGGGATTGCATGATCCTGGCCCTGATCTTGACACTGCAACAACCATCATTAACATGAACCAGTTGCTAAGCATCTGAATTTAGATCACGTGACCATGGGGACGCTTGCAATGGTCGTTAGTATGAAAAATGGTCATTAAGTCTCTCTTTTTCAGTCCCACTGTAACTCTGAACGGTCACTAAATGAACTGTTGTATGTCGAGGACTATCTTGATATGTTTGCTAAGCGCCAGCACCGATTTCATAGCATACCATCAATTCTCCATTTTGATCTTTCAGTTATACTTCATTTCAGATGCGTGAAAATATTTATTAGAAAGCTGAGCGGTGGGATGGGGGGCAATTAGGATTGGTAGGGGACTTGCAAGGCCTCTTGGCATTTTTAACTACCTCTGGGATTTTGGCTCTGCTGTGAATAACAGAATGGGAAGGGACCTTGGAGGTCATCTAGTCCAACCCCCTGCTCAAGCAGAAGGCCCTATGCCAGTGGTGGTGAACCTATGGCACGTGTGCCAGAGGTGGCACTCAAGAGCCCTCTATGTGGGCACCCGCGCCATGCCCCGGAGATGGCAACCGTCCCTCTTCAACCAGCTGCCTGCTAACTCACTGAGGTCCCACATGGCCAGATGCATCCCAGCACCCATGCGCTCGCTGGCCTGTGTGTGCAGGGGCTGATGGTGTCAGGCAGCAGCCACCCCGGCCCGTCTCACCTTGCCCTGTGACAATGGCACCCCCGCCTTGCTTCACCTAACCCCACAGGATGAGCCTCCAGACCACCGCCCCACCTGCCAGAGACCCCCTGGATCTCCCCCAACCCTGCCCGGGCCCACAGGCGTCCCTCTCCATGAGCAACATCAAGGTGATCACGCCCACCTTGGCCAGACCCAACCAATCTGTCATGACCACCACAGCCATGCCCACCCAGTGGGCCACGCCCACCTGGCACCTGGTGATAAATAAGTGGGTTTTGGGTTGCAGTTTGGGCACTCGGTCTCTAAAAGGTTCGCCATCACTGCCCTATGCCATTTCTGACAAGTCTGTTCTTGAAAGCTTTCAGTGATGGAGCACCCACAACTTCTGAAGGCAAGCTGTTCGGACGCTGTGACTACATATCTGCCCCCCTCCAAGCAAATGCAAGGAAGAACGCTTTCCAAAACTTTCTTATTTAGCAGCGCCATTACAAATAATTACATTTTTAAAAAACTAAAAGTGGCAGCAGTTGGATTACTGTGGTGGCTCAGTGGCTAGAATGCAGTATTGCAGTACTGCTGCCTGCCGGTTGCCAGCAGTTTGACAGTTCGAGTCTCACCGGCTCAAGGTTGACTCAAACTTCCATCCTTCCGAGGTCGGTAAAATGAGGACCCAGATTGTTGGGGGCAATGTGCTGGTTCTGTAAACCCCCCTAGAGAGGGCTGTAAAGTACTGTGAAGTGATATATAAGTGCTATTGCTACTGATCTATATCTGGAAGCTCAGAAGCTTCCTTTTAGCTGCAGGCAGAGGCCGTCCAAAATCACCCCAGAAAGCATTTAAATAAATAAATATATTCTGCCTCTTTAATACTACTGAGATAATTACATGGACATGTCCAGAAGGAGACCAAAACATGATCCCAACTCAAAACAGACTTCGCTGGTTAACAAAATATTTGAAGAAAAAAAAAAACTAACATAATAAACCAGACAAGTGCATCCGGGAAGATGTTGCGCACACCAGGACATTTACAAGACAGAAGTCAGGAAAATTGATTTGCTTAACCATGATTTACTGAAAAATCCCACAAAGCGAAAAGCAAGTAAACCGCAGCACAATGGCATCACATGTTGGGCTAAGTGAAAGACTGGGGCGGAAGAGATTCTAAGTCAAGAGCAGACCTTGACTTGGGGAAAAGATCAGACTCAGAAGCTACTGAGCCAATGAAGCTCACGCGATGGAGGATCTCCTGCCAGTTCCCCCTCTGGCAAGCCACTGCATCCTTGTCTGTGGAGATTGTCAGTCATCCAAAGGTGCTTTTTCGGACAGCGGCTTTTGCTTGAAGATGTTTCGCATCTCATCCAAGAAGATTCTTCAGTTCTGACTGAAGGAGGGAGGATGGAAGGATTTCTATTCCTTGCAGTCATCTGGTCGTTAGCACTCTTTCTGAGAGTCACTGAAGCCACTGGGAGGTTTGTTTGTGCCCTCAGGGTCACCTGAATAGTGCAAATGGGTGTTGAACCTTCTTGGAACTGCTGAAAGGACTGTTGTAAACAGGAGATATCGCTAGTGTCATATCCTCTCCCTCTGTTGACAGAATGCTATACAATCTTAATGGAAATGGCCTCTTTGACCCCTCTTTCAAACCAGCAGTCTTCTAGGTCCAGACTTTGCTGTCTTCAAAAGATACGACACCACCTATCTCCTGTTTACAACACAGTCCTTTCAGGAGTTCCAAGAAGGTTCCACACCCATTTTGCACTATTCAGGTGACCCTGAGGGCATAGATAAACCTCCAAGTGGTCTCAACAACTCTCAAAATGAGTCCTAACAATCAGATGGCTGCAGGGAATATAAATCTTTCCATCCTCCACCATTCGGTCAGAACTGAAGAAGCTTCTTGGATGAGAAGCGAAACATCTTCAAGGAAAAACAAAGTCCAGTTGCCTTTTTAAAAAAAAGTACCTTTGGGATCATTGCCTTGTTTTCCCTTTTCTTGTCTCCTTGTGGTCGACAAGCCCAGCATCTTAACTTCTAGGCCATCACGCCTCCCCACCCCACCCCCCAAATACAGTCCAAAGTTCATCCAACATGGGAATCTGCAACTGGTATTCTCCATTCAAAGACTAGTGCATTGTTTCACAGATATTATAACATTTTGCTGCCCGTCTAAATAATCGTTAAGTTGGTGTAGGACAGGGATAGGCAACCTTGGCTCTTTTATGACTCGTGGACTTCAACTCCCAGAATTCCTGAGCCAGCATGGCTCAGCTTGGAAACCTCTCCCTTTCCCCTCAGCACAGCTAGCTCAGGAATTCTGAGAGTTGAAGTCCACAAGTCATAAAAGAACCAAGGTTGCCTACCCCTGTTCTAAGCTCTATCTCAGGGGTCTTCAAACTTGGCCCTTTTATGACTTGTGGACTTCAACTCCCAGAATTCCTGAGCCAGCATGGCTCAGCTTGGAAACCTCTCCCTTTCCCCTCAGCACAGCTGGCTCAGGAATTCTGAGAGTTGAAGTCCACCAGTCATAAAAGAACCAAGGTTGCTTACCCCTGTTCTAAGCTCTATCTCAGGGGTCTTCAAACTTGGCCCTTTTGTGCCTTGTGGACTTCAACTCCCAGAATTCCTGAGCCAGAATGGCTCAGCTTAGAAACCTCTCCACTTCTCCTCAACATGGCTGGCTCAGGAATTCTGGGAGTTGAAGTCCACCAGTCATAAAAGAGCCAAGGTTGCCTACCCCTGTTCTAAGCTCTATCTCAGGGGTCTTCAAACTTGGCCCTTTTATGACTTGTGGACTTCAACTCCCAGAATTCCTGAGCCAGCATGGCTCAGCTTAGAAACCTCTCCACTTCTCCTCAACATGGCTGGCTCAGGAATTCTGGGAGTTGAAGTCCACCAGTCATAAAAGAGCCAAGGTTGCCTACCCCTGTTCTAAGCTCTATCTCAGGGGTCTTCAAACTTGGCCCTTTTATGACTTGTGGACTTCAACTCCCAGAATTCCTGAGCCAGCATGGCTCAGCTTAGAAACCTCTCCACTTCTCCTCAACATGGCTGGCTCAGGAATTCTGGGAGTTGAAGTCCACCAGTCATAAAAGAACCAAGGTTTCCTACCCCTGGTGTAGGAGAACCTCTAGAAGAAAAAATGAAAGACCTATCATCCACGAGAGGAATCACCGTAAACTACTCCTCTTCTCACAGCACTGTTTCCACCATGACATAGATTTTATTCTTTTGAAAGAAGCCAATCTTTTCGAACAGAGCAACTTCCTGACTTGGAAACTCCGGTGTTCAAACAACCTACGGAATTACAAAACCAACCTACTGGCAAGACTGAGCATGCGCCTACCCAGCAAGTATTAGAGAAAACGAAAATACGGTGACGTGTGCAGCCCCCTCACACCTCTCAGGTCAATCTAAGATATCCTGGAGAGCAGAGGAAAGATCGGGGAATGCAAACATGTAGCCGCTCTCTAGAGTCCTCTTGGGGACCACCCGCTGCCCTTCAAGCAGCATGGTGCTTCGCTCAGAGCCAAAAACGGCTTTCACTACGAAACCCGGCAGAGGCAAGAAGGCGGGACGTTTGAGCACCGACCCCATTGCTTGGGCAAAGTCCTCGCTTGTGGTGTCAACTGCAAACGGTGAGACACCATTTAAGATGCCCCTAAGGCCCTCTTTCTGCAGGGAATGGGTCACAATTCCTGCCAGGTCTACTACGTGGATCCACGGGAAATGCTGGTGTCCAGAAGCAATGGGGCCTCCCAGTCCAAGTCGGAAAGGCCATATCATCTGGCTAATGGCACCGCCATCTTTGCCCAGCACAGCACCTTAAAGCAAACAGAGGTATAATTACATAGTTACAAAGTGTATTTCACATAGGCTTCCCTTACACACTGGCCTATGAGATGGTTCTCTGAAGACGCCCCAATGGAACACACCAAGCTAGAAAACTGGAGTTTAGTGACATGGTGCGCACCAAGCAAGCTACATTGTGGCTTAATATGTATGTGACTCCAGCCACACGTTATTCCAGTTATTCTGGCGATAAGAAGAAAGAAGTGTGCATGGTATTGTTCCTCATCAGGGGAAGCAAAGACAACAACATGATCCGTGATGGCGCAGTGTTAGAATGCAGTACTGCAGGCTACTTCTGTTGACTGCCGGCTGCCAGCAGTTCGATTCTAACCGGCTCAAGGTTCATTTGGTCTTCCATCCTTCCAAGGTCAGTAAAATGAGGACCCAAATTGTTGGGGGCAATATGCTGACTCTGTAAACCACTTAGACAAGGCAGTAAAGCACTATGAAGTGGTATTTAAGTCTAAGTGCTATTGCTATTTGTGACCTAAAGCCACAAGAATGAGGTGTTCACTGACTGAGAATTGAATTTTGTAGACCATGTAGTACACAAAAAGTGTCTTCAAAGCAGAAATTTGGAACTTATAGTCTACAAATAAATGTTCCCACATTGCGCATCGTGTCTTACCAGATCTCACTACCACTTGGCGAGTAGCTTCACTAGGAATTTTAGCTGCTTCTTCCCAAGAAGTCACCAAGCGCGAGAAGAAATCGAAGTCTCCACCTGGACTTTCTTCAGTGTATTTGGTGGTGTGGCTGGGCCGGTAATATCCTGGAGGAGATATTATACAGTGATTTATTATGGAACTGTACTCCATGGAAATATTTTATAGCTCTTAAGACGACCACCCATCTTTTAGAATTGAACTTTGGAATATATCTACCAAAATATTTTGAGAAATACTTCCCCCCCCCAAAAAAGCTGCAGAGATTATTACTCACTTAGTTCAAGAATACAGAAACTAGCTCTTTTTGAGGTTTCCAAAACATATCTTGACCATCACTATTCAGTTAGTTTCATACCTATTCCTTTTTTAACGCAGGATTGGAAACCTTTAACCCTCCAGATATTGGTGTTCTACAATTCACAACACCGTGGAGCGTCCTTAATACAGAATACGGGACCTGGAGTTCATGAACATCTGTAGGGCCATATATACCTCTATTCTATTTTTTTATCGACCGTGTAATCCCTTGCCTATGGGTGGTGCCAAGGCAACTCAAGCGTTTACTGGCCAGATGCCCTTCCTGACACCTACATAGAGTTCACAGCAGATAATTACTCATTGAGGCCAGATAATTACTCATTGTGACACTACCTAATCACAACCTCCTGATTATGAGGTGAGAGCTCCACCTCTAGGCCACCTCCCCACTCCCAAGTGCTCCTGTACTATTTACTTAGCTATAAATGCCTTTGACCCACCTCAGTCATTGAAAGCTTGTTTGCTTAATCACATTTTTAATGAACAAACCACTGTTGACTGGTTTTTCAACACCCTATAGCAGCAGTCCCTCAGCCCGGCATGTTGGGGGGAGGGGAGAACCTATGGGTGGCAGGAGCACGCATGTGCACAGCTCCATTTGGATGGAGCTTCACACACGAGCCAGAGGGTGCTTGCATTCCCGCATGAAGCTCCATTTGCATGAGCAGCAGGCACTTGCACACAAAGCTCCACTCATTGGGTCTCCGAACCCAATTCAAAGTGTTGGTTATGACCTATAAAGCCCTACATGGCATCGGACCAGGTTACTTGCGGGACCGTCTGCTGCCCCATGAATCCCAGCGGCCAGTTAGGGCCCACAGAGTCGGCCTTCTCCAGGTCCCGTCAGCCAGACAGTGTCGCCTGGCGGGGCCTAGGGGAAGAGCCTTCTCTGTTGCGGCCCCAGCCCTCTGGAACCAACTTCTCCCGGAGATCCGTGTCGCCCCCACCCTCTCCGCCTTTCGTAAATTACTCAAAACACACCTCTGCTGGCAGGCCTGGGGTAGTTAACATCTTGCCCCTAGCCAGTGTATGTCTGTGTGTATGCTGAATGATTGGGTTTTTTTTTTTAAATTAAGAGGTTTTATATTTACATGTATTTTTATATGTTGATTTCTACTGTGTTGTGAGCCGCCCTGAGTTCTCCGGAATAGGGCGGCATAGAAATCGAATAAATAATAATAATAATAATAATAATAATAATAATAATAATAATAATAATAATAAAAGCTCCACTCATGTGTATAGAGGGTAATTGTGCTCACGTGCAAAGCTCCATTCACGTGAATGGAAATTTGCACGCTAGCGTAAACACAGCAATTTGTGTGAGTGTAGCGTCACGCACAGGCACTTCCCCATTTCTCACATGGCCCAGTTTTGAACAGGCCATGGCCCAGTGGTGGGCTACGGCCCGGGGGTTGGGGACCCTTGCCTACAGCCCAAATCATGACTTAAACTACAATGGCTGTATTCACTAAACCACCATCTACTTCAAACGACTTTAGCCAAGTTTTGATTTTTCTACCTCACTGGCACGCTTCACTCTCCGACGCCATCTTTTGCAATCAATCCCTGATTAGCCCTAAACCCCAAAGGAAAAAATGTATCCATTTCAGGCAGACCCTAATACAGTGTTTTTCAACCTTGTCAACTTCAAGATGTGTGGACTTCAACTCCCAGGATTCCCCAGCCAGCCGTGCTGGATGAAGAATTCCGGGAGTTGAAGTCCACACCTCTTGAATGTTGACGAGGTTGACAAACACTGCCCTAATGTATTAAGGCTGCTTGTCAACATTCTTTCACTACAATCTTCACACTGACTGGTCAGAATGTTTATGAATATTCAACAGAACCCAGCCATAAGATCAGTGGTTTTAAGGCTCTTGATGTAGACACATAATTTTATCTGTTGCTATATAAGCAAAACTGCTGCTCAAGGGTTGAAAGTTCTTAACACGAATTGTTTTAAAAGAAGTTTCCATCAAAGCTGAGGGACCACATTCAGCTCCCCAAACCCTTCTCCTATTACAGGTAATCCTCGACTTATAACAGTTCATTTAATGACTGTTTGAAGTTACAACGGCACTGGAAAAAGTGACTTATGAACGTTTTCACACTTAAAAATATTGTGGCATCCCTGTGGTCCCATGATCAAAATTCAGACACTTGGCAACTGACTCATATTTACGACGGTTGCACTGTCTCTGGGTCATGTGTTCACCTTTTGTGACCTTCTGACAAGCAGAGTCCACGGGGAAGCCAGATTCACTTAACAACCGTGTTACTAACTTAACCAACTGCAGTGCTTCACTTAACAACTTGTGGCAAGAAAGGTGGTAAAGCGGGGCAAAACTCACTCAACAAATGTCTCCCTCAGCAACGGAAATTTTGGGCTCAATTGTGGTCGTAAATTGAGGACTACCTGTACTTACACTCACTACTTACTTACAGTTAAAGTGACAGCAAAGTTACATGACAGCACTGTGGTTAATACCTATGCCGGTGACAAGGACCCAGGCCTGAGGTGGGTGTTCAGCATCTCTGATGGCGTTCGCCAAGGACTTTGTGGTCTCTACGCGGCTGGAAATGACCTCCTGACGGAAGGCATCATTCCACCTGCAGAAGCCCCCAAAGACATCAGTCTTTCAAAGATAGTTTCGTCCTTCCAGTAACATTGCCTATTTTCAATGACCAACAGATTGCAGCCCACCCCACCCCCCTAGCATCCGTAATGTATAATGAGAATGGGGAAACATTAACAAACTGGATAGAGCAGAATGAGCTTCACCTGGAACTGAAGAAGCTTCTTGAATGAGAAGCGAAATGTCTTCAAGGAAAAAACAAAGTCCAATTGCCTTTTGAAAAAAAGCACCTTTGGGACAACCATGAACTGGATGACTGAGAATCTGCATAGATGCCCAGCTTATGGTGCCAAAGACAGGAAAATCTTCCATTCAGCAAAATGAAACAAACTCAGATGTATCACTGAGAGAAGAATGATCCCACCATCCCTTCAAACAATATTATTCTGAATGTTTTAATGGCTGATAAATAATTGAAAGAGATAGAGAATATAATAAGCCAGATTCCCCACTCACTCTGACTAAGGTATTACCTTACCAAGACAAGACTTCAGAAGAAAGGGAATAACAGGCAAGGTCCCATTTGCATGATGAGTTTTGGAGTGGCAGCAGTATGGTTTTCTAGTATGCCAATTCATCCCCACCCCTAAAAAAGACAAAATTCTCATACAGATGAATGAACTTTCCCATCAAGGTTTGTTGGTTCTAATCAAAAAGGAGCTCTTAATGGAAAGATTTATTTCAATTCATTTTTATTCTGATTTTCTTCTATAAACCCAAAAGAAGGATTTGGCATGCAGCAGCTTTGAAGCACAGCTCCTGAAGTTGCTTGCAGACCTCAGCTGTTTCGGAGGCTTTTGAAGGGTAATTCTTAGACTCTCCCTGATCTGGGTGGGTCATAAAAACTGAAGGAATGCCAGTCCCTTCAGCAGAAGAGCTACAGCACAGGGAAAAACACTTCAGGGATCTCTCCCTGAGTGCATATTCAGTCGGCCATCTTCATTGGAAGCCTATTTTCACAACCGAAGGCCTACTGAGAGTTCCAGCCAGAAAAATGTGTTTCTAGCAAAACTCTTTTGATTGCCTTGCATGGCATCAAAGAACTTGCGCCTTCTAGAAATCAAGAGTTTGATCTCTCTGCGTAGAATTGCAGGAAGAAAGAAAGGCCTTTGCTTTCCTGCAGGTAAACGACAACCCATTAAGGTTGGACAGAGATACCCTGACTGATTACAGAGGATTCCTATTACAAATCCTCTAACAGGCCATAAGGGTTACAAAGGCAATGACGTTCAGCTTGCGAGCTGAATCTTCTTTGCCATATACAGGATCCATTTTTTTTCCATTTCAACTAAATTAAATATTGGAAAGAAATTATGAAATGGGACTTTCGGTTCGGCATGTATTTCTGTAGGCAGGGAAGCAGAACAGATCAGGACCAAGTGTGGTGGGGTGGGAAAAGTTGGCAATCGAAAAAGAAATTTGAAAAACGGCCAGATTACGTCAGATCAGCAGATTAAAAAAATAATAATCTTCCCACAAATATGTCTAGAGCAGAGGTCTCCAAACATGGCGACTTTAAGATTTGTGAACTTCAACTCCCAGCATTCCCTAGCCAGCATGGCTGGTTGAGGAATTCTGGGAGTTGAAGTCCACAAGTCTTAAAGTTGCCATGTTTGGAGAATCCTGCTCTAGTACATCCTTAAGGGAAAGGCAGCTGAGCAATAGCTTAGAATATTTCTGATTGCTCCATTTTATCAACTTCCCTTTTCTCCTGGTCCTGTGGTCCGAACAGACGATAGGCATCTCAACTTGTGCATCCAAATCCAAATACAGCAAGAGAGGAAAGCAGAAATGAGCAGACACAATGCATGACAAAGAATATAGATGTCTCCTAAAACTACAGCTGGTAAAGGAGTTGAAAAGAATTCTGGAAGCCAGGCTCTGCATATTTTCCTTACTGTTTTTAAGTTCTTCTCCATGATCCAATCTTCCCTACTGAACTAAGTTCTTTTAGAAACCTTCCATACGCAAACTTGCTTATGCCCTACCAAGGGGATGCACATCCTGAAGCCTCAAGGCTTATCACAGCACCTCAAACCTTGACTTTAGCCATGCAAAGTCCTGAATTTTAATTCATGTGGTCACTGAATTTTAACAATTAAGATGAAGGAAGGGGACATTATTTAAAAAAATATGAAAGGAAATCAGGGTAAACGTTTTTAACTTTTTAATTAAATCAAAGTTCTTCTCTGGGCTCAGAAATTCTCAGCTCCCTATTCTCTCATTCTGAATGGAGACCTCTGGAAAACTATTGTGGTTCCAGTTCTAGACAAATAGAATATAGAATATATATTAAAAAATTAGGATGGGGTAAAGTGGAATGGAGCAGAATGGAATAGAACGGAACTATTCTGGAGGCAAGATTTCTTGCTGAAATGGAATGGAATAGAACAGAATGGAATAGGATAGAATAGAACAGAACAGAACTATTCTGGAACCAAGACTTCTTGTTGCAAAGGCACTTGTCAATTTTGCTTAACATCCCTACTTCTAAGCACAACTGAGGAAACAGTCGGAGAATCGAGTAAATCACATTAATGTCCTGCAACTGACCCTGTCCAAAATTATTGACTTACCTCTGGAAAGGATTGAGGACATTTACTCCAGCCAGGTTGACCACTCCTTCACAGGAAGGGAGGCCTACACGGGAGAGTTCATCCTAGAAACGAAAACACAAACTCAGGGTTTTTCTCAGGTTATTTTTTTTTCTCTTTCAAACGTATTTTACTGTATCACCGTAATTAACAGAAGAAACAGCTGCTGCGTATGCAATAGTATTAGCAATACATGGAAACATCAAATCAATTATTGCTGAAGGAATGAGAGAAAAATCTAGAAAAATATTATAAGCAGAACTTTCCAAACATGACAAAAGTCTTCCATCTTGCTCATTTGTAAAAAGAAACCCTAAACCTAATTTAAATCTGACAAACAAATGCATTTTGACAGCCTTCTCAGATAAACCAGACAGGAAACACAATTATATGACCTAATTATACTTTATTATAAGGCTACATTAATAGAATTGTGTAAATAACCAACGCTGTGGCCTAGTGGTGAAAACGCTTGCCTCCCACTCAGAAGGTTGAGAGTTCAAGCCCAGCTAATGCAGATATTTCTGTCCCAGGGCATAAAGAAAAAATATCTGCTACGAACAAATGCCCAGCTCCATCCAGTCACCCGATTCTACCCCCGAATTAAGGGATTACAAGATCATAAAAAGGGAGTTTATTAATAGAATCTTGCAAGTCTGAAGGTACAAATCTCTAGCAGACACTTTTGACTGTTTGATCCATTAAGATGGATCTTTCCTAAGTGGCTAGGCAATATCTTTTCCCATCCCTCAAGGTTGTTCTCACATATCAACAAACCTTTACTACAAATGAAATGTAATTTCTCTTTCTAAGGTTGTATAATAATCATTTTAGCTAACTCTCCATGGCTGAAAAGTGTACAGTTTTCTACCTTATCCCAAATACTCAGGCAGAAATAGAAAGAAACTAGACAGAAAACGTTACCCAAGATGTCCAAAATATACAAGCAATTTTTTGTGGTTGATTTCCAGGTGACATTAATGGATAGTCTCACATTATTTAAAGGAATTTTGCATTGGCAAATGTTAATTGATAAAGGCAATCTGTAATCTATTTTACATGTTATCTGCATAGCCACCTTGATTTCTATCTTTCCTTCCTTTGTCCTTGCGACCCAATTTAAATTCTACACCAATCTAGTTGCTCCATTGCATCGGGTGAAGCGAGTGCCACTATAATTCATAAAAGCTTAAACCTTTTAATTATTATTAGATTTAAAAGGTATTCTTAGAATCCTTCTGATTTCTGCCTTCTATAGACTAAATCATTGCTCGCCCTACGATATTTTAGGTTATATTCTTAACTACAGATAGTCCTCAACTTATGAGAATAATAATAATAATAATAATAATAATAATAATAATAATAATAATAATAATAATAATAATAATAATAATAATAATAATAAAGTTGGAAGGGACCTTGGAGGTCATCTAGTCCAACCTCCTGCTCAGGCAGGAAACCCTATACCATTTCGGACAAATGGCTGTCCAGTCTCTTCTTAAAAACTTCCACTGTTGGAGCATTCACTGCTTCTGGAGGCAGGTTGTTCCACTGGTTAATTGTTCTCACTGTCAGGAAGTTTCTCCTTAGTTCCAGGTTGCTTCTTTCCTTGATTAGTTTCCACCCCTTGCTTCTGGTCCTGCCTTCAGGCGCTTTGGAGAATAGCTTGACTCCCTCTTCTTTGTGGCAGCCCCTGAGATATTGGAACACTGCTATCATGTCTCCCGTCGTCCTTCTCTTCGTTAGACTAGGCATACCCAATTCCAGCAACCATTCCTTATACTGAGCACGAAATTTCTGTTGCTAAGCGAGACAGCTGTTACGTGACTTTGGCCCCATTTTATGACCTTTCTTGCCATAGTTGTTAAGTGAATCACTGCAGTTGTTAAGTTAGTAACATGGTTGTTAAGTGAATCTGATTTCCCCCTTGACTTTGCTTGTCAGGTCACAAAAGGGGATAACACTGGGATACTTCAACAGTCCTAAGTGTGAAAAATGGTCATAAGACACTTTTTTCAGTGCCGCTGTTAACTTTGAACGATTACTAAACAATCGGTTGTAACGCGAGGACTACCTGTGTTCATTTCAACTACAAATGGCTCATGCTTTCCCCACCATTAACTTTGCTGTCCCCATCTACAGCAAATGAGCACCCAAACAAGCTGTTCTGCTTTGTCACTGTATCTTAGCATTCAATGGGAGAAACTTTTGTCAGTGAGGAAAGAAATAGCAGGCCTCTAGTCCTCATTGGTACATTTTTTTGATGTTGCCAATCGTCTGTTGATTCAATACACTTTGACCATTTCTACCTCCATATCATCCTCGTCCCATTCAAAAAAAAAAAAAAGTTTATTAAGGCTAGAAGAATCTTTTATCTGAGGCCTTCTCTGGAACAGCTCTAAATCTCAAATAAAATTTATTTTCTCTCCGCTCCAGTAATGCCAGATTGTCTAAGTCCTTCTCCATCTCTTTGTTTATTATTTGTTTTACTTTCTAAAATTTCCACTTTGTCCTTAATTCATGTTACGTCTCCAGTAAGCTGCCCTATGGATTCTTCAGGTTTTTCTGTAACTTCGTCCTCCATCTCTCCTCTTCATCTATACAAACCTTTCCTCCACTGTCACTTCAGAAGAAATTAAATTGCAACCGTACGGTCTGGAATGCATTTAAATATATCCTTCTAAGTTCCAGCTTGTTTTAAGCCCCTGTCCCTTACCCAAGTTAATCGGTTCTTTCCAGGCTGACGAGAAATAAGGGTGACTTCATGGCCTTGGCTTCTTAGCACCCGGCTTAAGTTTCGGCCAATAAATCCAGTCCCGCCACCTAAATTACATTCAAAAAGAGATGATGGAATAGTGAATGAGACAGTTAAACACAACCACAATCCTGTTGACAAATTATTTCTCTGTTAAACTCATATCCTGCTTTTACTCCAGGAGCTTGTTTTGGCTTACTTGGGAACACATAAGATTGTGCTGGAAAAAGATGCATCCTTTAAGTTTCTTTTGCTTAATACTCAAATGTAAGTTTTCCTAAGTTGCCCTTCCTTCAAATCAACATGACTATATTACATTTATTTTAGATTTATTATTTCTATAAATAACTCAAGACAGTGAACTCTTTCCTCCTCTGATTTTCTCCACAGCGACAACCTTTTGAGGTGGGCTGTGCTAAGAGAGTGGGACTGGACCAAAGTCTCTCAAATGGCTTTCATACCTAAGGTGGGACTGGAACTCATAGTCTCCTGGTTTCTAGCCAGATGCCTTCATCACTAGATCAAACTGGCTTAAGTTTAGTTTAGTTCATTAAAGCAGTGGTTCTTAACGTGGGCGATATCGCCCCCCCAGGGGGCGATTTCATTTTTCAGGGGGGCGATGGAACAAAAAGGGGCAATGTGGGGGTGAAGGAACGAAAAGGGGGCGATATGGGGGCGATGGAGCAAGAAGTTTTGGGGACACTTTTGAGACTTTTTCGTACAGCGAATGGCTGTATATGTCGTACAAAAACATCAGATTGCTCGCTATTAGTGGATTGAATTGTGTTTTCAAATGTTCCTCCAGCTAGCATCAGTACAGAACGCCGTACATATGTGAATACGCATTGCTTATCTTCATGCGTGTTACGCAGCAGCCTCTGCCCTTTTTATTTTTCTTTTTGCGTCTTAAATTTCACTTGTAATTCAATCATTAAATGTTACTGTTTTTCTTTTCGGGCATTTCACTTCCTTGCAATTGAATTTTGTTTTCAGTGGTCATTACATTTAAGTGTCTTGAATAAATAATAATGAAATACATGTATCATGAAGTTTGGGAATAAAGTGACGGGTGGCACCAAAATTTTTCAAACTGTTGAGATATGGGAAAAAGACTGGAAATAAATTATTTGCATCGATATGTCCTGATGACAATTTTAAAGAAAACAAAAAAGTGTTTGCATAAATTGAAGAATTATTTCCTGTGTTGTGACTGAGAGGTTATGTTGGGGGAGGGGGACGATGACAACTTCCTCATTGGCTCAAGGGGGCGATTCTTTCAAAAAGGTTAAGAACCACTGCATTAAAGCATATGATCCTCATCTTCAGAGTCCTCAAGGAGATTGTCTGTTTCCTAAAATCTGAATACCCCATTCAATAAATCCAAACAGCTTTCCTTTCTTATGGCAAGTGACTCCCTTCCTTAAAAACCCAACAAAGCAAACAAAAAGTTGGGGGAAATTGTTTGGGTCATCCATAAAAAAAGGAATGGACATGTTCTATTGGGGGAAGAAGTTTTTATTATTATTCAATTGCTATAGCCACCCATCTCAATCAGTCTACAATTCAAAAAATATATTACAAGTAAAATACTAAAATGTTATAAAACAAAACAAAAATAGAAAAAAAATACAAATTAAATGGATTTTAGCCACACAGCCTGGAAACTGGGTTCTTAACACATTCAGCCCAAGTACATAGTTTTTAGGGCCTTACGAAAGGCTAACAGGTTTGGAGCCATTCTAATCTTCAAAGGGAGGATATTCCATAGAGCAGGAGCCACTGCAGAAAAAACCCATCTTCTAGTACCTGACACTCTTTGGTTGGTGTATACCTACATAGGGTTTGAGATTTTTTTTTTACTTTTTTTTCTTGAAAGAAGCTTTGCTAAGATTGTCCCAAACGTGCTTTCAAAAAGGTCTTTGATTTTTCTTGAAGATATTTCACTTCTCATCCAAGAAGCTTCTTCGGTTCTGACTAACTGGTAGGGAATGGAGAGGATTTATACAATTTCTTTCCATTTGCCACCAGTTAATTAGAACTGAAGGAGCGTCTTGGATAAGAAGTGAAACATCTTCAAGAAAAATCAAGGAAGTCCAGCTGCCTTTTTGAAAGCAACTTTGGGACAACCATGATGTAGTAGATGACCGAGAACCTCCATAGACATTCCTAAGATTAAAATGATTGGGTGATTGAAGCCAACTACCAGGAACATCTGAAGTCACGGAGCTAGCCATAGATTTTTTTTGTCACACCTACACATGCCTCAGCCAGTATGATTCTGTTTATTTTTTTTTGACTTTTTTTTTTAAATTTATTATTATTAGATATCCATTTGTACATGCTTGAATTGACCAGCAGGATAGAGGGAGATTCTTGCAGCGTTGGATTCTCAGAAGAAGGAAGGGAAAAGTCAAGCAATGCATTACTAGTGAGCCAGTTTGGTGTGCTGGTTAAGGCATCAGGCTAGAAACCAGGACATCAGAAATCCTGGATTTGCCTTAGGCACAAAGCCAGCTAGATGACCTTGGACTAGTCATTTTTCTCCCAGCCCTAGGAAAGAGGAGGCAAGGGTAAGCCACTTCCAGAAAACAAAAAACTGCCAAGAAAGCAGCAGAGATTCATCCAGGTGGTTGCCAGCAATCAACACTGACTGGAAGGCACAAACTTAAATGAAAAGAACATTATTGACGGGAGAACTCCTGTCTTTCTTCTGCAAAGTAAAAGATTAAAAAAAGCCTCCCTTTTCTCTTTGACAGATGCATATTCCACCCTTCCTGAAGGCAGCATCGCTTGCAGGGAAGCAGGTTGAGAAAAGCACCTGTCTCTAGCTGAAGGTCGACCTGAACCCTCCCCAAGTCCTTATCCAATGCCTTAATAGTGCACGCTTGAGGAAGATGAAGGAGAGACCAAACCCTTCAACTCCTCGGACGGGACCCGCATGCCTCAAAGAGGAATCTCCCGTTCACCCTTTGCACATATCTCGCGTGTTGACCGCAGTTCAAGGTGGCGATAATCCTGCACCCTAATTGCAATTGCAAAAAAAAAAAACACCCCAAAAAAACTAGAGCAACCCCGCAGCAAAGAAAACAGCCGTTCCTCCCCATTGCAAAGGGGCGCTCCTCGGCTCTTAAAGCGAGAGCGACCACCACTCACCGATTAAGACTCTCATGGTTTAAGCGACTCCGAGCGCATGCGCAGGAAGCCTCCGAATCAGAGAGACGAGTCGAAATGAGGCACAGACCGGTCTTCCGGGAGAACCGTGGCGCTTCACCGGAAATAAACTGAGAGAGGGAAGAGGTGTCTCTCTACGTAGCTTTAATCCTCTCTGACGAAACTCTTCAGCGGGAGAAATTGGAGCAGAGGAGACTAAGAATTCAGAAACGGCCTTGACTATTCTTTTCCATTGGAAGAAAGCGAGGGACGTAGCGTGCTCGTGACGTCATCAGACGTGGACCTTGTGGCGCAGAGCCGTGACGAAAAAACCGGAGATAGCTGCTGCAGCTTTTCGAACTGTGAGTGTAAACGAGGCGCTTTTTTTTTCTTCTGGGGCTTGGCGGGTGGGACTACAATGCCCAGGCTTCCCGGCCTTGTTAGGATAGGGGTTTTGTTGTGACTTAGAAGCGAGGGAAAAATTTCCCTCCTGAGCTTCGCGTTACTTACTTAACCTCTCAAAAGGCTGAAGCTGCCACCTCTCTCACACAGCCTTCAGGGACTACAACTCCCAGGCTTCCCAGCAAGGACAACTACTGGTAATGGTTAAGGATCCTGGCCGCTGCAGTCCCCAAGACCTCATAAGAGGTTGGAGAAAAGGGATTTATGGCCAGGCATTATAGTTGCAGGGACTACAGGATTGTAAAAAAAGGAGTTTTTATTACAGTTGTGGGAGAATAATCTGCTCTTCTGGGGGTCAACTTCACCTCACACTGGGAAGGAGCAGAATGGCTTGCTTCCAAAAGTTGTGGGTGCTCCAACAATGGAAGTTTTTAAGAAGAGATTGGACAGCCATTTGTCTGAAATGGTATTGGGTTTCCTGCCTGAGCAGGGGGTTGGACTAGTCCAGGGCTTTTCAGCCAATGGTACGGGTACCACCTGTGGTACATTGGCACCTGGCAGGTGGTACGTGACCATCCTAGAAAAGTGGTAGCAGGGGAGGGGAGTGAGGTGAAGCGGTGGCAGCACCGCACAAGCCTGAGCGAGAGATGGCTGGAGCTGCAGGGCTCAGCGGAAGCGCCGGGATCAGCGCCAGGCTCCAGCTGATTGGCACTTCTTCGGGGCTGTCAGTGGAAGCGCCAAGATCAGTGCCAGGCTCTAGCTGGAGCTCAGCACTGATCCTGGTGCTTCTGCTGAGCCCTGAAGAAGCACCAATCAGCTGGAAAGCAGCACTGATCCTGGCGCTTCTGCTGAGCCTAGCAAGGTGTCAAAAACTTGATGACCAAAAAAAAAGGAAAAAAGTGATAAAAGTACAGGTAGGCCTCGACTTATAACAGTTCGTTTAGACACTGTTCAAAGTTACAATGGCACTGAAAAAAGTGCCCCCCAAGCCACAGCCGAGCAAGACACCTGCCTGCCTGCCCGGCGGCGCTCTTCCTCCTGTTCAAGGTTTTCATTGTTGTGAGTATTTCTGTTGGGGATTGGCAGTGGAGGGGGGTGTTTGGTTTTTATTCTCCCCCCCGTCTGCTGGGTGGTTGCAGTAGGTTTTGGTCACTTCACATGACCCTGGGACACTGTGACCGTCATAAATATGAATCAATTGCCAAGCATCTGAATGTAAATCACAAGACCCTGGAGATGCTGCAACATTCCAGCTGATCGGCGCTTCTTCTGGGCTCAGCAGAAGCGCCAGGATCAGTGCTGCTTTCCAGCTGATTGGTGCTTCTTCAGGGCTCAGCAGAAGCACCAGGAGAGAGGATTAAAGCTAGAGAGACACCTCTTCCCTCTCTCAGTTTATTTCCGGTGAAGCGCCACGGTTCTCCCGGAAGACCGGTCTGTGCCTCATTTCGACTCGTCTCTCTGATTCGGAGGCTTCCTGCGCATGCGCTCGGAGTCGCTTAAACCATGAGAGTCTTAATCGGTGAGTGGTGGTCGCTCTCGCTTTAAGAGCCGAGGAGCGCCCCTTTGCAATGGGGAGGAATGGCTGTTTTCTTTGCCGCGGGGTCGCTCTAGTTTTTTGGGTTGTTTTTTTTGCAATTGCAATTAGGGTGCAGGATTATCGCCACCTTGAACTGCGATCAGCACGCGCCGGAAAAAAAAAATTAAAAAAAAAAACAAAAAAAAATGGCAGACCGCGATGGGCGGATCCGCGCATGCGCGGCGCGCGCGTGACGGGCCGATTTGCGCATGCGCGGCGCACGCGTGACGGGCCGATTTATGTATGCGCGGCGCGCGCGCCAAAAAAAATTAAAAAAAATTGAAAAAAACAAAATGGCAGACCGCGACGGGCGGATCTTTTTTTACAGCGCGGTGACCAAAACTGGATGCAGTATTCCAAGTGTGGCCTTACCAAGGCATTGTAAAGTGGTATTAACACTTCACGTGATCTTGAGTCTGTATTTATTTATTTATACATGATTCTGTATTTATTTATTTTTGTCATATTTATGTAGTGTATATTGGAGGTGATGAACCTTTGAGAATTGTATGCAACGAAATTTCATTTTAACGTATGTTGATTAGTGTACATTCAAAGTGACAAAGTTGCTATTCTATTCTATTCTATTCTATTCTATTCTAAAGTAGGTGAGGAAGAGCAAGAACTGGGTATCATAAGAGTAATAGGAAGATGCTAGAATGGTTATAGGAAGTGTCAAAAGAGTTGCCACGTTGCAGGGTGTGTGTGTGGAATTAAAGTTCCAAATGAAGTATGGAGAGAGTTAGAGCTGGGTAATCTTGGGCCAATCATTCTCTCTCTGAACCCCAAAGGGTTGTTATGGAGAAAATAGGAGGGAGATGGGATATTAGATATTTTCATCACCTGGAGTTTATATATAAAAAAATAAAGGTGAGATATAAATAACGAATCAATAGAATATTGTGCAGGGAGGGTAGTCACTTACGATTTAAGAGAAAATGTTGGTGACACTGCTATACCTAAGAGTTTATGTGAACTGTCAGCTGCTTAGAGGATCTCTGGTAATCATGAAACCAAGAGCTTCCTAGTTTGGTTCCCAGCTTCCATTGCAATGTTAACCTGGCTAGAGACATTAAAATTCCTGTTGAAAGGAATGGAGGCAATGATGCAAGAGGAAGCTTTCAGTTTCTTCAGGATTGTGGGATGTGTGACTCTACGGGTCAGGCTGCTCACTTCTTTAATATTTAATTGAGGATCTTATTTAGAGTGTGCATTATCTCTTTTACAGGCAACAATGAGCACCGGAGGGGGATTGGTGACCAATCGTGGACGACGTTTCAAGTGGGCCATTGAACTGAGCGGTCCAGGCAGCGGTGGTAGGTAAGTGACTAGGGAAAGCCCTGCGTGTGTCTCCTCACACAAGCAATCCACAAATGTTGGGTATGTGCATTTGGATGAGGGGTTTCTTTTCTTTGCCAGAGGCCGAAGTGACCGTGGCAGCAGCCAAGGAGACACCCTCTACCCTATAGGCTATTCAGATAAACAAGTGCCTGACACAAGCGTTCAGGAGACAGATCGCATCCTGGTTGAAAAGGTAATGTCCCGGAGAGAAAATGGATGAGTTGGGTAGTAGAAATGCTATAGCTGTTCGAAATGTAGAACTAGACTATATAGACTTTGCTTATTGAATTCTGTTTTTCTTCCTTAAATGTTTTAGCGCTGCTGGGATATTGCTCTCGGTCCCTTGAAGCAAATCCCTATGAACCTGTTCATCATGTACATGGCAGGGAATACAATCTCTATCTTCCCCACCATGATGGTCTGTATGATGGCCTGGAGGCCCATCCAAGCACTAATGTCCATCTCTGCTAGTAAGTCTCTTTGTATCACCATCCAAAGCCTTCTTTTATCCCACTTTTTCTCCATTTTCTATTTTGGGGGCTGTTATTCCAATTCGAAGAAAAAACTAATAGTCTTAATAACAATAATAATGATAAAGTTGGAAGGGACCTTGGAGGTCATCTAGATTCTAGTCCAACCCCCTGCTCAGGCAGGAAACCCTACACCATTTCGGACAAATGGCTGTCCAGTTTCTTCTTAAAAACTTCCAGTGTTGGAGCATTCACCGCTTCTGGAGGCAGGTTATTCTACTGGTTAATTGTTCTAACTGTCAGGAAGTTTCTCCTTAGTTCTAGGTTGCTTCTCTCTTTGGTTAGTTAGCTTCTTGTCCTGCCTTCAGGGGCTTTGGAGAATAACTTGACTCCCTCTTAGTTGTGTTCCAAAGTGCAGTTTGAACAATTTCAAAAATAGGACACACATAAGTGCTTCTCTTTTTTTAAAATGGGAATACTGGAACTTGAGTGGGCAGTTTACACATAGTACAAATAAGTAAATGCTACACTATAGGTTATGCTAAACCAAGGCCGTCCAGGAACAATAAGGTGAATGAGGAACATTTGCTAGATGGATTTGGGACATTGATCTAGAGGCTTATAAGGAAAAGAGGATTGCTAGGTGCAGAACAATCTCTCGGATTAAGATCCATATCTAGATTTGTTGCGTGGCTTCAGAGTTGTCATTAGGACAAAGTGTTTGCAAAGCAGCTTAATCTCCAATGGTAAAAATCACTTAGTAAGATTGACTTTATATTTCCTACTCCTTGATAATTATGGATGATTTATATTAGCATTTTAATCACAAGATCCCCAAATATCATTCTGGAAAGATTATTCAGTTGACAACCATAACCCCAAGCAGGCTTTTCTACCCAGCGCTATCAGCTAGTGTTGCTGGGTAATGTTTCATAGCCCACAGTGGTACCTTCACTTCTTTTGTGTTATCCCCACAGCCTTCAAGCTACTTGAAAGCTCAAGTCAGAAGTTTCTACAGGGACTGGTGTATTTAATTGGCAACCTGTTAGGATTGGCCTTGGCTGTCTACAAGTGCCAGTCAATGGGGCTGCTGCCAACTCATGCTTCTGACTGGCTGGCTTTTATTGAACCACCGGAGGTAAGTGTGAACAGTATGAACTCTCCTCCCTTGGATCATCTCCTCACTAGCCTGTGCATATTACTGAGGAAAGGGGAAGGTGGTGTACAGGACAGCTTTCTTGGATCAAAGCTCTCAGGTCTCTCTTTGCACTCTTAACTTCACAAAAGAGCAGTATTAGATGATTTACAAGAACCCAGATCTAATCCACGTTAACATTCTCTTGCTTAGTCTCTGTTTAAACTCTTAGTCTGTTGATCCTATTTAAGGGTAGCCTAATTTTCAAATTGCTGACTTGTGGTTTGTGACTCACAGTATTTTGTCTTCTGCCTAGCGTATGGAGTATACAGGCGGGGGTCTAATCTTATGACCTGACTCCATTTCCAGAAATCAACTGCTGCCTAGGTGTCTGCCTTGCTATTGTGAATTATTCTTCCTTCTGTTGACTCCAAAACATGCTGGATTTTAAGTGCATGTTGCTGCATTGTGGAACAGTAGGAAGCATTTACAGAATGTTACCCAGAACAAGGACTAATGTGCTTTGGAAGAGTTGAAGCAAAAGACTTGCCTTAGTAAATTTCCCTCCTGTTAAAAGCAAAATAAAAATGTTAACTTTTAAATGTTTAGTGCTTCACTGAAGTTCTACCATCAGAAAATCCATTTTCCTAAAATATGTATATAATACTAGAAGTGCCCAACGTTGCAAGATGACCCAGGTTATATACTGAGCACTTATTTGAAAATTATGCAGAAACAGGTGTGCCCAGAAAGGCATCTGTAGCACTCCAATATCAAAGCTAAGAGTTCTAGGCTAAATGCATGCACGGTCTGACTTGAATGTAAAATTAATTCATAGGTAATTCTAATTCTTGATAAAATTTTGATTTTATTCTCCTAAAGCCGACTAAAAAGTGTATAGGCACCTGCTTGATGATCTCTTGTGGGAAATACGGAGTTGGAGCATTTTATAGGATTCTAATTGTTTATCAATTATGTATGAACCATCAATGAAAATTTTTGAAAGCTTCATGGAGAACAGTGGGGCAGCACGCTGGCTCAACAGTTAAGATGCTGGGCTTGTTGGCTGGAAAGCCAGCAGCCCAGGTTCGAGACCCAAGCGCCACAGGAACTCCCATCCCAATTCTGCCAACCTAGCAGTTTGAAAGCATGCAAATGTAAGTAAATAAATAGGTACCACTTCGGTGGCCACATGACTGTGAAAATGTCTTTGGAAATGGAGATGAGCACCACCCCTATAGTGAGCAACGACTAGCAGAGTAAAATCCACCGAGACTCTTTTACCTTTACAATGGAGAACAAATAGCTACTCAAATATTCACGTACATTACCTAATTCTTAAGCCACTGATACAAATGTACTGGGGGGGAAATGATAAACTTGTTCTACAATAGCCTGTTCACATTAATCTCAGAATCTTGTTTGTATGAATTAGACCAGGGCTTTTCAACCTTTTCACCCATTGTACCACTTTTAGGATATGGCAACATCTGAGTACCACCAGTCGCCTAGCAAGGTGTCAAAAACTTGATGACCCCTCCCCCCCAAAAGGAGAAAAGTGATAAAGTACAGGTGGTCCTCGACTTACAACAGTTCGCTTAGTGACTGTTCGAAGTTACAATGGCACTAAAAAAAAGTGCCCTCCAAGCCACAGCCGAGCAAGACACCTGGCTAGCCACCCGGTGGCGCTCTTCCTCCTGTCTGAGGTTTTCATTGTGAGCATTTCTGTTGAGGATTGGCAGCAGGGGTGGGGTGGGGGGTGTTTGGTTTTTATTCCCCCCCCCCGTCTGCTGGGAGGTTGCAGAACGTTTTGGTCATTTCATATGACCCTAGGACACTGACTGTCATAAATATGAATCAGTTGCCAAGCATCTGAATGTAAATCACAAGACCCTGGAGATGCTGCAACATTCCAGTTGACTGGCGCTTCTTCTGGGCTCAGCAGAAGTGCCAGGATCAGTGCTGTTTTCCAGCTGATCGGCACTTCTTCAGGGCTCAGCAGAAGCACCAGGATCAGCACCGAGCCCCAGCCAGAGCGATCCTGGCACTTCCATTGAGCCCTGACAGCCCCAAAGAAGTGCCGATCAGCTGGAAAGTGGCATTGATCCTGGTACTTCTGACAGCCCTGCAGCTCCAGCCATCTCTCGCTCAGGCTTGTGTGGTGCTGCCACCGCTTCAGCTCATTCCCCTTCCCCACTACCACTTTTCTAGGATGGTCGCGTACCACCTGCCAGGTGCCAATGTACCACAGGTGGTACCCGTACCACTGGTTGAAAAGCCCTGAACTAGACCACTGAATGTAGGTTTTCTTTTCAAAATGTGTACAATGTAAACACATGCCACTATTTATTTTAACTGCTTTTTATAAATGATAACCAAGGCTGTAAAGTGGATGAATGTTACATAATGAACACATGAGCAAGTGGAGCCAATGATGCACAACTAGTAAAATAAAAATCGTATATAAAATGTTTTATTCTTTACATAATTCAAGAAGCAAAAAGAAAAAATCACACTCCCAAATCTGATGCGATGTAAACAAGGTTGCACCCTGAATAAATTAAAAAAAAGTCTCAGCCAAAATAAGAGAGGTGTCTGTGAAATTCTCTTTTAGAAAATAAAATGAGAGGCTTGAGATGTGTCTTTTAAGGCTACCCCGAGGGAGTGGTCCCTGTATTCTACTCTTGAGCAAGAGGTACCAGGAGGAGGGAGACATCCATCGTTGAAATTAGATAGGACAAAACAGACAAAGCACCTTTCCCTAAGTTTGCTTCTGTAGAGGTAAGGAAAAGCTCCATCCCAACACTTATAAAAGTAAGCTGTATATCCTCGTCACTGACATCGAAGAGAGCAATCTTGCTTGGCACAGAAGATGTGGCATTAATTTTCTTCTTATCCAAGCTTGGGGGAAGAGGTGGACCTCTTCAAAAGCAAAGAGGCTAATTTGGAAAATCAGAAAACCCTGTTCTTCGGGGTAGAAATCCTGTCCCCATCAGTGTGTAAGAACAACGTATGTCAGCTGCATGCTGCCTAGCAATTGGTTCTACAGAATATCTATAAAAAGAGGAAAAGGCAGCTGCTAGTTTCCTTGACTCAGTAGAAGTGCAAAGGCCAGATGGAAAAGATGTTTCCCCATCAATAGGCTGCTTCCACCCTAATTTGGGGATCAGCCATTCTCCCTCCTTGTTGGCAAACAGTGTATCTGATTCTCAAAATATCACAGGGGATCAGGGTTAAGCACACTGAATAAGTGACTTCCAACTTTCTAAGTCCTTATTGTGGCCTTGATTTCAGTGGGAAGGAAAGCAAAGAGACTTTGGTGTTGACCAGGAGAAAATAGCACAACGAAGGAAGGATGGATTTCCCTTCTTTAAGTCACTCAACAGTATCTCCTTTCCCTTCTTGTTCCTCTTTAACATGATAATAACAAGTAACAGCTTCTCCAGCTGGGCCAAACCTGCTGCTCCAGCTGATGGATCCTGTCACTCCTTTCCTGATCTTTTTGCTTCTCTTAATGCCCTGCAGTTACTACTCGCGACACGGCTCCTACATTTCTTGAGAGGCTGACAGCAATTTCCTACCTATCTCTAATTTCCCTCTCGCAACAAGCTTGCGAAGGTTCTAGCATGTAGCTCTAGCTCGATGGAAGTTGAAGAAGCTGCCAACTATCCATCCTCCAAACATGGGGGGAAAACACCCAATTTGAAGACCCTGAATTGCCACGAGAAATGAAAGCAAATAAATGTGGCGGTAGTAGCTGGTCTCCTTGGGAGATCCAAGTGGCACGTGGGAACACGTAGGAAGCAAGTATCAATTTGAACTCAGTTCGTCAGGAGGAAGACCTCCCATCCTCTAGGAATAGATGGTGATGACCTCGCTGCCTCCGCCCCGTACAAGCAGCACACGCTCCAGCCCGTCAGTGAGGACCTCCAGGAATTCCATATCTGCGGGTGGAAAAGAGTCAAAGGAACAACACAACAGAGCCATCTCCACTCCTTCCTGTGCCCAGCAGAAAAGGATACAATTTTCATCACCTTCGGGGTTTCGTGGTGGCCCAGGCATGTTAAGCAGCACAAGCTTGGCCTCATGGGACTTGTTGACAATAACTTCATTGAGCTTGACAGCCGTGTGCATACGTCGCACGTTAGACTGATCCCTAAGTTGGGGGTAGGAAAAAGAGTATTAGCAAGACCAGGGCCCATACAAAATGTATCCAATACAGCAAGCTTTACCAGGATAGCTAATCTGCAGCCTAGGATTGGCTTGTGAGAAAATAAGGTATTCATGGATTAGAGACACAAGCACAGATCCTTCCTAAAAGAACAGGGAATGACATGGTCATTGCAGAAAATCAATCTAAAAGAACTAACAAGACAATTTCTAATGGGCAACCTCTAACCCAGATCTGTTTAATTTGATGTCTGATCCAATACAATGCCCCTCCAGTTTTGATCTTCCAAGGAAAAACGGTTGGACAACATTCAACCGAATACAGACCAACCATGGCAGGTGCCAATATTGGAAATACAAATGAGGGTTGGTTGATAATACTGTGAACCAGGGAATGTCCTGCAAACTTTACATCATATTGCAACTGAATGCCCCCTCAGAAGGTTCCCTGGATTCCTGCAAGAACTATATCATTTTGAGGGCTCTGCTGTCCAATGGCTAACTGATCTATCCAGACATAGGCTTAGTCACTCTAGTAACTACTCGTACATAATTTAATTTTATTCATAATTCTAGTCATCGTTCCTATTGGTGTTTTTAAAATAATTTACTGTACTGGTGTTTTATATTTTGATACACATCTTGTATGCTGATTTTGTGAATCTTATGCACTAATGATGTTATGAACTAAGGCCATACAAAATAAATAAAGGAAGAACTTGGGTAGATGCTGAAGATGAAGAGCATTACTTGTGGAAAATAAGGGGATCTATGGTGGAAAAAGCAAAACAAATCATTTAGAATAAAACACAGAATAGCGGTAAGATCAGGGTTAGGGTTAGGGTTAGGCTAGGTTGTGCATCACGTTCCAAGAAGAGTTTGGAAGCAGAATGGTGAACAACTAATTAGGGAGAGTTTAATGACAGTAGAAGTATATATTAGAAATAAACCAGGAATTGACATCTTACGGACGCATATTGAGCAGATCTTGGAAACCCTCCAGGGTCCTGAGTTTGTGTCCATGAGAAGCCATATATTTGTCCTTGGTCCAGGTCATGTGCACCTTCTCCTGGTAGGTCTCCGTCTCTTCGTCATCATCTGAGCCAATGCTGGTCAGCCGCAACATTGAGTTCCTGTCTTTCACAAGCTGGGCCTATAAGGATGGCATCACTGATGCTTTAGTGAAAAGGAAACCGAAATCGGTTGCTCTTTTCAACCTATTTTCTCCCACCTTTGTTTCAGCCCGGTTCACCTCACGTTCTCGTTCTGTTTTAGAGAGACGCATTTGGCGCAACATCTGGGAACGTTGCTCCATCATCAAAGTGCGCTCGTAGGTGTAGGCAGAGATGTCGCTGTCGTGCTGCAAGAGAAAAGATGGGACAGCTGATACTGGAAACCCTCCCAACCCCTGGCTATGTCCAACATTCTTCCTTCACTCATAAACTTTTGCCAGATTTCAACCCATGGCACATCTGCATAGAGGGACTTCTCTAGGAATATGCATGTCTACAGGCATTCTGGGTAAAATAAGATTAGCCAGCCTATTTCCTTGAAAGAGAACATATTTTTTAAACATCTGTTTTTGGTCCTCATTCCCGTGGTGAAAAGTCAATTTATACCTTGGGGACAGGTAGTGGGCAATGCCAAAAAAACAGGAATGAGTATGAGTGTCACTTCCATTAGATATGTCTCTAATCCCTTCTGTCCCATTAAATATATCTCTGTACATTAGATATATCCCTAATCTCTTTTTCCTCACTGGATATATCTCTATCCATTAGATGTGTCTCTAATCCCTTTTCCCAATTAAATATGTCTCTGTCCATTAGGTACTAGTAGTAATTAATAATAATAAAGTTGGAAGGGATCTTGGAGGTCATCTAATCCAACCCCCTGCTCAGGCAGGTAACCCTATACCATTTCGGACAAATGGCTGTCCAGTTTCTTCTTAAAAACTTCCAGTGTTGGAGCATTCACCGCTTCTGGAGGCAGGTGGTTCCACTGGTTAATTGTTCTAACTGTCAGGAAGTTTCTCCTTAGTTCTAGGTTGCTTCTCTCCTTGATTAGTTTCCATCCGTTGCTTCTTGTCCTGCCTTCAGGCACTTTGGAGAATAGCTTGACTCCCTCTTCTTTGTGGCAGCCCCTGAGATATTGGAACACTGCTATCATGTCCCCCCTCATCCTTCTCTTCATTAAACTAGACATACCCAATTCCAGGCTAATTCTGCTGACTTCCAGCATTTTGGCAGTTCGATCCTGACCTGCTCAAGGTTGACTCAGCCTTCCATCCTTCCAAGGTCAGTAAAATGAGGATCCAGATTGTTGGGGACAATATGCTGACTTTGTAAACTGTTTAGAGAAGGCTATAAAGCACTGTGAAGCAGTATATAACTCTAAGTGCTATTGCTACGGTTAAGATGTGTTTCTAATCCCCACAGTATTGGGGATTAGAAACATATGGTGTCACTCACCATTTCTACCACTTCCACCTCTGCCTCAATACGTAGGTGATACAGGAAGGTGGCCAGATCCTTCTTCATCTGTATGCTATTGTCCTCCAGTTGGGCTACTGTAAAGATGCGGATTTTGCATTTACGCCACACCTTTGAAGCAAGGAGAAGGGGAATCAGTTAACTCCACCTACCACTTTAATGTCTACTCTGTATCTCAGCAACGCCCGCCCATCACCACCTTGTGCTGCTTGAGAAGGAAGGGGAGGAGCATCAACATCCCTCCATCATGCACAATCCACCAGACATCAATGTTGCCCTCAGAAAAAGGCTCTGCGTTGCTAGGGAAAAAAGCCACATTCTTTGCCACGAGCAAGGCCAGGCGGGCAGCTGTAGTTACGCGAACAGTACCTGGAGAACAGAAAGAGGAACGCATGCAATAAGGTTCAGTTGACTCTCGTGACCTCTTGCCCCAAGTATCTTGCCCCGTAGGGAAACCGTACCAATAAAAGTCTTCCAAGCACGGGCATCCTCACTCTGACGCCAGGCACTCGGCCAGCCCATCACCACGGTGTTGTGCTTCATACCACCCAGTCCGCAAGACTGAATGAGGTGGGAGATGCCCTCTCGCACCTTGGCAGCCACCACGATCTGGCAGAAGCCTTTCACACGTTCTGCCTCCATCAGATGTTTGATGGTCTGAAATAACATAAAAGCTGCTTAAAGGTCATGCTGCAAAAAGCTACTCGGCATTGCAAACAGGAAACTTCAGTGTAATGTAGAGCAATGACGATTTGCATCTAAAGATGGTCCTTCAGACTTGATCATAGTGTGTGGATAGGATCATTCATTAGAACAGGGGTCCCCAACCCCCCGGTCCATAGACCGGCACTGGTCTGCGGCTTGCCAGAACCTGGGCTGCGCAAACAAGCGAAGCCCCATCCATGGGATGCAGGCAACATGAAACCACACATACACCTCGGCCCATGGAAAAACCTCCCTCCGTAAAACTGGTCCCTGATGCCCAAAAGACTGGGGGCCCCTGCATTAGACAGTTTGCAGCAGGACCCTTAAGGAAACAGATATTCATTTCTGGAAATGGATTAAATCAGGGGTTCTCAACCTTGGCAACTTTAAGACTTGTGGACTTCAACTCCCAGAATTCCTCAGCCAGCAAAGCTGGCTGAGGAATTCTGGGAGTTGAAGTCCACAAGTCTTAAAGTTGCCAAGGTTGAGAACCCCTGGATTAACTGATGATTTCATTCTGAAGAAGAGCAAAAATCTGTAATGTATAGGCAACCCTAGACTTACAACAGTTTGTTTAGTGACCACTGAGTTACAACAGCACTGAAAAAAGTGACTGATGACCGTTTTTCACACTTACGACCGTTGCAGCATCTCCATGGTCACATGATCAAAATTTGGATGCTTGGTAACTGGTTTATATTATGATGGTTGCAGTGTGCGGGGTCGTGTGATCACCTTTTGCGACTTTCTCTTAAGCAAAGTCAGTGGGGGAATCCACATCCACTTAACAACCGTGCTACTAACTTAGCATCTGCAGTGATGCACTTAACAACTATGGCAAGAAAGTTTGTAAAATGGGGCAAAATTCACTTGACAACTGTCTCGCTTAGAAACAGAAATTTTGGGCTCAACTGTGGTTACAAGTCAAAGATTACCTGTAGACCAGGGGTGTCAAACTCAATTTCATTGAGGGCCGCATCAGCATTGCGGTTGCCCTCGGGGGGCCGGGTGGGTGTGGACAGGGTGGGTGCGGCATACTGGGTGGGCATGGATGGAGTGGGTGTAGCATACTGGGTGGGCATGGCCAGCTCTACATCGTTTGCGTCAAAGGTGCCTGTGAGGGCCTGGGCAGGAGTGGAACAGATCTGAGGGTCTCTGGCAGAAGGGGGTGGGACCGGAGCAAGCGCCAAGGCATGGGCCATTTCTTCATTCCTCACAAAGGGTGACACTTCCCCATCATGCACCCAGGGGGCGGGGGCGACGCCGCAGGGGCTGGTTCCTCGCTGTTTCTAGACGGCCTTGTGGAGCTAAGACTGAATGCGTTTCAGCATGGATGCCACCACAAAATTGTACATTGGCTCCCGGTCGGCCTGGGCCAGGGCCAAGGCAGCGGGGGCCATTCCCTCACTCTTTCCAGGATGGCTTCGCGGGCCACATGAAACCACTTTGTGGGATGTATCCGGCCCCCGGGCCTTGTGTTTGACATGTCTGCTGTAGACTATTAGATGCTACTAATACTATAATATAAACTGAATCAATATATCTCAGAGATTGCTTGTCCTGACACAATCAATCTCTTATTTTCATATTTGGGTTTGGGCCAGATACAATCACAAGACAAAGCAATAGCTTCATGGTGGAAGCAGATAAATTCCTGTTGATCTTATGATGGCAGCATCCAACACATAAAACCCAGGTTGACAAAACATAACATTCTAGTTTATGCTTCATGCTAAAAATCCCATTTCAGATTACTCTGGCAAGCTTGGAAAACCCGGCTTAACAAAAACACAACGGGTGAGTGCCTTACCTATCATAGCGCTCTAAAACATTTTTCCCAACCGTCTTTGAAACCAGATTTCCTTATGGGAAAACCATACTAAGATAAGAGAGCCGCAACAGAAGCTAGTTCGCTTATGTACACTTTTTAATATAAAATGTATGTCTACCTTAAATTAGTATTTGGTTTGTGTCGGTTACGTACAGGAACCTGTTCCCCCAAAATCAGTTTTTAGGACTTTGCACAGCAAGTTCTTATAAGAAGTGATTCATAACTCAGTTCAAAGCCATCTGTTTCGTATGCAAAGGATTCAATCATCGCTATATATCCAGTTAAAAGATTTTAGGTAGCCCAATTGAAAAAGGCACTTTCATTCCTGGCATGATTAGGAAGGGAATCGAAAATAAGTCAGCAAGTGTTGTATTGCCTCTGTACAAATCGATGGTGAGACCACACTTGGAGTACTGTGTACAGTTCTGGTCACCGCACCTCAAGAAGGATATAACGGAACTGGAAAAAGTGCAAAAAAGGGCAACAAGAATGATCAAGGAAATGGAGCGCCTCCCTTATGAAACCAGATTGCAACGCCTTGGTCTCTTCAGCCTTGAAAGACGGTGTTTAAGGGGTGACTTGATCGAAGTGTATAAAATCATGCATGGGATAGAAAAGGTGGATAGAGAAAAATTCTTTTCTCTATCACACAATACCAGGACAAGGGGGCACTCCCTAAAGCTCATAGCTAAGAAAGTGAGGACAAATAAAGGGAAATATTTCTTCACCCAGAGGGTCGTTGATTTATGGAATTCACTTCCAGAAGGGGTCGTGACAGCTGTCAGCCTTGACAGCTTCAAGGCAGGGTTAGATAGATTCATGGATGCCAAGTGTATCGGTGGTTATTAAAACGGATGTCCATGTGCCGCCTCTATGTTGGTTGAGGCAGGCAGGATTCCCTTGAGTACCATTTGTTGGGGGTCAAGGGAAAGGGAGGGTTTTGCCTTCTCTTTCTGCTCAAGATCCCCATGTACATTTGGTGGGCCACTGTGTGACACAGAATGCTGGACTCGATGGGCTTTGGCCTGATTCAGCATGGCTCTTCTTATGTTCTTATTATGTTCTTACATGCTAGCTGGAGAAGACACATACATCACTGAACAAACAGAAAGGTTAAACATCAATTATTTCCCAATTTTTCTTGTCTCTAATTATCCAAAAGCTTTGCTTCATACTGATAGCTGCCCTTTTTGTAGCCTATTTTAATTGGTGGCACCTCTCAGTTGAAATGCACTTCCATGAAATCTCACCTGTTCAGCAGCCAGTGCTTCACTGTAACTCTCCAGGAAGTTGCCCACCATGACCGAGCCTACAATAGTGAGTCCTTTGCCAGCTTTCAGCTGAGAAGCAAAGGTGAGCAGATGTGGATGCTTCACATGTAGATCCTCATCCAATTTTAGCAACACCAACAGTTGTGGCCTAAGGAGAAATGGAAGCCCAACACCGGTATGTAAGAGATGAAGGAGCAGATGAATTTAGACTTTGCCCAAAAGCACAGAGATGTAAGAATTTATATTGCAGCAAATAATGCATGTAAATCCGCATGTATACCGTAAGTATTCTGTTTTATAAAACCTTAGTAAGACCACCCCTGGAATACTGCATCCAGTTGTGGTCACCACATTTACAAAAAAGATGTTGAGACTTTGGAAAAAGCTCAGAGAAGAGCAACTAAGATGATTATTAAAGGCCTGGAGGCTAAAACATATGAAGAACAATTGCAGGATTTGGGTATGGCCAGTCTAGAGAAAAGAAGGACTAGGGCAGCGGTTCTCAACCTATGGGTCGCGACCCCATTTGGGGTCGAACAACCATTTTGCGGAGGTCGCCGGACACGGCGGTCCGCCATTTTGTTTTTGTTTTGTTTTTTTCGTCGCGCGCGCGCTGCGCATGCGCAGTTCAGGCCGTCGTGCGCGTGCCGCGCATGCGCGTGCCGCGCATGCGCGGATCGGCCTGTCGCGGTCCGCCACTGTTTTTTTCGTCGCGTGCACCTCGCATGCGCGATTCGGGCCATCGCGCGCGCGCCGCGCATGCGCGGATCGGCCCGTCGCGGTCCGCCATTTTTATGTTTTTTTTTTCATCGCGTGCACACCGCGCATGCGCGGTTCAGGCTGTTGCGCACGCCGCGCATGCGCGGATTGGCCCGTTGCGGTCCGGCATTTTTTTCCCCGTCGTGTGCGCGCTGCGCATGCGCGGATTGGCCCGATGCGTGCGCGCCAGGGTCGCGCCACGCATGGGCAGGGCAAGTGGGGTCTCAACCTGAAAAAGGTTGAGAACCACTGGACTAGGGGGTGACATGATAGCAGTATTCCAGTATTTGAGGGGCTGTCGCAAAGAAGAGAGGGTCACCTTATTTTCCAAAGCACCGGAAGGCAGGACAAGAAACAATGGATGGAAACTTATCAAGGAGAGACGCAACCTGGAATTAAGGAGAAACTTCCTAACAGAACCATTAACCAGTGGAACAGCTTGCCTTGAGAAGTTGTGGGTGCTTCATCACTGGAGTTGTTTAAGAAGAGACTGGACAGTCACATTTGAAATGGTATAGAACAGGGGTGTCAAACTCAATTCATTGAGGGCCGCATCAGCATTGCAGTTGCCCTGCAGTGGCCAGGGTGAGTGCAGCCTACTGGGTGGGTGTGGAAGGAGTGGGTGTGGCCTACTGGGTGGGCATGGCCAGCTCTACATTGTTCGCGTCAATGGTGCCTGTGGGGGCCTGGGCAGGACAGATCTGAGGGTCTCTGCCAGAAGGGGGTGGGACCAGGGCAAGTGCTAAGGAGGAGGAGCCTCACTGTTCCTCTCAGGCCATGTGGGGGGGGGGGCTGGATGGTGGTGTAGGCTGCCCGGAGCCCTGGGCAGCAGAGGCAAATGCCCAGCCTGGCCCTCGACCACCCGCGGCCCCAAGCCCAGCTGCACTTACCTCCTCCTCAAGGCTGCTGCTGCTGTGCTTTCTCTCCTTAGCCAGGTTGTTCATGATGGGTACCAGGGCAAACTCAGAGGGAGACTGAATGCGTTTCAGCATAGATGGCCACCACAAAATTGTACATTGGCTCCCGGCCAGCCTGGGCCAGAGCCAAGGCAGTGGGGGCCGTTCCCTCACTGTTTCCAGGATGGCTTTGCGGGCCACATGAAACCACTTCGCAGGCCGCATCTGGCTCCCGGGCCTTGTGTTTGACATGTCTGGTATAGAATCTCCTGCTTGAGCAGGGGGGGTGGACTAGAAGACCTCCAAGGTCCCTTCCATCTCTATTCTGAATTTGAATGTGCATTTTCTAGGCAGCACTGTCCCATGTTGAGGTAACAAGAGTCCGAAAGCAATCAGTAGGTTCCCTACCTCCAGTTTTTGGTGTGGGGTGGCCCTTCCTCAAGGCGCAGCAAAGCAAAACGGGCTGCACTCAGAGACAAGCCACGGATGCCATCTCCCCATTCTTTCTCAGCCCTGAAAGGAAAGCAGAGTTTGGCCAAACAAGCATGTCACAAAAAAGGCTATCCTTTCCAGTATTGTTTCAGACAGAGCAAAAAATGTATTCAGGTGATCCTGCAGAATCCAGGTGCTTATTCAGTTAGGGCAGGACTAGGATCAGGGTTTGGGAGGGAGTAAATCTAACTGCAAGAAATCCTCACTGAGCAGAAGCCACACAGAACGAACCCAAAACAGTTCAGGGACACTCACCCATGATACTCAATATATTTGTAGATCATGCCAGCTATCACCATTGCAACAATTGCATAATACCAGGAAGAGATGAACATGAGCGCCACACAGATACTCATGCCCATGAAGGAGAGTATCCTATGGGGAGAGAAATTGGAAGGAGAAGGGTACACACAACATAGTTTCCTAAAGACCATGGGAGCTAGAATTCAACCAAAGAGAATATTAGCAACCCAGATGTTATTGACCCTCATTGCCCTCTCACATATAATCTGTAGACTATGGGCCTATACAATGTTTCCCCCAAAATAAGACCCAACCGGAAAATAAGCCCTAGCATGATTTTTCAGGGCACTTGTAATATAAGTCCCACCTCCAAAATAAGCCCCAGTTAAAATCATCAACCAGACCAGGGGTAGGCAACCTTGGCTCTTCTATGACTCGTGGACTTCAACTCCCAGAATTCCTGAGCCAGCATGGCTCAGCTTGGAAACTCTCTTTCCCCTCAGCATGGCTGGCTCAGGAATTCTGGGAGTTGAAGTCCACGAGTCATAAAAGAGCCAAGGTTGCCTACCCCTGAACCAGACAGATGCATTTAGTACCGTATTTGCCCAAATATAATCCCTAACTGGAAAATAATGCATCTTTTGTAGCAAAAATTAATATAAGACCTTATCTTATTTTCGGGGAAACACGGTAGGAGTGTTTCCCCCCAGAGGTCCGTATTGCCCCCACCCTCTCCGCCTTTCGCAAACTGTTAAAGACACATCTTTGCCGGCAGGCCTGGGGCAGTTGACACCTTGCCCCAGCCAGTGTATGTTTGTTGTAAGTTTGTTTCGGATGATTGGTTTTAATTTAGGGGTTTTATAATGTATTTGATTTCTATATGCTACTGATTATGTTGTAAGCCGCCCTGAGTTTTCGGAATAGGGCGGCATAGAAATCTAAATAAATAAATAAAATAGGTGTCTAAATTCCCCCACCCTGTTCATCTTCTGCATCCATTTGTGTCCCCCCTTTTCAACAATTAGGTAGAAGAGCGTTCTTACCAATGGTAGTACCGGAAGCGTGGTCTCCAATTGGGGGTGCGTAGTAGGGTTTGTAAGGCGCAGGCTAGGTTGACAAAGAGGTAACACATCAGGAAGAACCTAGAAAAGCATCTGGTGGTGTCAGCAACGTGTGTTTTCTTGGGACCCCCAACCCACGAGAAAGATGGCACTTACATGGAGAGGATAGGGGCCACCATGTCCAAGGAGGCAATCAATATTCCAAGTTCTGCTATGCCCGCTGTCAGAAGCAAAGCCCAGGTGGGCTCCCCATTAGCTTTACCATGGCCAAAAACCTAAAATGAATGCATGTGTGAGAGAAGCCAGAGACAGCATGATTTAACCCTTATGACATTCCCTATCTGAAAGCAGAATAGGTCCGCTCACCCGCAGGAAGGGTATAATGTTGTCCTTTGCTATAGCCTGCAGTAGTCGGGGTGCACCTGTGAGGCTCTGCAGGCCAGCTCCACATGTGGAGAAGAACGAACCAATGACAATGACCCAAGGGGACGGCCAGGAGAGTGTCCCCACCACCAGGTTCCCCTTTACTGTGTCACCAAATCTGTTGGATAGACACAACAAGGAGCATTGTTAAATTGAATCCTTAAGGCTTCAGAAGTGCACCTGAAGCAAGCTAGAAAAAGAAATTATATATTCTACTATATTGACGGCTCCATACAAACTGATTGCAAAAATCTTCGGATTCCAGTGGAAATCATATCATTCACAGTGCACGCTCCTATGTGCAAGAAGAGATCTATTGGATCAGGTCCAAAAAGCCCATCTAGTCTAGTAACTTCTCTCACAGAGAGATTATCTTAATGTATCTGGAAAGTTCATAAGGAGGATAGGAAGGTGAGGATCCTTCTTCATCGTTGCTGTTTATCAAATAGTATTTAAAGCAACTTCAAAGGGACTAATTCTTAGTAAAATAGATATATACATTGCATTCTAACTAGATCCAAGCCATGGAACAGAAGCAAAATAAAATACTAATCACAATTTGTGTGTATGCACACGCACCTGCCTTTGAGTACTGGCGACTACCTGATCTCTGGAGTTCTCCTGGCAATATTTTTCATACGTGATTTGATTTGGTCTGCTTTCTAAGGTTGAGTAAGCAGACAAAGGTCACCCAGCTGGTTTTGTGCCTAAGGTAGATCTAACTCCTGGTCTCTACCCTGATGCCTTAACTGATACTCCAAACTATCTTTAACCACAAATATCCAGCTTAAAAAAAGAGAAGCATGTATCTAACATTCCAGATGTTGACCACAAAAGAACTTTATAACAATAGCAATAGCACTTAGACTTATATAATGCTTCACAGTGCTTTACAGCTCTCTCTAAGCGGTTTACGGGGTCAGCTGATTGTCCCCAACAATCCGGGTCCCCATTTGACCGACCTCGGAAGGATGGAAGGCTGAGTCAACCTTAAGCCGGTCAGGATCGAACTCCTGGCAGAGGAAATGCAGAGTTAGTCTGCAACACTGCATTCCAAGCACTGCGCTACCAAAGCTCTTTGCGCCACCATGGCTCTTTATAGCCAACACAACCCATACCCAGAAAAATATACAAGCAGTTTTTACTATTGGAAAATTATAAAATTAAAGAAAGCCAAGGTACTGTTACTTACTTGTCCCTGAGTACAACGCCTTCCACACATGCCCCAAACAGCACTACATTGCTAAGATCTAATGTGGCAAGAGTCAAAGGTAATTTTGTGCAAAGAACAATGTAGTAAAAATGAATAGCTAGTCTTCACATAAGCTAACTGTATCAAATCAGTTCTCTTCCTTTGCTTACTAATCCTAACATATTCCAGCCAGGAATCTGCCAAACAAAGGCACGGTCCTGGTATCAGGGCAAGATGAACAACAGGGCTGAAATGGTAAACAGCTTTGATATATTTCCTTGCCAATAGCTTTGTATCTGTGGATGAGGAAACATAATTTCAAGGCAACAAAGCCAACATCCTCACTAGAGAGGATTCTGGGTTCAATGTGCCCCTAAACATCTAGGATTTGTTAAAGCAGCATAGTCCAAATTCCAGAACATAAACAAGACATTCTCTTTGGTCAAGAACGAGGAACGTTATCCAAGAGGAAGATGATGTTCTGACAGCTCTCTCTACATCAGTGTTTCTCAGCCTTAGCAACTTTAAGATGTTTGGGCTTGACCTAATTCCCCAGACAGCATGCTGGCTCGGGAATTCTACCAGTTAAAGTCCAGATATATTTAAAGTTGTAAAGTTGGGAAACTCTGCTCTACCCAGATACTGGCCTAAAAGAGCAACAGAAATTGTTTGCTAGTTCTCTACAAGCTCCAGATTCACAAATAGGTAAACACGTCCAGGCTTGTGTCGAAATGACTATAAAACTATGCATAGTAGTCCTTTTCAATCTTGATTTTCTATTAAACTGATTTTAGAAGGAATGGAAAGTAAGGAGGCAGGTTGTCTGGAGGTACCTCCAGTTGCTTGCAAAGGATACACACAAAGGAGGTGGTGAGAATAGCCAGGATGGTACCGATGGGAATAGATTTCTGGGCATCCTTTAGGTCCCCTGAACGATTTGACCCAGCCATGATTCCTATGAAAACCATTTAAATAAAGAGTTGATATATTTCTGGAATGTACATTTATGTGACTGAATAAAGTAATAATAAGGAACAGTGCTGACTGGTATTTTATGTAAAGCTTTTGGCAGAGGAACCATTGCTTCGATAAAATTAAATGCTAACAGAGTAAGCAGAGCTGGTCCAACTTGGGGAAAAGGCAACAATAAATCTGAATCTCGCCCTTCTTACTGGTCTTAATCTGGCCAGGATCAAGCTCCTTTTATCAAAGTTGAGAAACTGCAGTTGAAATCTTCAAGAGTCCAAATACAGGCCTCATAGCTAACTAATCTACCCTTCTAATATGGCTTGGTTTTGAAGCCACATTGAATGGAGAGCTCAAGAGCAACGCAGGCACTTACCAGTGACAGAAGGGAAAAATATGCCCACGAGAAGGGTAAAAGAAGTGGTGATATCAGACAGGACATACTGCTGATTCAGAGCGCCTCCCCCATCAACCGAGTGCAAAGATGGCTTCTCAAGTATTTCACCTTTCGTCAGGTAGCTGCTCCAAAGATTCTCTGAAATTATGACACCGTCATCATCACCATCACCATCACCACTACCACCACCCCATCGGTTTATCTGAAGAGCTCTGGACAGTGTAACAGTGTCCCCCATCCCACAATCTTCTTAACAGTTAGGCTGAGAAGTGTCCCAAAGAAACTTCACCGTCACTGCTACAATAAGAAATGACTTGAAGAGCAACAGAGAAAAAAAACAAAGAGCACTTTTGCTAGACAAAGAACAAAAGTAAACCCTTTCTCACCAGCAATAACACCACTCGCAAGTCCTGGAATTCCTTGGATAACAGTGACGTTGTTGTGTTGGAAATACTCATCGCAAGAGGCATTGAGGAGCCTGCTATGGTTGCAAAAGCGTGTCCACAGGAACGTGGGTATGGTGAGGTTGCCATACTCCTTGGTCTTGGCACATGTCTGAATATGGTGCTGGGAGAGGGAACGATTCCCCAGCATGCACACACTGAATGGGGAGAGAAATAAAGATGAGCAAATTGGATTTCAAAAGGTGACAAGTTTGAAAATTAGTACACGCTTCTATCCGTGGGAATGGGGAGTTGTTGTTCTGTTTGTACACACAAACTAGAAATTCTAGGGTTGGGAAGGAAATTCTCAGTAAAGGAGAATATTTGTAGCTCGGGGTTGAAATGAGAGGTCCTTGGTGCTCTCTGAGCTGGGTTGTTTTCTTGCAGACATTTCATTACCCAAACTAGGTAATATCAGTGCTAGACTAGATGTTACCTAGTTCGGGTAACAAGGAAACAGCCAAATTCAGAGAGTACTAAGGAGAGCACAGTCCTTCTGCTGGCCATTCTATATTTCCCAACACCTTTAGGGGCAGGATGGTAGGGATTTCAAAGGGAGTTTGGTTAGCTTTCTCAGAGTATGCTAGTAACCTACGGAAAATCAGGAGGTGCGAAGGAGGACTTGATGACACCGGTGTAAATAGCCAGAATGGAGACAATGACGCAGGCAAGGAAAAGAGAGGCAAACTTGTTCACGTAACGCACTCCCACAAATACCACCAGCACCATAAGCAGCAGGAAGGCCGAGCCATAAACCCTCATGTTGTTCAGCATGGCTGCTGGCTCCTTCAGGGGATCATCGCTGTGGAAGATGGCTGCCTTGGGGGCAATGTACATCTGAGAGGAGGCAAGAATGAGTCACACGTCACCTTCGGCCTAGTCAGAGGAGTGAAAATAAAAAAAGATGTGGGGTTGGCACGGTGGTAGCAAGAGACACTCCGATCCGCAGTCTCCTGCTTCTCAGAGGAGCTGTAGCCGAGTGACAGGACTTACACCTCATAACTACAACACCGTCTTATATCTTATGGGTTCTTCCTGAATACCTACCAGGAAGATTTCAATAGCCCCCAAGATGTACATTGAAGCAGCAAAGGTAGTGCCGAGATAGAAGCAGAGTCCTACAGCTCCTCCAAACTCAGGGCCCAGGGCTCGTGAAATCATGAAGTATGACCCTCCAGCTGTAGAGAGGCGACAAAGAAGCTCGTGGCCAACAGACAGAAGCTGCAGAGGGGAAATCTTATTATCCCTGCTTTCTTACTCATTCCAACCCCTTCACCGTTTCAGAAAGACCTGCCTGTGGCTTTCAAAAACAAACCCATGTACAGTAAAACCAACAGCAGAACAAAATCAGCCCCCAAAGGACAAATAACCCTGAGGAGCCCTGGTGGCGCAGTATTGTAGGCTAACTCTGCTCACAGTCTACAGTTCGATCCTGACCTGCTCAAGGCTGACTTAGCCTTCCATCCCTCCGAGGTCGGTTAAAATGAGGAGCCAGGCAATATGCTGACACAGTAAACCATTCAGAGAATGCTGTAAAGCGGAGGTCCCCAACCTTTTGGGCACCAGGGACCGGCTCCACGGAGAGAGGTTTATCCGTAGACCGGAGGGTGCGTGGTTTTGTGTGCTGCCTGCATCTCATGGATGGGGCTTTGCTTGTTTGTGTGGACCGGTTGCTGGCATGCCGCGGCCCGGTACTGGTCCACAGAGTGGGGGTTGGGGACCCCTCTGTAAAGCACTATGGGGTGGTGTTTAAGTCTAAGTGCTATTGCTATAACCATAGTTAGAGAAAGAATTCCATGCTTTGTGGGCCACTGGTGAAAGGGGGGACATTCTCCATATCAGCTAATCAGATTTCTGAGAGGGGAGCCCTCAGGAGGACATCTGAACATGATCGGATTTGAAGGCTGGTACTGTACATGTGGGAGATGGTGATTTTTAAAAAAATTAGTACTTACCAGGCACAACTCCGTTGGTGGCAATGGCGCTCATGGAGATGGCTGTTAGCAACGTCTAAGGAGGAGGTGAGAAATAAACAGCATAAGTATTTAGGACATAAATACAGGCAGATGCAGGTTCTTAGCTTGTAATGTATTAAAAGTCACTAACAGGGCTTACAACGTTTGGCTATTATTTTGACAAACCTAGATTTGCTTCCCCCCCATTCAGTTTTATATTTTGATAATAATTCTCCCTTTAGTTTTCGTTATTATTATGGGTAATGGGGACAAAATGATGAGCAAAATGGTTTTAGTCAGGTGGGAAGACGGACATTTTCAAAAATGTAGGAACAGGGTAACCAAAGAATAGATATGGAAATACAGATCACCAATGATCTCAATACAACAATTGACTACATCAACAAAAAGTATTATTTTTGTACCGACATTTCAGCCATGGGGTACTAAAATGAGTAAGTGTAATTTCTCCTTCCTCAACATCAGGTTTCCGTCTTCTCACCCTGCCTTCCTCTATACCAGTGGTGGCGAACCTATGGCACAGGTGCCAGAGGCGGCACTCGGAGTCCTCTCTGTGGGCACATGTGCCATTGCCCCAGCCTTGCTTCCCCCCCCGTGACCCCCTCCTTTCCAGCAGCCCCCCTGAAGCAGTTGTCCCTGAGAGTGGCCCACACGGAGCAGCGCAGCCAAGGACATGTCAGCCAGGCAGCGTAGACAAGACTCTGCCCTCACACCCTATCATGCAGTTGATGCTGCAGGGCGTGGGTAGAGGATGTGGCCGCCATAGCGCTGCTGGGCTGCCTGGGCGATCTGCGGCGGGCCCTGGAGGCAGTGAGCGGTCCTGTGGGCAGGCGGGGTGGGACAGGGGGTGTCAGAGAGGGGGCGGGACAGGGGGATGGAGCAGGGGTGGGGCCAGTTTTAGGGCACTCAGTCTCTAAAAGGTTTGCCATCACTGCTCTATACCGAAGACTGCAGTAACATAGTGTGATACAAATTTGATAAGACAGGGTAACTTACACAGCAACAGCAAATAAGGACAATGATAAAGGCTTGCAGCACACCAGCTGTACCCACAACCCAAGTAAGACGCAAGAAAAGAATCACTCCAAAGATATTCTGCAAGCAAGGCAGGTAGACTCCCATGAATGTGCCCATCTGTGGAATCTAGTAGAAGGACAGGCAGAGTGTTAAGACCAAGTTTCCCAACATCTCTATCCAGGCAGTCCTCAACTCACAACGGTTCATTTAGTCATCCTTCAAAGTTACAACGGCACTGAAAATAGTGACTTATGACCATTTTTCACACAACCATTACAGCATCCCTATGGTCACATGATCAAAATTCAGACGCTTGGCAACTGGTTCATATTTATGACGGTTGCAGTGTCCCGGCGTCACGTATGGTCACCTTTTGCGACCTTCTGACAAGCAAAGTTAATAGGGAAGCCAGATTCCCTTAACACAGCGGTTCTCAACCTGTGGGTTGCGACCCCATTTGGGGTCGAACGACCATTTCACGGGGGTCGCCAAGCACCGCAGTCCGCCATTTTTTTTTGGTCGGCCATTTTTTTCCCTATTGTGATGCGCTGCACCGCGCATGCGCGATGCGCTCCGTCGCACCGTGCATGCGCGATGCGGGCCGGGGTTGAGCCCCGGAAAAGGTTGAGAACTGCTGCCTTAACAACTGTGTTACTAATCTAACGATTGCGGTAATTCACTTAACCCCTGTGGCAGGAAAGGTCATAAAATGGAGCAAAATTCACTTAACAAATGTCTCGCTTAGCAACAGAAATTTTGGGCCCAGGTGTGATCGTTAAGTTAAGAACTACTGATACAATGAAAACTTGTAATTTCTTTATTCTTTGATCCTGTCCACTTCTCAAGAGTCATTAACTGTACTATCCAGGTTAATCTGTTCTCTGGGTTCATGACAGGTGACAGTGTTTTCCCTGGATGCTGACTCAATGGAATGAAGGTGGACATCAGTAAGTCAACTGGGCATAATCAGTTTCGAGGTAATGTTTAAGAGATCTACCAAAGTGAAGCTTCCGAGGAAGCTGAAATTCTCAGAAAGTCTGGAAAGGTCAATAAAGCTCATATGTGTGAGGCATATAAAACAAAACGGAAAAAAAATGTATCTCTGCCAACTTATTAATCTAATTCTACTTATTTAAGTCTCAAAAATTACATGTAAAAGTCAAGGATTTAGAAATGTTTCTTCCAGAGCATACAAAAACGAATGCTTCTCTAAGAAATCCAGAGCATATTTTGAGAAAGTCAAATTTTTAGGACAGTAGACTTCTCTAATTCAATTCAGTTCTATTCAATTCAGTTCTATTCTATTCAGTTCTATTCTATTCTATTCTATTCTATTCTATTCAGTTCTATTCTATTCTATTCAGTTCAGTTCTATTCTATTCTATTCTATTCAGTTCTATTCTATTCTATTCTATTCAGTTCTATTCTATTCTATTCTATTCTATTCTATTCTATTCTATTCTATTCAGTTCTATTCTATTCTATTCTATTCTGTTCTATTCAGTTCTATTCTATTCTATTCTATTCTATTCTATTCTATTCTATTCTATTCTATTCTACTCTACTCCTATTATTCCTATTCCTATTCTATATGAAGATTATCAGTTATCCAGGTCCTGGTTGTCCCAAAGATGCTTTTTCAAGAGGCAACTGGACTTCCATATTTTTCTTTGAAGATGTTTCACTTTTCATCCAAGAAGCTTCTTCAGCTCCAACTGGATGGTGGGGAAGAAGCGTTGGCTTACCTGAACGCCTTTTCTCAGCATGGGGGGATGGAGAATCCACCAATGGGTTAACACAGCCTATTGCCCAATGATTGACTAGGTCCGAATTTTAGCCCCGCCTCCGGCCGGATGCTCCAGTTTTTTACCTAGTCTGAAGCCCAAAGCATCTCTTTGTGGTAGCTCCGCGATTTAGAGTGTTTTCGTTGGTTAGGATTGGTAAAGTTTTTTCTTAATATGTTTTTGATTGAACAAAACTAAATTTAGAAAAAATTTTCCCCTTTTTTCTTTATTTCGTTTTTTTGTAAAAAAAAATTTCTACTCCTCTTCGCCGTCGGGATCGCGGCGGCGAGACCGTCCCGGGCCTAGGGCCTTTGGGGAGAGCAGGAGCCGCAGGGGGAAACGTCCCTGGGTTCCCAGCTGCCGCCGGACCGCGTCCCGAGGATCCCCAGGACTCGCAGTCGTCGAGCGGAGTGGAGGACCGGAGGAATCCGCCAGCCTCACAAGACCGGTCGGCGCGCGAATAGCGGAGGACCGCTACAGCAAAACGCAAGTGGGGAAAAAGGGACAGGGAGGAGATTGCCGGACCACCGAAGGGGTGGATTTCGGCGGGAGCCGCTCTACCACCGGCCGGGTAGACCCGGGGCCGTGGGCGGCAGGCACCGCGTGGTCAGGAGCACAGGAGCTCCGACCAAAAAATTGGCGCGGTGGCCATCTTTAAAAGGGGGAGGTCCCGGTTCTTGGCGCGAAACGCCATCTTGGAAAAGGGGCGGTTTCCTTCCCCCTGCGCCCTCTGGTTGGATACTTCACTCCGGCGCGAAAATCCACTTTGAAGAGAGGGCGGTGATCCTTCCTTTGTCTCTGCTGGCGCGTAGGCCCAGGGAAGGAAGGTTGCTGCCGGCAAGGCAGAGGTTTTTGTGAGTTACTGGCCCAGGTTAGATCAGTGATCATCCAGAGCCAGTTTTGAGAGGGAGAGTTTCTTCTGGAGGTGTATGTCTCGGTTTCTTTGGAATTTTAGCAGCGGGTTGAGCTCCAGAACAAATCTCTGGTGGAGTTAGGGCAGCGAATACAGCACAGGGATTGAAATCCGTTGTCTACGGGCTTACGTAGCCGCTGTCCACTACCGCCGGCGCAGGTTAGGGAAAAACTGCCTTCAGCGCTGCCGGCCCAAGTTGTGCCTGCCAGTAACAGCTCCCTCCCAGTGAGGTCGGATACCCGGACAGGGTGCTACAACGAGCATGGCTATGGCAGATGGCACCTCGGCCCAAGGCTCAGCTCCCCCTCCGTCGTCACCGAAACATAGAACGGAACAGGAGCCGGGGGGGGGGCAAGAAGAAGGCCAAGACGAAACATCTGACTGAGCCGTCCAAAACAGCTGAGCATCAGGCCATAAGGAGACACCAGGCTTTGGAGAAGGAGTTTGCCAAAGCGCAGAGACTCAGGGCCAGCGGAGCAGAGAGAGCGGCCCTGCCCCTTCTGGACACACCCATACCCCTTCTGGACACACCCATACCCTTCAGGGTCAGCTGGACAAGGAGCTAGGGCATGGTCTCCCATGAGGGAGACAGAAGGGGAGGTGTCTCCTATCTCAGTGCCATCATCACCAGAACATTCTGAACCTACAACCAGCTAGGAGGAGGCTGGACACAGAGGTAGGAAAAGAAGGAGGTCTGGTAAGTGGTCATCACAGGCATCATGGCCTCTAAGGGTGCTCCTGTCCCTCAGAGCTCGCACACACCACTGGGACACGCCCCCCGTGGGGGGAGGGTAGTGTTCCATGACTCTGATGTGTCTGAGACTTCTTCACAGGTTGCAGAGGAGGAACTGGAAGACTGGGACGACGACGGGGCTCCGCTGTCGGAGGATGAGGAATCAGATCCACAACCGGTTCCAGTCTCAGGTTTATTTGACCATACTCTGTTTAACTCCCTCATGCTCAAGACCTGTTCCGTACTCGGTCTGCCAGCTAAGACCAAGGAAGCCAGACCACCATCCTCGGAAGAGGAGGACGCAAAAGACCCGCTAATGCATTCACCGGTGTCAGAGGAAGGATTTATATTTCTTACAGACAATTGGTCATTTGCATTCTTTTAGCAAATTGTTCAAGCTCTTGGAGGCTTATCTGTATCCTCAGGATCACCTCGCTAACCCTCACTAAAAGAATACCCCACCATCCAGTCCGAGCTGAAGAATCATCTTGGATGAGAAACGAAACATCTTCAAAGAAAAACAAGAAAGTCCAGTTGCCTTCTGAAAAAGGACCTTTGGAGGAAAATATTAATTCTATCAATTCTGATCTTAAACACATTTTCTTTTCCTCATTTCAAGATGTCTCCCATAAACCTTCTTGGTGCCATTTCTTACCTTGGTGATTTTTTTCTTGCCTGGAGGGACATTCTCTGCCTCCTCATGTTCACGAGCTCCCTGCATCAAGTTGGTGTAGTTGGCCATTCGATTGAGCAGAGAAGACACTTTGGGTCGCGTGTCCATCTCCTCCTGCAAAGTGGGACAGAAGACAATAGACATGAGAGCGAGTTTCAAGGAAAAGTCCCTTTGAGATGGATGAAGAAAAATAAATAAATGAAGGATTGAAAGTAGCAATGAAGGATGGAAGCTAAAAGAAACAAGAGTGAACTATGAACAAGCTAGTTATTCTACAGGCTTATGTGTCCTGTTTTGCATCTTCATTGTATCTTCCTCAGACTTTCAGAAAACTCAAACAAGAAGACTGGACTCCCTTTCCAAACTGCTTTTAAAATTACCATCCTTTTAAAAAGACAGGTGGAAAATTTTCAACATGGAGAATTAAGAGTAACTGCACTTTTTCTACGGACTTGTAAAAGCCCAGAAACTTGAATTAAGATGAAAGCTTTTATCCATAAATTATATTACAGGGTACAAAGAGGAAAAAAATACAGATATAGATTGGTATTGAAAGTATAAGGGTCAAACTAAAAATTATTCAGGATACAAGGGAAAGAGGTGGTTTGAAAATGCCTAATTTTAAGTTATATTATCACGCTGCAGTTTTAGTAGTGATAAGTGATTGGGTCAATTTAACTAATGATAGAATATTGAATATTGAAGGGTACGGTTTATTATATGGTTGGCATGCATATTTAGTTTATGATAAAAAGGTGGATAGGAGTTTCAAAGAGCACCTATTGAGAAATGCTCTGCTGCGGGTTTGGAAAAAATATCAGTATAAATTAAATGATAAGATTCCTATTTGGACGGTTCCCAGACACGCAATAGAGAATATAAATAGAGTACAATTACAAGATGTGGTGCCCTATGAGAAACTCTTAATTAAAGAAGGGAATCTTTTATTATTGAAGTCCTTGGATATTTTAAGAGAGGAAGGAATAACTCTTACTTGGTTTCAATATTTACAATTGCAGACTAGATGGAAAAAATATTTGAAGATGGGTTATCCCAAACATGAAAATTTAATTAAACAAATTAGAGATCAAAGGCCAATGCATATTAAAAGATTGTATAACGTATTGATAGAAATTGATTCGGAAACTGAATTAGTTAAGGACTGTATGATAAAGTGGGGACAAAATTTCGGACAACCAATTATGATGGAAACTTGGGAGAGGATCTGGGTGAAAAATGTAAAATTTACACAAGCGCAACACTTAAGAGAAAATTTTTATAAAATGTTTTATAGATGGCATTTGGATCCGAAGAAATTATCATATATGTACCCTAATTTAAAACCTAACTGTTGGAGATGTGAATGTATGGATGCTACTTATTTTCATGTATGGTGGACTTGTAGAAAAATCAAGGCTTTTTGGATAAAAATATGGTGGATACTTCAAAATATTTTGAAAAAACGTATTGAATTTTCACCACAGTTGTTTTTATTAGGTATTATAACAGATTGCACCACCATAGAGACGAATTTAATTCTGAACTTGATTACAGCAGCGAGACTGTTGGTTGGACAATAGTGGAAGAAGGCAGAATTACCATCCATCGAGGAATGGACTTTGAAAGTCATAAATTTGGCTGAAATGGCTAAAGTATCTGCATATTTGAAAGATCATTCAAATGAAAAATATATGCTGGACTGGAAAAAATGGATAGACTATATTCAAGGGAAATATCAATCTAAGAAACTGTATTTAGCATATAGTTAAATTTTTATTAGGATTTATATAATAATTTTGTTTAATCTAATGGGTTTTCTTTTGTTTTACCCTGTATTCACTTTGGGAAGTCGGGGGGTGGGTGGGTTGGGGGGGTGTAATAATGTACTCAACTGCAATACTTGCATTATATAAGAATGATATATTTATTGATATAAGAGGAGTTGCTCGGGCAGTACCTCTGGACCACATCTGGAGGGGGTGAGAGTGAGGAGTGAAGGAGTGGAGGGAAGTAGGTAGGTTGTAGGAGAGGAGGGTGGAGAGTGAGGGAGGGAGAGAGGGGAGGGGGAGGGAAGTACGAGATAGGGAGGAAGGAAGAGGGGGATGTGGTGGAGGGGGTGCTGCCGAGCAACACCCATAGTTATTTTATTTTATGTAAGTTTTTATAAGAATATATGTTTTGTTTTGTGTCGGAGTAAGTTGAAAAAGATTGTTTTAAGTTGAGTTGTATTTAATTTGATTCTTTGTTTATAATTATAAAATTAATAAAATATTTACGAAAGTATAAGTATTCCCTGACTTACAACAGTCCATTCAGTGACCAAAATTACAACGGCACTGAAAAAAGTGACTGATGACCGTTTTTCACACTTACGACCGTTGCAGCATTCCCATGGTCACTTGATCATGGCAACTGGTTCATATTTATGACGGTCGCAGTGTCCCAGGTCATGTGATCACCTTCTGACAAGCCAAGTCAATGGGAAAGCCAGATTCACTTAAGAACCGTGTTACTAACTTAGCAACTGCAGTGATTCACTTAACCACTGTGGCAAGGTTGTAAAATGGGGCAAAATTCACTTAACAAATATCTCACTTAGCAACAGAAATTTGGAGCTCAACTGTGGTTGTAAGTCAAGGACTACCTGTATATGGTGGAAGTGGGAAACAAAAGTGAACCAATGGCAACGAGCAGTGATCTCACCTCAAAGAGTGCCAAATTCTTGTCAAAGAATTCATCGCCTTCTTCATAGTTGATATTGTTAAGAAATGTATGGGAATCCTTCTTGTGTCCAGGATCTGCAATGTAGAAGAGAAAGCATGGCTTAAGAGAAAGACTAGCCCAAATCTTTTTCTCCAGCTCTGGACCATGAAGCTCTATCTCTACAGGAACAATCAAAATAAATCTTTGCTGCAGGACCGTTAAGCACTTGCCTGCTCAGCTGATAAAAAGAAATATCTTCCAGGAACCAATTTCTATTATCCTTAGGGTAGAGATATGTCATAAAGAACAGGCAGAAATAAGGGGGAGAAAACATAAACTAAATTTGTCAATCTAGACCAGGGGTGTTAAACTGCTGGCCCACGGACCAGATGCATCATAGCGAAACCGCGCCCACCCCATTGCCAGCAATGGAAAAAAAGTTGTGATACGTCGCGACATGTCACGTGACATTGCGAGTTTGACACCCCTGATCTTAACAAATTTTCAAACCCTGTGCAACCAATCAGGAACAGGGTTTTCCCCCTTTCTCAGGTGAGCTGTTAAAAGCCCTTTGCTGCTAACAATAATCTGAATTTCCTTCTTTCTTTCCCCATTGTCCTTTTGATGGTAAATGGGTTCCTCAAATATTAATATCCATTATAAATAATTTGCATTCTTTTCCAAAATCAGTAATCTCATTCTAACCGGAAATTTAGGTTATAACACATCCTGGCCCTTTTTTTAGCTCTGAAAGAACAGGAATGCTCGTCTTCTTTGGAATAAAGGAAGACAGAGATTTATTTTATTTTATTTTATTTTACTAACAGGGATGGTGGCAATGACAAACCTCTTCACCCCACAAGACTGTGGGAGGTTTTCAATAAAAAAACCTTGTGGCTTGGGGGGGGACTTTTTTCAGTGCTATTGAAATCATCAAATACCTTAAAGGAAGAAGGAATAGTTTATACTTGGTTTCCATATGCACAATTGCAGACTAGATGGCAAAAAGATTTTAAGATAGGCTTTTCTTCAACAGATGAAAATTTAATTAAACAAGTTAGAGATCAAAGGCCTATGCATATTAAAAGACTATATAATGCATTAATTGAAATTGACTCTGAAACTGAATTAGTTAAGGACTGTATGATTAAGTGGGAACATAATTTTGGACAACCAATTATGATGGAAACATGGGAGAGGATCTGGGTTAAAAATGTAAGATTTACACAAGCGCAACATTTAAGAGAAAAATTTTATAAAATGTTTTATAGATGGCATTTAGACCCAAAAAAATTATCATCTATGTATCCGGATATACAACCTAAGTGTTGGAGATGTGAATCTATGGACGCTACTTATTTTCATGTATGGTGGACTTGTAGAAAAATTAAGGCTTTTTGGATAAAAATATGGTGGATACTTCAAAATATATTGAAAAAGCGTATCGAATTTTTACCACAGTTGTTTTTGTTAGGTATTATAAAAGACTGTACCACCATAGAGATGAACTTAATTCTGAACTTGATTACAGCGGCAAGATTGTTGGTGGGACAACATTGGAAGATGCCAGAAGTACCATCTATTGAAGAATGGATTTTAAAAGTTATTAACTTGGCAGAAATGGCTAAAATATCCACATATTTGAAGGATCATTCAAATGAAAAATATATGTTGGACTGGAAAAAATGGATAGATTATATACAAAGGAAATATCAATTTAAGAAATTGTATTTAGTATATAGTTAAATATTTATATGTTGGATTGAAAAATGTAGTTAAATTTTTAATAGGATTTATATAATATCTTGCTGTAGTTTAGTGGGTTTTCTTGCGTTTTTTTTTTTTTACCCTGTATTCACTTTGGGAAGTCGAGGGGGGTGGTGGGGGAGGAGGGGTTTCTATAATCTTCTCAACTGTAACATGATATTTGATAAAGGATGGGTTGCTCTGCGGCACCTTGTACCACATCTGGAGGGGATGAGACTGAGGAGTGAAGGTTGAGGGAAGTAGGGAGGTGGCATGAGGGGGAGGAGAGAGTGGGGCTAGAGATGGTGGGTGGATAGAGGTAGAGGTAGGGAGAAAGGTGGAGGGGGATGTGGTTGGGGGGTGCCGCAGAGCAATACCTGTAGTTAACTTAACTATTTTAGTTAAGTTTTTATGTTTTGTTCTGGTGATTGAAAAAGTTGTAAATGTTTTTATTCAGCTGAGTTGTTTTAATGTGATTTTTTTCCTCTTTTGTTATTTATAATTATAAAAATTAATAAAATTTTATTTAAAAAAAAAGACTGTGGGAGGTTTTCACAGCAGGGACCACACTTGAGACAGCAAGAGGAGCTAACCTACCACATCTCAGACTGTGAGTGTGCATGCACTCCATTATACAATGCCAAGAATCTTTTTAACCAATGTTGCTGGCCAGTGCATACTTGTTTTTTAATTTTGGAGGACTGCCTAACATCACCCAGCTCTTCTTCTCTGGAGCTTCATGGAGGAATGGACTGAAAGACAAGCAACCAAGTTCTGAAATCTTATCTGCAAGGTTCTGTGACCTCATTCTTTAATTTTAAATTCATCCACAAAGACAATGATAACAGGCTTCACAGCTGTAGCTGATTTATTTATTAAAATGGTAGATTCTTGAAAGTGGTTCATATATAATTTTCAAGGATACAGATTCTTGTGCCAAATTCTCCTCTAAAAGTCTTAATTATGAACATTCTTCTCAGGTGAAAATTTAAGATCAACTTTGATGGAGGAAGAGGCACACTTACAAACCAAATCACTAAGGTAAATGCTGTTTCTTTAAAGTCCATTTATAGTGCTTTTTACAATTTTACATACTTTCTACATTTTTGTAAACTTTAATCCATGATGATGAAAGCAAGAGAAACAGACTATCTTTGGAAATAAAGCATTTCAAGTAAGACACTCTAAAATTACTTATCACATAATATTTTTCAAAAGAATCAGATTGGTACCTTTTTCAAAAGGAAATTCTCAAAGTCCCGGCCTCTTCTTATATGCTAAACTAATAATTGTCTTTCATTCTCCCAATCCAGTTATCCAAACAGGTTGCTGAAACTTTCTACCCATTTCCCAAACATTAGCTTATGTCGGTTTCTGGACTCCTTGTATACACCAACACGTTGCACAAACATCCTTTGAGAAAAAAAAATCTCTTATTCATTTCTCTTGCCTCAGAACAGGTAGATCAGTAAGAAGATGCTGACTACGGCTGGTGATCTTCCAAACAGAAGCAAATTATAAATTATAGATATATACTGGTTCTCAATTTATTGCTGAGACTTCCTCAATAGATTTCAGATATGAGTCAGTGCCCAAGTGCCTGAATTTCGATCATGTGACCATGGAGATGCTGCAACAGTCGTAATTCTGAAAAACGGTCATAAATCATTATTTTCTGTGTCACTGTAACTTTGAATGGTCATTGAGTAAACTATTGTAAGTCGAGGGCTACCTGTAATAAAGTCAAAATGCTAATGTTTCTCTCTCCTAGTTTTAAATACTGGAAAAAAACAAAGAGATCATTGTCAATTTCAGAAAAGGCACTTCTCTATGCATTAATGATTCACCTGTGGAGATGGTTGCCAGCATCAAATTCCTGGGTGTGCAGCTAACGAGTGGGCTGGCTTGGTCACTCAACAGCGAGACGCTGATGAAGTGGGCACAGCAAAACCTGCATTTTCTGCATTGCATGAGAAAAGCACATCTTCCTTCCCCTATCCTTACCACTTTCTACAGAGGAACGATCAAGAGCATCCTGTCATACAGCATCAGTCTGGTTTAAAAGCATTACTGCTTCAGACATGAAGGTGGTGCAGAGAGTGGTGAGGATGGCCGAAAATATTATTGGCATTTCCCTCCCTTACATCCAGGACATAGCACATACGGTAAGTATTGCTTGAGCAGGGTCCGCGAGATTGTCTGGGACGTTACACATCCTCTTCAAGACCTGTTTTCCTTGTTACCTTCTGGGGGGAGGCTCCGTGGTATCCGAAGCAGAACATCCAGATTCAGCCACAGTTTTGTTCCATACAGCATCGCCCTTGTGAACTCTCAAGCTTCCTCCTTTCGTTATGTATTCAAGATGGACAGTGATTAATATTTATATGTTACTGAAATGTAAGGGTGTAGGTCTATACATATGTTGTATATAGTAAGTTTAAATGTGTGTTATGTATGTGTAAACTTTGAGACCAAGCAACTAAATTTCATTTTTAATGTGTGCCATTGTGCCCACATTAAAAAATGACAATAAAGGCTATCTATCTATCTATCTATCTATCTATCTATCTATCTATCTATCTATCTATCTATCTATCTATCTATCTATCTATCTATCTATCTATCTATCTATCTATCTATCTAGCTAGCTAGCTAGCTAGCTATTCCACGCATAAAAGGCTCATAAATAGCCTGTTAGTTGGCCAGCTAAATATGGGAAAGGAAAAATGGATGACTCACCCCATTTTAGGGGAATGAAGGGATGGTATAGAATTCTGTGTTCTGAATTCTGCTTTCAGAGTATGCAGAATCTATTAAATGAAGTAGGAATGAGCTTTCACTGAATTGTTATCCTAAGGTAACATTCCCAGCATACTGGAACAAACAGTTCCAGGGTATTTTGCTGATATGGTTTTGTTGACTCTGTATCTCTGGAATCCTACAAACACTAATAGAGATAATCATCTGCTACTGTTTACCCAGTCGGTTTTCCCAGACTGAAGATGCAGGACTCCTTGATCTTTCAAAAGCATGTTGATCCTGTTTCAACAACCCCAAATCTCAGATAGCCACCCTGATTTTTTTTTTTAAAAAAAACTGAGTTCATAGTCATTACCTATGGTACTCTATAGAACAGTAGAATGCAGGTAGTTCTCAAGGTACGATCACAATTGAGCCAAAAATTTATGCTGCCAAGGGAAACATTTTTAAGTGAGTTTTGCCCCATTTTACAACCTTTCTTGCCACAGTTGTTAGGGGAACCTTTGCAGTTGTTAAATTAGTAACACTGTTGTTAAGTGAATCTGGCTTCCCCATTGATTTCGCTTATCAGAAGGTTGCAAAAGCTGATGACATGACCCCCAACACGGCAACCATCATAAATATGAAGCAGCTGCTAAGTGTCTGAATTTTGATCAAGTGACTATGAATATGCTGCAATGGTCGTAAGTGTGAAAAATGGTCACAAGTCACTTTTTCAGTGCTGTTGTAGCTTTGAACAGTCACTAAGTGAACTGCTGTAAGTCACAGATTATCTGTAATTTTCCCCTGGTCTAAGTTCTTGCATAAGGAATGGCATTGATCCTTATTGTTTTTAATAATGGTTTTATATTTAATTGTATACTTGATGATGTTTTATAATTGACCAAGTAAATGAATTTGGAGAGAGTTAAGAGCTATTTTGCGTTGAAACAAAGTCAACCTGAATCCAAATGATACAAAAATAAATTGACCAGGAAGAAGCATGTCTGTATTTTTACAGATGCTAAAGCAGGAGATAATCTAGAAAAGATATTCAGCATCTTGCTTTCTTTAGGGTTAGGGTTATATTACTTCTATCAGTATAACCACTGTCTTTTCATGACAGTGTAATCCAAGCAACTAAAAAGTTAAACATCTCCTTTAAATAATATAATCAACCAAGAAAACAGATATTTATAAACACATCTATTAAAGAGCAAGCATCCCATTACTGGAAAATTTATAAGTTCTATTGATGAAGACTGCACTGCACAATATTATTAGATCTCTTTCTCTCAGACACAAATATACACATTCCTACATACACACATATACACACACTCAACTTCCCATTGCCCACCTATACAGCTTCAGCCAACAGAGATGTGTGCCCTCATCCCCACATAACAGGATAACATACATTTACCATAAACACACATGCAACCAAACACACATAAAAGTCCTCTGCGATACTGTACCTAAGAGGTGACATTGTTCCCCTGTGATGGAAATTTGACTCACATCTGAAAAATCAAGCAGAATATGGAGGGGAAAGATGAATAGCAAAATAAAGAGAATGGGAGAATAAAATGAACTGTTTTGTCCCCAAACTTCCCAGGATTTCTTTAAAAGATATTTTCCCCTTTCCCTCAACAACTGTAATCAACCTAACGAAAAGCATGAAGTAACTCATCAGGGAACCCTACTCTTGTGATTTTAAACCAACGGCGGCAAATCACTGAACAAAGAATCGAGACTAGAAGCCACCGTACAGAATTACCGACCCACAATTGGTGTCACATTGTAATCCAAGGGGCCAGGGTGATAACAGATAGGATGGGGGGGCACCCGAGAGTGAAGAAAATAATAGGCTAACACAGGGGTAGGCAACCTTGGCTCTTGTATGACTCACGGACTTCAACTCCCAGAATTCCTGAGCCAGCCATGATGAGGAGAAATGGAGGTTTCCAAGCTGAGCCATGTTGGCTCAGGAATTCTGGGAGTTGAAGTCCACGAGTCATACAAGAGCCAAGGTTGCCTACCCCTGGGCTAACGGAAGAATGAAGTACGATTCCTTCCTTTCTATAACTCTCTCTGGCTTATTCCGGGATACGCCAGAGAGAGTTATAGAAAGGAAGGGATCATACCTCATTCTTCTGTTAGCTTAAATGTAAGTAATTAGATTTCAAAGAATATAACTGTTTTCCTCAATGGCCTTCCAAATATTGCTGAACTTCAACATCCTTCACAACAGGCCATCCTGAATATGGCTAATGAAAAATGCATTTTAATTAGGTCTGGATGATCACAGGTTGACCATCTTTCCTGTACTCTGTGACTCCCTGATGGAACAGGACTATTAAATGCATAGGAAAGGAATATATGAGGGATAGAAGAGGGATTCTGGACTCTTGCAAGATTATTCGACTGGTAATGTAAAATTCTAATTGCTTAGCAATACATGTTCAAATTTCTATATAATATGCTGTTATCAGATAGCTGGAATAAACTGGCAAGCGAATTTAAGACACTTATACCAGGGCTTTTCAACCTTTTTACCCATTGTACCACTTTTAGGATATGGCAATATCCGAGTACCACCAGTCGCCTAGCCAGGTGTCAAAAACTTGATGACCCCCCCCCAAAAAGGAAAAAAGTGATGAAGTACAGGTAGCCCTCAACTTACAACAGTTCGCTTAGTGACTGTCTGAAGTTACAATGGCACTGAAAAAAGTGCCACCCCCCCCAAGCCACAGCCAAGCAAGACACCTGCCTGCCCACCCAGCCACGCTCTTCCTCCTGTCTGAGGTTTTCATTGTTGTGAGCATTTCTGTTGAGGATTGGCAGCGGGGGTGGGGTGGAAGTGTTTGGTTTTTATTCCCCCCTCCCCCCATCTGCTGGAAGGTTGTACCAGGTTTTGGTCACTTCACATGACCCTGGGACACTGTGACCGTCATAAATATGAATCAGTTGCCAAGCATCTGAATGTAAATCACAAGACCCTGGAGATGCTGCAACATTCCAGCTGATCGGCGCTTCTTCTGGGCTCAGCAGAAGCACCAGGATCAGTGCTGCTTTCCAGCTAATTGATACTTCTTCAGGGCTCAGCAGAAGCACCAGGATCAGTGCCGAGCTCCAGCTGCAGCCTGGCGCTGATCCTGGGGCTTCCGCTGAGCCCTGATAGCCCTGCAGCTCCAGCCATCTCTCGCTCAGGCTTGTGCGGTGCTGCCACCAGTTCAGCTGATTCCCCTCCCCCGCTACCACTTTTCTAAGATGGTCGCATACCACCTGCAAGATGCCAATGTACACAGGTGGTACCCATACCACTGGTTGAAAAGCCCTGTCTTATACAACCGTCTGTTCATATACTTAAAGTGTTTTGCGAACAGCAACACAAGACAATTGCTTAAACAATCTGAAATGCTTTAAGAATAGCAAATCTTGGAACTTGTAATGGTATCTTGGAAACTGTATAGGTTCTCCTGCTTGAGAATGGGGCTGGACTTGAAGACCTCCAAGGTCCCTTCCATTTCTATTCTATTCTATTCTATTCTGTTCTGTTCTGTTCTGCTCTATTTAATTTTCTCCAAAGAAAGTCTGCCATTGGTAGCTTTTAGGAATATGGTCAAAATCTTTTAATGTTACATTACTGTTGCTGCGATTTTGACTTCACAAATGCTGGTTTTGTTCTTTTGAGGGTCAAAATTGTTTATTACTTTTAATCACATTTTCATTTTATTGAATATTAAAATATGTCTTGTGAGCCTGGTATATGTAAAAGGTGTCAGCTGAATATAATAAAAATAAAATGAGAACCACCAAAATAATTTCAGTAAAATATTAGTTTAATAGACCTTTGATAGAACATATGTTATTCCAGGATTCATCACCATTTAAGGAACTAAATCACACCATTTATGTCAATTAATTGATGAAAATAATAAATTCAGACTTAGGGATTTAATGAACACCTTTTTCCAAACTATCTGTTAAAATGAGGTATTACTGTACCCAATTTTTTTAATGGCAGGGAAAGAGAAAATAATTTGGGCTATTTTTTTTTCAAAGTGAAAAAACATTCATGAGTAAATTCTATACAGCTGCTGAGATTGTACCAGGCTGCAAATAAATTTGATTGACTAATTAATTAATCACTTAATTAATTAAATTGGCAGCGGTAAGAACAATTTGCAACAGTGGTGAATATCTGTAGCTCGGATGAGGGTAAAGGATTGTTCTCCAAGCTTGTGGGTTGGTTTCCAATAAGAACAATGCTCAGATTGTATAGACTGAAGGCCATGATTCCAGCAAGCCAACATTAACCAAGTGCATACAAAATCTCAAGGCTCCTATGAGAGCAGGCGGGAAGGCCAGAAGTGTCAACAAATTATTAGAAAAAGGAGGGGCTAGTTGATGAAATATCAAACCAAAATACTTCATATCCATTCACGAGCGCATCTTCATGGCTGTCAAACACTCTAGCACTGGCAATCTTCCTTGACCAGCTAACATAGTTTGGTCCCCAGCAGCAAAACCACTGGATGACTGTTGAGTCTGCACATAATTATTTCTGCTCATTGCCTTGGCAAAGCAATTCAAAGTGTTGAAGAGGATAAATAGAGATTAAACAGATTTGGGGCACTTTCAACAAGGAAAGTGCCTGGTTACACATTAAATCTAAGTTAGAATAAGTTTCTGGGGCATGGTGTGTAGGTATGTGTGTTGCCTCATCACCAGCAGGAAAATGAAATCTATACAGAAGATTGCATTTCTGGAAATCATAGAAATATTTCATTTAGGGTTATTATACTTAGGGCATAAACTGATTACTCAGCATAAGAGTTTTGGTCACCACGATGTAAAAAAGATGTTGAGACTCTAGAAAGAACACAGAGAAGAGCAACAAAGATGATTAGGGGACTGGAGGCTAAAACATATAAGGAACGGTTGCTGGAATTGGGTATATCTAGTTTAACAAAGAGAAGGAGGAGGGGGGACATGATAGCAGTGTTCCAATATCTCAGGGACTGCCCCAAAGAAGAGGGAGTCAAGCTATTTTCCAAAGCGCCTGAAGGCAGGACAAGGAGCAACGGGTGGAAACTAACCAAAGAGAGAAGCAACCTAGAACTAAGGAGAAACTTTCTGACAGTTAGAACAATTAACCAGTGGAACAACCTGCCTCCAGAAGCGGTGAATGCTCCAACACTGGAAGTTTTTAAGAAGAAACTGGACAGCCATTTGTCCAAAACGGTATAAGGTTTCCTGCCTGAGCAGGGGCTTGGACTAGATGACCTCCAAGGTCCCTTCCAACTATTATTATTATTATTATTACTATTATTTTAACCTTAATAGGTTTCTTTTCTGAATACAGTATCTTAGACCAAGTGGTGTGAAGGCAGTTAAGGCAGTAATTCTGGTCTCTGCAGGCATAGAAACCCACTAGTTACTTTCTTAACACTTATTGTTAAAAAGCTTTTTTCTTTGTGCTTTCCCCTTCTTTGTTACCTGTGGAGGCATAAAGAATGGACATACTGCAAAGAGAGCAAATTTTTACCAGACAGCATCCAGACTTTTATAGCCAGATACATAGCTAAGAAAGACCTTTCGGGCTGTGTAGGAATCTTCTGAGGGAAAGAGGGATGTATGCAGGAGGCCAAACCAAACACAGAAATACTATTTTGGGTGACTGATGAGGTGATAGGACATATTAAGTTTTATTTAGGTTAACAGCTGCAGCTTAGATTATTGTGCAACAGATAAACCCTTCTGTTTAGTTTTAAGTTCTGTTTACCTTTCTGATATGTGCATTTCCTCCATGTAATTAATTGTTCATATAGAAGAAACACCATGGGGTAAACTCAACTTCCATTCTTTCTGATGAGTGCTGCAAAACCTATTCCAAGTTCCTTCTTCTTATCTACCCTTTCATAAAGAAAACTTGCAAATTAATTTGTTTGGGGTTATTAGATTGTGTTCTTTTCAAACAGGAAGGAAAACGAAGAATATATATGCTTTCTCTAAGCCAGTGATGCTCTCTAGGTCACATTAGAGTAAAGTGGAAGTAAAGCTTATTGAACTTGAATGGTTTTACCCTGTCAGATTATATACTCTCAGACTTGCATCTTCCATATCTCTGATTAGGAATCCTGCTTTAACAGAGTGCAGAATTCTGTGGGGGCTTAGGCGAAATATTATTGAAAGTTATTATGCAAGTCTACAGTTTCTACCTGCTGTTTCCTATCTGCAAAATGGGAATAATAATGAAATCTATAGCTGGGTATTGGGAAGAATGAAACAAAGCACTGTTCATAACAATACTAATAATTTGATGGATCAAAGGCCACAACTATAGTAAATAAATTGTCATTTTTAATCATTTTTTCCACTTAAATTGTCAATTCCTTTTCACTGCTTTCCCAGGCAGAATGTAAGAGAGTTTTGGTTAGTGCCAACACGAAGGAAGCTTTAAGATGGCATAGAAAACAGTGGCCTAATGGGGAAAAAAATAATTTAGCAAACTCAAGGTCATGCTGAGTAATAGCATAGTAATGTAACAATTAACAATTCAGGTCAAATCACATGAAACAGACTCTCAAAGATACACACACGCAAGCAAAGAGAATGAAAAAGCCAAAGCAACTTCATCCAAATACAAAATGTAATTAAGATTAAGAAAGACCTGGGCTTATAGAATTAGGGGAAAAACTTTAAAAAGTTAAAACTTATGTTGAGGGAATCCAAAGAAAAAAAGATAATAAGAATTTATCAGATTGGCTTAGCATGGCTGGAATGTGATGGGAAATATTAATGGAACAGAGTATGTTTGAAATGGAAGTAATATTATCCAGAGAAGACTCTGAAGACAAGCAAACAACTGTTCAACGTTTCTAAAAAAAAATCCAGGAAAAAACATAATGATAAACATTGCAACCCAAAGAGTATAAGGAGAATAAAATGCCTATCAACCCATTCAAGACGAAAAAAAGTGTGGCATAGTTATTATCTGTTTTAATCATCACTAGGATGGAGCCACAGCAGAACTATCTATAGTATTTGTGAATGGATTCACATGACGCTAAAATGGAAGCATAAAGAGGACATTCTGAGCCAGAGTCATGAAGTCGGGCAGCAAGCAAATGTAATATATTTATATTTATCGTTATTTATTTTAAATTCTACTTCTGGGTTTACATCCCCCAAAATTATAGCCCAGAAAAACAATGAGCTGTGTATGTGGTCTCAACACACACTACTGTTGCTCTAATCCTAAAATAATATGCTCAAGAGAACCCGGCATCACAGTCCACATTTTTTTCCTATTGATCTGGACTCACTTGCTGTCTAAGGACTGAAACTGAACAGGAATCCCGGATATACATGTGGCTATAATTTCCTCCAGAGAACAAGAAACAGGACATTTGTCCGTTACACTTTATTTGATTGGTGTTTCTCCTATCTATAGTTTATCCACTGTTTCTAGTCTATCGCATACTATTCCCTGTCCTAATTAAGCTCTAATCACAGATTATAGTTTTGTTCGACTTCAGTTACTTGCCTTAGACAGTAGTTAGTAACTGGCTGAAGGTCATGCTTCAGGAATGTTAGTGAGAAGGCAATTAATGGATTAAACAAAGCCAGAGGAGAGACAGAAAGACTAAAAAAAAAAAAAAAACCCTATCAGAGGGTGCCACTGGGAAGAAATGATGGTGAGGGGAAAGTGAAGGAGACAAGAGGGCTTTCGCCCTGCTAGAAGGTGGGTAACTGAGCACATGGTTCTTACTAGCAAATGGGCTAACGAAACAGATTAAACATTACCAGAACTCAAGTAAAAAGTTGGGGGAGGAGAGCAAACCGTGATAAATGGGAAAAAACTATCCAATTTAACTTGCTTACCTTGCCTGGCAATTTCACTAGGATCCCAGATCTGCCCTGAACTGCTTCTTGCCTGTCCATCCTCTTCTGGTTTCTCCTCTTCATCTTCATCTTCCACTTTGGTTACAGTGAACTGAGGCATGTTCAAAGCAAAACGTTCTTCTAGGCCAGGACACAAAGAACTGAAAGTGTAGGCGGGTCAGGTGACAGGCAGCCCCAGGGAATGGGAGGGAAAAGGTGTGGGCATGTAGTGTGAGGGAGACACACCTCTACGGTTCAAGTGTATGCATGCCAAGAAGAGTTATTTACAACCCTGCTACTAAGAAGATTACTCTCACTTCTATGCTGCACTAGTCTGCATGCTCCTTACTATCACAGTAGCAGTCTCTTGCTTTCTGCCAAGAATTAAATGCAGCCCTGCTAACAGGTACAAAATCTAGTTAATAATTGTTTGGACTTACATAAAGAGCGCTTGAGAAGTTATATTTGGGAGAAGCTATACAATTTATGCACTTTAAAAGGAAAAAAAAGTATTATAAACTTGAAAATCCAAAGAACTAGTAACACTTGTAATGCAAAGAGCAAGAGTCACCAAAATGTAGTCCTACTAGTCCTGCTAGGACAAGTAATGTATTCTGCAAAAGCAAAAGCAAAGCAACTTGCATCAGAAGACAGCCGTTCTTGGCAAAATTTATTTATTTATTTATTTATTCGATTTCTATGCCGCCCTATTCCGGAAAATGCCATTCCCTAAAGCCAGAATATGATTCAAATGTGTATGGCTACATAGTGATAGCTGTTCCTGGAGGAACTCCTGTTTTTCAATTTTCCCCTAAGAGGGTTTAAGGAAAAAAAAAGGAACGCACAAACTTGAAATTTAGGCATAAGCATTACCCAACTGAGATTTAATCCTACTTTGGCTTGCAAAAAGAAGGCAAGTAGGAGAATGCAGGTCTGTATTGTCATGTTCAGAAAAGAAGAAGGTTCAGACTAATTGGGAGTTGCTGGGGAAGAAGAGAAAACTGGGAGTTGGAACTCAAAGATATTATACCAGATATTACATATTACAGATAAAGATATTACATAGAAGGTGGAAGAAAAAACCTGAAATAAGAAAAATGGTAACTGTGTCCACGCTGTTAGGTTAATTCTGACTATTCTCAATAGTCTGTTAAACCCATAGTTAAAACCCATTTTACAATAAACTTCCCTCCACAACTGGCTCTGTCATAGATCCCTAAATCCCTTTGAGAAAAGACTCCACGTCTTCTCTATTTACACTTAGCACACTCATTTACTAAAACTACAGTGGGTGAAAAACAATACGTGTGGGGGGGGGTAGTAAACTAAGACAGAAAACTCCAATGTTCCAGTTGTACTTCCTGCAATCTTACACATGCTGTTTATACCATCAACATGACACGATTACAGACAAGGGCAATAACCAATTTAAAAGGCACTTTGGCTTAACCTCTGGTTAAGCTGTAATTGTTTGGCCCAACAAAGGCAGTGTAAAGCTACTATCTACAAAACCCCTTTCTGCCTTATTTCCCTAGCATGGCTCTAGATCAGGGGTATCAAACTGCCAGCCCATGGCTGGATGCATTGCCGGCAATGGAAAAAAAGTTGCAATGCGTCACAACACATCAGTCTGTGATATAGTTCGGAGAGATGAATCCAGTGAAAAAAGGTGTTTGACTATAAACTTTATTCACCTGCATGACTGTTCTCAATTCCTATACAATGGTTCACTTACTACATAAATATCATCCCTTTGAAGTAGATCAGACTAGGAAACCAAAAGTTATGAATGCTAATGATACTACTTTGATCTTTTATCTGTTTTTTTTTTGTTATGGCTCTTTCTACTGTGCCTTAAGGTTATTCCTATTGCCTACTACAATCAGGTGTGGAGAACCACAGCATCAAATAAGTTCAAAAGTATTTAATGGGCCTTCTGACCGGTTTCTCTTAATCAAGATTTAGAAGCTCTTGTTTAACAGACTATTAAAAGTTAAACCACAGTTTAAAAGCAATAATCTTGTACTAATGTCTCATTTGATTGCATCTGAATGTTAACAGTCAGAATTTCATCTGAAACAGTTTTCATATATAGTATAACAATAGTATTTAAAGACTTCCGGTGGCTCCGCCGGCGTCGCTGGAGTCTCGTAACGTGAGGCTCCGGTCTCTGAGTTAGTATAGCCGTCAACAACAGCGCTCAACAGCTGTTTGTTGCGGCGAAAAAACTCCTCTTCAGGCAAAGAAGGGGAGTAGAGCTTCAAGAGCCGGGTTGAGCCCTTCCAAGACCCCTGGAACAAGTTTTCAGGGGCAGAGAAGGTGTGCTCCCCAGGCACTTGAAACGCTCCTGCTCAGAGACGCTTCTGTCGGCTGACAGAATTAGACGCCGCGACCGCCTCTGCTTTGAAGAGAGAACAATAAGGATTTTTAAACAGACGGAGTGAATACAAGAGTCCTTTGAGTATTGCAAGTATTTTGTTATTTTGTTTATGCCTTTTTACTTATAACTTTCTTGAATCAACATAATTCTTTCAAAATGGCGATTGCTTTAAGCTTTCACTTACTCAGTGAAAGTGAAGAAATCGAAAGTATTGAATCTGCTGGAAAGTGAAACTGAATTTTCTCTTCTCTTTCTGAAGTGATGTTTGAGAGACTATTTAGACTTGATGTATTTACTAAATTATAACGCAAATTGGATTTTAAAAGAAATTGAGAAGGGAGGAACTGGCAATTTTAAAAATCTTTTTTTCTACTTTTTCCTTTTTTTTCTTTTTTTCTTCTTTCTACTATGACTATGAGATATAAGGCAGCAATGGCAAAGGTTTTTTTAGAATCTCAAGAGCTTATACAGTCTCCTTCGGAAATGCTTACAATGAAAGACTTACAGAATGCTTTAACTGTTGCATTATTTCCAGTAATGGTTACATTATCTTCAATAAATGATAAGCTGGATAAACTGGAGAACAAGCTGGATAAAAAGATGCCAGAACAGAAAAAAGATTTTAAAGCTATGTCAGAAGTTTGTAATTTAGAGCTGAGAGAAGATATTATTGAAGTCAATAAAGGAGTATTTTTTTCAAATGAAACTGATCTTCAATTGGCTGCTGAATATTATATAATACAATTTAATCAAGAAGTAAAACAAGAACAATCAATTAGATCCCTTTTTTCAAATGGAATTGATTTACAATTGATTGCTGAACATCTTATAATACAATCTAAATCAAAAGGAGAGCAAGAAAAAGAAGAATACAGTACTGAGTATAAAGAGAATAAAGGATGGATTTTGTTTGATAAACAGTTTATTTATGGACTGGAGGAAGAAGACTTGTTTCAAGAAAGGAAGGGTTGGTTATTCCTTTTTGATAAGCAGCAAGAAGAGGATTTATTTGACAAAAAAGAGACATTGATTCAGTTCAAGATGCGAATTACTTATGGAGGTGAAGAAGTAAAGAAGAGAGATTTATTATTAACGAGGGAGGCCTCGTTACGGAGGTCTACTTGGCTGAAAAAAAAACCTAGAGTTCGACTGAAATGAAATTTAAAATTGTATGCAAGGGTTTATGGGTAATTTAATATTATGGACTGAATTAAGGACTAAGATTATGAGTAAGATGTAAGAGAAGATGATTAATGGAAGACATAACTAAACTGATGAAGAATGTATTTGTTTTGAAATGATCTAGGTTTGATATTGAATTGAATGATTGAAGGGATAGATAAGCATTATGTGATTTGTTAAAGTTTTAGGAATGTAAATTAGAAATGGAATAAACTGATTCTCAGATGAGAAAGCCCAGAAGTCGATTGAAGAGATGAAATTTAATAAATGTAAGGTATTAAGGTTAATCTAAGATCATGGGGTGAATTTAAGACTAATTTTACAAGTAAGATGTAAGAAAGGATGTTTAATGGAAAAAGATTAAGATTATAAGTAAGTTGTAAGATAGGATGTTTAAATGATATATTAAGATATATTAAGATATATTATTACAAATTAAATGTATTAGATTTGACTTAGATTGGTGGTTTAGATGTAAATGATAAATACTATTCTTAACAAGATGAGCTGATTGTTTAAAGGAATTAAGGTTAATTTAAGATTATGGATTGAATTAAAGATAAATATTATAAGTAAGGTTTAGGAGAGGATGTTTAAATGAAGATATATATTAAGATATATTATGGTAAATTGAATTGAATAAGAATATAATTATTATTATTCTTTCTTTTTTATATAGTCTAAAATTCTTGTTAAGATTATATAATTATTTTGTTTGATGTAGTGGGGTTTTCTTTTGTTATACCTTGTATTCACTCTGGGAAGTCGGGGGGGGGGGGTTAGGGAGGCTTGATAATCTTATACATGATGTTTTCTCAACTGCAATTGGGGTTGGAGGAAGAATAAATAATTACTGTTACTGTTATTAAGGGGTTGCTCGGGTGTCCTCTGGGTTCCACATCTGATGGGGAAAAAGGAAGGAGGAGTGAAGGTTGATGTAAGTGTAAGTTGATAAGAAGGGGGAAGAGGAGGATGGAGATAGAGAAGGAAGCAGAAAGAAGAGAAGGAGGGAGAAGGTAGGTAGTCAGTTGGTAAGTGAGGGGGAAGGATAGGGTTGGTGGGATGTGGTGGTGGGGGTGCCGAGCAGTGATGTTAATTGTTTGGGATGATTATTCTCAGTTGAGTTATTAGTATTAGATGTATTGAAATGTATTTATATTTTGTGTATGGATGATTGTTTACTTTTATATTATGATTTGATATGACTAGTTTCTTTTCTCTGTTAAAATTATAAAAAAATTAATAAAAAAAAAACGAAAAAAAAAAACAATAGTATTTAAACTTGTATACCGCTTCACAGTGCTTTACAACCCTTTCTAAACGGTTTACAGAGTCAGCATACTGCACTCAACAATCTGGGTCCTCATTTTACTGACCTCAGAAGGATGGAAGGCTGAGTCAACCTCGAGCCGGTCAGGATCAAACTCTTGGCAGTTGGCAGAATTAGCCTGCAATACTGCAGTCTGACCACTGCGCCACCACAGCTCACAGAATGAGCAAAGGATCCAGACAATTGAAGACAAATCAGCAGAAACTGATCAAAAGATGGAAGAAATAAAAGATGAAAACCAAAGACTGATGCAGACAAATAGAAAACTAGAGGATTCACTAGCGGCTCTAGAAATGAAAAATCCATCCTATTTCTTAAGATTCCAGAATATAATGAAAGACAAGGAGGAGGACCTTGCTGACTTGATGATAGAACTACTGGCTGGTGTGTTGGAAGTGGGGAAGAAGGAAATGGAAGGAGAAATAGATCAAATATTTAGTTAACTCAAGCTGCACAAGAAGAAATGAAGTCCTCAGAGAGATCCATGTCAGATTTGTCAAAAGATGAATAAGAGATGAAATATTGAGAACGTGAGAGATGATCCACTGCAATATAAGGGAAAAGAAATTGCAGTGCTGAAGCAGATACCCAGAAAGATAAGGGACTCACAAAGAGAATATCAATTTCTGACCAAAAAAACTGATTAAGAAAGGAGTGATCTTTAGATGGCTGATGCCGGAAGAGATACTAATCAATTGGGATACAAAAAGATACAGATTGGACTCTTATCTTCAAAGCAAGGGAATTTTATGACAGATACAGAGCTTTTCTTGAAGAACGAAACTCAGAACTTCAATCAGAAGGGGAATTTAGAAAACATGAAGAGACAGCATAGAAGGAGCAGCCAAACAAAGAGAAGTGGAAGAAATGGAAACTATAAATCAAGAAGAAGGGGTTAAAGCAGAGGTCCCCAAACTTTTGGGCACCAGGAACGGTTCCGTGGAGAGAGGTTTTTCTGCGGACTGAAGAGGGTGTGGTTTTGTGTACTGCCTACATCCCGCAGATGGAGCTTTGTTTGTTTGTGCAGACCAGTTGCTGGCATGCCACGGCCCGGTACTAGTCCACAGACCGGGGATTGGAGACCCCTGGACTAAAGGGAAATCAGAGACAAACTAGAACAACTAGGAGAATAAACCCTAAATATAATTGAAGAGGATGGAAAAGGACAATGGGATACTCTCAATAAATACAAATGGATTAAATTACCCCGTAAAGAGGAAAAAACTCTTTACACGATTACAAAAATTAAAAATGGATATAGTTTGATTACAAGAAACACATTTTAAAAGACAGTATTATAAATTTCTGTAGTGCCCGAAAATAGGGAAACTTTATTTTTCATTAGCACAACGAAAGAAAAGAGGATTAGCTCTATATATCCAAGAAACAATGAATCCTAAACAAATCAACTCAGATGAAGAAGAAAGAATATTAATGGTAGAAATAATGATAAATGAAAAATAGACATTGATGGTAGCAATTTATGCACCAAATAACAAACAAGAAGAATTCTACCAAAGATTACACAAGAAAATACTAGAAATGGAGTACCAAAATATTTGTTTAGTAGGAGATTTTAACGCAATTGTGGATGAAAAGTTAGATTACAAGAGTAGTAAAATAGGGAAAAAAAGGAAGGAATATTTTGCCTAAGGCTTTTTTCAGAATGGCAGAAAAAATCTGTATATAGGACATATGGAGAGAAATAAATCCTAAGAAATCCCAATATACATTTTATTCAAACAGCCACAAATCATGATCCTGAATTGACATGATATTGGTATCCCCTGAATTAAGAAGGGATATACAAGAAATCTTTTACCCAATTTTTAAAGTTGAGTTTCCCCATAAAGTCAATTTAAAATGATTGAATCTTTTATTAGATAATACATTCCATAGTTTTCTAACTTATTTACTTGGTTTTAGAGAAAGTAGTTTCATTATAATTAGATCCTAATACTCTCCATCTAACCAAAGATGATATATACATATATTCCAAAGTTGCCCAAATCAGAAAATTATCACCAATCATTGGCTTCCAGTATTTAAAACTTTGTAATAGGTAAGCATGATCATATGGCTCCAGATTCAGAAAATAAATTTTTCCTCTTGAATTGATAATTGCATTGTCTGTAAAGATATTCTCAGAAGTAAAGAACTCCGTGGAAATTTTCTAAACCAAGAATTTATTTTTTGAAAATATTTCCCAGATATATAAACTGGAATTCCTCTCAGAATATTAATCAGTCTGGGAATAATATTTCTTTTGAGATCATTCATTTTTCTCCGAACAGTAAGATTTAATTAATTACACTCATCTAACAATATCTGTAGAAACCTCTCTTTATATTTTATTTTATATTACATATTGCTAACTGACATCCTTTGGTATCTACCTACTTAATTATTTAATGGATTCAGTACAAATACAGAACTGATATGCCTTAAGTGGATGGGTAACCAAATTTTATCTATAGGCATCAATTCTGATTTGGATCAGTTAACAGAGTATCCTGCTATATTATTAAAGATATCTATTTTTTTCATCAACATTGTGATACTAGTATGAAGTTTGGAAATAAACAAAAATGTCACTTGCAAATAAAAATAATTAGTGTTTAACTGACCTATATACTATTCTGTAAATCTCTCTATGTTGTTTCATAGCACAAGCAAAGGGTTCCCCGCAGATATTGAAAAGCAAGAATCTAGTTCTTTTAAACAGTGGAAATGTAGGAGAAAATATGCAATTAATTTTTATTTTAGATGCAAACAACTCATATCTTTCCATTTTACGAATTCCAAAGGAAATCCAAATCTATTTAGGACAGCAATCATATATTGTTTATGTACTTTGTCAAAGGCTTTTTCATCAATAAAACTACAAAGTGTTCTTTTTATTCAAGTGTATTAGATCTATGACTAACTTAATGTTGTCTACTACTTCCCTAGTTTTTATAAACTCTGCTTTATAAACAATATCATTTGCTAACACTGCTGTTAAAATCTTTGTATCCACATTAATCAATGAAATAAAATCATAGTTAGCACAATGAGTATGATCTTTATCTGCTTTTGATGATATAAGCCTAGTTAAATGTCAGTGATAAAATTCCCTTATCAAATGTTTCTTTATTTACCTGACAAAGTTCTGGCACCAAAAACTCTATAAATGTTTTATACCACTCAACAGGGAATCTATCTAGTCCTTTTTTTTAACCACTTGCCATTTTTAAAATTACACTTTAATCTCTACATCAGATAATGCAGCAAATGTAAGTTGTTTTTGTGTACCATCTAAATGGTAAATTTACTTTAAATTTACTTTAAAAAGCATCTATATCTTAAGTACATTCTCTGGATTACAATATAATTTTGAATACAAATTTAAAAATTGAAATTAAAATCTAATATTAGCTTCTATATTTGTTATCAATAAATCAGTATACATTGAGTGTCTTTGAGCCAGTCACTTTCTCTCAGCCCAATTCACCTCACAGGGTTGTTGTTGTGGGAAAAAAATAGGAGAAGGATTAGATTTAGCACCTTGAGTTATTTATAAAAATAATAAAGTGGGATAAAAATGTTTTAAAATTATATGGAAATGTTAAGAAATGGATGGAATAAAGAATTAGAGGTGTCTATTCTAACTAATGGGAGAGTGTTTTAACTTTTTTAGCAAGAGTATCAATGGACCTCAAATTACCACTTATAGGGAAAAAAAATTAAAATTGACTGGACAGTATAAAAATACTGTAAAAATAGTATTTTGTTGGAGATATAATAAAGATAACACTTCTTAAAACACATTTTACAGTGTCTTACATTTGCCAAGTTTTGTGAGAAAGTATTAAATTGTATAAATACAACTGTGTCAAAAAGCTAACGTTTTCAGATAATATATACATAATTGTAACTACAGCTAAAATTATATACCCTTTTTTATTTTGTCATACTTTTCATTTAAAAAAAACCATTCTTTTTGTCTTTTTGCTTCTCTGTCATTATTTTAAAGCAATAAAACGATATTTTTTTAAAAAAAAATTGGAGAAAACATGCCTCCAAATACCAGTAGCAAGGAAAAAACAGCTGAAAGAAATACACCACCTCTTGTTTGGGAAAACAGCTGAGACATTTGGCTGGCCACTATTAGAAGCAAAATTCTGGCCTAAGATGAAGTTGTGCTGATATAACATGGGTATTCTCATATTCTTAAAAGAACGTAAGAAAAATTGACATGGATATCGCCAAAGTAAACCAATCCTTCAGGATATGGTTGATATTTCAACTTATATTAGAGAGAATATTTAACTATCCAACAGGCTGGTTCATTGTGAGTCCAGAATTGTGAACAAAATGCTTCTGAATTCCATTCAGCACCTAGGTTTTATCATATAACCTGAAAGTCCTGTTATCTAAGACCTGTTACATGCAAATCAGCAGATAATTTAGGGTGTCTCCAAATATAAAGGCTCTTTCATTATTATGCCTCCTACCCAGACAGGTGACCCAGAGCAGAGTACTTCATTATTATAAAAGAGAGCACATCTCCATTCTTGCACAACTAAAATGTAATTAAAAATCTCATCTGAATGGAAGGTGGGAAAAACGATAATGAAAAAGCAGAAATAGCCCTTAATTAAGCTGAGAGCTTGCTTGGAAGCAATGGTTCACAATCTGACTTCCAGAAAAACCTTGTTGTTAATCAGGATCTAGTAAGTTTTGGGGAAATATTTATATAATATTCACTATATATACCCTCTTTCACTGTAATCTGACTGCATCTTCATCTGCCTTTTTAAGTCCTGGCTGTTCCAGGTTTTCTTCGAATGTTCTCTGACTCAGCTCCACAAGCACAGGTCTAAGCTAATGCCCTGGACTGGAAGAAAAGGAGATTGAGATTAGTATGTCATATACTAAATGAGAATTTACAATTTAAAGCTAAACTCTATGCTTCTTAACACCAAGAACTCAAAAAAGTCTAAATATAAATTTATCCACATATTGCAATCACAGAAAAGGCCACCTAAAACTAAAATAGTGCATTTAAAAAAAAAAATGGCCTAACTTGCACCTTTGAATTTTCCCAGGTTAAGCTTATCATTTTTCTTTCTGATCTGTAAACATTTTCCTCGATTGCCGCATTTGTTTAAATCGAAAGCACTGTGACACGAAAACACTCGGCTATACAGCAAGAATCTTGGTAGGCATGTTTCTCTCCTATTGCGTTCTACTTTTAGTTTTATAAATACTGTACAGATAAACTGACACCAGCAAAGATCCGGTACCAGGAAAAAAAATCCTTGTAATTTGATGTTTATACTTGCTATAATTTTCAACCCAAAAGAATGCTTGGAAAAAATATAAAAAATAGCTCCAGACTCTTCATCACAAGATAAGTTAACAGAATATGATCAAATTTCTATGATGGGAGAAATCAGTAAAAGAAAAATTAAGTTGGAAAATGGACAGGATTAGGCTGGGGGGCAGGCGGCTCTACAGAAAAACACACCCCAGAAAAACAATGATTCCAACGTACCTATACTGTATTTATTTCATTTATTTATTGAATGTATATGCCCACCATTTTCAATCTCAATCAGAGTCATATAATTCTGGGTAACTAACAATATTTTAAAAAAAAGAACAAAAACAATATAACATTAGTTTGTTTGTTGAGATGGGCGGCTATAGAAATCAAATAAGTAAATAAATAAATAACAAAAATGCTTCAGTTTCTGGGCAAATGCTCCCCTTCTTCTGACTCAAAGCAGAACATTTGCTGGCCACTCCTTGTTTCCCAGGACACATACTGTATACAAAGAAAAACACAGAGAAGCAATATACTGTAAGTTGAAAGCAGACATATACACACATAGGCAACTCATATGCCTCCACCTTGATTACATCCTCCCATGTATATACACAAAGAAGCAGCAGGTATGCAGATGCACTGATTAAACTCTTAACAGATATACAGATGCTTACACAAAGAGAGAGGATACAAGTACACATAATCTAAGGAGAAAGTGTACGTTGTACACACAAACACAACATGTTGCTTTGAAGAAAATATGGACACCTCCTGTGACCACTTCTGCTAAAAGGTTACCAAAAATCATCTTCTTCATGCTTTTTCTCCCTTGTTTCTCAAGCTGTCTACCAAGGTACCGTTATGTGTATTTAGATACCATAGAACAGACATGTCAAACACAAGGCCCAGGGGCCGGATGCGGCCCGCGAAGTGGTTTCATGTGGACCGCGAAGCCATCCTGGAAACAATGAGGGAACGGCCCCCACTGCCTTGGCCCTGGCCAGCCGGGAGCCAATGTACAATTTTGTGGTGGCCATCTATGCTGAAACGCATTCAGTCTTAGCTCCACAAGGTACAAGGAACCAGCCCCTGCTGCGTTGGCCCCGCCCCCTGGGTGGATGCTGGGGAGGTGTCACCCTTTGTGAGGAATGAAGAAATGCACCACGCCTTGGCGCTTGCCCTGGTCCCACCACCTTCTGCCAGAGACCCTCAGATCTGTCCCACTCTTGCCCAGGCTCCCACAGGCACCCTTGACGCGAATGATGTAGAGCTGGCGATGCCCACCCAGTAGGCTGCACCTACCCTGGCCACACTCACCTGGCCCCCCCAAGGGCAACTGCAATGCTGATGCGGCCCTCAATGAAATTGGGTTTGATACCCCTGCTGTAGAAGGTGATAACACTTAACTCAGCGGTTCTCAACCTTTTCCGGGGCTCGACCCTGTCCCGCATCGCGCATGCGTGGCACGACGGGGCGCATCGCGCATGCGTGGCGCGACGGGGCGCATCGCGCATGCGTGGCGCGACGGCCCGCATCGTGATAGGGAAAAAAATGGCCGACCAAAAAAAATGGCCGACCAAAAAAAATAATAATAAATGGCGGACTGCGGTGCTTGGCGACCCCCGTGAAATGGTCGTTCGACCCCAAATGGGGTCGCGACCCACAGGTTGAGAACCACTGACTTAACTGATCTTGGAAACTAAGCAGGTTCAGACTTGGTTAGCATTTGGATGGGGGAAAATCATCAGGGATATTGCCAAGGCTAGGAAAAGTGATGCTGCAAGAAAACTAAATGGGAACAATCATCAGAAACTGAGCTCAACCTGAAGGAGGGATGGAGATCTTTATCTTAGTCATCTATCACATTTATATAGCCACTCATTTTATGATTGTAACTCTGGGCAACATATAATAAAACAATGAAAACACAATAAACAAGCATATAAAGACAATGGGAGTGCTTAAAAACTCATAAATAATACAAACCATTTCTTAGATTTATATCCCACCTTTATTCAGTATAAATCAAGATAATATACAGTATATAATGCTCCTACCTCCTATTTTTTCCCCATTAACAGCTCTGTGAAGTAGATTGGGCAGAGAAAGAATGAATGGACCAAAGTCATCCAGCTAGCTTTCATGCCTAAAAGTAGAGGTTAGTCCCTAGATTTCTAGGCTGGTGCCATGTACCACCACATTGAAGTTGCTATCTCTAATCAGTTACTTTTTCCTTTCTCCCTAGTGACAAAAATATGGTCCTGCTTGTCTTTTTTTTAAAATAGGAGTATTGAAATACAAGCAGTTAAGAGCAAACATCTCATAAGATAAATCAGGGAAGCAGTAAGGACCTCTGAGTTACTGAGACACTGGTTGGCTAACTGCACAATGTATCTTCTCTCATGTTTATTTATATGTAGAGTTGTTAAAAGGAAAGACAAGCTCACTTACTGATGGCAGATATAACCTCAAAGAGGTTTGTTCTTCATAAAGCAAACAACCACAAAAGTATGGCAAAAATCACAGGTGGCTCTGTTGGTCTAAGTACAGTGTTTTCCAAACTTGGCAAATCTCAGATGTGTGGACTTCAACTTCCAGAATTTCCTAGACATTGCCAAGTTTAAAAAACACTGTTCTAAAGAGGTAATTTTAGAGAGAAGGTAAAACATGAATGCATTTACAACTGTTGTTAAGAGGGTCAGAAGCCACTTTCTTACATTTTTTTCCTTTTGCTCTATTTCCTATTTTCTTTCTTTTTTCCTATTTTCTTTCTTACCTTTCCACTATTTTCCCCTTTCTTTCTTTTCTAAAATCTCAATTGTTTTTACCTTGTTAAAATCTCTTTAATGAAGGTTATATAAAAAGAAAAACACTGTCTATGGATAACTACTAGAGCAGTAACAAGAAGAAAAAGGAAAGGCCAATAGAAAAATAGGTGTTATGGCTTACATAAAAGTCTGCATGTAACATCTGTTTGGACTAAAAACAAAGTAGTAAGTATAACCGACAGGAGCAAATTGTGTGAGATAAACATAGCACTTGGAAGCAAAGTGCTATTAAGGAATAGGAGCGACAAAATAACATTATTGTGTTTACTGTTTTTGTGTACTCCAAAGATTGTTCTTGTGAGAAAAAGATGTAAAATATAAATAAGTATCCTGCTTCCTGAAGGGTAGACATTAACTGCAGGAGAAGATGTACACATTGGTGCTTAGCAAAGCTGGGCAAGAGCTCAGCAAACCAACAAGGAAAAGGCAACCTGCCAACTTTCACAATTAAATGTGCATCAAAATTGCCTGCTACCTAAATGTGATACAGTATTTGGAGAAAAACATCCCGCAGACATTGCAAAAAATCTAAGGGGAGAAACACAATATAAAACTCCATAGTTTTTAGATACGCATATGTGCAACCTTTACTCCTTGAAGTAGGCAAGACTATTTATAGGTCATAACAAAATGATGATGCATGTGCAACTGACAACAGGACTGTTGTAAAAGAAAAGAGAAAAAATGGTGCACTGCAGCAACTCCTTTGTGTCAAACTTGACTCCAGGTAACAAAACAAACTACTGCAGTTCTCTGTGGCTGCTACCCACTGCAGGGAGGAAAGGCCTATTTGACTGCTCCAGGCCAGGCAACTGATGCACCCAGTAGGGTTTCAGGGAATTATTCCTGAAATTCTGCAGCATGCTCTAGTCAAAGCTGCTTGGAATGAGTAGGCAACGAGAGCCTTAAATTGAATCTCAGACTTTACGTGATTGAAGGTCCCATAGAGCTTCCTGTTTTCTGAGGAGCTTTGGAGATGAAAACACCTCTTGTGAATATGTCTAGAGAAAGACAAAGAACAAATCCAATTGAGCATGAGTAGGAGCCCTTAAGTGGACTCATTTGGTGACAGAACAAATGATACAGTGGGCTTGCTTCTTTGCTTTTATTGTGTTTGCAAATAACCTTCTTTTGGGTAACCAGAGTCTTTCATGTTAAGGAGGGGTTGGTGAAGCTGTTTCAGGCTCACTGTGAGGGCTATTCTAGACATCTGTTGGACAAAGTCACTGAAATCCACTTGAGTTGGACATGAACAAGGCAGGTCTTATGCAAGTGATTGAGATACAGTCTTGCTATCTGAAATAAATTTAACCTGCTTAGGCCTGAGGAAGTAGATAGGGTCCTTGGAGCTGTGAGCTCTTCTACCTTTTAGCTCCATGTTGCTCCTAGTTGGTCAAGAACAGCCAGGAGAAACACGTAGTTATGTCCAAGAGGTAATGAATGCTTTTTTCTTTGCAGAAGACCTCTAGAGCAGACATGTCAAACACAAGGCCCGGGGGCCGGATGCGGCCCGCAAAGTGGTTTCATGTGGCCCACGAAGCCATCTTGGAAACAGTGAGGGAACGGCCCCCGCTGCCTTGGCCCTGGGCGGCCGGGAGCCAATGTATAATTTTGTGGTGACGATCTATGCTGAAACGCATTCAGTCTTAGCTCCACAAGGCCATCTGGAAACAGCGAGGAACCAGCCCCTGCCGTATCGGCCCTGCCCCCTGGGTGCATGCTGGGGAGGTATCACCCTTTGTGAGGAATGAAGAAATGGATCATGCCTTGGCGCTTGCCCCGGTCCCACCCCCTTCTGCCAGAGACCCTCAGATCTGTCCCACTCCTGCCCAGGCCCCCACAGGCACCCTTGACACGAACGATATAGAGCTGGCCATGCCCACCCAGTAGGCCACACCCACTCCATCTATGCCCACCCTGGCCACACCCACCCAGACCCCCCCCAGGGCAACTGCAATGCTGATGCGTCCCTCAATGAAATTGAGTTTGACACCCCTGCTCTAGAGGATATGTAATGGTGGTGATGCATCTGTCTTTGTTCTTCTAGATCTCTCATCAGCTTTTGATAGCACTAAGTCCATGGGTTAGAAGGGAGGAGACTCTTTTTTGGTAGTTCTCCTTCCTTCTTTCAATGCTACTTCCAGTTTATGTTGATGGGGAGGGGGAGAGGTATAACCCTACACCTCTCTTATGTGCAATTCCTCAAGGCTCAACTCTCTCCCCACTCATATTTAACATATAAATGAAACCACTGAATGAAGTTATTTATCAGCACCATCAAAATATTACTTAGCTATGTATTCTGCCCTTAGCTGTACAATGTGTTCAAGGTTATTATCCAGTGATTGGATGCTGTTGGGGTTTGGATGGGGGAAAATAGATTTCAGCTCAACCCCGGCAAATCCCAAGTGGTTCTAGACTTCTGAACCTTCTAGGCCTGCTTGTATATCTCTTACTGCTATTGGAGTAGCACTCCACCAGAGTTAATACGCCATCTGGAGGTCTTCCGGAACACATAGCTCATGCTCAGAGTTTTGCACAGATTTGTCCCATGCACCAGTTGTGCTCATTTCTGGATTACGATGCTTGTCATTCATACCTTTGTCACCTCCTGATTGGAAACTGTTTTGTGCTCTAGATGGAACTTTCCTAGAATACTCAGAACTTAAAATGTTTCAGAATGTAACAGTGCTTAGTTTCGGGTACTCCAAAGTCCCCCTGTGTAACATCACTGCTGCGCAAGTGACATTGCCTTCCAGTATATTTCCAGAGGCAATTTAAGGTGTTGGTCATCACCATTAGAAGCAGTGCATGGCACCATGTCAGATTACTTGCAGAACTGACTATTTCAGCATTTCTGCTAAATCCTTCAGGAATATTATTACACTGCAGATATCAGATATCTGATGGACCCAAATTTTAATTTTAAAATATGAAATGATTAAAAACTTGTGAGACCATGTACTTTCATAAAGTTTTGATATTCCATTTGAAATCTTATGATAATTTGAGCAGGAATGCTGAAATCTCAGCAAATCTTAGGTGAATTTTATCCATTAATATAAAATTAATGTAGGGGCCACCTACAATACTGTTACAAACCACCATGATCCACAGACTCTAGGATGGGAATAATTGCTTTAAAAAAGGATGCAGCTGTACCATACAATGTTTCATCTACTTATCCCTTCCTAAAATGCACCTAGGTGTGAAGTTAATATATATCTTATAAAGTAATATAAATTGAGGATTAAACTTATTCACATATACACATACCCAATTAACAAAAAAGATCAGATAAATTATTCCCTTACTACAATTATTTCTTTCTACGCAGCATCGCAAACAGGTCTTATTTGCAAAGCAAAGCTGGAGGCTAAACATAGCTGCAATTAAATAATTACTTCAGACACATAAACATAGATTGGTGAAGGGGAATTCTCAGTTATCAAAAACACCACTGTCAGATTTCCCAGAAGTGATTCTTGTTAACAGTCTTTGCTGAGCAGAAAAAAAGAGCTTTACTGCATAAGCCTTCACCTGTGGTATTTCACTTTCATAGATGATGCTCTGAAAAACTGCTTTCTTCTTCTCTTTTGTTTCACTACCCTTTTTTTTATTTTCGACTTGTTTCAATTGGGAATTTGAGGGCAATTTAGGACAGATGCCTTTTAGAACAAAGTAAGATTCAGAAAACAGACAATGAACTACAGACTGGCTGGATCTGAAGACTGTTGACAGATCAGTGTTGCTATTCAGAAACTCCACAATGAAGATGTGACTCAGTGGTGACTAAGCAAAACCTAGGCTAACCTTAGACATTTTTTTTTTCCTTTTAAAATCAGACAGAACCATCAACAAGATTAAGGGAACTGAAATTCTCCCAAGTCATTTCCCATGAGACGTACTCAGCATTTCCAGGCACAAGGGAAAAAAATAACAAAAAGGGATCTGAAAAACTGAACAGTTCAGCAAACTCAGTACTCCAAAGGGAAACCACAATTTAAAGACAACAAAATTGGCTTGTTTTAACAGAATAACAGAATTGGAAGGGACCTTGGAGGTCTTCTAGTCCAACCCCTCCTCAAGCAGCAAACTCTATTCCATTTCAGACAAATAGTTGTCCAAACTCGACTTAAAAACCTCCCATTTTGGAGCACCCACAAATTCTGGAGGCAAGCTGTTCCACTGACTAATTGTTCTAACTATCAGGAAATTTCTCCTTAGTTCTAGGCTGCTTCTCTCCTTGATTAGTTTCCATCCATTTTAGAAGCAGAGAAATTCAGCGTTGCTTCCAATGAGATTCATCAGGAAATTTAAGAGACAAACTATTATATCTTGTCTTGCAAGCCTAAAATATACCAGTCAAACTTTGGCATAAAAAGGACAAAGGTATTATAAACAGCCAAATCTGGAAAATCCAGTTGTGTGTGAAAATGATACCTGTCAAACAGAATTGAATATGACAATACTGTATTCAACAGTACTGAATATGGACAGGCCCATTTACATTCCTCTGACATCATCAATGTAACCCTTGTACCTCCCAAAGCACACAAAAAAGGCCTTCTTTGCATGAGCCACAACATCAGGTATGGAAGTGTGCTTCCCACAACTTCTGAAGCTTCCAAGTACCTGTTAATCCCTCAGTGGTCTTCTACCAACAAGACACTCAAAAACAAACACCACCTGGTTCTTTTACCAAACAAGGCACTTGCAACCAGTAATTTTGCTCGATTGGCAAAATTACTGATATCTGTTCTCCCTCCCATCAAAGGGAACCTTACCTTCGACCACATCTGTGCGAGGATTGGTTGTCTTGTCAGAAGCAGGTTCCGCTGCTTCAGTGGCCAAGGAAGTGGTTATTCGGGAAAAATCACTGGCACCCTCACTGCGGCTTGTTTCAGGCACACTTTCTCTGGAACTGAAGCGGACGCAAGAACTCGAGCGGGAGCTAAGATCCGGGCTAGTGTCAGACAGGCCTGGGATATCATCAATTTTAGTAGGGGTAACCATAAACCGGACAGAAGCCATCTTGGCAACAAAGATTGCAAAGAGAAGCAAAACCAAAACAAAAAACTCCAACCCTTTTCCTTGATCAGTTTAACCCGAAGTCACCTCAAGTCGTAAGAGGAAGATCATTCAGAAAAGTAGAGATGCCAACGATGTTATTCAATATTCTCTCATAAGGAAGATTCATGTCTACCCTGGATTCACAAACTGTTTCACACAGCGTGCTATTTTGACATCAATGCTTATTGGATGTATTTTTAGAAGTACAGCCTAAGATTGAGTGAAGGCAATATTCCATGATTCTGTAGGTTAATGTTTCACAAATGATTACGCTGAAGATTTCCATGCATCAGGCAAATAGGCCAGTTTTCTGTTCTTAAGGATAGCCTAAAGGTCAAAAAAGAAAAACGCTTGCAAATTTATCTGTCAAAGGGACACAATGCAAAAATTCCAGCTTTACTATACGTCTGTGAAAACAGCCACACAGAACCTGTTCAACGTTTCGGTTAAGCAAATGCCTTTTATCTCAGCAAAATGCAACAGGAAAAAAATATATATCTAAAGGCAAAGATCTGCAAGGTATGCCAAAATGCTAGAAAGTCTATAGTGAATGTAAGGTTATATAATCCACTTGTTTTCCATGGCGAATGTTAGGAAAAAATATATTTTTCTTTGCAAATATCCCTTATGATTCTGGTGCAGAAAAAGACAAGAGACAGAGGGAGACAGAAATGTTTTTTTTTTTTCAAACCGAAGAGGAAAAATGTCAGATTCCAGTGCAAGAACTTAAAGAAGAGAAGGCAAAGTTATCTCTTAAGGTGCAACATCAAGAACTCTTCAAACTTCCAGTTGTTTTTGAAGATCTTAGTAGAAGGAGATAACCTTTAGATGGGTCTAGTGCAAGGAAATTTTCAGTCCTCATCAAATTGTAGGATTCTGGAAAAAAAACAGTGAATATATATAGATATCAAAAAGTCTATTACATAAAATTGTACTGAGACACTGAATCGTCTGTAAAATGTCACTAACCCAAGGTAGTCCTTGACTTACAACAGTTCATTTAGTGGCCATTCAAAGTTACGACAGCACTGAAAAAATGGACTTATGACCATTTTTGCACACTTAGAATTGTTGCAACATCCCTATGATCACATGATCAAATTCAGACAGTTGGCAACTGAGTGATATTTATGATGGTTGCAGTGTCCAAGTACCATTCGATCACCTTTTGTGATCTTCTGACAAGCAAAGTCAATAGAGAAACCAGATTCACTTAACAACCATGTTACTAACTTAACAACTGCAATGATTCACTTAACAACCATGGCAAGAATGGTTTGTAAAATGGAGTAAAACTCACTTAACTGTCTCACTGAACAACAGAAAATTTGGGTTCAACTGTGGTTGTAAGTCAAGGACTGTCTGTATTATTAGTTGCTTGCTTGCCCAGCACCTCTTAAGGAAAATATTTGTAACTCAGGGTTGAAATGAGGGGTCCTTGGTGTGGTAAGAAAGATTGTAAAATGGGGCAAAAATCACTTAACAAATGTTTCACTTAGCAACAAATTGTGGCCGTTAAGTCAAGGACTATCTATACTTGGTGGTGTGTTATCCCAAGAGGGACAAAGGACCATTTCAAAACTATTACTGCAGGAGAGTTCACCAAAAAGCTAGGAACACACATTTCCAGGTCTCCAACCCACAGAATGACAGCAACGCCATTACTAGCCCACAGATTCTTGCTGCAAAAGATGGGGGGGGAGGAGCTTTGGAGGCAAAGCAAGTGGTTGTGAGAAAGCCCACCCCAATGCACCCAGACCTCTGCAGACAAGATAATGAAGCAAAGCAGACCAACTCACACACCCCAACCGTACCCTAAAGATGAGGGCCCACAGACCAATACAAAGGGGGGCAGGGGCTGCAGCGTTCAAGCCCCCGTCCAAAGCAGGGGGTCTCGCTCCTCCATACCTCAAAGCCACACAAACCCACATATACACATCCTCCGCGTGAGCGGCAAGAGGGAAAGAGCGTGCAAGAAACTCTCGGGGATACAGGTGGGAAGGCGACAGTGCGCGTGCGCCATCCTCGCGCTCTTTCTCTTCTCCCCTCCCCTCCTCCCGCTCGAGCTCCACACGTCCTTTGATGTGTAGCCCCCGGGAAAGCGGCCGTTGCTTGTTTACCTGCGGCGCGCGGCGAACCGGCTCCCACCCCCACCAACGTTCTAAAAAAAAAAAAAAAAAGGGTCTCGCCCGCGCACGCGTTCTCAAGACCTTTCGCCGTCTTGTTTGTTGGACCGTCTTAGCCAGACTGACCGGCCGGCCGGCGCGCGCAGCACACAGCGCTGCTCCCCGCACGCACGCTGGTACTGCCGCTGTCTCAGATGCTGGGAAAGGAGGGGGAGGAGGGAAAGCGGACTCTCCTTAAGTGTCCTCATCCTCTCCTCTTTCCAATGCTATTCCCCCCACCCCGACGCTTTTTTTTGTTTTTGCCACGCAAGCGCAGAAAGAAAGAGCGGTTACTGTTGCTGGGCTTTTTTTTTTTTTTCCTTCAGAGAAACGCGCGAAAGCGAGGGAGGTGGGAGGGCGGGTTTGGAACCCTTTGGAGGGCGGAGGGGGGGCGCGAAAGAGAAGGGGGGTACTGCAAACGCGCGTGGGTTGCTGGGGGTTGTAGTTTCATTAGAATGGGGGGGCTTTCTTACTTCCAAGAATGTGTCGCTGAAAGAAATTATAGCGAGAGGAGGGACTAGTGAGACTTCAGGTAAAATTGGACGAGCAACTTATGACTGAGAGCAACCTCTTTTGGTCGGCTTAGCCCCCTTTCCTCCAAATAACCACACACAGGATTCACAACTTTGTTGTATGACTTCTAAGGCATCCTTAAGCAAAGTCTGGGGCAATCTTGGCTTTTCTGCGATGCTAAGCTTGGTCAGACCTGGTTCCTCCTTGGAGGGAGAGTATTGCAAAATCTCAGGGCTGGAAATTTATATTAGAAATGGAGTGGTGTGTGTGTGTGGAGAAATCCCCAGAATGGAGCCATGGCAAATGACATCTGCATTATTACCTACATGTCACTAGGAGCAGAGCTGAAGGAGATTAGTTTTTATGGCAGTGTTTCTCCACCTTGGCATCTTGGCTAAGCTCTTCTGGCTAGGGAATTCTGGGAGTTGAGGTCCCCCCCATCTTAAAGTTGCTAAAACATTGCTCCATGGCTTGAAAGATTACTGGCACATTACAGTGTGCAAGGAAATGCAGTGATATTGCAGAGTAATGTGTGCAATCATTACGTGCAATAATATTGTAGAATAATGCAGAGTAGGCATTGCAGCAATGCAATATTAGGAAGCATTTAGCTTGAAGTGGTTAATATGTTGTAATATCACAGCCCTTTAAAAGAAAGAAAAGGCCATGGTAGCTTTGAGGGCATGTGTCCCATAGCGGCCGATGCATCTGGGAAGCCTGCAAGCAATATTAGGAGACCAATAGCTCTTTTCCATACTTGCTTCTGAGTCACTGGTGATTATTTAGGGCACATGAGATATTCCAAAAATATACCTCCCAAAATTAGTGGTCACAGAGGGTCTGATGTTAGTCTAATTCCTTTCTAAAGCCGTCAAAATTGTTGACATCACAATGGAAGACTGTTGTGGCATTTTCATTCTGTGCAAGGAAGCCCTTCCTTTTCACCCATCCCAAATAATCCTACCATTAACTTCTGTCTTGCCTTCTTTCCCCTTCTCTGGAAACCTGGGAGAGGAAAATCATATTTAACTTCATTAAATTAAATTAAATGAATAAATCAGAATTGAATTTGCTTCCCAACACTGTAAGAGGAAATCTACTGGTCAGTCTGTCTCCCCTCATATTTTTCTAGTTCTTGACCAAAATTATTGGATCCTCTTGGTGGTAAGACTGTTAGACTGACACACAAAAAAGGAAAACAATTCTGAATACATTTGGAAAGGATTCAATTTAGGGTGTCTGAATCATCTCCGCATAGGCCAGCCTGAGTCATAGTCCAGCTTATATTATAAGTTTAATAAATGGTTTTCTCCATGAAGCTTAAGGAAGTTTGCTATTCTGTTTTTCCCCCTATATTGGGAATAAAACTGTGGGCCCACGGGCCGGATGCGTCATGCCAAAACCATGCCCACCCCATTGCCGGCAATGGGAAAAAAGTCACAATATGTTGTGACATGTCACATGATGTTGCGAGTTTGACACCCCTGCCCTATATTATACTGAGAGATACTAGTTTGAGCCCAAGGACCTGAAACTAGTCTTAAGACTAGTCCTCCATGATGACCAGTTGCACCACATTGTTCCTCCTGCAAGAACTAAGCGTCTGAAGGGTGTTGGGGGAAAGATAAAGTGATACACTTTTTTTTCATATCTGTGGAAAACCTGCTTGAGGTTTCACACTCCAAAGTTATCCAACCATACTTTGGTTCTGCATAATATCCAATTCTGGCATGCCACCCCAAATATACTTGCATGGTTTCTCCCTGCTTGGAGACACAAATTGTTCCCCATTTTTTACACACCTCTGGTCAGCAAAAAAAAGCTGCATCAGACTGAGTAGCACAGAAGTGCTAGGTGCTGATTCAGCCTTGCTTAATTCACGTGAGCCTCTGCTCAAAATCTAACGGGCATCAGCCCTTCTATTTATTGTCTGTCTACACCCCCACTCTTAACTGCGGTTTCAGCAGCAGGATATGAACATGAGACATTTTAAATAGCGGTCTTTGGCTTAGATCAGCCTTTTCCAACCCCCATTTGAGGCAGGCAGTGGAAACTTAAGCAATACAAGGACAAAACAGAATTCGTAACAAGCAAGCCCCTTCAGTATTCTGCATCCATGTGATGTCAGGCAACTGGCAGCAGAAAATGACCACCTGCTGTATGGTTGTCTTGTATGGTTGATCACCCTTTCTCCAAGAGCATTAAAAGTTTCAAGAATTATGCTGCAATAAATATGTCCAAGATACAGGGTGAGGAGAATGGCAATCTCATGATAAAAAACAGGTGAGGCAAAGTTTTTTGGGTTCTCAACTATGGCACAAGTCTCACCTGCAACCAGCAGAAATGAAATCCTAAGCAGTCATTTTACATGGCTGCCCTAATTTGTTGGGGAGACCCTAAGCAGCCAGCAAAATTCAAATTGCTAAAAAAAAAACAACAACCTATATTACATGGTTACTATTGGCATAGGTTGAGAATTGGGACAATTTAGGCACTGTTCTGCTTACTTGCAAGAATATCTTCAAGCATTCCAATTCCAGGAAAGGGCAATACACTTTGTGTCTGATTCTCATTTACCCATCCAAACCTATTCTATATGGCAACTCTTCCTTGTTGGCAACTTTTCAGAATTGAAGAACACTATTAAATTTCTCTCTAGTTTTCTATTTGGTCATTGAATCTAGTTTCTCATCCCTTGGATCACCTTTGTACCTTTTGTGAAATTTGCTTCGATTTCTCTGAATCTTAAAATGTAGTACCCAGAATTGAACTCAAAGTGTGGGGGTGTCCATCCAATGCAGAATGAAGATAAATTATTACTTATCATTTGGAAAGTATACTTCCCTTGAAAGAGCCTAAAATATTTGCCCTCTTTGCATCACTATACTGCCGAGTCATGTAGTGTACTTAACTCAGACTGTTTAATTCTGATTGCTGCAGTGGCAATGTTTAGAATGCAGTATTTCAGACTAATTCTGCCAACTGCCAGCAGTTCAATCCTGACCAGCTCAAGGTCGACTCAGCCTTCCATCCTTCCGAGATCAATAAAATGAGGACCCAGATTGTTGTTAGAAAGGATTGTAAAGCACTGTGAAGCCTAAGTATAAGTCTAAATGCCATTGCTGTTGTTTATGATGAACTGCTATTCTAAAACCTTTTCCCTAAATGTTACTACCAAGCCCCATCCTATAACTATGCATTTGTTGTGTTTCTCAGATGGATGCCTTTGCATTTGTCTGTTCAATTTCATTATTTTCAAGCCATTTTTAAAAATTTTATAAGCACACTTTGGATTTTTTTGAGAGCATTTTTTATCCTATCCAATTTTGTAATATCAGTATATTTGATAAGCTTTTTTTCCATTTCCATACCTAAAACAAAAAATATTGGGGGAAAAATAGAGCTAAGGAAGGAGGACAGACCCTTATGGTAACCCACTCAATATTTCCCTACAGTTTGATGAGAAACTGTCAATGAGTGTGATTTTCAAGTCAGCATCAATCCACTTGTGCCACATAGCCAAAAGTTAGCTGGCTAGCTTAAGAACCAAAAGAATCATCCACTCAAAATACAAGTCACTTTTTTCCAGTGTTACTGATATTGATAGCCCTATCATGCTAAAAAAACAAAAACTATCCTTCTCTGGAAAATATGAAACAGACCCATCGTGCTAAAGAAGCAGAACAATGGAAAATCTCACTTTATTTCCAGAGTTACATAGCCAGAAAAACATCAATAAAATATAATTTTGTCTTGCTTGCTTGCAGGATGTCATTCATTCCCCTTCCACGGAACGCAAAGGGAATTGAGTCAAGTTTGAAAAACATCAGCAAAGAACGCAACAGTGTGGACAGCAGATCGACAGATATTCTTCGCCTTCACGGGCTTCTTCAAAGCTGCTCTCAAAGCTTATCTCGCCGCCTTTGTAACTCGGGAGGAGAATGGAGGTACATTTAAACAACAGGCCGAGGCTGCTGGGTCATCAGGACACCAAAGCGTTTCTTGATGGTGATCCTGTGTCGAGAATATTTGTCATCAGGAGAGAAGCGGGCAGGATGGGCTGAACATGTTGGCTGGCCCGACGGATCCACCTTCTACAAAGCCGTGGAGGCAAGACAAGAACCGTGTGTCAATTTCACGAAAAATGGTATATTAACTTGAAATCAACATTATTTCATCTGAAAACCATGCAGGCCCCCAACCTCTCCGACGAAATAGCTGTATGAGCATAACATAATTGAAAGCTCACTGGAACATATCCAGAACACGTGCAAAGTATTAGAAGACCATGAAAAAACAATGCTGAGATGCTCAGTAATCTGCATGAGGATTGTGCTGCAATGCTTCTCTTTAATTTAGAGAAGTATGTTCAATCACCAATCAACTGACCTCCAAAGCAAACTGGAAAGTGTTAAAAGTCTCCCTGTAGTTCTCTCTGGAGCAGGGCTTCTCAACCTTGGCAACTTTAAGACTTGTGGACTTCAACTCCCAGCTTTGCTGGCTGAGGAATTCTGGGAGTTGAAGTCCACAAATCTTAAAGTTGCCAAGGTTGAGAAGCCCTGCTCTGGAGTCTTTATTTTCACTCACAAACACACGGATCCAGCTCTGGGAAAAGGTCAGCATGTGTCCATTGGTGTTTGATTAGCATCCATCAAATGTGCTTTCTTATCAAAAACAGGTCTAACATTAGACAACCAATGACCTCCTGGGGTCATCGTTTCAGAAATATTTACTTATAAGATTCCTCAATGTCTTCAACAATGACAGAGCTTCTAATGCACTGCTTTCACTGGAAAAGTTAGGATTCATTCAGAGATGTATCTGCCTTGAAAATAGCACATGTTGAACTGAGGGGTTTTTGGTGCTCTCTGTGCTAGGTTATTTTTTTGCAGATGTTTCATTACCCAAACTGGATGACATTATCAATGCTAGATGTTCAGTGCCAGCACTGATAATGTTACCTAGTTGGATAATGAAACAACTGCAAGAAAACAACCAAGCTCAGAGGGAGCACTAAGGACCCCTCAATTCAACCCTAAGCTACAAATATTCTATATTAGTACTATGTTGAACAGTATAGCACAGGGGTCCCCACATCCCGATCCACAATCTGCAGCCTGTTGGGAACTGGGCCATACACGCAGCAGGTGAACGAAGCTTCATCTGCACATCGGCAGGATCTAGGTTGTGCACCCAAAACCATCCCTCCCATCACCCCTCCATGGAGCCAGAAAAGATGGGAACCACTGATATACGCATACCACAATCAAACATCAGCACAGGACATATTTTATGACATTTTGTATTGTGTCATAAGGATATTGTTTATGTCATAAAAAGCTTTATAACATTTGCAAAATTTCAATTCCACAGAAGTCATGAGTCCTGGATTATGGATGCATTATATAAATTAGCCTATTTGAAGTAGTTTGTTTCAAAAATTGTTGTTCCATGGTTTCCTAACGTTTTGCCCAATTAAAGGATATGGGAAAGAGTTTTAGTAGTATTGAGAATCTAATGTGGTGATTAAAATACATTGTGTGCTGCAAAGAGTCATTTTTAGTGAGATGAGAGGCTGTATGTATGTATATATGTATGTATATGTGCAGTTTATGCATCACATTAAACCCAAAATCCAGCAGCTGGATTCATGCTTTTTTTGGTTTTGGCTTAGCATGGTATGAAATTGGCTACACATTTTCAAAAAATCTTACTTCAAACACTTTTGGAACAATACTGAGCTCAGCTTGTCAGAGACTGAAATCAAAATGTAGTAATGAATAATATAATAAGTGGATATAATTACCATATTACCATTATAACACATAAATAATCCCAAAGCTAGGCAGTGACATTACATTAAGAGGTATTCTCATCATCCTATAATTATACGAGGTCCGCCCCAAAATTCGAATGACTTCCATACGACTGGTATTTCAAATGACCTGGCTCTTTGCCCAGACCTTTGAAGAAGACAATTGATGTTCCTTTCTTCCCGTCTCTTTGTCTCTGGGTTTACTTTCGTTGCCATCATTCTTCTATTGGCTTGTACTGTTTTGTTATTTTCTACTTCTCTTTGTTTAAAATATTTTAACAACTGTAAACCATCCATAGTTGGGAAGTAAATATATATATAATGTACCCTAAAAATTGGGAAGTGCGGGTTTTCTCCCACGTAGAATTTGAAGTGTCTTGGCGACGTTTCGACAAAGTCTCATTCGTCATCTTCAGGCTAGTGCTTTTGGCTTCTGCTTCTAGGAGCAATGTGTGGTCGTAACTGTTTCTTCCTTTTAACTGCCAGTGGGGGTTTGAACTGATTGGCTGGGAGAACATAGCCAAGCTCATATATAATGTACCCTAAAATGTGAAATCACAGCTGCAAGTCTTTAGCTGCTGTTGGCCTTCATATGTATCAAGTTCTTTCCCCAAACCTAGGATGTTGTAATATATGTGTGGATCCAAGTAGTGCGGCCTTTTGCAATTGACAGATAGAAATTTGGTCAATGTGTACAGTTTCTAAGGGCCATCCAAGATTTTTTGGTCTGGCACCAAATGTGCTGATAACTATTGGGGCCAACACGGCCAGCTTATGCTATAATCTTTCAATTTTGATTTTCAAATCTTGTTACTTTGTGATCCTCCCCAACTCTTTGTCTTCTCTTCTACTATCCCCTGGTACTGTCACATCAATTATCCACATTTTCTTCTTTTCAACCACAGTTAAACATGGTGTGTGGTCAAGACTATATCTGTTTGTGTTCGGATTTATTAATACATTATAAATTATTATTGGTGCATCTTTTGCAAGCCTTAATATCACAAAACAAACATGAATGTTACGGCTCTAACCACTGAGTTGCATATTTGTACTTTCGATCTCTTTTTATCAGTTTTGCTTTAGGAGTGTGAAAAATTCTATAGGATACAGTAAATGAATATTCCATTCCCAAATCTAGATAATGATCCCATTCTAACTTTTTTTCACACTGGTTTCTATATTTCTCAGTTTTTTCCCCTCCAGGCTAAAGACCTGGAAGAGCCCAAAAAAATAATTATCCTAGTTTTAAATTGAACAAAAAATATTCCCATATTAAATTCTGCAAATCCAGCTGCATATGGAGATCATTCTCTCCACCTCCCTTTACTTCCCTAAAGATGATTAAGAGAAATAGTATGGAAAGAAGATTGTGTTTGCAGCCGCACCAAATGCATGAAGATTAGCTGCAGGGTGTCAAAACACAAAACAGGCCAACCATTCAGGCAAATTGCTAAATGGCCATGGGAATTATATTTCCATGGCCCTTTATATTGGTCACCGTATTATATAATCATATTGGTCACCATATTATATAATCATGTTGGTAACCATATTATAGAAAAGAGTAGATATTCTGGAAAGAGGGTAGAAAAGGGGGGAAAAGGATGATTAGAGGCCTGGAGATTAAAACATATGAAGAACAGTTGCAGGAATTGGATTGATCCAGTTTAATGAAAAGCAGGACTCGAGATGACATGACAGCAGTGTTCCAATATCTTAGGGGCTGCCACAAAAAAGAAGGGGGTCAACCTATTCTCCAAAGCACCAGAAGGCAGGATAAGGAGCAACGGATGGAAAGAAATCAAGGAGAGAAGCAAACTAGAACTTAAGAGAAATTTCCTGGTAGAACAATTAATCAGTGGAACAACCTGCCTCCAGAAGTTGTGCATGCTCCATCTGGACGCAGTGTTTCTCAACCTTGACAATTTTAAGGCATGTGGACTTCAACTCCCAGAATTCCACAGCCAGCAATGCTGGCTGTGGAATTCTGGGAGTTGAAGTCCACATGCCTTAAAATTGTCAAGGTTGAGAAACACTGATCTGGAGGCTTTCAAAAACAGACTGGACAACCTTTTGTCTGAAATGGTCTAGAGTAGACTCTAAGGTCTCCTGCTTGAGCAGATGGTTGGACTAGAAGACCTCCAAATCTCCCTTCCAACTCTGCTATTCTGTTCTTTTCTGTTCCAATCAAGTCTTACCTTGAGAGTGTAGATTCTCTCCCCTTGTTCAGTGATGTAGTAGTGCAGAAACATTGTGACCAAGCTGCAACCGCAAAGCCGTTGAGGTTATTTATTATGAAGCCGCACTTCTTCTGCTACTCCGCGCACACACACGTGCATACCACCACTTCCGGGATACCGCTCCACTTTAACCTTCCAAAGAAGAACCGCCCAAGAAACAGAGCATTCTGGGTCTTGTCGTTTTATTAGTCTGAAGCTCCACGAATCACGTTACTGTCTGGCTCGCAGTGCTCTCCTGGAAGTTGTAGTCTCTTCCCTCAATGAATTCTGGGAACGGTAGTCGTTCTTCTCCGCGCAAGCCTAGTTTTGTAGAAAGCGTTGTCACTGAGGATGTTCGCTTTTTGGGAGGTTTTCGCTCAGGTTTTTGTTTGACTTGCTAAGAAAACAGAGTTGCCGCATTAAAAAAAAAAAGCAAGTTGCATAACAAGCAACACTTGGCACTTCCAAACTATCGATGGGCATAATTTTCGTGAGATTTGTAGATCACCGATGCTGTTGCCTAGCATAATGGATGAAGAAGGACGGAGGGACGATAATGATCTCAAAACAGAACCAAAACGGACCCACGTGGTGTCCTGATTTGCAGCTGTGCTAACACATAGAATAATTTTACCCTTGTTTGTTTAATAAAGTGCAGCGGTTTGAGTTCATGCGCATACTAAGCCCGCACCAAATTATCATGTCTTGTGTTTAGACATCACAGTAACTCACAAGCCACTCAACAGATGTTTATGTTATGTGCATTTTGGGTAAGCCCCACCCATGGAGGTTCTGTAAGGATCACTAAATTATGGAAGCTGGAAAACTGGATTTGTTGACTAAACCATCCTGGCTTAAAGTGTTGTGTGAACCCACCACTCTAGCACACTATTTCTCAAACCTGACAACTTTTATGCTGTGTGGACTTCAGCTCCCAGAATTGCCCAGCCAGCAATTGAAGTCCACACATCTTAAAGTTACCACATTTGACAAACATTGTCATAACAGATGATGAATTTTAGTAGACAAAAAGGAGAGAAGCAATAGCTGTATTTTAATATTGTCGGCTTTTTGCAGAAGCTAGCTTAGTTCAAACCTTTGACTGTTTTGGAAAATAAAATTTGGATGACAGCATCTAATTTGTGACAACCCATTGTTTGATCAAAGAGAGGAGAAGAATATCACATTTCCAAGCAGTCAAATGAAATAAATCTTAGATCATTCTCCAGCTCATCTTTCTGCCCTGTTGTAGAATAAAGCTGGAACACATCTAGAAGTCAATTTTCTCTTAGGTGTCACCAAAAACCAGCACCCCATTTCCAATGTGTGACCTGGGAGCAAACCCTCTCAGAGAAGGCTTTATTGATATTTTCTCCAAACTACATTTCTCAAAATTCTGTTAATAGAGGCCATATGACAGTTAAACAGTTTCAAACTGGTTTACATTGTAAGTGTCTAGGCTGCCCTCAAGGGGATAACATGTGCCTACAATTCACTGCCTGATGTCAGAAGAGACATCATGTATCAAACTGCACCTCACAAACAGAAACTATACTCACCCCCTTGCTGTTTAGTTTTGGTAAACTGGACTTAGATCATATTTGGGGAAAGGTATGTAACTTTATAGGGCTCCTGTGTGATTTTTTTTTAAAGGTCTCAGCTAAAGGAAGGATTGTCAGTTGACCCAAAAGTAATTTCTAAAACTTGCTTCTTTACCTTCATAAGAGCTGTGTTGTGTACAGGCAACATCAGGCATGAATCTTAATCATGGAACCCAATAGTTTATTGTAACCTATTCCTGTTTACAGGTTAAGAGGTAAAAGAGATAAACGCCCTTAGGAAGTATTGTTGAGATGGAGTAGAACGTTCCTTCTAGCAGAAGGAACCATGTTATCTGAAAGTATTTTCCATTATGTTGGCATAATGGAATATTATATTTGATAAATACAGAGGCACTGTATGAAAATTCAGGTCTGATCTGCAGGTAGAACTTTAAACTTCCTCCCCCTTATTAGAACCACCAAGACATCCAAGTTCTGGAACCGTTATTCAACCTTTGCACCTAGAGTCAAGTCAACAATGAACGATCTTCTTGGAAACCAGATGCCGGCCTCATGAATTTCCCAGAAGACCCAGCATCCAATCCACTTCCATTAATGCTGTTACAGCAAGACCTCACAGAGACCAAAGGGCTGCCAGCTCAATTTGCTTAAGATTCTTTCTCCTATAGGATCATGACCTCCCAGAATCATACCCAGGCCCCTGGCCTCTCATCCTGCCCTCCAAATGTTCCTTCACTGCTCCTGCCAGCTTTTCCTGGGGCTGCTTTACTGGTGACCTCAGCTGACACCCCAGGAAGCAAGCTGATCATCAAACTGAAACGTGAAGGACCACTTATGGGAGGCAGTGAGGAGCTGCCCCGAACTCAGACTTTCTTCCTGACAGGGATGCCATTGGGTTGGGCCACCCACCGCCGGGATGGGCCTGGTGGTCCTGGCATCCGCACTGTGTTGTTGACGAAAGCCGGTGAGGAGCCAGGTGGTCGGAAAACCAGAGCACCTGAGGCTGTCCCATCTGCACAAGGGTCACCTTCCAGTGACACCTCTTTTGCTTGTACCTCCAAAGGAGTTTATGAGAATTACCGGCGCTGGCAACGCTACAAGGCTTTGGCGAGGCACCATTTCCCAGCCACACCTGATGCAGAAGCTCTTGCTTGTTTTTTCATGTGAGGATCCTGGTGGGCAAGATCCATAGGTTGGAAAGCTGATCTTGTCTTGGGATGATAAGATATAGACAGGGTTCAGCCAATATGCCAAATCCTAAGAGAATGTATTAGATTCTGATTTAGCTTGTTGGGTGAACCCAGCTATATAGTAGACATCGTGGTTTTGTGACTTCTGATAAATATTGAGCAAAATATGAACCTAGACTATAAAATGGGACTAAGACACTTAAAATTAAATTGTCCTTCACTGGGACAAAATGCCAAGTTTAGAGCAAATCCTATTTTTCAAAAAATGCTCAGTTCAACCCGTTATAGAAAAATAAGACTCGAGGGAGGGAAATGGCTTGGCCCAAAGCAATATGACTTTGGTAGCAAACTAAGAACTGGTTAGCTCCAAATCTCAAATTGTGAAGCCTGAATGTAAACTTAGAGAGTCAGATTTACAGAGATTTTCATTTTATCTCCACAGCAAGAGGTCCATCCAAAATTTCAGATCTATGAGTTTAAGGATAGACAACCAGAAGATGTTTGTTTCTTTGATTAATTTATATTCCACCTTTCTCCTTCAGCAGCCAAGCGGCATCAGTAGTAATCTTGCCTTCAGATTTATCCTCCCAACAATTCTATGAGGTATCTTGGTCTCAGAGATGTTGTTTTGTTCATCACAGGACATATTTACTTACGCTTAACTGAATAATCTTGGGTGATCTTTCTTTCCTCCAGTGTTTAGACCATAAAATAATCATATAGCCTGGAGCAGCAAATACGTGGTTGTCTAGTTTATGTTTAACACAGCCAACATCTAACCCAGAGTCAATAAGTTTTGTATCAGAGTCGATATTTAAACCTGAAATTTCTAGTCTCACCACTATTCTAAGCTAGGCTGTTTAAATTCAGGCTACAGCTACATCGCTAAATATGCTTGTGTCAAATGTTTGTGTGATGTCAAGAAACAAAGCGGAATCAAAATTAAAATCAACACACACACACACACACACACACACACACACACACAAAGTTTCTAAAAATTCTCTTAGGTGCTGCAAAGTTATATTCTGCTTTTCCTCATAGGGCTGTCTTTGTACAATCTGTTGCTAACTTCCCCCTCGTCTTTTTCCTATCGGTTTTTTTTAAGTGCATCTCAAAGTGTTGGTTTCTTCGCCCCTTGGGACTCTCTTCTTGTTTTGTGCACTTATATCAATTACACTTCTATCACAGCACCGTAACCACTGAGCCACACTATTGGAGAGGCCAAGACGCTGAGAAGGTACTTTGAGGGGGTCTTGAAGATGAAGGCTTGGGGAAGGAATGGTGGGGGGGAGGATGGAGAGTTGTAAGTCATGTGGTGGGAGATGCTACAATGGGCAATGGTACCTCATTACAGTGGAGAGGGCTGTTCAGAATTCGGAAATCTTGTTGATACACAATATTGCCATCCTGCCCTACAGCCCTGTCCTCCGTTCACTGGCCCGCCTTCGTCCCAACATGACCCTAGAGGATGGGGTCCCTCGTGCTGTGCAGGAGTGGGAGCACAGCAGCAATTTTGAACGCATGATCTTCTATGAAATGGCAGAAAAGTGAGAATTGGCTCCACCTGTCCCTTTTAGTATTCCCCCGAGGCCCTCAATGTATGTTACGCATATCTGGTGTGGGTTTAAGATGGTTGACCCCCTACTCAGTCTTCTTCATCTCCATCTTTTCCCAGGTTCATGGAATTTGAAGCCGAAGAAGAACAGCAGATCCAAAAGATCAAACTCTTGGCCACCTGTTCCCAGTTCCAAAACCCAGTCCCCAAACCCACCAAGCCACCAATGTCCCCCGCTCCTGAGTCTGGACATCAGCAAGGTACTGCCTATCCTCCATCATCAGCTGTTTGAGCAAATGGTTTATTCACTCAGGGAAGCCACTCGGAGAATTACCCAGGGTCAGTCAACAAGAGGCATGATGGGAAAATAATAATAATAATAGTAGTAGTAGTAAAGTTGGAAGGTACCTTGGAAGTCATCTAGTCCAACCCCCAGCTCAGGCAGGAAACCCTATACCATTTCAGACAAATGGCTGTCCAGTCTCTTCTTAAAAACTTGCAGTGTTGGAGCATTCACCTCTGGTTAATTGTTTTAACTGTCAGGAAGTTTCTCCTTAGTTCTAGGTTGCTTCTCTCCTTGATTAGTTTCCATCTGTTGCTTCTTGTCCTGCCTTCAGGCGCCTTGGAAAATAGCTTGACTCCCTCTTCTTTGGGGAAGCCCCTGAGATATTGGAACACGGCTATCATGTCCCCCCTTGTCCTTTTCTTCATTAAACTAGACATACCCAATTCCAGCAGCCGTTCCTTATATATTTTAGCCTCCAGTCCCCTAATCATCTTTGTTGCTCTTCTCTGTACTCCTTCTAGAGACTCAACATCTTTTTTACATCACGGTGACCTGTTTGGGGCCCTGTTTGCAGTGAGACTCTTTTTTTTTTTGCCCTGTGAAGTGGGTTCATGGGTAATGTAGTTGGCTCGATTTAGAATGACAGCTAGTCCTTGATTTATGATCGGTCACTTAGTAGCCATTCTGCAAAGTTACAACAGACCTCAAAAAAGATACTTATGACCCAGTTCCAAAATTGCAATAGCTGACTCCCTCTATTCCCCACCCCATGGTCATGTGACTGCATTTTGGGCACCTGGCAGCCAGACAACATTTATGGCCGTTCCCCATATCCTGCGGTCATGTCCACCAAAACATAACATTTTTGCGGACAATCTGTGCTGACTTCCAGTTTGGGACAAAAACGCTCCATAACAAACAATGGGTTTGCTTTGCAACCATTGTGCTCATGTAACAACAGCCACAAAAAAGGCAGCGAAAAGAGGTCCAGTCACATACAGTATTAACCTACCTTACAACCATCATGACTTAACGATCCTAATGGGCAGATTGTAAATTGAGGACTACCTGTAGTATGTATGAATCCAAGCAATGGCCTTGGTAAAACATGGTTTTATGATCAAACTACAGATAGTCCTCTACTTACAACCATTCATTTAGTGACTGTTTGAAGTCACAGCAGCACTGAAAAAACGGACTTGCGTTTTTCACACTGTTGCAGCATCTCCATGGCTCACAAACAGTAACTGCGAGTGGGACCTTGGAGTCCTAGTGGACAATCTCTTAAATATGAGCCAGCAGTGTGTTGTGGCAGCAGCCCAAAGAGCTAACACAATCCTTGATTGTATAAACAGAGGCATAGAATCAAAATCACATGAAGTATTAGTACTGTTTTATAAAGCCTTAGTAAGGCCACACCTAGATTACTACATCCAGCTTTGGTCACCATATTACAAAAAAGATGTTAAGACTTTGGAAAAAGTGCAAAGAAGAGCAACTAAGATGATTAAGGGGCCTGGAGACAAAAACACATGAAGAACAGTTGCAGGAATTGGCTATGGCCAGTCTAGAGGAAAAAAAAGGACTAGGGGGGACATGATAGCAGTATTCCAGTATTTGAGGGTCTGCCACAAAGACGAGGGGGTCAACTCATTTTCCAAAAGACCCAAAGGCAGGACAAGAAACAATGGATGGAAACTAATTGAGGAGAGAAGCAACCTGGAATTAAGAAGAAACTTCCTAATAGTGGGAACAATTAACCAGTGGAAGAGCTTGCCTTCAGAAGTTGTGGGTGCTTCATCACTGGAGGTTTTTAAGAAAAAACTAGACAGCCACCTGTCTGAAATAACAATAGAGTTGGAAGGGACCTTGGAGGTCTTCTAGTCCAACCCTCTGCTCAGGCAGGAAACCCTATACCATTTCAGACAAATGGTTGTCCAGATGATATAGGGTCTCCCACTTGAGCAGGTGGTTGGATTAGAAGATCTCCAAGGTCTATTCTGATTGATTGATCGAAATTCAGACACTTGGCAACTGGCTTGCATTTATGATGGTTGCAATGTCCCAAGGTCATGTGATCACCTTTTGCAACCTTCTGACAAGCAAAGCCAATGGAGAAGGTAGATTCATTTAAGAACCGTGTTATAGCTTAACAACGGCAAGAAACTATAGCCAGAAAGATTATAAATAGGGGCAAAACTCAGGTAACAAGCGTCTTGCTTAGCAAGAGAAATTCTGGCTTAATTGTGGGCGTAAATTGAGGAATACCTGTACATGTGGATTATAAACCTGCCCAGCTACAACAAAAGCATATAATAATAAAATACTATTATTGATAAAAGCTGAAGTAAACCATGACTTAGTACCATATGCAAGCACAAGGTCTCCAAGTAACCACTAGGTGACATCATTTTCCATATTGTATTGCTGCTGTCTGGTGGTTACCCAGATTGCTGCAGCTTGAAGATGGTAGGTAACTTTATTGGACCCACCCATTAATTATGCTTCTAGCAGGGAACGCTTAAAGCACTTTGTATCTGAATTGAAGAGCAGAGTAGGACTCCAGTGCATACATAGCCATGAGGACTATTAGCATTGTCTCAGTGTTTATGATTACAAATGTGAACCAGGCTTTAGTCTCCATGCTTTCCTGGATATGTGTTTATAGTGATCCACTTTGCAATCCTGGGGGGGGGGGAATGTTTCTCTAAGTAATAATAATAATAATAATAATAATAATAATAATAATAATAGTAAAGTTGGAAGGGACCTTGGAGGTCATCTAGTCCAACCCCCTGCTCAGGCAGGAAACCCTATACCATTTCGGACAAATGGCTGTCCAGTCTCTTCTTAAAAACTTCCAGTGTTGGAGCATTCACCGCTTCTGGAGGCAGGTTGTTCAACTGGTTAATTGTTCTGTCAGGAAGTTTCTCCTTAGGTCTAGGTTGCTTCTCTCCTTGATTAGTTTCCACCCGTTGCTTCTTGTCCTGCCTTCAGGTGCCTTGGAAAATAGCTTGACTCCCTCTTCTTTGGGGCAGCCCCTGAGATATTGGAACTCTGCTATCATGTCCCCCCTCATCCTTCTCTTTGTTAAACTAGACATACCCAATTCCAGCAGCCGTTCCTTATATATTTTAGCCTCCAGTCCCCTAATCATCTTTGTAGCTCTTCTCTGCACTCTTTCTAGAATCTCAAGTTCTTGATGTGATGTGTTTGGGATATATAAAGTATGCTCAACAGCCTCCTTTCCAATTCGCTTCTCTTTTTAATACCCTACAAGGAATCTGAAAAAATCCCTCATTCTGAGCTGCCGCAATGCGCAAAGTGTAAGAATTCCAGACATTTTAAAAATGCTGTTGCTAAAGCACAGCAACAGCTAGCACGCATTACACCAAAGGTCATTATGCCGATGGAACACATTGTGTGTACATGTGGGAATTTTGTAAAGTTGCTTCTATCAACCTGAGTTATGGGAAGACACTAGATAGGGACTGGAGTCGTTAGAATCTTGGCTCCTGTGTGTCTCTGCTTCCCAACACTGCTATGGCTTGCTGAGATATGAGTTTAAGCTAGCATGCCTTTTTTTGTGTACAATCATTAGTACAAACCCAGACCCGTCTTTGCCTAGCCTTCTCTAACCCGATTCCCTCTGGATGTAGTGGGACTGCAACTCCCAGGATTCTCAGTGAGAATTGGGAATTCCCACCCTGTTCAGATGCTATAGATAAGTGAAAACTGATTTAGGATTTCCCTGGACAGAAACTAATTGGATCTCATCCAATTGGAGAAGCGTCAGTGATTCTTTTCAATGACCAATCCAAATGAAGAAAAGGAGCATTTCAAACAGTAGCCTTGAAAACTGCTGAAAATTCTTCCACCTTCTTCTCATCTAGTTGCTCCCTGGGGCCGTCCCCTAGAAATTATAGGTCCAGAATGGGACAACTTGTCACAGTGAGCTTGCTGTGGTCAACTCACTGAGGGACAATTCAATAGATACAAACGTTAAATTAATTTCGACGGAACTGTGGCCAATAATAATAAAACAAAGGAAGTCAATCCAGAAAGAATAGAAATAGAGTAGAGTAGAGTAGAGTAGAGTAGAGTAGAGTAGAATAGAATAGAAGAATTGGAAGGGACTTTAGAGAATTTCTAGTCCAACCCCCTACTCAGGCAGGAAACCCTATACCAGTGATGGCGAACCTTTTAGAGACTGACTGCCCAAAAACCACCCCGCCCCGCCCCATCCCGCTTACTCTGCCCCTGCCCCCAGTCTGCTCCGCCCCTGCCCCGGCCACCCGCAGGGCCACTCACCGCCTCCACAACCTGCTGCAGATTGCCCAGGCGGCCCAGCAGTGTCATGGCGGCCATGCCCTCCGCCCACACCCTGCAGCATCATCTGTGTGCAATGGAGTGTGAGGGTGGAGTCTTGCCCCAGCTGCCCAGCTCCATGTGCTTGACTGCGCTGCTCTGCATGGGCCGTGCTCGGGGGCGACTCTCCTCAGGGGGCTGTGGGAGAAGGTGGGGCTGGGACAGCACATGTGCCCAGAGAGGGTTCCAAGTGGCGCCTCTGGCATGCGTGCCATAGGTTCGCCGCCACTGCCCTATACCATTTCAGAGAAACAGTTGTCCAATCTCTACCTAAAAACTTCCCGTGTTGGTGCATTCAGAGACAAGTTGTTCCACTGATTAATTGTTCTAGCTATCAGGAAATTTCTTCTTAGTTCTCGTTGCTTCTCTCCTTGATTAGTTTCCATCCATTGCTTCTTGTCCTGCCTTCAGGCACTTTGGAGAATTGCTTGATTCCCTCTTCTTTTGGCAACCCCTGAGATATTGGAGCACGTCTATCATGTCACCCCAGGTCCTTCTTTTCATTAAACTAGACATACCCAATTCCAGCAGCTGTTCTTTATATGTTTTAGCCTCCAGTCCCCTGCTCATCTTTTTTGCTCTTCTCTGTATTTACAAGAGTAAATACAAGAGTTACTATAATTTCTGTGAAAACGTGGTCCCCAATAATAAAAGTAACTGAATGAAAATGGTTAATACAGTATTGAATTGTCCTACGGCGAGTTGTCACACTATGAGTTGGCCATGGTAAGTTGGCCATGGCCAGTTGTCCTAGACCCTTGTAGGTCAACTGTAGGACTGAGTAGGCCGTATCATTCTGTTTAAGGGGAGTGGCAAAAGTATGCCTGTGGGTTTTCTGCAGAATTGACTCCCCAATCCCTCTTTTCCCAAAAAGTATACATTCCAAAGAAATCAGCTTCCAAAAGCCGACAGCCTCGACGCCGTCAGAAGCGCCCACCCAGTACTTCCAACCCAGGAGCACCCAGGGAGATCCCTGCTGAGGCCGTGCACCAGTATGCTGAGATCATGGAAGGACTAAACACCAGCTGGGAGGAAGACGAAGCTGAGAAGAAAGAACAAGGGATGCGCCGAGACGCCCAGGACCAGGAGGAAGGGGTGTTCCCAGACCCTGGCCTGCTTCAGTATATTGATCAGTTGTGTGATGATGAAGAATTTGTTTGTAAGGTAACGAAGAACGTCCAACAGCAGGGAGATTTGCTCCTGTGAGCTGTGGCATTCTTCTGCCTCATTTTTTGATTTCTTTCTCTTGAGAATTCCCAGTATTCTTTTAAAATGTGGGTTGAACATCATAAACACACAGTTAGATAATTTTAATTTGTAAACAGGGCAATGATGATGGTGCTAATGGCCATCAGCAGCTATCCTTTCTCTCTTCCCCAAAGAGTTGCCAGACAGCAAGGAAGATGGAAAGGCATAGACCAGGGGTGTCAAAACTCAATTTCATTGAGGGCCGTATCAACATTGCGGTTGCCCTCGAGGGGGCTGGGTGGGTGTGGCCAGGGTGGGTGCAGCCTACTGGGTGGGTGTGGATGGAGTGGGTGTGGCCTATTGGGTGGGCATGACTAGTTCTACATCGTTCACGTCAAGGGTGCCTGTGGGGGCCTGGGTAGGAGTGAGACAGATCTGAGGATCTCTGGCAGAAGGGGGTGGGACCGGGGCAAGGGCCAAGGCACGGTCTACTGGAGGAGCCTCACTGTTCCTCTCAGGCCATGCATGGGAGGGGGCTTATGGAGCTAAGACTGAACGCGTTTCAGCATAGATGGCCACCACAAAATTGTACATTGGCTCCCGGCCGACCTGGTCCAGGGCCAAGGAAGCGGGGGCCGTTCTCTCACTGTTTACAGGATGGCTTTGCGGGCCACATGAAACCACTTTGTGTGCCGCATCCGGCCCCCGGGCTTTGTGTTTGACATGTCTGGCATAGACCATTGGACCCTCATCAGCAGATTAGCTCTGTTGCCTTAACCCAGGGGTGTCAAACTGCCACCCCGTGGGCCGGATGCGTCATAGCGAAACTGCGCCCACCCCATTGCCGGCAATGGGAAAAAAGTCACAATACATCACGACACATCATGTGACATTGCAAGTTTGACACCCATGCCTTAACCAAACTGTTTTTGCTCACGAAAGACAGTAACCTACTGCAAGCAGCCATCGGTTTCTTGAGCAGTGCTATTCCAAATGGGGATATAATTGTGAGCCTCCCTTTACCGAGCCATTTCCACATGAGTCTTGGCTTAACTCCAAGTTGGAAAATGTTCCCTTAAGGCCAAATACTCGTTTTAGGACTCTTGAGAACTAAAAGGGATGGAAGAATGCCTCCATGATGTCATCATAAGGGAAGAAGCTGAAATATTCAAGCTTTTTTAAGTTTAGGGCCTGCGGAGCTTATTTTAAAGAGTCACGATGGCACAGTGGTTACAGGCTAACTCTGCCCACTGCAGGAGTTTGATCCTGATCAGCTGAAGGTTGACTGAGCCTTCCATCCTTCTGAGATCAGTAAAATGAGGACCCAGATTGTTGGGGGCCATATGTTGACTCTGTTAACCGCTTAGAGCAGTGTTTCTCAACCTTGACAATTTTAAGGCATGTGGACTTCAACTCCCAGAATTCCACAGCCAGCATTGCTGGCTGTGGAATTCTGGGAGTTGAAGTCCACATGCCTTAAAATTGTCAAGGTTGAGAAACACTGGCTTAAGAGAGTGCTGTTAAGCACTATGAAGTGGTATATAAGTCTAAGGGCTATTGCTATTAAAGGGAACTATGTACTCTAAGCTTGGTTGTTTTCTTGCCGATATTCCATTACCCAAACTAGGTGACATCATCAGAGTACCAACAGCACTAATGATGTTCCCTAGTTGGGTAATGAAACGTCTGCAAGAAAACAGCCAAGCTCAGAGACCACCAAGGATTTATTAAACTAATACAGGTTGCAATCTCTTCTGCCAACCAATTTCTCACTTCTTGTTGCTGCTTGCTATCGTGAATATAATTGTGTTCATACCAGTGAGTTTCATGATGAGAATTTGATGCCTTTTTGTGGTTATCCTCCACCTGGCCTAGGATGGCATTCTCTTCTCTCTGGCAGGTGGAAGCTGTTATCCACCCACAATTTATGGCTGACTTACTATCTCCAGAGAAAACCCAAGATCCCTTGAGCCTGGTGGAAGAGTTAGCAGAGGAATTAAACCTGACCCCTAGCCAGGTAATACAAGGAAATGAAATTTGAATGTGGGGGGGGATTACAATCCTGCAGTGGGGAGGGCATGCAGAAGAGGATCGGAAGCAATGGTGCCATTCTGAGTGCAGAGAAGAACAACAAAGATGATGAGGACACTAGAGGCTAAACATATGAAGAACGGTTGCTGGAATTGGATATGTCCAGTTTAATGAAAAGAAGGACTAGGGGTGACATAATAGCAGTGTACCAATATCTCAGGGGCTGCCACAAACAAGAGGGGGTCAACCTATTCCCCAAAGCACCTGAGGGCAAGACAAGAAACAATGCATGGAAATTAATCAAAGAGAGAACAACCTAGAACTAAGAAAAAAATTATTGACAGTTAGAACAATTAATAAGTGAGTGGAACAACTTGCCTCCAGAAGTTGTGGATGCTCCAATACTGGAAGTTTTAAAGAAGAGATTGGACAATCATTTGTCTGGTATCGGGTTTCCTGCCTGAGCAGGGGGTTGGACTAGAAGACCTCCAAGGTCCCTTCCAACTCTGCTTACTCTGTTCTGTTCTGTTCTATTCTAAATTTTAGATCTTAAGATTTAGTATTTTTATGCTGAAGCTGCTGGTAAGGGCCTTTGTATGTATTCCTGGGGTTTAAGTGCTATTTTTAATTCAAAAAGTAACGTTCATTTTTAAAGTGAGAACAATAAAATGACTATCTGTAATTAGGCATATCTGGGTACACCCTCTCCGGCTGTCCAGAGTTAAAAAATTAAAGGGGAAAAAAGATGAACTAATAGGCAATTTGTGAAATCCAGCTGTAGCTTGCCTGTCATCCAGATATTGAAAATAGACACTTGTGACTCTGCAAGTGTTAATTTGGGAGATTCTCAGTTATGGATAAATAGATATTTGTCCTGCAGTTCGATTCCAGTTTAAGACCACCGCATGGAATAAATTCTGTATCAGAGTTTGAGCAGATTTATAGATCAATTCAGATGGAATTGGCTACAGAAATTTTATTTTCTATTGAGGCTCCTGGATTCCCTAGTCTTGTGCAAATTGATATCAATCAGAATAGAGCTGGAAGGGACCTTGGAGGTCTTCTAGTCCAGCCCCCTGCTTAAGTAGGAGACCCTATGGAATTTGAGACAAGTGGCTATCCAGTCTCTTCTTAAAAACCTTCAGTCATGAAACACCCACAACTTCTGAAGGCAAGTTGTTCCACTAGTTAATTGTTCTCGTTAGGAAGTTTCTCCTTAATTCCAGGTTGCTTCTCTCCTTGATTAGTTTCCATCCATTGTTTCTTGTCCTGCCTTCTAGTGCTTTGGAAAAGAGATTGTCCCCCTCCTCTCTGTGACAGCCCCTCAAATATTGGAACACTGCTATCATGTCACCCTTGGTCCTTCTCTTCATTAGACTAGCCACACCCAATTCTTACATCATTCATATGTTTTAGCCTCCAGGCCCCTAAACATCTTTGTTGCTCTTCTCTGCACTCTTTCCAGAGTCTCAACATCTTTTTTATAGTGTGGTGACCAAAACTGGATGCAGTATTCTAGGTGTGGCCTTATTAAGGTTTTGTAGAATTGTACTAGTACCTCACATGATCTTGATTCAATCCCTCTGTCTCTATCTTCAGTTAACTGAGAAGAGACTTCTGGCACTATCGGAAGAGGAAAGAGAGCCTTCTGTCTATCCTACATCCCATTCTGATTCCACTCCATCACAATCTGAGGAAGAAGATGAGGTCAGTGGTAATGGCAAAGGAGAAGACATGTTGCGACAGGCTGTAAAAAGGTCTTCCATCAACAAGGGCGCCAGAGCCAGTCAATTAGAGTTGACCACCTCCATTGTCAGTTCTCCACTGGCTTCTAACTCACAACAAAAAATGGGAGACCGAGAGTTTCTCCCAAAGACTGGCAGAGCAAGCTTATTTCCTCGTGAATATTGCAATCATGGCTCTCAGGAGGGGAATTTACTATCCACCTTGAAGAATTCAGAGGAAAGAGAGACGCAGAAATCCCAGGAAAAAGATCTAATTATGAGTAATGGTAATGAAACTCCAACTCAGACCCAGTGGACCTTTCCAAGTGTGAAAGGAAACAACACCCTTAGTAGTCATTTAGCATCACCAAGGCATAGTAGAGCAAGGCCAGAAATTGTAAGACTCGTCTCTTCTGGTAATGCAAAGCAAGATATCAGCCAGGAACAAAAGAAGAAGGATCAAGCAGAGTCCCCTAAGACTACAGAGAAGGGCAGCCATGGAATCATAGCACCTGTGAAGAATGGAAGTCAGACAATTTGGAATAATGTAAAATCAACCCAGGATGGTAACCAACAAGGAGAAGTGAAAACAATATGGGCAGCACAAGTGTCTTCTTCAAAACAGGCTGAGCATAATAAACAAGACAATATGTTGCTAGTAGGGAACTGCAAGGGAGAAAAGCATCTAAAATTGAGTTTCAGTGGACATAGAGAATTGAATGAACAGGTCATAAATCAACCTCAGAGTCAAGAAGATGGGGGATTTGAAAGTCCTGTAAGTAAAGCAGAGCTAGACTACCAGGAAAGAAAAACAAGATCTCATCCGGACACTCAAAGCAAAGTCAGCAGTCAGGAAGTCTTTCAGTTTGAACGTGGTAAACAAGAGAGTTGCCAGGGAGTAGTAGGCAAAGATCAATACCAGATCCAGGGACTTCAGAAATCTAATGTTATTGCAGTTCAGTTTGAAAATGTAAATCCTTGTGGTCGAAGTATAGCAAGTCAAGACAGACTAATACCAGCTCTTTCAGGAACTGGTCACAAACCTATTGGCCAAGGAGCTAAGACCGTATCTCAGCGAAAGGCCTACACTAATGTAAAGCAAATGAAGACCATGCCTATAAAAAGCAAAAGCCAAGTGAGAAGCATAAGGTTTCCTGTTGATAACTTAGCACTATACAAACAGTTGAATTGTGTTAGACAAGATGGCCAACAATCAACTGAACTAGCTGGGTTGGAAACTCATCAAGAAACTAATTTAAAACCAAGTGTTGAGTTGGGCAGAAAAAATATGCAGCCATTGTGTTTAGGGGGTTCGAGTGAGGGAAGTAAGGTGGAAGACCAGTTACAAGGTGGAGATTCTGAGCACCCGCCGTATTTCATTTTTTCTGAGCATTTGCCACCATCTTTGATTGTCCAGAGTGGCCTTGAGAAACTCCGGGAGTCCCAGGGACCATTCTCAGATCAGGATAAGGTCACTCCACAGATGGAAAAGCTTTCAAATGACCAATGCCTAAAACCCACTTTAAATCCTTCCAGCTATAACTCTAGGAGCGAGGCTGATGGAGAGAACAGTGGTCCCCATGGAGTTCATACCTCTGTACCCACTAGTGCGTTTCCACCACCCCTTAGCCTCCAAGGCAATAGCAGTCATGGAAACATTGATTTCAACCCTACAACTCTAAGAAGTGAATCCAAAGTCTACTGGGAGCCAGTAACTCCAGAGAAGGAAATGAGTAACTGGAATCAGCTAGGAGGTGAACTGGTCAAGGCAGTCACTGTGATGAACGTTGTACTTCCAGACCTCCCTGGAGGAACCATGGAAGGTGTACTCAAAGAAGAAGATGAAGAAGAGGATGAAGAGCTGTCCAGTTTCTCTTCATTACTTGCCTCCAAGCTCAACTTCTCTCCTCACAGTGACCACTTGCTTCTCACCATGGAACAAGGGGACACACTGACCTTTTCACCCATGGATCTGGCAAAGCAAGTTAGGCCAAGGCATTGCTCCAGGGGTCAGTTATCCCAGAATGCCAGCCCTCTCGCCAACAAAAATTTGGACATTAACTCATCTGTCCATCGTTATCACAAGAGAAAAAGCAACACCGCTGGGACTCGGAGGAGCAAGCGTCTTCGCAACCAGTAAATGGTCCCCTTTTCCTAAGTGGGTTGTCATTAACAAGCCCAGAACTCTACGCTGATAAGTGTCATCTTCATTCACCTGAATCCCATCATTGTTCAAAATAAGACCGGCAGTAAGGTTTTGTTGGTTTTTATCTTTCTAAAAACAAAAACAAAACTTCCTTTAAAAAGGACATGTCCCACCTCCCATCCACCCCAGTTGTTCATGCTTCCTAGCAAATTAAAAACAATTTTAAATCCCTCAACTGGCTCTGCAGAAAGGAGTCTCCAAAGCTGTCTAAATTCTGCTGTTCAGAGTTAAAACCAAAAAAAAAAGCTTTGTCTTCCTAAGTCCATCTCGTATTGAACTTGGGTAAACTTTGGAAGAAAGAAAGGCCCAACCAAAAATGAGAGAATGATTTCTGCCAAGTTGGAGAACACCCAGCTAGGCAACAATGCCAATTTTATAAACTATCAGAAACATGGAGAACGGTGGGAAGGGAGAAATCACAAATGGGCTGCACAATTAGAGAAAGCCACATTTTGTCGCTTTCAAATTTATGGAACAGGGAGAGGGAATTTTACAGCTTGAGAAAGAATGAGGATCTGCTTATGCTTTTTAGCAAAACAGCCTTTCAAAAACTCAGTGTTTCTAAATGCACTGGCTGGGGATAAGGGGAGAAGTGGTTGAGGATGAGGGGGATTGCAGTTATACCCACATTGAGGACAGCTAAATGAATAAGAGCGGTTTTATAGCTTCTAGGAATGGAACGTTTTGTGTTGGTTTGGGCAATTTTTTTTTTAAAAAAAGTCCTTGCATATTATGGGAACATTTCAAGAAAAAGTAAATAAGGTATTTTCCAATAATCCCAAATTCTGTCTCCTTCTTATCCACCACGGCTATATTGCCATCAAACAGGTCAGGACAAATCACTCTCTTGCCCTTAGCACAACTGAAGTGATCAGGAAGGTGGGGGCAAAAAAGAGTGAGGTTTCTCCCATCCCAATAGGTGAATTTTGAACAATGCCTCAGGGCAGGGGTAGGCAACCGTGGCTCTTTTATGACTTGTGGACTTCAACATACCCTTGTCACCTCGAGGATCGACTACTGCAATGCTCTCTACATGGGGCTACCCTTGAAGAGTGTTCGGAGACTACAATTAGTGCAAAATGCAGCTGCGCGAGCAATTGTGGACCTTCCACGTTGTGCCCACATTTCGCCAACTCTCTGCACGCTGCATTGGTTGCCTATCGGTCTCTGAGCGCAATTCAAAGTGCTGGTCATTACCTATAAAGCCCTATATGGCTCTGGACCAGGATACTTATGGGACCATCTTCTGCCACATACTTCCCTTCGACCGGTGAAAGTGCACAGGGTCGGCTTCCTCCGGGTCCTGTCAGCGAAACAATGCCGCCTGACGGGTCCTAGGGGGAGGGCCTTCTCTGTTGTGGCGCCCACCCTCTGGAACCAACTGCCTCCTGAAGTCCGCGCTTCCCCCACTCTCCCAGCCTTCCAAAGGAGTCTTAAAACCTATCTTTGCCGGCAGGCCTGGGGTTGACTGTGGATCGTTGAATGAATGATGAATGTGTCTGGGGTGTTATTTTTAATGTTTTTAGTTTTGGACTTAGTTTTTGAAATATTGTTTTATTTGTGTTGTAAGCCGCTCCGAGTCTTCGGAGAGGAGCGGCATATAAGTCCGAAAAATTAAATTAACTCCCAGAATTCCTCAGCCAGCATGGCTCAGCTTGGAAATCTCTCCCTTTCCCCTCAGCATGGCTGGATCAGGAATTCTGGGAGTTGAAGTCCATGAGTCATAAAAGAGCCAAGGTTGCCTACCCCTGCCCCAGGTATTATACAGATAGTCCTCAGTTTACAAGACTTCATTTAGTGACTGTTTGAAATTACAACAGCACTGAAAAAAAATGACTGTTTGTCACACTTATAACCATTGCAGCATCCCCATGCCCACGTGATCAAAATTCAGATGCTTGGCAACTGACTCATATTTATGACCGTTGCAGTGCCCTGGGGTCATGTGTGATCCCATTTTGCGACCTTCTGACAAGCCAAGTCCAATGGCGAAGCGAGATTCACTTAACAACCCGTGTAACTAATTTAACAACTGCAGCGATTCACTTAACAACTGTGGCAAGACAGGGTTATAAAATGGGGCAAAAGTCACTGAACAAATGTCTCGCTTAGCAACAGAAATTTTAGCCTCAATTGTGGTTGTAAATCGAGGACTACCTGTAAATGCCCTATTCCCACGGGTTAGGTAGTAGAGATACTGTGCAATATTTAATCTCCTTTTGCAACCTTGAACGGGATAAAAAAAAAATCTAGATAGCAAACGATTGTCTCCGTATCGATGCCTTTAAAAAAAAAAAAGGCCAGGAACCATCTTTGTTTTAAAATGTAATACATACATATTTAGAGATATAGATATTTATCTTATATATAAAATAGCACTTTCTTATATTTTACAAAACAGAAAATGAAACCCCGAAAACCATACGATCTCATCCTTCGGTTCATCGTTCCTCTTGACGAAAACAAAACGAAACTCAACAACATAAAATAAAGGATAGGATAAAAATCCTAGCCCCTCCCCCCGCCCTCCCCCCAAAATAAAACTCTAAAGTAAACCCAGAGAAGCCCCAATCCCCGACCCAAAAAAAACACCCCTGCGGCTGTGATTTCCCCATTTTCGTTTGCCCTGAGATGGGGAGGGAGGGGGGGATCTCGGCTCCAGTCCGCCTAACCACCCGGACAGCAGGGAGCAAGCAAGGAACAGGCTCTGTAGAGGCCAAGGGTGTGGCATGGCTGTGTGTCAGTGTGGGTTGTTGTCACGGTCGTTGGATACACATGGCTTAATAGACAGGGGGAGGGCTTCAGTCACCCTTGTTTTTGGGAGAGATGGCGGAGACACCGTTAGCGTAAGTGGAGGCTTGGGCAGGCTTGGTCAGAGTGCAGGCTGGAGGGGGACGCAGGTACGTGCTGAAGAGGCAGGCATAGTCAGGGTGATGGAGAGAAAAGTCCTGGAATTCACCTGGTTACAGAAAAGGGGAAAACAAAGCATGCTGTTATAAAAGGACTCCCAAAGGTGACATTACAGAAGCCAAGTCTCCCTTGAACCAAGCATGATTCTAGATGACCACAGGAAGATCCCAAAGGTGTAATTCCAAAAGGAAACTGGATTTTCTTGGTTTCTTTTTTCTTTAGAAACATTTCACTTCTCATTCAAGAAGCTTCTTCAGTTCTAACGGACCAGTGGGGAATGGAATGATTTTTATTCTTTGCAGTCTTCTGGTTGTTAACTCTCTGAGAGTTGCTAAGGCCATTTGGGGGGTTTGTCTGGACCTTCAGAGTCACCTGAATCAGAGTTGAAATGGGTGTGGAACCTTCTTGGGACTGCTGAAAGGACTGTGTTGTAGACAGGAAATAGGCGATGTTTCTTAACAGAGAGGGACGTTCAGTTTTAACACAGATGGCCTCTTTGACCCTTTTTTCAAACCAGTGGTCCTCTCTGTCCAGAATTTCAAAGAAAAAATCCAGAAAGTCCAGTTGTCTTTTGGAATAGCACTTTTGGGACAACTATGACCCGGATGGTTGAGAATCTCCAAAGACATCTGAGCACCAGAATTAGCTTGCCAACTGTGGTTTTTCTAGGATGTATTTTTGACTTCCTGGCCTAGAAATTATTCCGTGGTTTCTCCTCCAAGGATCAAGAAGGTCAAATCCTTGGCTTTTTTTTCAACATCAGCCTAGGTCACTTACGGGTTGACCCAGGCAAAGATGCCACATATCCAGTTCAGCCCCTGCTGAAAATGCCTGGGTAGTTTTTATGGCAACAATACAGAAGTGGGTTTGCCATTTGCTTTCTTCCAGGATGTTTTTCAGACTTCCCAGCCTAGCCAATAGCCCTGAAACATGGGAGCAGTCGTCTATCTAATGACTAGCCAGGTGCAACTTGGCTCCGCTGTTTTTTGAGATCAGTCACACTCAATTAGATGCTGCTTCTTTAGGCCCAAAGCCAGTTGGGTGACTTTGAGCCAGTCCCTCTCTCTCTTTGTCCTTTGAAGGAGGACATGGCAAACCACTTCCAAAAATGCTGCCAAGAAAACTGCAGGGTTCTTCTGAAGTGACACGTAAACCACCACCTTCTATAATATGCAGCCTACATTTTAGAGTTCACATGTGGACAGCCATTTCTCCTCTTTCTTGAGTACCTTTCTTATTGCTTCCATGGTTATAGGAACAGGCAACCAGAGGCCATATTTTTAACCTTAGATCTCCTACAGCCACAAGTAGTTGGTAATGATACTTCAGGGGTCCGTAGAGCTCTCTGAACTTGGTGGTTTTCTTGCAGACATTTTATTACCCGAACTGGGTCACATCTACTCTGCACGGATAATGTTACCTAGTTTGGGCAAGGAAATGTCTGCAAGAAAACAACCAAGCTCAGAGAGCACCAAGGACCCCTCATTTCAACCCCGAGCTACAAATGTTTCCTTCAATGATTCTTCAATCCTTTGGGTGTCTGTTGAGGGTATCGAAAGAGAAAATAGACATGCTAGGCTTAAAAGAGGCTAAACAAGTGTATTTCTGCCCACATTTCCTTCCATACTGCAACTTAGATAACTATAAAGGGAAGAGTTGCTGCTTAAACCTAGAAACTTGATCTTGGAGGTCTCCATGGCCTACAGAAACAAGGTTCGGTGTGGGGCATATGGCCTATGAGCTGCCCAAAACTTTCTCATCCAAAACTGCTTCCCTCATAGGGCTTCCATATCATATCAGTGGCCAGAAAAATAACAGCTTTCCTCTTTCTCAGCTCCTCATATCATTTCCGTCCATCTGTTTCTCTCTTCCATGACTTGCTGCATGGATTTTAAATATCCTTTGGATGACCTACTAGTACTGTGCACAGTTGAGGGTTTCCTTCCCATCCTACCGTATCAGTTCTTGTCCCTGCCCCATTCTCACCAAGAGTAAGCCCGTCCCGGTTGTGGTCCTCGGTGCAGAGTTGGCCATAGAGTGCAGCTCCGTCCACAACTGGAGTGCCCAGCAAGAGGCGCAAAATGGCACAGAATCCATCTTGGTGCAGGCAAAAGCTTCCTGTCGTGGTCTCCACCTCAGAGAATAGCTGGTTGACAGGAAAGGGGCCAATGAATACATGACTATAAATCATATTAGCACTTTATTGTAATTCAATAATAAATAAGAGATTGATTGACAAAGGAATGAAATTGAAACACTGAATACAATTAGATCATAAAACCTATCTAGTTCCACCTTCTTTAAATCTTGTGCCCGATTTGCTACAGACTCTGTTGATCTTTTCTTCAGAAGTCCTTGTTGAGGTCCACCATGTCTTCCACTGCTAACTATTCTGTGTCTACCAACTTGTTCCTTTCCATACTTTTGACCTTCTCACTGATAAAATATTCTGGATGTCGGGCTTCACCCAACATCCAGAACTGGAATCACTCCAGGAAATTCACAAGAATCCAGTACAGGTATTCCTCAACTTATAACAGTTCGTTTAGTGTGTGGTTTTGTGCAGCATTTGTGTGTGGTTTGCTTGCTGCACAGTAGCAGATAGGAAAGTGCTCCAGAGGGTCATTACCATCGGCCAGAGGATTATTGGATGCCCTCTCCTCCCCCCCCCCACCGGATGAAATGTACAGTTCCCATTGTCTTAGGAAAGCTCAAAATATTTTTAAAGACTCATCTCATCCCGGACATTCTTTTTTTTTGAACTATTACCATCTGGCAGACAAAGCAAAATAATAAAAACAAAGAAAAATAGGCTGAAAAAGTTTTTATCCCAGAGCTGTAACCATATTAAATACCACAGTATAGTGCAACATTGAAGTGCAATATTAGGGGCAGCACAATGGTGAATAGAATGTGAAGGATGCATATTTCTAAAGTATGTTCTTATTTGTGGTTTTTACTTGTGTGTAGTGTGCACTGTGAACAGCACTTAATTTTGTTGTGAGTGACACAATGACAATAAAGATATTCTATTCTATTCCATTCCACATATTCTATTCTATTCTATTCCATTCCATTCCACATATTCTATTCTATTCTATTCCACTCCACATATTCTATTCTATTCTATTCTATTCTATTCTATTCTATTCTATTCTATTCTATTCTATTCTATTCTATTCCATTCCATATATTCTATTCCATTCTATTCCATTCCATATATTCTATTCCATTCCATTCTATTCTATTCTATTCTATTCCATTCTACATATTCTATTCCATTCTATTCCATTCCACATATTCTATTCTATTCTATTCTATTCTATTCTATTCTATTCTATTCTATTCTATTCTATTCCATTCCACATATTCTATTCCATTCCATTCCATTCCACATATTCTATTCTATTCTATTCTATTCTATTCTATTCTATTCTATTCTATTCTATTCCATTCCATATATTCTATTCCATTCTACATATTCTATTCCATTCCATTCCACATATTCTATTCTATTCTATTCCACTCCACATATTCTATTCTATTCTATTCTATTCTATTCTATTCTATTCTATTCTATTCCATTCCATATATTCTATTCCATTCTATTCCATTCCATATATTCTATTCCATTCCATTCTATTCTATTCTATTCTATTCTATTCCATTCTACATATTCTATTCCATTCCATTCCACATATTCTATTCTATTCTATTCCATTCCACATATTCTATTCTATTCTATTCTATTCTATTCCATTCCGTTCCAATTCTTGACCGTTCAAAGTTACAACAGCATTGAAAAGTAACTTGTGACTGCTTTTCACACTTATCACCGCTGCAGCATCCCCATGGTCACATGGTCAAAAAATCATATGCTTGGCAACCGATTCATATTTATGACGGTTGCAGTGTCTCGGGGTCATGCGACTCCCTTTGACGGCCTTCTGACAAGCAAGATCAATGGGGAAGCCAGATTCATTTAACAACTGTGTTAACTTAACTAAACAACTGCAGTGATTCACTTGACAACTGTGGCAAGGAAAGTTGTAAAAGGGGGCAAAGCTCGCTTAACAACTGTCTCGCTTAGCAACAGAGATATTGGGTTCAGTTGCTGATCCTAAACTGAGGGCTATCTGTAATTTCTGACGAGTGATGTTTACAAAGTTAGCAAGCCGGAAAAGGAAAAAATTTCTAGGGAACAGCTGTGTTTGAAGAACAAGCTCTATTTAGAGAGACGCTATTCAAATCCATCTGCATCTTTTCCTTCCTGCCCCTCTTTCCCCTCTCCCTTGTTTTGCAAAGGTCAGAGCGCCTCCCTTATGAAACCAGATTGCAACGCCTTGGTCTCTTCAGCCTTGAAAGACGGCGTTTAAGGGGTGACTTGATCGAAGTGTATAAAATCATGCATGGGATAGAAAAGGTGGATAGAGAAAAATTATTTTCTCTATCACACAATACCAGGACAAGGGGGCACTCCCTAAAGCTCATAGCTAAGAAAGTGAGGACAAATAAAGGGAAATATTTCTTCACCCAGAGGGTCGTTGGTTTATGGAATTCACTTCCAGAAGGGGTCGTGACAGCTGTCAGCCTTGACAGCTTCAAGGCAGGGTCAGACAGATTCATGGAGGCCAAGTGTATCGGTGGTTATTAAAACGGATGTCCATGTCCCGCCTCTATGTTGGTTGAGGCAGGCAGGATTCCCTTGAGTACCATTTGTTGGGGGTCAAGGGAAAGGGAGGGTTTTGCCTTCTCTTTCTGCTCAAGATCCCCATGTACAATTGGTGGGCCACTGTGTGACACAGAATGCTGGACTCGATGGGCTTTGGCCTGATTCAGCATGGCTCTTCTTATGTTCTTATGCTATCAGTTGTACTTCACTGACACTGTGGAAATTTTCTCCTACACGTGAGGAGGCATGGAAAGCTTTTGAGTTGAGCTTAACACTGGAAAAGTTTATGGATAGGTCCCTGTCATTTTCTTAACAGCAATACGAAAGGTGGTGGTGGTTGTTGTTAGTAACATGGCTGCTATAGGTGGATCTGGCTTCCCCCATTGACTTTGCTTGTCAGAAGGTTGCAAAAGGTGAGCACACGTGATCCCGGGACACTGCAGCCGTCATAAATATGAGCCAGTGGCCAAGCGTCTGAATTCTGACCACATGACCATGGGGATGCTGCAACGGTCATAAGTGTGAGAATCAGTCATAAGTCACTTTTTTCAGTGAGCACACGTGATCCCGGGACACTGCAGCCATCATAAATATGAGCCAGTGGCCAAGCGTCTGAATTCTGACCACATGACCATGGGGATGCTGCAACGGTCATAAGTGTGAGAATCAGTCATAAGTCACTTTTTTCAGTGCTGTTGTCACTTCGAACAGTCACTAAATGAACAGTTGTAAATTGAGGATTACCTGTATGGAAGAAGCTTGCGACATTAATAATAAATAAACTCTGCTGAAATCAGAGCAATTTCTTCTTCTTTTTCCTAAGTTGCTCTCAGGTTAGCTTTGTAAAAAGATTTGATTAGCAGGTAGTCGCTGATTTATGACCATCATTGAGCTTCAAATTATGATTATTAAGTGGGTCTTCTTCTTCTTCTTCTTACTTCTTACTTCTTACTTCTTCTTCTTCTTCTTCTTCTTCTTCTTCTTCTTCTTCTTCTTCTTCTTCTTCTTCTTCTTCTTCTTCTTCTTCTTCTTCTTCTTCTTCTTCTTCTTCTTCTTCTTCTTCTTCTTCTTCTTCTTCTTCTTCTCCTTTTTCCTGAATTGCTCTCAGGTTAGCTTTATAAAAAGATTCGATTAGCAGGTAGTCACTGATTTATGACCGTCATTGAGCTTCAAATTATGATTATTAAGTGGGTCTTCTTCTTCTTCTTCTTCTTCTTCTTCTTCTTCTTCTTCTTCTTCTTCTTCTTCTTCTTCTTCTTCTTCTTCTTCTTCTTCTTCTTTCTTCTTCTTCTTCTTCTTCTTCCTCCTCCTCTTCCTCTTCCTTCTTTCTTCTTCTTCTTCTTCTTCTTCTTCTTCTTCTTCTTCTTCATCTTCTTCTTCTTCTTCTTCTTCTTCTTCTTCTTCTTCTTCTTCTTCTTCTTCTTCTTCTTCTTCTTCTTCTTCTTCTCCTCCTCCTCCTCCTCCTTCTTCTTCTTCTCCTCCTCCTCCTCCCCCTCCTCCTTCTTTTCCTGGCATGTTCTGGTGCTCCCTGCCCCAGTACTAACTCAGTGTTTCTCAACTTGAAAGTGTGAGGACTTCAACTCCCACAATCCGCTGGGCAGCAGGGATCCAAGTCCTTGCTAAACATCTCGCTGGCCTTCTGCAAGCTCATTTCCTTTGCCCATTGAAGCCAATCAGAGCCATTACCTCAAAAGCCCGACGTGTCAGCTGCTGTGGGTCATGTTCTCCCTGTAAAGCTTCCAGGGCTAAGGCCACTTCCCGGGCATCCATGTCTCCGTTGGAATCCTGGGAATCAAGGCAGGAAGTATGAAAGAGTTACTGAAGTGCAGAGAAGGGCAAATGAAGAAAGAAGCCACTCTAGCTTATGCACACAATACAGATTTACAACCGTTCATTTAGTGACCGTTTGAAGTTACAACAGCACTGAGAAAAGTGAGTTATGACCATTTTTCACACTTATGACCATCACAGCCTCCCCATAGTCACGTGATTTACATTCTGATGCTTGACAACTGGTTCCTATTTATGACGGTTGCAGTGAACCAGGGTCATGTGATCATCTTATGCCACCTTCTGAAAAGGAAGGTTGATGGGGAAGCCAGATTCGCTTAACGACCGTGTGACTAATTTAACAATGGCAGTGATTCACTTAACAAATGTGGCAAGCAAAGCTTTAAGATGGCGCCAAACTCACTTAACAAATGTGTTTCACTTAGCAACATACATTCTGGGCTCAGTTGTGGCCGTAAGTAGAGGACTACCTGTAACAACACTTCAACAAAGGCCAACGTTGCATTCAGTGATAACGTAGAGACTTCTAGGTAATGGGATGAAATTTTAAGGTTCAACTAGTTTTGCAGTGAATTCTCCAATGTTTGAATAATCGTTCCTATAAAGCAGACCTAACCCATCAGGGAACCTCTCAATAGAGGTAATCCTTGACTTACGACCAGTCACTTAGTGACCATTCAAAGTCATGATGGTCCTCCCCTGGGCTACTTATAACCTAAATTTGAAGTTTTGATGGCCAAGCCTTATCCATGTTCACAGGATTGCATTTTTGGCATTTGGCAACCAGCCCACATTTATGGCCATTTGCAGCATCTTGTGGTGGCATGACCCCAATTTAGCAATAGCACTAAGACTTTACAGCCCTCTCTAAGGTTACAATATATTCCAACCCCCCCCCCCCACAATCTGGGTCTTCATTTTACCGACTTTGGAAGGTTGGGTCAACCTTGAGCTGGTGAGAATCGAACTGCTGGCAGTCGACAGAATTAGCCTGCAATATTATACTCTAACCATTGTGCCACCACGGCTGTACAATGATTTATGATGACCTTGGCTAGAAAAGGGATTTACTTCCAGTCTCTAGCAAAAAAAAACAATGCCCATTGCAGACAACGGATTCCCGTTTGCTTAACAACTGCCACAAAAAAAACGTTAAATCGGACGTGGTCACATGGTGACCCACTTAATAATCATAATTGAAGCTCAATGACGGTCATAAATCAGGGACTACCTGCTAATCGAATCTTTTTACAAAGCTAACCTGAGAGCAATTTGGGGAAAAAGAAGACGAAATTGCTCTGATTTCAGCAGAGTTTATTTATTATTAATGTTGCAAGCTTCTTCCATACAGGTAATCCTCCATTTACAACCGTTCGTTTAGTGACTCCTCGAAGTGACAACGGCACTGAAAAAAGTAACTTATGACTGATTTTCACACATTATCCCCATGGTCATGTGGTCAAAATTCAGACGCTTGGCAACTGACTCATATTTATGACGGCTGCAGTGTCCCGAGGTCACGTGTGCTCACCTTTTGCAACCTTCTGACAAGCAAAGTCAATGGGGGAAGCCAGATTCACCTAGCAGCCATGTTACTAACTTAACTGTGGTGATTCACTTAACAACTGCAGCAAGCAAGGTCGTTAAATGGGGCAAAACTAACTTAACCGTCTCACTTAGCAACAGAAATTTTGGGCTCAATTGTGGTCGTAAGTCAAGGATGACCTGTACTCCTCTTCCTGTTCCAGCTTACCTGCTGGAAATAGACGCAGATCTCCTCCACAGCTTTCGGACAGGCCAGTCCCAGCCAGTGGGCAAGCTCACTTCGTGCCACCTGCCCTGAAGTGCCAACAGGAAGCGCATCCAAATCGTATTTGATCCCCTCAGTTAGGTATCTGTTGATTGAGATAATTGCAAAGATGAAAACCAATGAGGCCGGGAAGCTTGTCAGCCCTCTTAGCAGCATCAGCCACAAGAGGCATCTCTCCGGTGCAAGAAATCAGGAGCTGGGATAGAGTTCAAAAGTACTACAAGTTTATTTCATGCTGTCTTACATGAATTCAATCCATTAATGGTCAAGCCAAATTGGCACTGGATATGAGTCAATAGAATTCACAGGGGCTGGGTTTAGATTGCTTGTGGCTGCATAAGGATTCAAAACTGATGACGCGTTTGACATCCCCACCCCACCCCCTGGCTCAGCCTGATCATTTCCTACTGTATCCATATTTTCTTCTGTATAGAGAAACAATATGTTTGTTGAACAATGTTTGTTGAACAATGTGACACAGAAATGTTTCTTTTTTAATATCTATTGTGAGCAGGAAAGCATGGGGTGGGTTGCATATGCTCAGCTCTTTGTTGTGACCAGAATGAAGGAGGGATGTGCTGGGGGAATTTGGTGGGGGCACTATTTTCTTTAATTCCTGGGCCATTTTTGAACTCAGTCTTTTTTTTCTTTTTTTGGGCGGGGGAGCTTCTCCCCCACAGCAAGCATCTTCCTACTCTCTTTAGATTCTTGAGAGTTACTATGGTGACAAACAATCAGAATTCTAACTTAGTTAATTCATTTTTTTCCAACATACTTTGAGGGAGGAAAGAATAATAACAAAATATTGCTTTTGTTAGTATAATACTATATCCAGTGATAACAGGTTTTCCGGAACACTTAAACAAACAAACAAAAATGCAAATTAGCTTAACTGGGATAGAATGAATTTGTCTCCTCACTGAGGGAAAAAGGGGGAGGGGATAAAAAAAAGAAATTTATTTATTTTACATTTTTACACTGTCTTCTTAGGCAAATCAGCAAATATTCCCCCCATTTCAGTGGAATTCTATTTATTTTCCCATAGCAGTGAAGCTGAGCCCTGATTTACTTAATCATATTTTCCTCAATTATCCCTATAACTGGTTCTTGGCGACGTTTCAACGAAGTCTCATTTGTCATCTTCAGGCTGGTGTTTTCGGCTTCGTGCTTCTAGGAGCAATGGGTGATCGTAGCTGTTTCTTCCTTTTAACTGCCAGTGGGGGTATGAATTGATTGGGTGGGAGCTTGGCTGTGTTCTGATTGGGTGGAGGTGTGTTCTGATTGGTTAGGGGCTTGGCTGTGCTCTGATTGGATGGGGGGTTGGCTGTGCTCTGATTGGCTGGGGGAGTGTTCTGTTTGGGTGGGGGCTTTGTTGTGCTCGGGTTAGTCTGAGTTGCAGGGGGATTTGAGATGGTGATCTGCATTGCTGTTGTTTGGCTTCGCGTTCGTGGTCGTGCCTCATCTTCATGGTGGGTGTCAGTTTGCTTCATGTATGGACGAGGGGTTTAAAGTGGCTAATGATGCAGCTGTGGTCTGGCTTCTGGTTTGTGGTCATGCCTCATCATCGGTGTGGGTTTGGGTTTGCTTTTTGCGTGGATGTGTGGTGGTGACATCCTGTGTGGTTTTCGTGAGTGTGGGTCTGGTGTCATTCTTTGTGTTAGGGACTCGTTTGTCAATAAGGGCAGGTTTCCAAATGGCTGGTAGGTGGGAGGTATCATCTCGTTTATTCATGCTGTGTGGGCATTTTTCTATTTCAATGGCTTCTCTGATTATTCTGTTATTAAAGTGTTCAGTTTTGGCGATAGTTCTGGTCTTTTTAAAGTCAATTTCATGTCCTGTGGCTTTAAGGTGTTGGACCAGGGCTTTAAGGTGTTGGACCTCTTTTTTGACTGAGTTCTTGTGTTCTTCAATGCGTGCATTTATTCTTCTGTTGGTTTGTCAGATGTATGTGGTGGGGCAAGTGGTGCATGGGATTTCATATACTCCTTGATTTTCTAACTCAATTTTGCCTTTGGGGTTGCTTAGGATGGTGGATATTTTTCTGTTTGTGCACAATGCTGTCTTGATGTTGTGTTTGTGGAGGATCTTGCTGATTCTGTCTGTGGTGCCTTTTATGTATGGGAGGAGGACTTTGCCGTTTTCTTGTTCTCTGTCTTGGACAGAACAGAAAACCTCAGAAAACAAATATGTATATATATTAATTTTTCAATGTAGTAACAATATACAGAAGAAAAACATAGAAGAAAGAAAGGAGGAAAAAGAAAGAAGGAAGGAAGGAAGGAAGGAAGGAAGGAAGGAAGGAAGGAAGGAAACATACAATTGATTTTCTAGTGTGCTTCTTGTGACGCACACTGGAAATTTTAAACCCACCAACCTGGACCATCTTGGTTCCTTCCCAGGTATCATTCCAGTTCTACTTGATCTGATCCTCCCAAGCAGACCTTGTGCCAATGATTATGCTATGCTAGTCCTGGTCCATTAACAACTACCCCTCCTTTGTCAATGGATTTCCAAGAACCAGAAGCAGTACCCCAGCTGTTCCACCCTAATAGCAAGAGAGGCTGAGTCATAACCTATCAAAAGAGACTTGTTGTATCTTGTGGTAAAGGCTGGATGAAGGATGAGATGCAACCACCAAAGTTATTTCCTTGTCCTGGTGACCTCTCACCTGGACTTCCGGAGAACCTTCCCAAATTCCCAGATGCGTGGCTCCAGGGCTACCCTCAAGCGTCCTACTACTGTCACTGGAAGGTTGCCCACAAATTCACATTCTGTGGCAGGGATCCCCAGGGCTCTAGTTAAAGAAGGAAACAACATAAGGAGAAGATGAGTCTGGACAGAAACAAAGATTCACCAAGCAAGATAACGAATGTATTATCCACGTGCACCAAGAACCTGGCTTAAAGCTGCAGTAGTTTTTCCATACACATCAGTATTTTTTCCAGGTAATAAATCACAGCTTCTAGTCTCTTGCTGAGGCCATCAGGGACCTCAAGCTAGCATCCTGTAGATCAGATTCGAAGCCCAGCAAGATGGTCAAGGAAAAACCCTCTGCATTGATGGATTTTACCATAAACATTAATGAACTGGCCAACTGTTCTAGACTGGTCAACTGTCAAGAGCCTTGGTCTTCCTCTGCTATGAATTCAGTTTTTCCAGGTGCCTTCTCAAGTTTTCAGAGCTCAGTTTTAGCAGCCCACTTAACCTGGACCCCAAACCAGCCACAACATCGTCTGATCATTTCTTATAATGTTGAGCCTATCCTTCCTCCTGTTGTACCCCAAACTCCCCATTTATGAAAAGCATCTCCAACTCACTTGGCCATCACTTTCTGGACATTGTTGGCATATAGTGTGGGGTTCACTGCCTCTTCAGGGCTGGGTTGATAAACTGGGAGAAACTGGAAAGGAAAAGAAAATCAGAATTAAAGGAAAATGGCTTTCTGGAGAACTGAGCTATAATACGCAAAGAAAAAATGGCATCAACTTTAGAGAAATTACAGGCCAATCTAAAGACTAGAATCTGAGTGCCCAAGGTTACATGAAATTGTAATTTTTAATAGGGCGGAACATAGAAATTCTCTTCCATTGTTTTGGGGATTGAATCTCCAACACAACATTTAAAGCAAAAGTGTGACTCTAGCTCCAGGGAAAAAAATGTAAATCCTACAAATCTAGAATAGAATAGAATAGAATAGAATAGAATAGGTTGGAAGGGACCTTGGAGGTCTTCTAGTCCAACCCTCTGCTCAGGCAGGAAACCCTATACCATTTTGGACAAATGGCTGTCCAGTTTCTTCTTTAAAACTTCCAGTGTTGGAGCATTCACCACTTCTGGAGGCAAGTTGTTCCTTTGGTTAATTGTTCTAACTGTCAGGAAGTTTCTCCTTAGTTCTAGGTTGCTTCTCTCCTTGATTAGTTTTCATCCATTGCTTCTTGTCCTGCCTTCAGGCGCCTTGGAAAATAGCTTGACTCCCTTTTCTTTCTGGCAACCACTGAGGTATTGGAACACTGCTATCATGTCCCCCCTCGTCCTTCTCTTCATTAAACTAGACATACCCAATTCCAGCAACCGTTCTTCATGAGTTTTAGCCTCCAGTCCCCTAATCATCTTTGCTGCTCTTCTCTGTACTCTTTTTAGAGTCTCAACAACTTTTTTACATCGTGGTAACCAAAACTGGATGCAGTATTTCAAATGTGGCCTTACCAAGGCATCGTAAAGTGGTATTAACACTTCATATGATCTTGATTCTATCCCTCTATTAATGCAGCCTAGAACTGTGTTGGCTTTTTTGACACTTTGGACAAAGTACACTTCATTACTTTGAAGCAGAAAAAGCACCAAGGGATCACCCAAGAGGAATGATCACAAACTCCCCATCTTTCTTTTTACCTCTACTTCTACAGTCGTGCAAAGCTGAGATGCAGTCAACCAGATGACTTTTAACCTGGAAGAAGAAATGGATGATGACTCAGACTTAGTCTCACTGACATGAGGAATACACATAACCAGCCACTATTATAAAACCATTATTAGGAACTTACACTCCAGGTCCTCTCCATGCCCAGGTGGTTGAATCCTGTAAAAAAAAAAAGGTGGTATTTAGTTTTATCAAACTAAGTGGCATTGTCCATAAGGGGGACATAATATAATGAGTCCATAATGGTCCATAATAGAGATCCATATAATCCATAATGGGGACATATCACTGGAGAAAGAAGCAATGAATCTTCAACTGCTTCTCCACTACCAATTTTATAAGCACTAATAAACGTACTATAACATCCAGCTCGAGAATCCAAATAAAACTCCAGGTTCATTCTGTCTCCGAAAATCTTACTGCTTAATGAATACACTGCATGGTTATGTTGAAGCAGAACTAACTCTGAGGTTCCAACACCAATTCATAGGCTTAAACAATAATTTTCTTAGCCAACCCCCCCCCCCCGCAACTTCTTATGTAGTCCATATAAACAAGTTTATTGTGGGAACTGTCTGCTTCAAATCCACACCTGTTTTGGTGTCCTTGAAAAGGCTTCAGGCTCTCAGTCTTCAGCTGAATAGTAGAAGTTTTGTTTCTCCATCTAACCCACTTGAAAGTAACACCTCCCCCCTTAATCTAAAAGCAAATTGAAACACAGAGGCATGTAGCTGCCAACGTTTCATCTTTGACATATACACTACGTTAAACACTGATCTAGCTTAATATTTACTAGACCAGGGGTCCCCAACCCCCAGTCCATGGACCGGCACCAAGCCATGGCATGCCAGAAACCACACTCCCTCCAGTCCATGGAAAAACCTCTCTCCACGGAACATGTCCCTGATGCCCAAAAGGTTGGGGCTGCTGAACTAGACAAGCCAGCTTCAGAAATTCAGACAAAAACCTCAGCCAGCCCTCTCTGGCATCAGGTACAGATAAGTCTTTGACTTAAGCCATTGGTTTAGCAACCATTCAAAGTTACAACGGCAATGGAAAAAAGTAATTTACAACTCATAATCATACATGTGACCGTTGCAAAGTCTCCATGGTTATGTGATCAAAATTTGAGTGCTTGGCAACTGGCAGGTATTTATCGTATTTCAGCATTGCAAGGTCACTGTTCAACATTTATGTAAAGCCGCTGGGTGAGATCATCCGTGGTTTTGGCGTGGAGTACCACCAGTACGCTGATGATACCCAGCTGTACATTTCCACGCCAAACCACCCCAATGATGCCCTTGCCGTGCTGACCCAGTGCCTGGAGGCCGTGCGGGTATGGATGGGGAGAAATGGACTCAAGCTCAACCCCTCCAAGACCGAGTGGCTGTGGTTACCGTCGTCCCGGTACAGCCAGCTGATTCCATCGCTGTGTATTGGGGGCGAAACAGTGGCTCCCACAGGAAGGGTTCGCAATTTGGGAATCCTCCTGGACTCACGGCTGTCCTTAGAGGACCATCTGACGGCCGTGGCTGGGAGGATGTTCTACCAGGTTCGTCTGGTGCACCAGTTGCGTCCCTTCCTAGACCGGGACTCGCTACGCACAGTCACTCATGCCCTCGTGACCTCCAGGCTGGACTACTGTAATGCTCTCTACATGGGGCTCCCCTTGAGGTGCATCCGGAAGCTCCAACTTGCCCAGAATGCGGCCGCGCGGGTAGTGATGGGAGCGTCGTGGCGCTCCCACGTAACACCGCTCCTGCATGAGTTGCACTGGTTGCCGGTGGTCTTTCGGGTGCGGTTCAAGGTGTTAGTGACCACTTTTAAAGCGCTCCATGGCATCGGACCCGGATACTTACAGGACCGTCTACTGCCAGCAAATACCTCCCGCCGTCCGGTACGCTCCCACAGAGAGGGCCTCCTCAGGGAGCCGTCGGCCAGACAGTGCCGGCTGGCGACCCCCAGGGGGAGAGCCTTCTCTGTGGGAGCTCCCACGTTATGGAACAAGCTCCCCCCCGAACTCCGTATAATAACAGATTTACGCACCTTCCGTCGGGAACTAAAAACATTCCTTTTCCGACAGGCCGGCCTGGCATAGAAGCTTCGATTCCAATAGGGTCAAAATGTTTTAGGGGGACTGAGTATTTTTTAAGATTTTAAATTTTGTATGTTTTGGGTTTTAAATGGGATTTTGGCCAAATTATTTAATTTATTTTTAATTATTTTAAATTTTGTATATTTATATGTTTTTTAAATTTTAGGCTGTACACCGCCCCGAGTCCTTCGGGAGAGGGGCGGTATAGAAATTTGATTAATAAATAATAAATAAATAAATAAATGTGATCTTCCTATACAACCTTCCCTGATGGCTTCCAACAGAAAAAGCCAATTTGGAGGGGAGGGCTAGATCGCTTAATGACTATGTGACTTACTAAACAACTGCAGTGGTTCACTTAACAACTGTGGCAAAAAGAAAGGTGGTAAAATTGGTCGCAACTCATTTAACAATCATCTTGCTTAGCATCAAAATTCTGATTGTAATTGAGGCTGTAAGCTGAGGACTATCTGTAATTACTACAATGCTAAGACTCCTAAAGTTCTTGGAAACTCACCAGAGAGTTGGGGTAACGAATGAGGACCGGCTGAATGGGAACACCAGATATGAAGGCACCTGAGAACATAAAGCACACATGCTCAAGATTTACTCATCTGGAGTGGTAGTTCTATGGTTAAGATGCTGGGCTGGAAAGCCGTCAACCCAGGTTCAAGACCCGAGCACCATGGGATGGGATGAGCTCCTGTCCTCACTCCAGCTCCTGCCAACCCAGTAGTTTGAAAGCATGCAAACGCGAGTAGATAAACAGGTACCACTTTGGTGGGAAGGTAACAGTGCTCCACGACATCATGCTGGCCACGACTGAGGAAATGTCTTTGGACCGCGCTGGCTCAATGGCCTTGAAATGGAGATGAGCCCTGCCCCTTATAGTTGGCAACGGCTAACGGAGTAAAATCCGCAGGGATTTCTTCACATTTTTTTATCTGAGTGCTGAAGGTGAATCTAAGATACATATATTTTAAGGTTGAAGGATGAGGATACTCACACCTTTTCACCCAAATCAACTCTGAGAAAAACTCTTTTTTCTCTCTTTTTTTCAGTTTTCCAAAGAGATTAGACTTCATCTAATTGGCGACCCTGTCTATTTTTCAAAGCAGGCATTGAAAGGCCCTAATTCAGGGGTGTCAAACTCAATTTCACTGAGGGCCGCATCAGCATTGCAGTTGCCCTTTGGGGCCGGGTGGGTGTGGCCAGAGTGGGTGCAGCCTACTGGGTGGATGTGGATGGAGTGGGTGTAGCCTACTGGGTGGGCGTGACCAGTTCTACATCATTCGCGTCAAGGGTGCCTGTGGGGGCCTGGGCAGGAGTGGGACAGATCTGAGGGTCTCTGACAGAAGGGGATGGGACCGGGGCAAATGCCAAGGCATGGTCCCAGGGGCAAGTGCCAAGATGGCCACCACAAAATTGTAAATTGGCTCCTGGCTGGCCTGGGCCAGGGCCAAGGCAGCGGGGGCTGTTCCCTCACTGTTTCCAGGATGGCTTCGCGGGCCACATGAAACCACTTTGCGGACCGCATCTGGCCCCCGGGCCTTGTGTTTGACATGTCTGCCCTAATTGGTAGTCTCTTGTGTCAATCATAAAAGTTGTCTTTTTTAATTGATTAGTTTAAGGCAGGGCAATCTCCAATGCTAATGAATTGGATTTGTAACTCAATCCATTGTTTTACACCTGTTGAACAGGCTTGCTGACGCCTTACCTGGTTTAAACTTCAGTAAGGCTTTTTTGTTCGAGCAGGTCCCCTCAGGATAGAAAAGCACCTGGAAAAAGAGGTCATACAAATCAAGAGACTAACATACATACACACACTGCAAATTAATTTAATCGATCCAGTCTTCCAATAAATTTTACCTGTGGCCATTTTCCCCGGGATGTTGCTCGTTTCTTCACTTCCTCCACTACCTTCTTGCGAGAGGCTGGATCATGGCGGGAGACCAGGATAGCCTGATTGAATCTCAGCAGGGCTGGAGAGAATGAACACACGGGGAAGACATGAATAAGTTGTTGCAAATCTTTTCTGACTCACTGCTAAGGCAGTTGGCCTGAGAAATCGTTTCCCAAAGGATGAAATACAGATAGTCCTCAACTTACAACAATTTCTTTAGTGACTGAAGTTACAACAGCAGTGAAAAAAGAATGACTTAGGACAAATTTTCACACTTATGGTCGTTGCAGCATCCCCAGGGTCACGTGATCAAAATTTAGATGCTTGGCAACCGACTCATATTTATGACAGATGCAGTGTCCCGGAGTCATGTGATCCCCTTTTGCGACCTTCTGACAAACAAAGTCAGATTCACTTAACTCCTGTGTTATTAACTTAACAACTGCACTGATTCACTTAACAGGACATATAATGAGGCAAAATCCGCTTAACAACTGCCTCATTTAACAGCAGAAATTTGGGACTCATGTGGACGTAAGTTGAGGACTGTTGTGAAATACAAAGATGTCAGTGGAATGAATTCTTTATAAGTTGATAAACACCTGCTAGATCAGTCCAAAGGTTCGTCTCATTTTTTACCGAATGACAGTGTTAAAATCAGCACAAGGTTAATGACGGTCTTGGAGCAAATAAACCAGGCTGACCAAAATTCAAGCCATGACAGTCTATGGAGATTTTCAGTCATCCAGGTCATGGTTGTCCCAAAGGTGCTTTTTCACGATGCAGCTACACTTTCTTTTTTCTCTTTCAAGAAGTTGGGCTTCTCATCCAAGAAGCTTCTTCAGCTCTGACTAGAAGGTGGGGAATGGAAGGATTTATATTCCTTGCAGACAGCTGGTCATTTGCATTCTTTTAGAACAGGGGTTCTCAACCTGTGGGTCGCGACCCCATTTGGGGTCGAACGACCATTTCACGGGGGTCGCCAAACAACGCAGTCCGCCATTTTTTCCCCTTTTCCCCTCGGCCGGCGCAGGGGGCAGCACCGCGCATGCATGGGGTAGCACCGCGCATGCGCGATGTGGGCCATTGCACCGCACACGGGCAATGCGGGTCGTTGTGCCGTGCCGCATATGCGCAATGCGGGCCGTCGCGCTGCGCACGCACGATGCGGCCCGTCGCACCGCGCCGCGCACGCACGATGCGGCCCGTCGCGCTGCGCCGTGCATGCACGATGCGGGACGTCATGCTGCGCCGCGTACGCACGATGCGGCCCGTCGCGCTGCACCGCGCACGCACGATGTGGCCTGTCGCGCTGCGCATGCGCGGCACAGGTCGGGGTCGGGCCCTGAAAAAGGTTGAGAACTGCTGTTTTAAAGAGTCATTGAGGCCATCTCTATCAAAATTGAACAGCCCTCTCTCAACAGAGGGAAAAGGATATGCCATCATCTATCTCCAGTCTACAACACAGTCCTTTCAACAGTTCCAAGAAGGCTTCACACCCATTGGCACTACCCAGGTGACTCTGAAGGCACAGATGAGCCTCCAGGTGGCCTCAACGACTCTCTAAAAGAATGCAAATTACAAGCTGTCTGCAAGGAACATAAATCCTCCCATTCCCCACCATCCAGTCAGAGCTGAAGAAGCTTCTTGGATGAGAAGTGAAACATCTGCAAAGAGAAAAAAGGAAGTCCAGTTGCCAAACCATGACAGCATTCACTACCACTTGATAATGGCAAAGATATACAGATACGCCAACTCTTTGCTGCCATCTACCGATCAGCTGCATCTTTGCAGCCACAATAAGGCAGACTTAGTAAACATCTAAACCCACAAATGTTATTCTGTTAAGCATTTGAGGGTGAAATCGAGCTTCACTCCAAGAGCAGGGAAGTTGTGTTGCATGGAGTGAGAAGGAAGTACCTATTTTAGAAGCATAATTTAATTTAATTGATATGAAGTCTGAAGAGCTCATTCCTCCCCCTTGAGCACTGATGACGTTACCTAGTTTGGGTAATGAAACGTCTGCAAGAAAATAACCAAGGTCAGAGAGCCCCAAGGACCCCTCAGTTCCATCGCTCACTGCAGTCCAATATTTTAAGTACTATATTTTTTCACCCTACAAAACTGAGGTGATTGAGAGGGGAGTTTACTCAGTGGAAAAAAAAAAGGGTGATGTGGATACAAGGGACAAGGAGAAGCTCTCTTCCCCTTCCTCAAGTATTAGAACAGGGGTTCTCAACCTTGGCAACTTTAAGACTTGTGGACTTCAACTCCCAGAATTCCTCAGCCAGCTTTCCTGGCTGAGGAATTCTGGGAATTGAAGTCCACAAGTCTTAAAGTTGCCAAGGTTGAGAACCCCTGTATTAGAACCAGAGGCCACTCGATGAATCTGACACTTGGATGAATCTGGAAAGACAATTTTTTTTTTCCCCCTCAGGGAGAGAACCAACCTAGAAGTAAGGAGAAATTTGCTGACAGAATAGTTAGCCAGTGGAACTGCTTGCCTTCAGAAGTTGTGGATCCCAGATCCCTCCCAACTCTGTTATACTGTTAAACTACTCGCTGCAGTCGCCATTGCAGATATCCTCACAATCATGAGGACTAGAACCCCAGAGGTTCCATTTCAGAATGGACTAAAATCTCCAGAAAGCAAAAGCCTAAACCAAATGGTCTTGCAAGGTGTACCAGATGCAGTGCATGAAAAAAAACGTCCAAAGGCAAGATCTAAGATGATTTTCAGTCATCCCGGTCATAGTTATCCCAAAGGTGCTTTTTCAGGAGGCAAATGGACTTTTGTTGTTTTTATTTTGAAGACGTTTTGCTTCTCATCCAAGAAGCTTCTTCAGCTTTGACTGGATGCTGGAGAATGGAAGAACTTAACACTCCTTGTGTATGTGTGTGTGTGTGTGTGTATGTGTTTGTGTGTGCACCAGGAGTATAAATCCTTCCATTACTCACCATCCAGTCAGAGCTGAAGGAGCTTCTTGGATGAGAAGCGAAAATGTCTTCAAAGAAAAAACAAGGAAGTCCAGTTGCCTCATGAAAAAGAATCTTTGGGATAAGATCTACTGCCTATGTCAGTGATGGTGAACCTTTTAGAGATCGAGTGCCCAAAGTGCAACCCAAAACCCATTTATGCATCATTGAGTGCCGGGTGGGTGTGGCCCATTGGCTGGGTGGGGCTGTGGTGGTAACGGTAGACTGGGAGGGACTAAAAAGTTCAATCAATCCATTCCAACTTTGCAAGATCTTTTTTTTCCCCGCAAGAAGTTTTTTTTTTGAACACGGCGGCAGTGGCCTAAAGCAAAAAGGTTTTATAAAACCCAGCTGAAGGCCTAGGACTGGGGTGACGGCGCACGTGCCCACAGAGAGGGCTCTGAGTGCCGCCTCTGGCACCCGTGGCATAGCTTCGCCACCACTGGCCTACGTGGTTCTCCTTGTCCTTCCCACCCCATCCCCAGCTATGTTAAGCAGCCTTACCTCCAATGACCGGTACGTGGAGATTCTCCGTGCGCGACACCACCTTAGGAAGATCACAGGGCAGCAAAATAATTGGGTCAAAGAAGGTAGAGTGAGGAGCAGCCACCAGGATGGGCGCTTGGAGCCGGGATGCCCTCTGACCTCGCACCCGGATCCGCATGAACCCAAGCAAGAAAAACATCAGGCGACTCAGCCAGTAGACCGAACCATGAGCAACTGTGCTGAAAAGGGATGGGGAAGAAGAAGGGCGACAAAGGAGGAGGCATTAAGAGGGCCATGGGCAATGGGCCCAAAGGAGAGCTGAGATGTCCCCCCGCCCCATTACTTACTTTCTCCATCCCGAGCAGGGTTCTTGCAAGGTTTCCTCAGACAGTCCCACCACTTGCAGCAAGGCAAAGGGCCAGATAAGGAATAGGACCACAAAGGCCAACGCAACCCGGATTGGGGCCAGAATAACCCCCAGCACATAGAACTGCAAGGAAAAGAAATTCATTGGAAGGCGTCTCGTAAGGAGGCACCCCAATCCAGTACCTCATTTGTTTTTGCTTTCCTTTTTCTTTGTTACATTTTATACTTTGATTTGGGGAGACTCTAAATTATGATTATATACCTGCGTGGTTTGCAAAAGTTACAGAATACAAAAAACATAGTTGGAAAGGACCTTGGAGGTCTTCTAGTTCACCCCCCTGCTCAGGTAGGTAAACCCTATATCATTAAAGACAAATGGTTGTCCAGTCTCTTCTTAAAAGTTTCCAGTGTTGGAGCATTCACAACTTCTACAAGCAGGGGTATCAAACTGCTGGCCAGCAGGCTGGACGTGTTATCCAGAAGCCGCTCCCACCCCATTGCCTGCAATGGCAAAACTGGCCAGATACGTTGCGCGACGTCACATGACATCGCGAGTTTGACATGTCTGTTCTAGAGGCAAGCCGTTCCACTTATTGTTCTGTCATGAAATTTCTTCTTAGTTCTAGGTTGCTTCTCTCTTTGATTAGTTTCCATCCATTGCTTCTTGTCCTGCCTTCAGATGCTTTGGAGAATAGCTTGACTCCCTCTTCTTTGTGGCAGCCCCTGAGATATTGGAACACTGCTATCATGTCCCCCCTCGTCCTCCTCTTCGTTAAACTAGACATACCCAATTCCAGCAACCGTTCCTTATATGCGTTAGCCTCCAGTCCCCTGATCATCTTTGTTGCTCTTTTCTGCACTCTTTCCAGAGTCTCCATCTTTTTTACATCGTGGTGACCAAAACTGGATGCAGTATTCCAAGTGTGGCCTTACCAAGGCATTGTAAAGTGGTATTAACATTTCACGTGATCTTGATTCTATCCCTCTGTTAATGCAGTCTAGTATTGTGTTGGCTTTTTTGGCAGCTGCAGCACACTGCTGGCTCATATTCAAGTGATTGTCCACTAGGACTTCAAGATCCCTCTCACTGTTACTACTGTTGAGCCAAGTACCCCCTATACTGTACCTGTATTTTTGAGTGTTATAACAATTAAGCGAGGACTCCCCACCCTCAGGGCCTACCACACATTTGGAAAAATATTCTGGGCTTCTCCAGGAAAAAGAATAGTACAGAATCCAAATAAATAAGCAAACAATAGTACAAATAAATGGAAAAAAATAATAAAAAATAAGATTGCATTCGTACGTAAATCAGTTTGGACTTTGCTATTCCGAGCCTAGATTCCCATTGCAAGTAGAGTAGTTTGGTGTAGGGATTAAGATGCTGACTAGAAACCAGGAGACTGAGCTGTAGTCCTACCTTAGGCATGAAAACAAAATGAGTGACTTTGGGTCAGTCTCTAGGAGACAGTGAGTTCTAGTCCTGCCTTGGCATGATAGCTGGTTGAGTGATTTTGGGTCAATCACTAGGATACAGTGAGCTGTAGTCCTGCCTTGGCATGACAGCTGGTTGGGTGACTTTGGGCCAATCACCAGGAGACTGAGAGTTCTAGTCCCATCTTAGGCATCAAATCTGGCTGGGTGACTTTAGACCAGTCACTCTCTCTCGGCTCAATCCACCTCACAGGATTGTTGTTGTGAGGAAAATGTGAGGAGGGAGGAACATTAGTATGTTCGCCACCTTGAATTACATATAAAGTACTAAAGGTGGGATGAAACTCTAATAAATAAATACATCTTATTATGCCTACTTAGCCTTAAGCCCATTACTTTAAGAGGACATCAGTTTGTATATATTATTTGCATAAAATGGGAAGACGGATTAACTCAGTTGCTCTGTGTTCTCCACTGCTGCTTGTTCTTCCTTACTGCCACTTGCGAAGGCAATAATAACACGTTTTTCTGCATTGCACTTGACAAGATCATTTGTTACTTTGGAAAAGTCACTTTTTTCTGAGGGCTTAAATGTTCTCTTAGCCAAGATCTTGGTTGGAAGAACTGATTGCCAGGGAGCCAACAGCATCTTCCTTTTTCCCCAGATCACAACAGGCACGTGCCCGGGGGGGGGGCAAGTCCTGTCCTGTGCAGCTTGACATCATCACATCAATCACACAAACTATGTAATTATGCAATTTGTGTTCATCACATCGTGACTTGTAAGGGTCACCTGGGGCTTAATCCTTCTCTGAACAGGATGGCTGTTTGGAAATGGAAGTCCAGCAAGCTAAGATGGCCCAAACTGGGAGAGACTGGGATTCTCTGAATTTTGTGAGTCCGGCTGGGAAATTCTCTCCCTTACACACTTTGCTGGGAAAAACAAGTTTGAGGCTGATATCATTGTATATTGCTTCCAAATGATAAAAAATCTGAGGTTTAGTCTTTTTACATTGGCCCTTGTTGATTAAAAAGTTGGATTGGCACTGGAAATATCCAGGATCTGGGTTGGTTTTTCTATGCCCAGCCTACCTCACAGAATTGTTGTGGAGAAATATAGGAGAAGAGAGTAGTATGAATGATCTCTTGAGCTGCTGTACAAAAGCCGGGATATCGACTCGATATACAAATAAATAAACTCCATTCAAGATGATATAAGTAGTCCTCAATTTATGACCACAATTGAGCCCAAAATTTTTGTTGCTAAGTGAGACATTTGTCAAGGGACATTTTGCCCCATCTTACGACTTTTCTTGCCACAGTTAAGTGAATCATTGCAGTTGTTCCGTTAGTAATATGGCTGTTAAGTGAATCTGGATTCCCCATTGACTTTGCTTGTAAGAAGATTCCAGAAGCTGATCACATGACCCCAGGACACTACAACCGTCATAAATATGAGTCAGTTTCCAAGCATCTAAATTTTGATCACGTGACCATGGGGTTACTGTAATGGTTGTGAAAAACGGTGGTCATTTTTTTCAGTGATATTGTAACTTCAAATGGTAACTAAATGACTATCTGTAATGACTTTTCTATGGATTCCAAAGATCTTATTTTTAAGCCAGTTCAGATATAGAACCTGCTTCCTTTATCCAGTCTGAAACTGAAGCATGTCTCACTTTTCAACCTGGGGTCCTGAACATGTTTCCTTATGTGAATCACATAAATCACCTCATCTTCAAATGGTTTCACATAAGCCAAGGTGCTTTGGTACACAATCCTTCCTCATTCAGTGGGTTTCCAAGGGCCCCCAACATTATGTAAAATTTAGTTTTAGAAGTAAAAATATACCCCATAATTCATAAGAATGCCAGTAGGAGATGGGAATTCTTGTCTAGAATCTTGTGAAATTTTGGGGTTAGCTTACCAGAACCTCACACGATTTGGGTTCTTTTACATTTTTATTATCAGAGTGGTATTCAAGCATTATAAACTATGCAGACAAAGTCAGGCAAAAATTAGCCAAATCTTTGTAATACTCTCACAAAATTACAAAACAGGGTGGCTTTTTTATTTGTTTTGTAACTGTGTAACTATTAACACAGTTTTTGTCTTTACATTCCCTTTGCTGGCCAGCCTCCAACACATGTCTTCTTAATACAAGAGATCCAGGTTGTAAATATCCAGACAACCTGCAGAGGCAGCAAATGTTTGTGTTTTCCGTATCTCACTGCTGCCATCTGGTGGTCAACTGATATTTTGCACCCTGTATATACTATGCCTACTTTTTCAGTTCACTTAAGTCAGGGGTAGGCAACCTTGGCTCTTTTATGACTTGTGGACTTCATGGCTGGCTCAGGAATTCTGGGAGTTGAAGTCCACGAGTCATAAAAGATGACTTAAGTCATCTTACAAGATTTTAGCCATTCAATGAAAACAAACAGAAAAAAGAGGGGAGCTACACCTTGCAGCCTTACAAGTTAAAAATCAATTTGAAAATGATTTAATGAGGGCTTTGGATGGCTATAAGGGGAGTCCTCGACTTGAGCCCACAATTTATGTGGCTAAGCGAAACATTTGTTAAATGAATTTTGCCCAAGTTGTTAAGTGAATCATTGCAGTTGTTAAGTTAGCAACACGGTTGTTAAGTGAATCTGGCCTCCACATTGACTTTGCTTGTCAAAAGCTCGCAAAAATTGATCACATGATCCCGGGACATTGCAACCGTCATAAATATGAGTCACTTGCCAAACATCTGAATTTTGATCTTAACAGGGTGCTGCGACAGTCATAAGTGTGAAAATGGTCATAAGTCATTTTTTTCAGTGCCATAACTTTGAACAGTCACTAAATGAACTGTTGTAAGCTGAGGACCATTTAAATTTGCATAATAACCTGTTGTAGCAACAGCAAATCCTGCTTTTTTTCTTCCGTAGAAGGAGAGATGCCACATTAACGAGAGAGAAGTCAGTCAGCAATCCTATCCCGTTTTACTGCATTGCTCAGAAGTAATTCCCAGTTATAATTCCTCTTCTGGGGCCCCTTGGCGTAAATACTACATCACAGAGTTCCTTCACCATTGAGGCCACTAATCGTTCCTTTGGGGAACAGCCAGACTAAAGAAGTTGGCTGTGCTTTTTTAGAGGGAAGGGCAAGGAGGATGCCATTAATTCAGAGGGTGGAAGTGAAAGAGGTTAGGACTCCATATAAGACTCGTTGGAAGGGCACCATTAGGGGACACTGCCCAGAAGAAATAAAATTGAGCCATAAATCCAGCAAGAAAGATAGATAGGTGGATGTTTGAGTAGCACGTACAACTGAGGATGGTGAGGGAATATGTTTTCGGAAACTGAGGAGAAGAATTGAGTTTTTTAAAAAATGGAGGGAGAAGGATACAGGTACCCGTGTTTTCCCCAAAATAAGACTAGGTCTTGTATTAATTTTTGCTCCAAAAGACGCATTAGGTCTTATTTTCCGGTTAGGTCTTACTTTCCAGTTAGGCCTTCTTTTTCAGGGAAATACGGTACTAAATGCATCCATCTGGCTGACGATTTTAACTGGGACTTATTTGTGAGGTAGGGATTATATTACAAGCATCCTGAAAAATCATGCTAGGGCATATTTTCCAGTTGGGTCTTGTTTTTAGAGAAACACAGTAGTCCTAGACTTATGACCCCAGTTGAGCCCAAAATTTTCCATTGCTAAGCAAGACAACAGTTAAGTGAATTTTGCCCCATTTTACAACCTTTCTTGATGCAGTTGTTAAGTGGATCACTGCAGTTATTAAGTTAGTAACACGGTTGGAAAGTGAATCTGGCTTCCCACATTGACTTTGTTTTGCAGAAGGTCGCAAAACATCAGATGTTCTTGCTTTGACAAGGTGATTGCATGACCCCCATGGAAGTTTTTAAGAAGAGATAGTCTGAAATGGTATAAGATTTCCTGCTTGAGCAGGGGGTGGACTAGAAGACCTCCAAGGTCCCTTCCAACTCTGTTATTCTCTTAAAATTTGCAAAATGGTGGACACCGCACATGCCATCTTGTGGACTTGACACACAGAGAGACACCGTGGATGCTTCTGTTTGCAGTTAATAACATTTTGACAATTCTCAAACTTTAGACCCAAAAGCACAGGACAACTCAAGAATATGGGCTAATGCGACAGCAAGAAATTACATTTATTTAGTTATCCTAAAATTGCCTAGAAAGAGACAAATCTCTGTGTGTATCTGTGTATATTATATCACCGGCAGTGCTGTCTGCAATCTTAATTAAAAAGATGATGTTACTTAGTCAGGTAATGAAATGTCTGCAAGCAAACAACAAAGCTCAGAGCTCATCAAATATTCCTCTTAATTAAAAAGAGAAAGCTGACGTACTTATATAGAACAAGAGTTTAGTTTCATACCTGCTAAGTTATTGCTAGATCCTGAAATATCCAAAAGAGAGTTTGGGTATTAAGGAAAATAAGCTAATGATAATTTAAAGGAATGCACAAGGAATAACACTTTTGGAATAGTACGAATCAAAAGTACTATCACAAAATTGGGATGAGTTTTTGGGCAGAAAGGATGGTTCATTTGTTTAAAAATATCACTGTAGTGTATAGAAATACAGGACATCCACACATGTGGCTTGCAGGATTCTTGGAATGGATCTCTAAGAAACATGGTTTAAGGTAAATTGAGTGAACAACAAATCACAGTTGAACCTTGACTTAGTACTATGCGTGAACCCATAAAACATACCTACAATAGCCAAAAGCCAACTTTGACTCACAATTTATTAGAGAGAGAATTTTTGAATATTCCTATTATTCAATACTAGATTATTCAATACTGATAATATTCACATTATTTAATTGATAGCTAAATACTGTATTTCCCCCAAAATAAGACCTAACTGGAAAATAAGCCCTAGCATGATTTTTCAGGATGATTGTAATATAAGTCCTACCCCCAAAGTAAGCCCCAGTTAAGATAGTCAGCCAGACGGACACATTTTTTTTAAACAAATTTTATTGTTTTTTAAAAAAATTCTTAAAGAAACATATTCAGGACACACCGTGTGCTGGGGTAATCAAACATCTTAAAACAAGACATATATACATAATATAATCAATATGCAGACGAACACATTTAATACCGTATTTCCCCCAAAATAAGACCTAACAGGAAAATAAGCCCTAATACAGCGGTTCTCAACCTGTGGGTCGCGACCCCATTTGGGGTCGAACAACCGTTTCATGGGGGTCGGCAAACACCGCAGTCCACCATTTTTTCCCATTTCCCCTCGGCCGTTGCACGCGTGCCGCACATGCGCGATTCAGCCCATCGTGCCGCGCATGTGCAGTTCGGGCCATCGTGCGAGCGTTGCACATGCGCGGTTCGGGCCCGTCACGCCGCGCATGCGCGGTTCAGGCCGTCGCGCGCACGTCGTGCATGCGCGGTTCAGGCCATCGCGCCACGCATGCACGGCTCGGGCCGTCCTGCGCATTGCGCATTGCGGTTCGGCCAATCGCACCCGCATGCACGGTTTGGGCTGTCGCGCGCGCACCGCACATGCGCGGTTTGGGCCATCGTGCAATGCAGGCGCGCTGTAGGCCATCGCGCATGCTGCGCCTGTGCGATGCGGGCCATCGCGCTGCACGTGCGCGCCGCAGGTCGGGGTCACGCCGCACATGGGTGACGCAGGTGGGGTCTCGGCCTGAAAAAGGTTGAGAACCGCTGCCCTAATACGTCTTTTGGAACAAAAATTAATATAAGATATTTTCGGGGAAACATGATATATATTTCAAGCAGACAGCTAGAGCTCTCTAACTTGCTTACATTCCTAAATACTGCAAAGGGCACTGGGCTGTGTTTTAAGAAAGATGTTCAATTTACACTTCAGTCAGTTGCCATATAGACAGACAATTGTAAGATGACTTTGGTTTGTCCTGGATCTCAAAGAAGGAATTAGACATTAGTTCCTTCCATCTCCCCCCACCATCCAGTCAGAACTGATGAAGCTTTTTGGATGAGAAGCAAAACGTCTTCTTCCTCAAGGAAAAAACATAGTCCAGTTGCCTTTTGAAAAAATGCACCTTTGAGACAATCATGCCCTGTATGACTAAGAATCTCCATAGACATTGAGACAGGCGGTAGTTATCTAACGTCTCTCTATCCTGGGAATTCCTTTTAAGAAAAGGCCAAAGAAGGGTGCATCTTGTATACCGGATTTAAATTTTTATGCAATCTGAGACTGTGAATCTCTTTGTAAATGTCAGGCTCCAAAAATGGGAGAAGCTAAAGTGTTTTTTTTTTTAAATTATTGTTGTTGTTACACCTGGTTAATAACTCATAGGAAAAAAAAGGAAATGAATGGGTTGTTTAGTGTGTCAGATTCAATTAGAAGAGGTGTTTCAGAATCTACAGGAGCAAAAATCTGTGACTCATCGAAGCAGCCATGTCATTTTCTAGGGCAGACATGTGAAACACAGGGCCCAGGGGCCGGATGCAGCCCACGAAGTAGTTTCATGTGGCCCGTGAAGCCATCCTGGAAACCGTAAGAGAACGGCCCCTGCTGCCTTGGCCCTGGCCCAGGCCGGCCGGGAGCCAATGTATACTTTTGTGGTGGCCATTTACGCTGAAACGCATTCAGTCTTAGCTCCATAAGGCCATCTGGAAACAGCAAGGAAGCAGCCCCGGCCGCATTGGCCCCAGCCCCTGGGTGCATGCTGGGGAGGTGACATCTCCCCAGCTGCGTTTCTTGCCTGTTTTTCTCCCCTCAAATATTTTCCCACCACTCTGTACTTAGGAAAGAAGGAAGGAAAGAAGGAGAGAGAGAGAGTCTGAGGAAAGTCCTACCTTCGTCCTGCCCTGCTGCCCTTTCACCATCCCCTTGCCCCCTCCTCCTGGACTATCCTGGGGGTCTCCCATCCTATTGCTAAGAAAGCTTTGGATACAAAGCCGGGTCTCCTCCCATGGAGAGGGAATGGGCCTCCCTTTGAATTTGCCCTTGTACCCATCATGAGCAACTTGGCTAAGGAGAGCAAGCACAGCAGCAGCAGCCTTGAGGAGGAGGTAAGTGCAACTGGGCGTCCCCTTGGGAAGTGGGGCTGGGCTTGGTGCCGCGGGTGCTCGAGGACCAGGCTGGGTATTTGACCTCTGCTGCCCAGGGCTCCAGGCAGCCCGCATCACCATCCCGCCCTCCCCCTCCCCGCATGGCCTGAGAGGAACAGTGAGGCTCCTCCAGTGGACCATGCCTCGGCACTTGCCCCAGTCCCACCCCCTTCTGCCAGAGATCCTGTCCCACTCCTACCCAGGCCCCCACAGGCCCCCTTGATGTGAACAATGTAGAACTGGCCACGCCCACCCAGCAGGCCACACCCACTCCATCCATGCCCACCCAGTAGGCCGCACTCATGCTGGCCACACCCATCCAGCCCCATGAGGGCAACCGCAATGCTGATGCGGCCCTCAATGAAATTGAGTTTTGACATCCCTGATCTAGGGTAATACAGCTGAAGGAGTTATCCACTATAACCTAAGATCCTGGAAACAGACATGATTGTTTGAATAAATCAGACAAGTGTTGGGTTTGAGGGTTCCCTGGTGTTTTGGTTGTTTTCCTCCAGACATTTCATTACCCAAACTAGGCAACTAACTAGTGCTAGTTAATCAATGGACACTGAAATGTTTGCAAGAGAACAACCAAGCTCAGAGAACACCAAGGTCCCTTCATTTCAACCCTGAGTTAGAAATATTCTCCTTAAGAGATGCTGGGTTTTGTGTTCCTTCACATCCCAAACAGAATTCAAAACACTGGATTGCTCTAACGCAGGGGTTCTCAACCTTGGCAACTTTAAGACTTGTGGACTTCAACTCCCAGAATTCCTCAGCCAGCAAAGCTGGCTGAGGAATTCTGGGAGTTGAAGTCCACAAGTCTTAAAGTTGCCAAGGTTGAGAACCCCTGCTCTAACGAGCAAGCAAATAATAATACAGGTAGTCCTTGACTTACGACTTACAACTGAACCCAAAATTTCTGTGGTTAAGTGAGACAGTTGTTCGGTGAGTTTGGCTCCATTTTACAAACCTTTTTTTTTTTTTTTGCCATACCGTACTTGTTAAGTGAATCACTGCAGTTGTTAAGTAACAAGATTGTTAAGGGAATCTGACTTGTCAGAAAGTCACAAAAGCAGGTCACATGACCCCGGGACAGTGGAACCGTCATAAATATGAACCAGTGGTCAAGCATCCAAATTTTAATCGTGTGACCATGGGGATGTTGCAATGGTCGTATAAGTGTGAAAAACGGTCATACGTCACTTTTTTGAGTGCCGTTGTAACTTTGAATGGTCGCTAAATGGCTGTAAGTTGAGGATTACCTGTATATAAAATCATAGTAGAAAAAAAATAGGAGTTACTCTTAAACCCACAAATGTCAATTCTGAGAGAAAAGAAAAGCATCCAACCAGCCTTATAGACAGTGCAATTAATTCAGAGTGAATTATGAAAAATCAAATGCATAATGCTATCATTTTCAACCTGAGATCCATAACTTCTCTTAAACATTCATCTGTCAAAAATAAATCAAAGTGATTTATGGCATTCTTGGAAAGCCTTTTGAGTGGAGAAGAGATGAAATGCTCTCGCATATAAGATTTCCTTATATGGACATTTGTTGAAAGAAGAGATTTCTGAATGGAGGATTTATGTTAAAGAGGCAGGAAAAAAATTAAGATGGCATTTGCTGGATGGGAAGAAGGCCAGAAGTCATAATTCTATGTTTTCCTTCTTTTTTTACATTTTATTTCTTTTTTCTTACTTTCCATGTTCTTTTTTCTGCTGTTTGTTTTTAATTTTTTTTAATAATTTATTGTACTATTTTTTTTAAAGGTCTGTTTATTACTTGGGTGGGAAACAGCTAGGAAATCCCAGGTTGTAGACTCAACTGAGAAACTGGAAGGGCTTCCTAAAAGAAGCCAGGGCTAGCTAATTATGGATTTTTGCCATGAAAAACATTTTATAAACCCACTAATCAGAAATCCAAATGAATTCAATAGAACTTACTCTTAGGAAAATCAGATCAGATGGCATCTAAAATTTAATTTTTCAGCTAAGAACATCGTAAGAAACAGTAATGTATCCTAATAAAAAATGTAACTGACAACTTACACTGGATTTTCACTGATTTTGTGACTGTTCAAAGTTACAACAGCATTGAAAAAAGTGACTTATGATTGGTTTTCATACTTTTGACCATTACAGCATGGTCATGTGATCAAAATTCAGGTGCCTAGCAATTGGGATATATTTATGACAGTTACACTGTCCCAGAATAGTGTTTGTATGTAACCATTTGTATGTAACCTTCCCAGTTGGCTTCTGAAAAGGACAGCCAGTCCTTGAGTTATGACCACAACTGAGCCCAAAATTTCTGTTGCTAAGTGAAACATTTGTTAAGTGAGTTTTGCCCCATTTTACGACTTTTCTTGAATCATTGCATTTGTTAATAACATGGTTGTTAAGTGAATCTGGCTTCCCCACTGACTTTGCTTATCAGAAGGTCACAAAAGCGGATCACATGACCCCGGGACACTGCAACTGTCATAAATATGAACCAGTCGTCAAGCATCCAAATTTTGATCATGTGACATGAGGATGCTGCAATGGTCGTTAAGCGTGAAAAACGGTCATAAGTCACTTTTTTCAGTGCCTTTGAAACTTCAAGCAGTCACTAAATGTACGGCCTGTAAAGTCAATGGGGGATGCCAATTTTGCTTAACAATCACATGATTCATTTAACAACCATGGCAAAAAGGTCGTAAAATGGGGGAAGACTCACTTAACAAATGCCTCGCTTAGCAAAGGTAATTTCGGGGTCAATTGTGGTCGTAAGCCGAAGACTACCTATATTTTTTTTTAATTAAAAATTCCTTTATTACAACATTCAGCATTGTACATAAAATCTTTGTATGCATCAAACATCATAGCATCTGGTATACAACCCTACGTATTATTCTTTGGAAACGTCTGGTTTGGTAAACATTTTTCACTCCTCACTTCGATCCTCTATTATACACCCGTTACATTTTTTATTCTCTATGATCCCTGATAATAGGTCTTGAGGCAGTAGTTAAACATTAAATATAAGATCATATTAATAATCAATCCTCAGAGAACACAGCATATAACACTAGGTATTAATCCTTGTAAACGCTTGGTTTGGTACATATTCTTTACTCCTCACTTCCAGTCTCAACTATATGTCTGTTGTATTTTATCTTTTCTTTTATGATCCCTAGCAAAAGATCCTGAGCTAGAGATTCAATAACCTGGGGTAAAGACTACCTATATTCATTTTTTTCTAAACCATCCTTTTCTCTTCCTCTGCTAAAAAAAGGAAGAATCTGCCATTTGAGGCCCAAAGAAATAAAGGCCAACCTTTTCCTAGCCATGAAGGGTGAATGCTTTTCACAGCAATTCTTACATTTCTCTAAGTGTTTCTCAACCTTGACAATTTTAAGGCATGTGGACTTCAACTCCCAGAATTCCACAGCCAGCATTGCTGGCTGTGGAATTCTGGGAGTTGAAGTCCACATGCCTTAAAATTGTCAAGGTTGAGAAACACTGCAGAGGCAGGAATGTAAGAGCCAATACTCACTGTTATTAAAAGACAATTTAAGGCTTTTGCAACCGGATGCCTAACAGATATGTGGGCACTATAATACTCAGCCGCTAGCCAGAATAATAATTGAGTCACACACCTTTATGATGTATTCATCCGTTTAGCAAAAAATAATATCTTATTAGACAAACCAGATGTTTTAAATGCTTAGTCATTTTAAAAAGTATATGTATGAAGTAGCAGTGTAAAAACTTGGTATGTCCCACTTCTGTTTTGTAATCTGAATCAACCTCTCCTTCCACCTTCCAGTTCTGAGCAATTTCCACATGCCTTGCTTAGATAAATTGAGGGTTTGAATATGATTGGTACCGAAGCAATTTCCTGTGACCTGGAAGGTCTGCTTATGGTCATTCGATATGAGTGACACACGCCATTCAGATGAGTTGGGCAAGAGCTGGAGATAATTTAGAAGGTGGGACAAGATTTGGTTTCCCAGGGCGTCAAGTTCAGCATCTTATTCCCAATAATCCCCACGGTCCAATGTTTCTTGGAAATTCTCATGTAAATGAAAGCACTTCCGCAGGGCTGTCTACCTTTTCAGAAACTTATATTCACAGGCATACAGGTAGTCCTCGACTTACGATGACAACTTGAGCCCAAAATTTCATTTAGTGACTGTTCAAAATTATAAAAGCACTGAAAAAAGTGACTTATGAGCCCTTTTCACACTCATGACCCTGTGGTCGCATGATCAAAATTCAGACACTTGGCAACTGATTCATATTTATGACAGTTGCAGTGTCCTGGGGTCATGTGACCACCTTTTGTGACCTTCTGACTAGCAAAGTCAATGGGGAAGCCAGATTCACTTAACAACCGTGCTACTAACGTAACAACTGCAGTGGTTTATTTTACAATTGTGAGCAAGAAAGGTTGTAAAATGGACCAAAACGCACTTAACAACTCTCTTGCTTAGCAATGGAAATTTTACACTCAATTGTTGTCGTAAGTCCAGGACTACCTGTACTACGCCTGAGCTGAAAGTTTCCATTATATTTTTGACAACAGAGTCATCAACTGACATATTTTATTCCCTCTGTTTCCACTGGCTTTTCCTATCCTTGTCCTCGATAGATATATTGGATGACATTCCAGGTTTGATCCAAGGCAATTGTACCCCAGAAACTACAAAGTTGGAGTTGGCTGTTTCTCAACGCCTCCCTGCATCCTTTGAAATCAACAAGACTCTCAAGAATCTTTTGTGAACCAGTTTGGTGTAATGCTTAATCCAGTCTTTCTGAATCTTGGCAAGCTTAAGATGTGTGGACTTCAGCTCCCAGAATTCCCAAGCCAGTCTGCGAGTTTAAATTGTGGACTTCAGCTCCCAGAATTCCCCAGTCAGTCTGCGAGTTTAAGATGTGTGGACTTCAGCTCCCAGAATTCCCGAGCCAGTCTGCGAGTTTAAGATGTGTGGACTTCAGTTCCCAGAATTCTCCAGCTAGTCTGCAAGTTTAAGATGTGTGGACTTCAGTTCCCAGAATTCCCCAGCCAGTCTGCGAGTTTAAGATGTGTGGACTTCAGCTCCCAGAATTCCCGAGCCAGTCTGCGAGTTTAAGATGTGTGGACTTCAGTTCCCAGAATTCTCCAGCTAGTCTGCGAGTTTAAGATGTGTGGACTTCAGCTCCCAGAATTCCCGAGCCAGTCTGCGAGTTTAAGATGTGTGGACTTCAGTTCCCAGAATTCTCCAGCTAGTCTGCAGGTTTAAGATGTGTGGACTTCAGCTCCCAGAATTCCCCAGCCAGTCTGCGAGTTTAAGATGTGTGGACTTCAGCTCCCAGAATTCCCGAGCCAGTCTGCGAGTTTAAGATGTGTGGACTTCAGTTCCCAGAATTCTCCAGCTAGTCTGCGAGTTTAAGATGTGTGGACTTCAGCTCCCAGAATTCTCCAGCCAGTCTGCGAGTTTAAGATGTGTGGACTTCCTCAGTTCCCAGAATTCTCCAGCTAGTCTGCAAGTTTAAGATGTGTGGACTTCAGCTCCCAGAATTCCTCAGCCAGTCTGCGAGTTTAATATGTGTGGACTTCAGCTCCCAGAATTCCCCAGCCAGTCTGCGAGTTCAGCTCCCAGAATTCCCAAGCCAGTCTGCGAGTTTAAGATGTGTGGTCTTCAGTTCCCAGAATTCCCCAGCCAGTCTGCGAGTTTAAGATGTGTGGACTTCAGCTCCCAGAATTCCTCAGCCAGTCTGCGAGTTTAAGATGTGTGGACTTCAGCTCCCAGAATTCCCCAGCCAGTCTGCGAGTTTAAGATTTGTGGACTTCAGCTCCCAGAATTCCCCAGCCAGTCTGCGAGTTTAAGATTTGTGGACTTCAGCTCCCAGAATTCTCCAGCCAGTCTGCGAGTTTAAGATGTGTGGACTTCAGCTCCCAGAATTCCCCAGCCAGTCTGCGAGTTTAAGATTTGTGGACTTCAGCTCCCAGAATTCCCCAGCCAGTCTGCGAGTTTAAGATTTGTGGACTTCAGCTCCCAGAATTCTCCAGCCAGCCTGCGAGTTTAAGATGTGTGGACTTCAGCTCCCAGAATTCCCGAGCCAGTCTGCAAGTTTAAGATGTGTGGACTTCAGTTCCCAGAATTCTCCAGCTAGTCTGCGAGTTTAAGATGTGTGGACTTCAGCTCCCAGAATTCCCCAGCCAGTCTGCGAGTTTAAGATTGTGGACTTCAGCTCCCAGAATTCTCCAGCCAGTCTGCAAGTTTAAGATGTGTGGACTTCAGTTCCCAGAATTCCTCAGCCAGTCTGCGAGTTTAAGATGTGTGGACTTCAGCTCCCAGAATTCCCAAGCCAGTCTGCGAGTTTAAGATTTGTGGACTTCAGCTCCCAGAATTCCCCAGCCAGTCTGCGAGTTTAAGATGTGTGGACTTCAGCTCCCAGAATTCCCCAGCCAGTCTGTGAGTTTAAGAATTGTGGACTTCAGCTCCCAGAATTCTCCAGCCAGTCTGCGAGTTTAAGATGTGTGGACTTCAGCTCCCAGAATTCCCCAGCCAGTCTGCGAGTTTAAGATTTGTGGACTTCAGCTCCCAGAATTCCCCAGCCAGTCCGCGAGTTTAAGATGTGTGGACTTCAGCTCCCAGAATTCCCCAGCCAGTCTGCGAGTTCAGCTCCCAGAATTCCCAAGCCAGTGTGCGAGTTTAAGATGTGTGGACTTCAGCTCCCAGAATTCCCCAGCCAGTCTGCGAGTTTAAGATGTATGGACTTCAGCTCCCAGAATTCCCAAGCCAGCTTCTTCAAGTTGCCAATGTTGAGAAACACAGGCATCAGGCTAAACTGGCAGATCATGTTTTAGTTGTTCATTGAGAACTACTTGTAAAAGAGATGGGAATGAAAAGTGTATTTTCAGACTTGCCAAATTGTGTTAAAGCCATTTTACAATAAAGTGATGAGGATGTTGTTATTAGTTTAGTTGAGTTCAACACGTTCCAATCCTGCACTACTTATACAATGAAGTATAATTACTTTAGCTGGTTGTATTTCTTGTCTGGTCTACCTGGTAAGGCTGACACTTAATCAACACGGATAAAATTCTAGTGGCTACATTCCCACACATTAAATTTTATTAACCTTATTATGTTTCGTGGCTTAGTGAAAACCCTGACCAAAATATTACGGTCCAGAAAATGCATGAAACAATTCAGCAGATTAAGAAACTGAGTTGATAGGTTTCTAAGCTCTTTCTGTGACCCAGAGAATCTGGGAACTTCCTGTTGATATGTGATTGTAAATCAGATCTGTGTTTTACATTTCCACTCATCTATCCCAAACTGGTTGTGGTTGCCTAGGCAACCTATTGTGCGCATTCCGATTGTTTTTATAAATGGTGGGAAAGAAATCTTTAAACAGCGTTAACAACAACCTTGATCCAACAGATTTTGCATGCCGTGAATCAAATTTCACTGTGATTTATTATGCCATCCACACCATGGTATCACTTTGCAAATGATATCACTGGACACAAATGATGTAATCCGTATTATTTGCATGATTTGACATTCTCTTTGATTTAATGGACAATCACAAACATTGGAACTTCCTTCCTCTCCAGTTGGTGTGTGTTTCTGTGCATATACAGTAGTCCTCGACTTATGAGCCCAATTAAACCCAAAATTCCCCTGGCTATGTGAGACAGATAAGAGAATTTTACCCCATTTTCTGGCCACAGTTGTTAAGTGAATCACTGCAGTTGTTAAGTTAGTAACATGGTTGTCAAGTGTTACGATTCCAACTTCCCCATAGACTTTGTCAGAAGGTCACAAAAAGAGTTCACATGACCCTGGGACACTGGAACCGTCATAAATATGAGTCAGTCGCAAAGCGTCTGAATTTTGTTCACGAGACCATGGGGATGCTGCAATGGTCATGTGAAAAATGACCATAAGTCACTCTTTTCAGTGCTGTTGTAACGTCGAATGGTCACTAAATGAACTGTTGTAAGTCAACGTTGGAAACTGACCAAAGAGAGAAGCAACCTGGAATTAAGGAGAAAATTCCTAACAGTGAGGACAATCAACATGTGGAACAGCTTGCCTCCAGAAATCGTGGGTGCTCCAGCACTGGAGATTTTTAAGAAGAGACTGGACATTCACTTGTCTGAGATGGTATAGGTTCTCCTGCTTTGGCAGAGGGCTGGACTAGAAGACCTCCAAGGTCCCTTCCAGTTCTATTCTATTCTATTCTATTCTATTCTATTCTATTCTATTCCATTCCATTCCATTCCATGGATTTTACACCTGTACACATACATACCCATGCATAATTCTAAAAGAGATTTATGCAGCAGTTTCACACTGAACTAGGATGGGGAACTCTTCAGAAATCCTAGAGATGTAGGCTAGATTAGGAATTTGAAAAAAAAAAGATCCTGGAAGAAAGCAACAGCAAATTATGTCCATAATGCTGTGAAGAGCTTGAGTTGATCAAAATTTTATTTCTTATAAAGCTATGGAAGGTTGGACCTGCTTTGCAGATGACTGGGAAAGAGTAGATTGGTAGGTTGTAATAAGAAGTTAAAAAAATAAGACTATGATGTGTCCCTAAACAGGTAGTCCTCAACTTATGACCACAATTGAACCCAAAATGTACATTTGGTAAGTGAGTTTTGCCTGATTTTATGATCTTTCTCGCCACAGTTGTTAAGTGAATCATTGCAGGTGTTAAGTTAGTAACATGGTTGTTAAGTGAATCTGGCTTCCCCATTGACTTTGCTTGTCAGAAGTCTCACATGACCCTGAGAACTGCAACCGTCATAAATATGAACCAATCGCAAAAGCGTCTGAATTTTGATCATGTGACCATAGGAATGCCGCAACAGTCGTAAGCGTGACAAAACGGTCATAAGTCACTTTTTTTTAGTGCCACTGTAACTTAGAACAGTCACTAAATGAACTGTTGTAAGTTGAGGACTACCAGTGGTTACATCAAGAAGCTGGATCTTGATCCAACAAAAGTGGACAAATACCACCCAATCTCTAACTTTCCCTTTTGGGAGAAGGCTGTTGAGTGAGTAAGTGATGGAGCTGCAGCTGCACAAGTAGCTCTCGACTTACTGCATTCATTTAGTGACCGTCCAAAGTTACAATGCCATGGGAAAAAGTGGCTTATGATCACCGTTTCAGCATCCCCATAGTCACCATGATCAAAATTTGGACACTTGGCAACCGGCTTCGGTCCCATGGTCACATAAATCACCTTTTGTGACCTTTTGACAAGCTAAGTCCATAGGGAAGCCAGATTCATCTCACAAGCACATTACTAACTGGACATATGCAGTGATTCGCTTAACAGCTGTGGTGAGAATGGTCATAAAAGGGAGCAAAACTCACTTAGTAACTGTCTTGCTTAGCAACAGAAATTCTGGGCTCAGCTGCAGGGGATCAGAAATCATATTGATTGCGGTCATGGGTGGTGAATGGGGCTCGGAGGGAGGTGGATCAAAGTTTTTACTTTTTTCAATTTGGCTGAAATGAAAGGGGGGCGCGTGTCAATCTCAGCAAAGGCTCTGCTGTAACTTACAGATAGACAGAGATGGGTAGCAAAAAGCAAGCAGCTGGAAAGAGACAGCAGAAAAAAAGGAGAGCAAAACTGAAGGAAATAAAAATAAAAAAACACACACCTTGTTGCAATGTAAACTATCATTCTGCCAATAAATCAAGAATAGGCGTTTCATCTTCTTTAAAGAGAAGTACATTGTTTATTTCTTCTGTGTTAGTATTGAATCAAGTTGCAATTGTTCAATCTCTGTAGAGATTCTCAGTCATCCATGTCCCCAAAAGTGCTTTTTTCCAGAGGCAACTGGACTTTCTTGTTTTTCTTTGAAGACGGTTCACTTCTCATCCAAGAAATCTATTCAGCTCTGATTGGATGGCGGGGGGGGGGGGGGAATGGATCCAGTCAGAGCTGAAGAAGCTTCTTGGATGAGAAGCTAAACATCTTCAAACTTCAAAGAAAAACAAGAAAGTCCAGTTGCCTTTGGAAAAAAAATTGCAATTGTTCAGAATACAATAAACTCCCCGTGTTCTGTTAAACTATAAGGAAAATGTTAATGGACTTGTGCTATTCAGGAATTAAAAGGATTTTAAGGATTTGTTTATAGATATGAAATGGGGATAGGGGAAGGAAAGATTATTTGTTGTATTTCAAGACAAGGTGATAAGTTACTAAAACTGTTTATACTTGTCTAGAAGGGAGAGGTCATTTCTTTCCATAGTTCTTTTTCTTCGCAGTATTCTTATTTTTTTCTTTCTTTTCTGTTTTTCTTTCTGGTATTTTCTGCACCTTCTATTTTTTTTTTGTGTTTATCTTTGAAATTGGAATTCTTAACAAAATCACTCCTTAAAAAGCAGAAACACCGATGTAGTTTGCTTTCCTTGTTTCCTTCTAAGTCACTCTCCTATCCTTGAACTGTATGTATCAATCTTCTAAAATTGGGAACTGCCATTGAGAGGCCTTGGTGCTCTCTGAAATTGGTTGTTAGCTTTCACATTCTAGCTGCATTTCAAAATGAAAATGAAAGCAGCGTTTTCACTTTCTGCAAAAGATAATACACTTAATGTTCTCTCTCTCTCTGAAGCTCTTAAAGTAAGTAAACTTGAAAACAACTGATTTTTAAGTTGGAAACAGTGCCTAGCTTTGGCAAACAGACTGAAGCACTGAATTAATCCATTTACTGGGTTCTTTACCCTCCTGCTACTCTAAAACACAAGCCAATCAATTGGGCAGTTCTTTTAAAACAAAACAAAACAAAACAACTAAGGTTAAAACCAGGCAAGTACAGCGTAGTGGCAGAACCACTATCACAGGATCTAAAAGTTCAAATGTGAGGTGATAAGGATAAACAAGAATATTCAGCCCCAGAGGGATGAAGCAGATTGGTAGGGAAAAGGGGAGAGCTAAGTCGTTTTTTAAAAACAAAACACAGAATTATTTTATGGCAGGGTTCAGGGTGATGAAAATTACATATAGGGAGAATTTTTATAGATCCTGGGCGTTGGAGGCTGCTTTTCAACCTAGGAGTGAAAAAGGAGCTGTCAGCTCCATTTTGTGAGTGACCAAGGAAAGCGAACAGGCGGGCAAAAAGCATGTTTAATCGCTGCAGGACCAAATAAAGAAACAAGGGAGAGAACAGGAAGGAGAGGAAAGCAAGGCCTCTGGAAGGAAAGGATGTTTGGGAAGAGAGCTATGCTTAATCTCTGCTCATCTCATTTCTAGGCTATCAGGCTCTGCTTGCAGACTGGGAGAGAAATGAAAGTGGAGGGTTCTAACAGGAACACCCCCCCTTTATGCTACATTTCCCAGGGCCCTGTTTTTGCTCTGCACTACGGCATGTCTAAAGCCATTGCTGAAGGAGACATAGGGCAGAGGGAGGGGAGGTAACCTTCCCCCTTCTCCCCCCCATCCTGTCTGAGGCAAAGTGGAGTGGTCCAGATTCTACCCCCTCTGGCCTTCCCACACAAAGGCATTTTCAAGGTCCTCCCATTAGGATCCCTATATATCCTTTTCATCCCTGCAACTAGCGTGTGTGTGTGTGTGTGTGTGTGTGTGTGTGTGTGTGTGTGTGTGTGTGTGTGAGTGGGTAGGGGGTGTTTGCAGTTGCCTTCTGAAAAACCCTCCCGATTGGGAGGACAGGACAGGGAGCATATAATCCAACACATCTGGAAGGTTTGGGTTTGGGAAGAGGGGGGTGGTTGGGATTTGGGAGGGTGGGGGGAGACTGCATAATCACCCACAATGCACCTCAGCAGCATCTCTCCCCCCCACACCTCCAAAGATCCAGCCCCTTCTGAACCCGAAAAACATCCTGTTCTTCATGGCGCACAGGAAGAGGGGGCTTTGCAAGACCCCCTTTTCCAAAAGCTTCCCACCCCCCCCCATGAGAACTTTTCAGCCTCTCAATTCTTGCATCCAAGCCACCGCTCTTTCTTCAACATCATCTTTGGGGGAGGAGGGAGAACCACTTGATATGAAGTGCCCCCCCCTCCAATTTTCTCACCTCTGAACAACCAAAATCTCTCTCCACCACTCAGCCTTCCGGAAGTCCATGCAAGGAAAACTTCTGCCTTAGCAGAATCGCGACCCCCCCCAAAGGAAATGCCAGAACCCCGTTAATTCTGCCCCTTGCTCTGCAGGCTTGGTGGAATAATAAAGACCCTCCCTTTCTCCGAGTTGGAGGATCGTCGCCCGCCCTCTCCCCCCCCCCGCTTCCCCCTGCCTTGCGGGGATATCGGATCATCCCAGCCGGCACACCGGGAGATCTAGATCTCCATCCCCGAAGGTGATCCGTTAGCTGGGATTTCCCCCCCCCCCGAGGACTGGATCGCAAGAGAAATCGCTCGTCTGCTGCGCAAGGCGCGATCCCAAAGGGGCGAGAAGCGATGGAGCGAGAAGCTGCCAGAAAAAACAGCCCGGGAACCGCGGCCAGGCCAAACCCAACCAAGCCAGTGCGCCCTTCCCTTCCCTTCCCTCCAGCGCTCCAGCCGGGTCGGTCCCAAGCCCAGACCCAACCCAGACCCCAGCCCGCGGCTTCTCCGCCGGCCCCTCCGCCCAAGCGGGCGCGGCAGAGCTTACCTGGACTTGCTGGCGGCGGCTGAGTCGCGGCTGGTGGACGAAGGGATTGGGGGCGGCCGCAGCCGGCTCGTCCTCCTCCGGGGCCCCCCGGTTCGAGCCGCCCTCCATGGCCGGATGCCCCTTCCAGCCTGGGATGCGTCCCCAAGGCCGGAGCCCGGGGCCTGGTCGGGGAGGGGGACGAAGGATGGCGAGACGGAGGGAGCGGGCGGGCGGCGGGCGAGCGCGCGGCTGGAGGGACGCCCTGGCACCGGAGCGCGGCGGCGGCTGGAGGGAGCCAGGATGCTGAGGGGGCGGGGCTCGGCGCGGTCGTCTCGGCTACGGACTGGCTGGGGGAGGGACTTTCGTTTTGGAGGGAGCGGATGGAGGTGGAGGAGGAGGAGGAGGAGGAGCGGACTCGGCATCCCTGCGCAGCGCTCCATCCATCCATCCATCCATCCATCCATCCCTCTTTAAATTGCTTTAAGAAGAAATTTCCTGACAGTTAGAACAATTAATCAGTGGAACAACCTGCCTCAAAAGTTGTGAATGCGCCAACACTGGAGATTTTAAAGAAGAGACTGGACAACCATTTGTCTGAAATGATATAGAGTTTCCTGCTTGACAAAAGGGCTGGACTAGATGACCTCCAAGGTCCTTTCCGACTCTGTTATTCTATTCTATTCATCCACCCAGCTCTCTAGGAGCTTCCCTTTCTCCACTAGTGGGGAAGCAAGTAGGAACCATGGAAAGCAGGAGGAAGCCAAGTTGCACAAGGCCACCACTGCCCAGATGATCTGAAAGGCACCAAAGTCCAGAGTCAACCTTCCTTCCTTCCTTCCTTCCTTCCTTCCTTCCTTCCTTCCTTCCTTCCTTCCTTCCTTCCTTCCTTCCTTCCTTCCTTCCTTCCTTCCTTTTCTTTTTCTTTCTTTCTTTCTTTCTCTTTCCTCCCTCTCAATTTCCTTTCCTTTTTCTTTCTTTTTTTTTCTTTCTTTCATCTTTCCTTCCTCCCTCCCTCCCTCCCCTCATCCCTTTTGCCTCTCACCTTCTCTACTGGCCTGCAATCCTTCCCCTTCAGTCCCCTTTGTGCTATATAAAGAGCCAGTTTGTTTCAGAAATGGCCCATCTTTTCTGGGTTTGGCACTGCTTGGATGGATAGGAGACCCCTAGGTAATGCCACAGGGCAATGTGTAGGTTTAACAGGGAGCTAAAGAAATGCCCAAAGGCAGTAATAACATGCCACATCTGCACTGTTCTCAAAACATCTTCATGGAGTCACATTCAGCTCAAAGGCATCTGTAGGAGACAAGTGAGCAAAACCTAAGCTGAATTTCAAGAAACAGTAATTAAAATTAAACGAGCTTCCTTTTGAAAACCAGTGTAGTGTACTGTAGTTGCTAAGGATGGCAGCAATTTGAAGCATCAGGCTTGAAGCTTCCACTTATGAAGTTCACAAGTGAGTTTGGTTCATCCATTCTCGGCTTGACCCACCTCACAGGGCTGCTGTTGTTGTGGGATAAAAATAGAGAAAGCCCCACTGTGAACATTCAGACACACGTTAGGATGAAACTGTAGTGATTAATATGATAGTTTCCCTTTTTTGGCCACTTTCAGAGACCTAGTTCTCCATCTTAGTTGTCCTATTTAGAAAAGGATTAACCAATGGCCTTGGTGAGTCAGGAAATTCCTGTATCTCAAATTTCAGCCTTCTACTATCCCTATCTCCAAGTGCAGTCAGCACCACAAATATATACAGTAACAATTTCCACACTGCTGTGAAAACCCGGAGCTAGAATACACCTACCGTATGGGAGTGGCAGGTAGGACACCAGCACCATGAGTCTTACCTGGCAGAGCTGAGGAAAAATGCCTAATCTCTATTTGTAGCCAAATCCAATTTCATTTCAACTGGATAACTGTCAACATGTTAAATCAAGTCTCGTTGAAAAATGCTAGGGAATTCCTGGAAGCTTGACATTCTGACAAATCAGCCACCAGTGGACAGGGTAGAGATAAATTCAATCTCTAAATGTTTACAAGATGTATCCTAGTGTGTCTCAATCCTAGCAATCTGAAGATGTCTGGACTTTAACTCCCAGAATTCCAGATTGGCGGGGGAATTCTGGAAGTTGAAGTCCTGAGATTGAAAAATACTGATAGAACCACATGTGAAAGAAGGAAAACACCAGAGAACGTAGCAACCACAGTTAAGGTAAAAACAATATCAAATAAACAACCAGGGAAGGAACAGTAGCCTAATCAAAGAACTCTCAAGGAAGATTAAAAATATTTTGTTAGCCCTTTCCAACTGGAACTAGTGGTCATCTGCAGCAGCAAAAGAAAGCAATAATAAGCAGGCTTATCATTATGTGTCTGGCAATAAATGACCTGTCCCTGCTAATATAAAGTCTAGCTTTGAATGTTCTACCAAGAGAATAAATGTGGGACTTGCATATTGTAAATTGTGCAGCTTAAAGGAACGGATGAAAAGGCTGTTACTAAGAAGGACAGAAGTAACGTAAGAAGGACAGAGGTGACATTCCATCCATGCTTCCTCCAGCCTTTGAGTTTACATCAGCAGGAAAATAATTTTGTAACAAAGAAGGGTGTACCTTATAAAACTTTCACACTGCCAGTCACAATCAAGGGGGCTGGACTAGAAGACCTCCAGGGTCCCTTCCAGCTCTATTCTATTCTAAGCTCTCTGTCCCAACGGATTTAGCAGTTTCTAGAAAAGACTTAGAAATGGCAGAAGGAAACAGGAGGATGTTAAAAAAAAAAAAAGGAAGAACATTCCGTTGACTAAGAATGCTTGATCCTCCTCTCCATACACAAATTATTATTATGGTCTATGGCACAATCAGTCAGACTGGATCTGGTATTTTTGTCTGCCTACTGAGTCCTTCCCAAGGACCTGGGTTATTATTATTTTTTTTTAAAAAAACAACCCAATCCCAGTTCTGTCAATAAATTATTTTAGAAATGGGACATTTGCACTGTTTTAAGCCCATTTTTACATCCCCACATTCAGAAATTTTCCAAGATAGAACATTTTGTAGATTTTTTTTTTAAATATTTTTTTATTAAATTTTAAAAACTATTAACAAAATTATAACATAATAACATAATAACTCAACTGAAAACAAGCAAATAACATATTTAACAATCACTACAAATAGCTGCTCGGAACCCCCCCCCCACATCCTCCAACAACCTACCCTCTTCTATCCTTCTAACTACATACTTTCACCTTTCTATACATCTTCCCTCCACTCACCTCTATTCCCTATCTCCACCCTCTAACCCTCTACACATACCTAACCTTCACTCCACCTTCCTCACCATCCAATGCGGTGTCTAGAGTTTTCCCGAACGCCCTAAAAAAGAAATGGGACATTGGCACTGTTTTAAGCCCATTTTTACATCCCCACATTCAGAAATTTTCCAAGATAGAACATTTTGTAGATTTTTTAATACCACAGAGATGAATGAAAGAGGTTTTCTCCACTTGATCTACAGGCATTAGCTTGGAACTGACTAATGCATGGTCATTTATAATTTGGACCAACATGGGTGTCTTTCAGAATTGCTTGTCAGTTAGAATAACAGAGTTGGAAGGGGCCTTGGAGATCTACTAGTCCAGGGGTCCCCAGCCTGTGGGTCACAGCCTGGTAGTGGGCCATGGTACAGGCTGGCCAATGTGCATGTGTGTGCATGCATACACCCCTCACTTGTGCTAGAGCAGCAGCCGGGCCCAAAAATGGGCCACCGCTGCCGTGCCTTGGGACATGAAAATGGGATGATACCGTGCCTCGGGGCATGAAAATGGACCACCACCAAGATGTGAAAATGGGATACTGCCAGCGCGTCTCGGGGTATGAAAACAGGACACCACTGATGTGTTTCAGGGTGCAAAAATGGTCCACTGCCACTGCCATGCCCCAGGTCACAAAAAATGGGACAATGACGACAACACCTCAGGGTGCAAAAACAGGATGCCGCCATGCCTCAGGACATGAAAATGGGACACTGGCGTGCCGGTGCGCCTTAGGGCACAAAAATGGGGCTCCGCCAGGGCATCTCTGGGGCTACCTTTGAAAAACGTTCGGAGACTTCAGGTAATCCAGAATGCAGCCGCGCAAGCTGTATTGGGCTTACCCAGAAATGCCCATATTTCAATATCACTCCGCGAGCTGCATTGGCTGCCAATTGGTCTCCGAACGCAATTCAAAGTGTTGGTTATGACCTATAAAGCCCTACATGGCATCGGACCAGGTTACTTGCGGGACCGTCTGCTGCCGCATGAAACCCAGCGACCGGTTAGGGCCCACAGGGTCGGCCTTCTCCAGGTCCCGTCAGCCAGACAGTGTCGCCTGGCGGGGCCTAGGGGAAGAGCCTTCTCTGTTGCGGCCCCGGCCCTTTGGAATCAACTCCCCCCAGAGGTCCGTATTGCCCCCACCCTCTCCGCCTTTCGCAAACTGTTAAAGACACATCTTTGCCGGCAGGCCTGGGGCAGTTGACACCTTGCCCCAGCCAGTGTATGTTTGTTGTAAGTTTGTTTTCGGATGATTGGTTTTAATTTAGGGGTTTTATAATGTATTTGATTTCTATATGCTACTGATTATGTTGTAAGCCGCCCTGAGTTTTCGGAATAGGGCAGCATAGAAACCGAAACAAACAAACAAATAAATAAATAAATAAATAAATAAATAAATAAATAAATCTCAGAGTGCGAAAATGGACTGCTGCCGGTGCACCTCAGGGCATGAAAACAGGATGTCAGCATCATGCCTCAGGGCACGAAAATGGGCCACCAACACATCTCGGGGTGAGAAAACAGGCTGCTGACACTGTGCCTTAGGGCGCGAAAACGGGATGCCGATGCCGTGCCTCGGGGCGTGAAAACAGGATGTCACTGCAACTGCACCTCAGGTCATGAAAACAGGCTGCCACCACTGCGCCACGGGGTGCAGAAACAAGATGCTGTGCCACACAAGAACGGGGCAGGGCTAGTATCATGTGAGTGCTAGCCCCACCCAATTTATTATTATTATTTATTATTATTATTATTTATTAGATTTCTATGCTGCCCTATTCCAAGAACTCAGGGCGGCTCACAGCATGAATACTAACATAAAGAAATCCAATATTAAAATACATTATAAAACCCATTAATTAAAAAAAAAACCAATCAACCAGAAACAGACATACAAACATACATACACTGGCTGGGGCAAGGTGTTAACTGCCCCAGGCCTGCCGGCAAAGATGGGTCTTCAATAATTTGCGAAAGGCGGAAAGGGTGGGGGCAATACGGATCTCCGGGGGGAGTTGATTCCAGAGGGTCGGGGCCGCAACAAAGAAGGCTCTTCCCCTAGGCCCCGCCAGGCGACACTGTCTGGCTGACGGGACCTGGAGAAGGCTGACTCTGTGGGCCCTAACGGGTCGCTGGGTTTCATGGGGCAGCAGACAGTCCCGTAAGTAACCTGGTCCGATGAATGCATGCTTGCGGCCCCGTGCGCACGCATGTAAATTGCTTCCCCCTCCCTTTTCCTCTTGTCCGCCAACTGACAAAGTTTGGTGACCTCTGTTCTAGTCCAACCCCCCCCCCCTGCTTAGACAGGAAACCCTACACCATTTCAGACAAATGGCTGTCCAGTCTCTTCTTAAAAACTTCCAGTGCTGGAACATTCACAACTTCTGGAGGCAGGTTGTTCCACTGATTAATTGTTCTCATTTTCAGGAAATTTCTTCTTAGTTCTAGGTTGCTTCTCTCCTTATCAATCTTCTGGGTCCTTTCTGAAAGAATAAAATTCAGGTTTTATCCTGGAAGTTTGAATTGGCATTTTTTGGGGGGATAAACGGAGGTGACTGTGTGGTTGCTTGATTATTTAATGAAAGATAATTGGCATGTGATCAAAAGCAGAATCTTGTGCCTCACACAAAGAGTCATAAATATTGCCAAATCATATCCTTTTGGGAACACCCAATTGTCAGCCACAAAAAATGGTTCCACGTGATTCACCTTTCCTGAGCTAGGCAGAGCTTCCCTTGAAGTCCCATAAAAGATCTGGACTGAGATGAAATATTTGCAATAATGGATTTTTAAGTTCTAATGTGCACAGTTCAATCATAACAACATTCAGCTGACTATGCAACCAACCACAAGAATAGCAATAATATCTGCAAGACATACCACTTGCTGGCAAGCAAGAACTGGTGGGACCACAAAACAGACAGAATAATACAAAATGGAGAGATTAAAGCACCCTGGGACTTTAGAGTATCAGTAGTAAGTACCTGCCATAGAACACCCCAGACTTAACAATTGTTGATAAGTAAAACAAAAAAGTCTGGATAGTGGATGTGGCAGTGCCTGGAGACAGCAGAAGAAAAGAGAAAGAACTGGGGGAAAAAATCACAACATACAAAGACCTGCAAATAAAAATAAAATGACTGTGGCAAAAAAAAACAAAAAAAAACAAAACCAAAGATCATACCAGTAGTGGTAAGGTCCTTGGGTGCATCTAAAGTACCATTTGAACACTTACTATTTGAATTTTTCCCCGTCTTTATTACTTTAGAAGTAACTCAAGGTGACAAGCATATAATAATAGTAATAATAATAATAATAATAATAATAATAATAATAATAATAATAAAGTTGGAAGGGACCTTGGAGGTCATCTACTCCAACCCCCTGCTCAGGCAGGAAACCCTATACCATTTTGGACAAATGGCTATCCAGTTTCTTCTTTAAAACTTCCAGTGTTGGAGCATTCACCACTTCTGGAGGCAGGTTGTTCCACCGGTTAATTGTTCTAACTGTCAGGAAGTTTCCCCTTAGTTCTAAGTTGCTTCTCTCCTTGATTAGTTTCCATCCGTTGCTTCTTGTCCTGCCTTCAGGTGCTTTGGAAAATAGCTTGACTCCCTCTTCTTTGTGGCAGCCCCCGAGATATTGGAACACTACTATTATGTCCCCCCTCGTCCTTCTCTTCGTTAAACTAGACATACCCAATTCCATCAGCCGTTCCTTATATGCTTTAGCCTCCAGTTCCCTAATCATCTTTGTTGCTCTTCTCTGTACTCTTTCTAGAGTCTCAACATCTTTTTTACATCGTGGTCACCAAAACTGGATGCAGTATTCCAAGTGTGGCCTTACCAAGGCATTGTAAAGTGGTATTAATACTTTATGTGATCTTGATTCTATCCCTCTGTTAATGCAGCCTAGCACTGTGTTGGCCTTTTTGGCAGATGCAGCACACTGCTAGCTCATATTTAGGTTATTGTACACTAGGACTCTGAGGTCCCTCTCACAGTTACTACTATTGAGCAAGGTACCCCCTATACTATACCTGTACATTTGGTTTTTTCTTGCCTAAATGTAGAACCTTACTTTTTTCACCATTGAATTTCATTTTGTTAGATAGCGCCTAGTGTTCAAGTCTGTCCAGATCCTCCTGTATCATAAGCCTGTCTTCTGGAGTGTTGGCTATTCCTGCCAGCTTGATGTCATCTGCAAATTTGATGAGTTCCCCATCTATCCCATCATCCAGATCGTTGATGAAGATGTTGAAGAGCACTGGGCCCAGAACAGAGCCCTGGGGCATCCCACTACACACTTCCCTCCATGTAGATGCGGTTCCATTGAGGACCACATGCTGAGTATGGCCAATCAGCCAGCTACTGATCCATCTGTTGGTGATGCTGTCTAAACCACATTTTTCTACCTTCTCAAGTAGTAGGTTGTGGTCTACTTTGTCAAATGCCTTACTGAAGTCCAAGTAAATTATATCCACAGCATTCCTCTGGTCCACTAATTTTGTCACTTGGTCAAAGAATGCAATAAGGTTTGTCTGGTATGATCTGTTTTTGACAAACCCATGTTGGCTTTTAGTAATGACTTTGTTTGCCTGTAGGTGTTCGCTGATTTGTTGTTTGATTATCTTTTCCAGAATCTTCCCAGGTATTGAGGTCAGGCTGATAGGTCTGTAATTTCCTGGGTCCTTTTTTCCCTCTTTTTTGAAGATGGGAACTACATCAACTTTTTTCCAGTCCTCTGGTAGTTCCCCAGTGCTCCAGGATCTTTGAAAAATATAGTTCAGTGGTTCTGAGATCACATCTGCCAGTTCCTTAAGAACCTTGGGGTGTAATCCATCTGGTCCTGGTGAGTTGAACTCATCTAGGCTGGACAGGTGTTCACTTATCATTTTCTTGCCTATCTTAATTTGTATTTCCATTTTGTTTTTTATGGCACTATTTTTGATAGGTTGGTCTGTTTTTTCCCTTTGTATAAAGACAGATGCAAAAAACGAGTTAAATAGTTCTGCTTTCTCCCTGTTGCTTGTCACCTTCTTGCCACGTTCACCCACTAATGGACCAATCATTTCCTTCACTTTTTTCTTGTTTTTTACATGTTGAAAGAAGCTCTTTTTTTTGGTTATTTTTCACTTTGGTTGCAAGCCTTAGTTCATTTTGAGCTTTAGCTTTCCTCACTTCATCTTTGCAGGCTCGGGCTATTTGCTGATATTCTGATTTAGTTATGTGTCCCTCTTTCCACTTTCTATACTTGTCCTTTTTATCTTTCAATTGATCAGAGAGTTCTTTATGCAGCATGCTGGTTCCTTTTGAGAGCTGTTATTTTTCCTCTTTGTTGGTATTGTGCTAGACTGGGCCTTTATTATCTCACTTTTCAAAATTTCCCAAGCCTCTTGAGTTGTTTTCCCCTGGAGGATTCTCATCCATGGAATCCTTCTCAAACGCTCTCTAAGTTTATTGAAATTAGGTCTCTTGAAGTCCAAGACTCTAGTTTGACTGTGTTCTATTGCTTGTGCTTCCATAATGTTGAATTCCAATATTGCATGATCACTTCCTCCCAAGGTTCCTATGGCTTCAACACCTTCTATCATTTCATCTCTGTTAGTGAGAATTAGGTCCAAAATGGCTAATCCCCTAGTTCCCTTCTCTACTTTTTGGGAGACAAAGTTGTGTGCTAGGTTTGTCAGGAATCTGTCTGATATTCCACTTGGTGAGAGTTTGTTTCCCAGTTGATGTCAGGGTAGTTAAAGTCCCCCATTACTATTGTGATGTGCTTCCTACATACCTTAGTTAGCTGACTAGCAAAAAGTTCATCTATTTCCTGTGTTTGGTTGGATGACCTATAGTATACACCTATGGCAATGTTGTCCCCCCCCTTTTATATTGACTCATATGCATTCAGGACAGTTTTCATCATTGTTGTGCTCTATTTCTGTAGAGATATAGTTATTTCTTATATAGAGAGCAACTCCACCTCCTCTTTTATTTGGTCTGTTTCTTTTAAATAATTTAAATCCCTCTAGCTGTGTGTTCCATTTGTGGGTTTCGTCCCACCATGTTTCCATTATGGCAACAATATCATATCTGCCATCATTAACCTGAATTTCTAGTTCACCCTGTTTGCTGTTCATACTCTGTGCATTTGTGTATAGACATTTGAGTCCTTTATGACTGACCCTGTGTTTACTTCCTACATAACCTGTGTGGTGCCTGAGTTCCCCTAATGTCTTTCCACCTATTTGGTTAGTGCACTTTGTGTGGCACTCGCTATTAAGAGCTTGATTTTGCTTGACAGCAAGGTTGATGTTCTTGTCCATACACACATCTATGTTACATGCACTGACAGCCCTATAATTTTTAGATTGCCGGGGACAGGGATGTTCTGTATCAGTTAGCTCACTGTCCCCACTGTTTAGTTTAAATATTCCTCCAGAAAATCTGTGAATTTATAGCCAAATATATGGCTATATAATACTCCTTCCTTCTTTTATTTTCCACACAATAACAACCTTGTGATTTGGGTTCGGCTGAGAGAGAGTGACTGGACCAAAGTCACTCAAGTGGTTTGATGCATAAGGTGGGACTAGAACTCAGTTTCCAGGTTTTTAGCCCAATACCTTAACCATTATAGCAGCTTGTTTCTATTTCTTTCTTTTTTTCTTTCTTTCTTTCTTTCTTTCTTTCTTTCTTTCTTTCTTTCTTTCTTTCCTCTCTCTCTCTCTCTCTCTCTCTCTCTCTCTCTCTCTCTCTCTCTCTCTCTCTCTCTCTCTCTCTCTCTCTCTCTTTCATTCTCTCCCTCCCTCTCCCTCCCTCCCTCCCTCCCTCTCTTCCTTTCCTTCCTCGGCTCTCTTTATTCTGTATTTGTGATAAATAGATAGATAGATAGATAGATAGATAGATAGATAGATAGATAGATGATAGATAGATAGATAGATAGATAGATAGATAGATAGATAGATAGATAGAGTGGTGGGATTCAAATATGTAAACAACTAGTTCTGAGTGTGAATTCTGCTTCCAGAAGTACATTCTGGGCCTAGGCAACAAAAAAATTAGCTACTAGTACTGCCAAACTGGTGAGAACTGGCTGAATCCCACCACTGGTTAGATAGATAGATAGATAGATAGATAGATAGATAGATAGATAGATAGATAGATAGATAGATAGATAGATAGATCCATTTGGAAAAGTGATAGAGGTGGGACTGGGGCATACGTCCCATCATGCTCTCCCTAATGAGGATAGGAAATAGTAGATTTCTGTACAATAAAATATTTGACCACAATAATTGTGTGGATAAAAGAAATCAACCACATCCACTTAAGGCAGGCATGTCAAACTTGTGCCGGCAATGGGGTGGGTGCAGTTTCAGTATGAGGCATCCAGCCCGTGGGCCGGCAGTTTGACATGCCTAGCTTAAGGGGAAGAGGTAGTGACCCAAGCTCCACCCCTTTACCTGCATTACTATGTCGCATGTATCTCCAAAAGGGGCGGAGCTTGTCGCCAGAGGCTGCAATGATGGTTTCCTCATTCGGATGAAAGAAGTGAGCGTTTTCTGAGGCTGCGGAAGCTTCTGTTTTACGACTTGCAAAAAACATATGGAATAACATCATTTATTTATTTGTTGGATTTATATGCCGCTCCTCTCCAAAGACTCAGAGTGGCTTACAACATACATAAAAACAGCAGATCATAATCTGAATCCAAACAAAAAAATATTTTAAAAAAGAGAAACCCCACACACATTCAACATTCACACAACAGTCATGCAGCAAACAGGGATCTGGCTCTGAGGCAACGTGGGATGGAGTGATAATTTTTGCATTGCTCCGAGCCTCCGAGCGGTCCTGCGGTAAAATTTGATAGTGTCATGTCACCACTGTCTAACCTGCTTACTACAGAGGTATGTTTGTATTTGCAAGGAAGCGTCATACTTAAAGGCCTGTAATTTCTAAGGGTGGGGCTTTAGCAAATGTTGTTTATTTTTTTAAACTAATTTCTAGAGGCAGTCTTCTAGCATCGGGTTCCTCCTTTTTTCAGAACCTCTTCATTCATTAATCCAATGTTTCTCAACCTTGGCAACTTGAAGATGTGTGGATTTCAACTCCCAGAATTCCTCAGGCTGCTAGAGAATTCTGGGAGATGAAGTCCACACACCTTCAAGTGATCAAGGTTGAGAAACACTGCTGGGTTCATAGTGACAGCCCTTATTCTTCGGGCATAATGACATAACTAATTACCTGACATGTAATTTTTCCCTTCGGGTTTTTTTCCCCTGACTGGGGTAAGGAAAATTACAATCTACAATAAAGGTGGCAATTTTAGGATTACAAACTTCGTTAGGGACTCCTGCCAACGTCTGTGTTCACCTCCCGTACACAGATACATCTGTAATTTTTTTCATTGCCATTGCAACTTTGAACAAATGGTTGTAAGTCAAGAACTACCCGTGCTTCTTCCTCTTTCTTCCCCGTTCTCTTGATCTCTTCACTCCCTATACAGTTGTTTGACAATCTAATTTCATTCCTTTACTGAAGTGTTAATACCACTTTATAATGCCTTCATAAGACTATACTTGGAATACTGCATCCAGTTTTGGTCACCATGATATAAAAAGATGTTGAGAATCTAGAGAGAGAGTAGAGAAGAGCAACAAAGATGTTTAGGGGACAGGAGGCTAAAATGTATGAAGAATGGTCGCTGGAATTGGGTATGTCTAGTTTAACGAAGAGAAGGACGAGGGGGGACGTGATAGCCGTGTTCCAATATCTCAGGGGCTGCCATAAAGAAGAGGGAGCCAAACTATTCTCCAGAACACCTAAGGGCAGGACAAGAAGCAATGGATGGAAACTAATCAAGGAGAGAAGCAACCTAGAATTAAGGAAAAATTTTCTGGCAGTTAGAACAATTAATCAGTAGAATGACCTTCAGAAGTTGTGGGTGCTCCAACATTGAAGGTTTTTAAGAAAAGATTGAATAACCACTTGTCTGAAATGGCATAGGGCAGTGGTGGCGAACCTAGGGCACGGGTGCCAGAGGCGGCACTCAGAGCCCTCTCTGTGGGCACGCACACCATCGACCCAGTCCTAGGCCTTCAGCTGGGTTTTATAAAAACTTTTCGCATTAGGCCTCTGCCGCTGTGTGCAAAAAAAAAAAAAAAGGTTCAATCAATCAGTCAATTTCAACTTCTCGTGGGGAAATAAAAGATCTTGCAAAGTTGGAATTGATTGATTGAACTTTTTAGTCCTACCCAATGAGCCACACCCAGCCAATGGGCCACACCCACCCGGCACCCGACAATGTATAAATGGGTTTTGGGTTGCAGTTTGGGCACTCGGTCTCTAAAAGATTCACCATCACTGGTATAGGGATTCCTGCTTGAGCAGGGGGATAGACTAGAAGACCTCCAAAGTCCCTTCCAACTCTGTTATTCTGTCTATCTATAATCATATTTTTATACAGTATTTGTTTATTTAACATGCCACCATAGTGCACTTTTGTACTGGCTGACATCCCAACTTTGTCAGAATTAAAAGACTTAGTTGCAAGCAGCAGTTACAGCAAAAATAGCACATGTTAACAAAGAGCTATGTTAATTATAGTGTTAAGCACAATAACAATGACAGTATAAGAAGTTGTGGGCAGCCCTGCAGCTTATAAGTGTCTGTTCTGGCACTGCATCAAATAATCTAAAAACCACAGGCTTAATGGCTGTGAATTCAGAAGAATTTGTAGTTGCAAATCCAGGCAAAGGGGCTATTTCTTAAGAAATTCCATTCTAACAGAGAACAGAAACACATTTCCTAAGACAAAGAATGTCCCGCATATTTTAACAATTCTATTTGCAGTTTAGAACAAACCCCAGTGTTGAATGTCCAGAAGAACACATGTCCATCCATCCACTATTTATAGCTAAGCATTTGGTTTTTATTTATGTGCCTACAAAATAAGCGATGAATCTCCCTTACTGTTTCTGTATGTATCTGCTACACATTTATAGGTAGTCCTTGATTTAGGACCTTATCTGACTACTCAGTTTCTGTCGCTTAAGCAAGCCATTTGTTAAGCAACTTTCTCCCCATTTTACAACCTTTCTTAAGGCATTGTTAAGTGAATCACTGCAGTTGTTAAATTAGTAATACGATTGTTAGTGAATCTGGCTTCTTCATTGATTTTGCTTGTCAGAAGGTTACAAAAGGTGAGCACACATGACCCCAGGACGCTGCAACCATCATAAATATGAGTCAGTCGCCAAGTGCCTGAATTTTGATCACGTGACCACGGGGATCTGCAACAGTCATAAGTGTGAAAAATGGTCATAAGTCACTTGCTTCAATGCCGTTGTAACTTCGAAGGATCACTAAATGAAGTGTTTTAAGTCCAGGACTACCTGTATTTAATTACTTTTTTTTAATTTATGGCTTGCCTTTCTTTCAGAAGTTGAATGCAGGATTCAAAAACACTCTCTACTCCTGTTTTCCCCACAACAACCTTGTGAAGTTGGTTGGTCTGAGAGAATGTGTGGACAGAATCAACTAAGGAGCTCCAGAACTCAAGCTGGACCTGAATTGGTGCGTCTGAAGTCTATCACAACTCCATGCTAACTCTATAAATATTGGAATTCTGAAATTCTAGATTTTGAAGTTGCTTAAGATTCTTTCCAAGCAAGGGAACCTGTGACTGTCCCAATATTGCCGAACTACAATATCTAGCAGCCCCAGCAATCCAGGTTAACTGTGTGGCATTCTAGTTAAGTGATATCTTTTTGCATTTCTAAGGTCTTTGAGAACAGTGTGGGTGTGGCAATGATGTCAACAGAGTGGGTGGGGTCAAGAACGTTCCATCCTTCATCACATCTTCAGAAATGAGAGCCAGAATTCTCCAACCCTAGGAATAGCACTTAGCCCACAAACCCACAGCCACACTCTGCCAGGAATTATCCAGAAGCAAAGACAAGATACAGAAGGATGAAAGAAACAATGTACTCTACAAAACAAACTGTAGCGATTGCAACCAATTCTACGTGGGACAAACATCACGTCAATTAAAAACCAGAATCCACGAACACCGGCTGGCAGTCAAATGCCACGATCCCAAATCCTTAATCTTTACACACATCAACACCAAACAACTCCAGTTCAATTGGAGAAACATAAAAATAATCGGCCATGCTACCACCCACCACACTTGTGAGTTCATCAAAATCTGGCGCCACACAAGCAATTCATTCAACAAACACATCGATCTACAACCAGCCTACGAACCCCTCAGGATCCAAATCAACCACACAGCCAACCAGAGACAGCACTGACCCTCAACCAACCCATGCAAGCCTCCTCCTCCCACCAGCAGTTCACCTCCCAATGACCCTGACCTGAGGTAACCTCCATCACAAGACCCATCACAAGCCTCTCACTGATGATATACACCTGACCCATCACAAGCCCCTCACTTGACATACCCACACCTTTATAAACAGAACACAGAGACTGACATCTCCTAAACCAGAGTACCCAACCTGTGGGCCATGGCCCACTGGGCCATGGAACAGGCTGGCCAGTGCATGCATGTGTGTGCATACACTCAACCCCACTTGTGCTAGCGCCACCACCGCTACATAAACAGGGCACCATGTGGGGAAAACGGGGAGCCATGTGGGAAAAACAGGGCAAAAACGGGGTGCCATGTGGAGAAAAAGAGGCACCGGGCAGGGAAAATGGGGCACTGCATGGGGAAAAATGGGGCGCCGCACGGGCGAAATGAGGAAAACAGGGCACCATGCAGGGTAAACGGGACACCATGCAGGGAAAATGGGGCGGTGTTAGAGAGTGCCAAGTGGATGCTAGCACCTTCCTGATTGCGTCATGTGTGTTCATGGCCCCATTCGTGTGTGCGTGTGCACGTGTGCGTAAAATGCTTCCCCCTCCCTTTCCCTCCCGTCTGCCAGCCAAGAAAGGTTGGAGACCTCTGTCCTAAATGCTACTGAAGATGTTACCTAGCCTGGTAATGAAACATTCGTAAACCAACCAACAAGCTTGGAGAACAAACCTTCACGTGAAGTGTTAATACCACTTTACACTGCCTTGGTAAGGCCACACTTGGAATACTCATCCAGTTTTGGTCACCACGATGTAAAAAAGATGTTGAGACTCTAGAAAGAGTACAGAGAAGAGCAACAAAGATGATTAGGGGACTGGAGGCTAAAGCATATAAGGAAAGGTTGCTGGAATTAGGTATGTCTAGTTTAATGAAGAGAAGGACGAGGGGGGACATGATAGCCGTGTTCCAATATCTCAGGGGCTGCCACAAAGAAGAGGGAGTCAAGCTGTCCTCCAAAGCGCCTGAAGGCAGGACAAGAAGCAACGGAGGGAAACTAATCAAGGAAAGAAGCAACCTAGAACTAAGGAGAAACTTCCTGCCAGTTAGAACAATTAGCCAGTGGAGCAACCTGCCTCCAGAAGTGGTGAATGCTCCAATACTGGAGGTTTTTAAGAAGAGACTGGACAGCCATTTGTCCAAAATGGTATAGGGTTTCCTGCCTGAGCAGGGGGTTGGACTAGATGACCTCCAAGATCCCTTCCAACTTTACTACTACTACTACTACTACTACTACTACTACTACTACTACTACTACTACTATTGTTATTGTTATTATTATTATCTTTAGAGTTTGAGGAGAAACTCATGCCTGGAATGTAAAAATCTAACTGATCACCAGAGGGCAGGAAAATCATATCGAACTCCAAAACCTTGCTGCCATCTTGGTATAAGTCATAGTTTTGTGGGGATGTGGAGCCCTTTGGAACTTGCCAATCCAGGTCCTCCTCTACTTATAATCATTTAATAACTGTTCAAAGTTATAATGGCACTGAAAAAAAAGTGACATATGACCGGTTCTTGCGCTTATGACCATTGCAGCATCCCTGTGGTCATGTGGCCAAAATTCAGGCACTTGGCAACCAGCATACATTTACGATGGTTGCAGTATCATGGGGTCTGTGTGATCATCATTTGTCACTTTCTTAGCCGACTTCCAATAAGCAAAGTCATTGGCGGAAACTAGATTCACTTCACTAACAACTCCAGTGATTCGCTTAACAACCGTGGCAATGAAACAGCGTACAATTGGGGTGCAACTCACTTAAGAGCTGCCTTGCTTAGCAATGGAAATTCTCATCCCAATTGTAGTCAGGGATTAGCTGTACTCTAAGAAACAATTCAATTGAAAAGTAAGTCCCTTATTCTGTAGTAAAATGTATATTTGGTGGCAAAGGGATTGCACTATTAAATTTCTGTCCTTCAGCCCTAGCAGCTTTGTAGCTTGGAAAAATGGGGCTGAGTTATGGGACTGACCAGTTCTAAGTTGGTTTGTTATGGAGAAGTGAGTTTTTTCAGAAAAATCTATTCTAGCAACAAGCTGGAATTCTTTGTCCAGAATTCTGTGCTGTCATTCTTTGTTGTTAAGCGAACGCAGCCGGGTGAAGGAGTGAACTGCAGACGCTGCCTTTCAGATTCATAATAGGAAATCAATGTCTCCTTTTATCAGGATGTGAGACAATCTGCAGAGACACACTGCAGTGGCCAGAATGTTCTTTGCAAAACTGGAGTGAGAAATATCAGTGTCCCTTTGCTAAGCAGAACTGTGCAGGCCCATTCAGGACTCACAAGACATGCTTCCATCTGTCCGAGTACAAATGGCCTTTTATTTTAAAAACCACATCAATCTGAAATGCAATTCGTGGAAACTCATGCCTAATCATAATTATAGTAATAATGCTGGCTACTCTAGCTTGCTAGGCAATGCGAACAAGATATCCAATATCTCAGGGGCTGCCACAAAGAAGAGGGAGTCAAGCTATTCTCCAAAGCACCTGAAGGCAGGACAAGAAGCAATGGATGGAAACTAATCAAGGAGAGAAGCAACCTAGAACTAAGGAGAACTTTCTTGACAGTCAGAACAACCTGCCTCCAGAAGTTGTGAATGCGCCAACACTGGACATTTTTAACAAGAGACCGGACAACCATTTGTCTGAAATGGTAGGGTTTCCTGCCTGAGCAGGTGGTTGGACTAGAAGACCTCCAAAGTCCCTTCCAACTCTATAATAATAATAATAATAATAATAATAATAATAATAATAATAATAATAATAATAATAATAATAATAATAATAATAATAATAATAACAACAACAACAACAATAACAACAACAATAACAATAATGGGGAACTTTGCAAACAAAGCGTAGGGGGAAGAGAAGAAGCGGAGAGTGAGGCAGCACCAAGGGAAAGGCACACTGCACATGCTCAGAGGCTTTGGCTTGTTAATTGTGTGCCTCACAGGTTCCGGTGGTCTACCTCAGCTGCAAAACTGTAGCTGACCACAAGAGGCAGCTAGGTTAGTGGGTTTTTTTCCCCCCTCTCCTTGTTTCGAGTGGTTGTTTCGAGTTTGGCAGCAGGAGCCACAGGCTTTGCAAACAGCTCCAAGGGCAGAAGCTGGCCCAGCCATATTTAGAAAGGGCGGGATGGCTGGACTTTGGATACTAAAATCAGGTAGAACTGGTTTTGCTTGCTGGGTGAGGACCAGGCTAGGCAGCGTTTGTCCCTTTGCAAAAGTCTCACCGCATTGAACAGTTAGTCTGATTACTGGCTAAGGGCCAGCAGCAAATTTGTCCCTGCTATCATGCAAATGAAAAAAGAAAGAATTAAGAGAGACCTGCTAAAAACTGGGTAATCTTCAGGAAACTGGGCAATTCTTTGATAGCCTCTTGGACCTAAGTCGCAAGCCTGGGACATACTTCCAAATAAACAAACAGTTCCTTCCCTCTTCCACCATTGACCTCAGTAGACCAATCCTGCTGCAGTTACTTTTGCCCTTTTCCTTCTGAGACCTCCCTGAGCAATGTGTAAAGAAGCTGGCAGTCCCCCAGGTTCATTTCTATCCTTGGCTCTGGGCCTGACAATCCAGGCAGGGCTAAGAGAATCCTGATCTCCTGGTTTTCCACTCTGCATGTCCTTCATTTAACTTGTGGGATCTATCTTTGGTTTGCTGAGAGAGAGAGAGAGAGAGAGAGAGAGAGAGAGAGAGAGAGAGAGAGAGAGAGAGAGAGAGAGAGAGAGAGAGAGAGAGAGAGAGAGAGAGAGAGAGAGAGGCGTGCAGGAGTGAGGACAGGCGACAGAACCACTGAGGTGAGATTAGGCTCACTCCTGATTCAACTCCACCTCACGCAGGAACCTTGCTTGTCCTAAAGTGGATTCTGAAGGAAGGAAATTAGTAGGATAGGTGGATGGGTAGAGTTGAATTTAATCTTGATTTTTCTAGGGCAGAGTTTCTCAATCTTGGCAAGTTCAAGATGTGTGGACTTCAAGTCCCAGAATTCCTCAGCCAGCCATACTGGTTGGGATATTCTGGGAGTTGAAGTCCACACATCTTAAACTTGGATGCTGGCTGGGGAATCCTGGGAGTTGAAGTCCCCATATCTTAAACCTGTATGCTGGCTGCAGAATTCTGGGAGTTGAAGTCCACACAGCTTAAACTTGCCAAGGTTGAGAAACACTGCTCTAAAGAATAATTGTCTAAGTATGGTTTGGTAACCAATATGCTACTGTAGGTCCTACAGGGACACATCCCATGCTTGGTTGGCACCATCCCTGCTCTCTAAGTCTGGCCACAAAAGGGATGTCTTGCAACAGTCTGAGATCAGCCTGCCCAGAATATCTTGGGTGCTCATAACTCCTAATGATCAACTTCCCAAATAACCACAAGAATTCAGAGATAATCTGTTCCGAATTCCATATACTTGAGTCAAACAAGGATTTCATTGTCTTCATATCTTGCATGTGAGCACTGGAAAACTATAGGCTCTTTCAGCTGAAAATCACACTCTTTGTGAGAGAGGAATCCATTATTTCCAGTTCTCTTCTATAACTTCATAAACAATTTAGATGAGGGGATAGAAGGGCAACTCATCAAATTTGCAGATGACACCAAGCTAGCAGGAATAGACAACACTCCATAAGACAGACTCAGGATCCAGAAGGATTTTGACAGACTTGAACTCTGGGCCCTATCCAGTGCTTTTTTTCTAAAAAAAAAAAAAAAAAAGGTGCTGGAACTCACACATGTCATACAACCCGCCTTGCCTACCCTACAAGGTTCCATCCAAAAAAGGTGCCGGAACTCCGTTCTGGGCGTTCTATGAGAAAAAAAGCCCTGGCCCTATTTAACAAAATGACATTCAATGGGGAAAAAAGTAAAGACCCATGGTGGCGCAGTGGTTAGAATGCAGTACTGCAAGCTAACTCACTGTTCACTCCAGGAGTTTGATTCTGACCGGCTCAAGGTTGACTCATCCTTCCATCCTTCCGAGGTCAGTAAAACGAGGATCCAGATGTTGGGGACAATATGCTGACTCTGTAAACTACTTAGAGATGGATGTAAAGCATGGTGAAGCTGCATAAGTCTAAGTGCTGTTGCTTTTGCTATTCTCCTGTACATTTAGGCCAGAAAAAACAAATACATAGGTAAAGAATAGATGGTCCTTGGCTCAATAGCAGTAACTGTGAGAAGGATCTAGGAGTCTGTGGACAACTACTTAACTCTGAGCCATCAGTAAAATGGTCATAAGTCACTCATGAACCATCACTGAAGTGGTCATAAGTTGAGAACTACATGTATAGTATTGATTAAATTTCTTGATCGTTGAATTTTGCAAAGCTCTGGTCTATGATTGTCCATTCCTTTATGGACGAATCTTTCCATTTCTATAGCCACATGACTGAAGCCACGTTCCCTTTTTATGTGGGCTGTGTGTGGAACTTTGAGTGCATGGTTGTGACCACATGATTATTTTTTTTACCCCTTGCAGATATCCCTGTCGGCAAACATTCCACTTACGAGATTATGAATATTCCCACTACTGTCTAAGACAGTGTTTCTCAGAGACCTAAGGTTATATTAACAGAATCATGTAAGACTGTAAGTATTTTTCTCCTACATTGCTTTTATTCTCTGGAAAAGTTGGAGGGTCCTTCTGAAACATTTCCCATACCCTCCCATGCAGCTATGTGCTTCTGAGTTTCAACTTGCCTTTAGAGAAAGGGGGGGGAGGTGTTACTTTCAAGTGGGTTAGATAGAGAAATGAAACTTCAGCTAAAGACCATGAGAGCCTGAAGCCTTTTCAAGGACACCAAAACAGGTGTGGATTTGAAGCAGAAGGTTCCCATAACAAAGTGAACTTGTTGATATGGACTACTTAAGACATTGGGGGTTTGGCTGAAAAAAAATATTGTTTAAGTCTATGAATTGGTGTTTGAACCTCAGAGTTAGTTTTGCTTCGACAAAGCCATGCAGTGTATTCAATAAATACTAAGATTTTCAGAGATGGAATGAACCTAGAGTTTTATTTGGATTCTCGAGCTGGATGTTGACAATCTCTGAGTGGAGATATCTTTTGATTTGACAATCAGATACTCTGATTGTCCAGTCTGCAGTTCTCCCTCCTGTATGCCAAGGTCATTCTCACACACACCATTACATGTGCTGCATGTCTTCATAAAATCGAACCAAGAAAACGTGCCTAACTAACACCCACTGTTTTCACATGCAACACTATGATCAATTAAGTAACTAAAGGTTGGCCACCCTACATTTCATTTCCCTTTGAGTTAACTATTCTTTCTCAACTGCTTCTGGTACTACATTCCTCTCCATGCCTCAGAGATTAAGGGATTTGTTTATCTTTAAACTTGCAAAGCACATGCACACCCACACAGTCACACCTTCCAAGAGGTCAATGAATGGCGAAAACAAATGCCAAAATTCAGGGGAAGTGGGGAAAAAAAGCAGGACAGGTGATGAAATGCCTTAATTTGTGATGAAATGCCCGTTGTGCGCAACGTTGTGACACCAGCATGAAGGAATGGAGCTGGCTTTGCAATGTACCAATGCACAGTTCATCCTTTTGGTGTCCCTGTGGTTCCAAATGCTCTGTATCATAGAACAGTGTTTTTCAACCTTGGCAGCTTTAAGATGTGTGGACTTCAACTCCCAGAGTCCCCCAACGAACAATTGTCATAAATTTCTTCTCTGGAATACAGATAGTCTTATTTTCCCACCTCAATTGAGCCCAAAATTTCTGTTGCTAGGCAAGACAAGAGAGTTTTGCCCCATTTTATTATTTTTCATGCCGCAGTTGTTAAATAAATCACAGAGCTTATTAAGTTAGTAACCCAGTTTTTAAGTGAATCTAGCTTCCCCACTGGCTTTGCTTGTCAGAAGGTCCTAAAAGGTTATCACATTACCTGGGATACTACAACCATCATAAATATGAGCCAGTTGCTGTGTGTCCAAATTTTTATAATGTGACTAAAGAGATGCTGCAATGGCTGTAAGTGTGAAAGATGGTGTCAAGAATGAAATTTCGGTGCTACATGCCTCTTCATTTCAACTTGCCATTAGAATAAGGGGGGCGGGAGTGCTGCTTTAGAATTGCTTAGATGGAGAAACAAAACCTCTACGATTCTGCTGAAGACAGGTAGACCTAAAACCTTTCCAAGGACACTGCAGCAGGTGTGGAAAGGAAGCAGATGGTTCCCACAACAAAGTGAAATTGTTTACATGGTCTACGTGAGAATGTTGGGGGTTTGACTGGAAAAATATTGTTTAATTGTATGAAATGGTGTCTGGAAACCTCAGAGTTAGTTTTGCTTTATCATTTCCATGCCATGTATTCAATAAACAGTAAGATTTTCAGAAATGGAATGAACCTGGAGTTTTATCTGGATTCTGGAGCTGCATGTTGACAGATGGTCATAAATCACTTTTTTCAGTGCTGTTATAATTTGGAATGATCACTAAGTGAATGGCCAAGGACTACTTGTACCTTGCAGGACTAACAGCACCCTTCTTCATGTCGTCTATATACAGGAAGGAAGGCACCCTGCAATGAGAGGCCCAGGGCTGTGCTACTTGGTGGAGCTACTTTACATTTACATGGGTGCCTGCAGGGTGCACTGGTGGGAGGAAGAAGACATGTCACAAGAGATATTGGAGTCATTGGGGAAACAATGTAAATAATGTAATTGGCCAATAAACATTCCATAATCTGTGTCATTTGCATAACACGTGTGACCTTGTGGCTTCTACTAGACACTTTAGATTTAAATTAGATTAGATTTTTAAAATCATGCCTTTATTATTTTTTATAAATTACCCAAGGCAATGAACATGCATAATATTCCTTCCTCCTCCTTTCCCCCCACAACAACAACCCTGTGAGGTCGGTTGGGCTGGAGAGTGGCCCAAAGTCAACCAGCTAGCTTTCATGCCTAAGGAGAGACTAGAACTCTCAGTCTCCTGGTGATTGGCCCAAAGTCACCCAGCTAGCTTTCATGCTTAAGGAGAGACTAGAACTCTCAGTCTCCTGGTGAATGGCCCAAAGTCACCCAGCTAGCTTTCATGCTTAAGGAGAGACTAGAACTCACAGTCTCCTGGTTTCTAGGCCAGCAACCATGTTAACACATAATGTCAACTTCCTACATTTAAGTGTGGGATGGGCACTGGAAGAAATAAGCTCAGAAGCTAGTTCTCTGTACTAATTACTACTACCATTCCCATGTTTTTGAGGAACCCACAATTAGTTGGGCTCCTATTTGATAAAAGCTGGCCATAGAAGCTACATTGGCTGAAATCAGACAATACACAAAGGCCCAAACAAGCAAACAGCTGAGTGATTTTGCACTGCTCACCCATTGGTTCACTACGAACATGGATATTGAGGAATTTTTCTAATCCTACCTAAAACCCTGCAGAGGCTTCAGTCTGAGACTCTTATTTACAATCTTCATTTTTTTTCTCCTCATCAGCATTTTGCTGCCCTCTAGTGTCTCTTAAAGCACCTCTATAATTAGAAGAAAGAAATGATTGCTGTGGTTATACCACAAAAGCGACTCTCCCATCTTATCGTAGATCTATCTATATTTTTAATCTTGCTTGAAAGCTATTGCAAGACTCAATTTGTAGTGATCATGAATGTGCTTTCTAAAAATCTCTGCAGTACTTTCACACGTCTGATTGGAAATCATAACATTTTTTTCCCAGTGGTAAAAATAATTAACACTTGGAAGACTTGGAAGGGACCTTGGAGGTCTTCCAGTCCAACCCCCTGCTCAGGCAGGAAACCCTATATCATTGCAGACAAATTGTTGTCCAAATTCTTCTTAAAAACCTCCAAGGATGGAGCACCCACAACTTCTGGAGGCAAGTCGTTCCACTGATTAATTGTTCTATTGTCAGGAAATTTCTCTTTAACTGTTAGTTGATTCTCTCCTTGATTAGTTTCTATCCATTGCTCCTTGTCCTGCCTTCAGGTGCTTTGGAGAATAGGTTGTCCCCTCTTCTTTATGGCAACCCCTTAGATATTGGAACACTGTTATTATGTCCTTCTTTTTATTAAACTAGATATGCCCAATTCATGCAACAGTTCTTCACATGTTTTAGTATCAAATCATCGTTGTTGCTCTTCTCTGCACATTTTCGAGAGTTTCAATATATTTTTTACATCGTGGCAACCAAAACTGGCTGCAGTATTCCAGGTGTGGTCTTACCAAGGCATTATAAAGTGGTACTAACAAAGTGTACTAAAGTGGTACTAATTGATAAAGTTTTCAGAATTTGTATATGTGTATGCCTCTGAATCTTTTGAACTTCATTTGCCTGCAAAATCAAGTTCCAAAGGGATTGGAGGCAAGTCCGCAGATGGCTGCCCTCCAATGCTTTGAGCTACAGCTCCCCTAAACCCTTCCTATGCTGGCTCTGAATTTGTTATATGGAGGTCCACCACACTTGGATGACACATGATTACTAAGGTGGACTCTTCTCCTTTTTCTGCTGATCACTCCCAGCATGATTGAGTTTTCAAGTGAGTCAGCTAGCATCATATGGCCAAAGTATGATAGTCTTTGTTTGGTGGTCTTGGCTTCGGGTGATATTTTTGGTGAGGCTTAATCTCGGACTTCTTTATTTTTTATTTTTATAGTCCATGGGATGGATAATACGCATCTTGAGCACCACAGTTCAAAAGCTCCCACCCTTCTCCTATCTGCCTTTTTCTTTTTCTTTAGTGCTTTGAATTGTTTATGACTGATGTTCCTGAGTTAAATGTGGACTTTGGTTCACTTCGATCTTCAGATAGTTATAGCAAACTGAGTGGCTTTTCTGCTACTTGCTTACAAACTTTCAGCAGGTTATGTGTAGCATCATGGGCAGGGTGCAAGTTTTCAAATGCCTTTGAGAATGAATTATCTTCATCATCTGCTTTGAACTTTAATTTTGCCCAACAACTTCAACATGGCTTGCTTGATCTCCTTGTTCCTCAAAGTGTAGATCATGGGGTTCATCAAGGGGAAGACCACTGTATGGAAAACAGCCACCACTTTATCAAAGAGGAATTCCTGAAAGGGATGGCAATAGATGTAGATAGCTGGACCAAACATGATGAAGATGATGATGATGTGCGTGATGCATGTAGAGAAGGCTTTACTCTTTCCTTTGTCGGAATTTGCTCTCACCTTGACCAAAAGGACTCCATAGGAAATGAGGAGAAGGATGAAACACATCAAGGTGGCCAAGCCACTGTTGAAGAACATGATGTATTCCAGTGCATATATGTCAGTGCAAGCCAACTTGATGATCTGAGTGATATCACAGAAGAAATTATTTAATTCATTCGGTCCACAGAATGGCAGTGGGAGAATAAGAATTACTTGGATGATAGAATGCATGAATCCTACACACCAGGATGTCAGGACCAAAATGTAGCAGACCGCTTTGCTGATGAGGCTGGCATAGCGCAAAGGGTGGCAAATGGCCACATAGCGATCAATGGCCATGTCAACCAGAAGGATAACCTCAGAGCCTCCTAACCAATGAAGAAAGAAGATCTGGAGTATGCAGCCCTTATAGGAGATGGTCTTATGGCTGGAGAAGAAGTCAACCAGCATCTTGGGAGGAGTGATGGAGCAATAGCAGAGGTCCAGAAAAGCCAGGTTGGCTAAGAAGAAGTACATGGGCGAGTTCAGCTGAGGTTCTTTCTGGATGGTCAAGATGATGAGAAGGTTTCCCGGCAGTATCAGAGAATAAAATAGAAGAAAGAGAAGAAAGAGGGCCAGTTGGATTTCTCTGGTCTGGGAGAGGCCCAGCAGGACAAACTCTTCCACTGTGGATTGATTTCTTTGGAGCATCTTGTAAGGCCCAGTTTCTATAGGTGAGGTACAGAAAGGAAAAGAAAGAGGATGATTGCAGATTTCTTTTATTTGTTCTATTATAATGTTGGAAGAAAAATTAGGTTCAGTTCCAAGCTGGGAATAAAATGGAGGGTGCTTAAGAAAGAAGGCCTGTTTATTGATGAGCAGAACCAGCAACAGCATGCAGTTCTGGGACAGCTGACAAATTGATTTGATGAGTGCAAGGATTTTTATACAGTTTTACAGCATTTCATAATTTGGAGGCTTGCTTTGTGTGCTTTTGTTATTAGATTTGTTTAGTTTGTTTCGCAAAAGCTAGCAATAGATCTCAAATACTGACTTCCTTGGGTTTTAATCCTGTCAATCAAATGTAATTAATTTTATCCACTTATCTTTAGTCTGTCTTTTATCTTTAGCAAGCTCTCTTTGGAAATCTACAGGCTTGTTTCAATGTTTCTACTTTTCGGAATAGCCAGTGGCTTCATGAGTGAAACATTGTTTCTGTATTTTTTTTCCTGAGTTTTATTCCTTGTGATTTGGGGGGTAGGAGCATAGTAAAAAGGATTGGGGGGGGGGAATGCGTTCTTACCATAGTAATATCAATTTGTCAATCTGATCATAGGGGGAAGACATAAAGAATCAGAAAGAGACATAGCCAGTAGTGTGCTGGAGCCATCTTGTGCTAGTTAGCTAGAACCAACTGTTAAATTTTTCTGGAATTTTGCAAGCCAGTTGAGAGCATAGCTAAGTCACACTGGGCCTAGTGTGCTGATCACCTGTTCCACAGATGGTGGCACAGCGTGGGGTAGCAGCAATGGAAATGGCAGAGTTAGTCCTTAAACATTTACCAGAACACCACTGCATGCCCCCTGCCCCCAAGTAAATCCCATGTTTTCTCTTCCACTTCCTCCAATGTTGTCAAGGAATTGCACAGCAACTGTCCTGATGAAGTCGGAGACACTGACAGAAACTTGTAGTCTTTTACATTAGTATAAATATATTTAACATTTTAATTTACAGCAGTCTTTATCATCATACAGAAAAGGAAGAACATAAGATAGTCAGGAACACAGGAGTATCAAGAGGTAAATCTAAAAACAGTATATGGAACACACAGAATTTTAAAAAATGGGGGGGGGGAGAGGGAAGTGTCCCCTTTATACTTACGACAACCCATCATAGCATAGATTGATTCATAAACGAGTCAGCACTTTCTAACTAATTAAGTAGAATTGTGTGTTCTGGCCTATTGTACACTTTACTGTTCCAGCTACTAAATCCAATAGCCTAACAAATGTCCATCGTAAAGTTTGCTTCCAGCTGCAAATTTCAGGTAAGCTGTCGAGATTGTTTTGCTGTTGGGCCTGCAAACTGGAGCATCTCCTGAAAAGGCATCCTTGACAATGCTGAATCAAAAGCCTTGAGAGACCCATGCTATCTATCACCACATCTTCCTTTTCTTCTAGCAGCCCTTCTAGTCACCCAGCTAGTTAGGTGGCACCTAGTCAGTCTTGGCTGATCTCAAAAAAGCAAGCAGGATTGAACCCAGTTAATCCCTGGAGAATTGATCACCAGGGCCCCAGGATTGTAGACTGGACCAGAAAGTTGGAAAACCTTCTAGAAAAAGGCGTTTGCAAGCCACTTCTTCACTGTTACTAAACAAGCTGAAGATATATTCATAAAGGTACCGAAAGCTCAACTCAACTCAACAGAGAGAAATTTCCCCTTTATCTAATCCTTTCTTTATCTAGTCCACTTTCACCCAATAAGATTCAACCAGCGGCTTGCAAAATGAGGATCAAAACAATGAATGCTAAGCAGGGAAGGCTGTTATTTTTTTTCTTCTGGCTACTTGTTCCTACTGAGTATATCACCCCTCATTTTATTGTTTTCCATCAGCTCAAGGGAGACCCTAAGCTTATTCATGCTACTGCAAGTCTTGTCCCCCTTGGAGCTGATAGATTGGGACAGTCATGAGAAGACACTTGAAGGTTACCCCCTTCATAGACTAGAGGTCTCTCAAAAAATAGTTTCATAGAGGGACAATGTACTTTTACAGCAGAAGTCTGCTTCAAATCCTTGCTCAACTCCAATGCTGATTGATTAGTAATGGGTAACTTAAATCTACCACTTTCTCAATCTCACTTGCATGTTGGTTGGCATGGGAAATATCAGATGTTCCCATCAAAATGTGTCTCCATCATTTTTAAATTCTTTGATCTTGGAAAGAATTCTAATATAATCAATGTATCACCAGGAGTTCCAAGAATTTTGGAAATAAGGATGTCTAGACATCTTTTCCCAGCATGGTTTTAGCCAGTAATTTCCAAACTGTTCCTTTTCTCCCGCCTGTTCCTTTTCTCCCGCCCGGCTTATATTTTTAGATTTTCAAGATTCAGGATTAAAATAATTCATGATGATGATGATGACGACAACAAAAATAATCTGACCCTTTAAAACACATATTGATCCAATCAACCATAAGCATTCCTGTTTTCTTAAAAGGGTTTCCTGCCATCTCATTCATGCAACAATAGGAGCTAAAACTGGGATCTGTTCCACAGTGACCTGGAGATCCTGGAGCTATGGATCATCTCTTTTTCATTACCAGAGTTTTAAGTTAGATTTTGGTTCACAGGTTTCCACATCTAAGACTTATAGATAAGCAAACCCTCTTTTTAAAACTTTCTCTTATCTCTTGCTTGATTTTCTCTAAAGCAGGTGACATTTTTTACAGCAGATATTGCAAAGCGCACCCTCTCAATGTGTTCAAAAATAGATCTCCCCACCCTGAAGCTCTGCTGGTGGAGGTTGATGGGAGCAGAACCCATCACCTCTGGAAGCCAGGATGGTCATTCACAGGCAGAGAAGGTACTCTACAACTACGAAACAGCAATGAAACAAGAAAGTCCAGCTGCCTTGTGAAAAAGCACCTTTGGGATAGGATGCAACAGTGAGGGTTACCCTGTGCAAGAAATTCCATTGATAAATAGTTACCTGCAAAGCAACAGCTTCCTGAGAAAAATATTATTAAATAACTTCTGGCTTCTTTTCCTCTGTCAAGACACCAGGCACCCAATTAATTGCAGAAGATTAGTGAGGGCCAAGACTGATCATCAGAACCTGTCAATTTAGGTGAGTTACCTAAAATGGCAGAAGTCATAATACCGGTAGTTAACATATAATGGTTAGATAAAAACATCCAAAGCTACTAGCCAAGTATCATGTGGGTGCTTATAATATCACAAAAAGGCATAGGCAAGTAGTGGATTCACATTAATTTGAGAGGTGACAAATGCTAAACAATATATGAATTTCCAGTCTGGGTTAATCACCCGGACCAAATGTTCTGAGTAGAATTGTAACTCATGCTGGAGCTTCTCTCTCTATCTCTCTATCTTCTCTCTAAGATAGCAAGACAGCTTGTAATGCTTTTGGGGGTTTTCATAATTTAGCTCAACCATCTTTAAGGGGAAAAAATATGAGATTTGAGTGAAGATGGAGTTGTCAAATCAAGCTCACCAGGAAAGATATTATTTTCCTAAGCGTCTCACCTAAGATTTGTGGCTTCCAACAAGACTCCAGATGTTCACCGAGATGGAAGAATAAGAAAGGAAAGGAGAGAGAATAAAAGAGTGGGTTTTTTTTTAAAAAAAAGACTTATATCACAGTCTTTGATGGTACTTGGTGGTTCCACGTCATGCTAAGTAACCTCCGATCCCTTAAGATAAAGATATATGTTCAGTTTCCCAGGGAGCAAGTTCACCCAACACTCAGGAGGCTTGTTAAAAAGTTAGTGAGTCAAAATTACAAGTCCTAACAGCAGACCAAGGAAAATAACTGGAAGAAGACAGGAGAATGGCTAAATTTGCAGTAGAGTTTCCCCAATGGAATATAGTTTTGACTGATAGGTTGAGTCATCTTCAGGGGGCCATGAAACTCAAGGTCAGGGTAGAATTCTCATTTTGAACTTTAGATGCCAAAAATCTTAGCAAGCAAGTATTTCTTTGTTCTGTCAAGATAATGTTAAAACAAGATAATGTTTAATTAATCAACCCATAACCCATCGGATCATCTTTCTTTTCAGACAGATATAGATTATCCCTCCCCCTATGATCTCAGCAAACCTCCTTCTTCTTCGACCTCCTCCTCTGCTGACTAGTGGAACTGCTTGCCACTTGTTAGGGGAAAAATGAACAAAGGGAGCTGTGGACTGCAAAAAACCTAAACCCACGCTCCTCATCCTGCCATGTTCCCAAGGGCCCATTCCCTTCAACCATTGGTCCTCTGAAGCTACATCTACTTCAACAAAAGGCATCTAAATCACTCGCTTTTCTTTTCTTAGTTTCCTACCGCTGTTAAGAGAGTGTCCATCTGATCACTGAGCAAGAACTGAGAGACCAGAAGAATGCCCAAATTTTAATTTATCAAACCAAATCAAAAAGGACTAGGAAGCTCATCCTTCCCCATTCTGGTTACAATTCTACCCAGAACCAACAAAGCCCAGACATGTTGGCTTTTGTGCCCATAACATTCTATCTTGCATGGATTGAGTCTATGTATGTTCCTCCATATTTACACTCTGCAGCCTACAGATGCTGGAACCGCATTTTGATCATGTTTTCTTTTCAGATCAGAGCTGAAATACACAAGTATCACCAACGTGCTGGTGATATCTGACCCCATGTTGATGGGTATCCACTTCTAAAAGCTTCACATACATGTTAAATAATAGAAGATACTTAGTCCCTGTGGAGGTGTACAATGGAAGGCCTTCCACCTGAACCTCATTTCTCCTTCGATTACCAAAATACAACTGGCCCTGGAGGAAGGAGGTGGTTGACTGTACCGCCCACTCAACCCCTTCAGAGATGCTTCAGAAGGATATTGTGAATGAGGATAACAACTGCAGGTCAGAAATCAAAGAGGACTAGGAAGCTCATCCTTCCCCATTCTGGTTTTACTGCACATCATCCCAAAGAGTAATAAGTGTCATTTACTACTATGGGTCAGTCTGAATCATCGCCGAAAAGGGTCCCAATTGTTTTTTCCATGATTCTCTGCAATTACACCTCTTCAATAACTTCTGTTGTCAAAGCCAGGTTTGAAACATATCAGTAGTTCTCCAAATTAACCAAGTTAATGATGATTTCTTGAGCAGAGGCTACTTCCTCAATCAAGGTCAGCACCACCACCTTCTCTGTCAAGGATTCATTCACCACCACAAACCACCAGCCTCCTACAAGACTTTGATGACTTTCACCAGAATTGATGTGGGGCAGTTTTTGAAATTTCTCCTTTCCAAATCTTTCAGCACAATCTGCATTTTTAATAGATTGGCCAGGAGAAAACTTCTGTTCTTCTAGGGTGCAGGAGTGTGAGTAATGGGGGTAGGGGGTGGGGGAGAGGAGGGTGTTTGCAGATCTCTATGTCTAGGGATCTATTGGCTCTGACCACAATGAATATGTGGGTTGAGTCTTTGAAGCCAATTTAGTCTCAAGATAACTAAAAAAGATTATAAGCTAAAGTTCTGGTGGTGCTTAATGTCGAAAAGAAGAGATTCTGTACTCTCTAATGGTCCTGAAAGTAAGACCAACCCATGATTAATCTCAGCCCTAACAGAGATTGGAAGAACTGAGAGGTAGGGCAACATTTGCATCAGAATCCCAAAGGTGCTTTTTCAGGAGGCAATTGGACTTTCTTGTTTTTTCTTTGAAGATGTTTCGCTTCTCATCCAAGAAGCTTCCATGACCTGGATGACTGAGAATGTCCATAGACATTTAGCTATGCACTTTGGGATGAACACCCTTCCAATGGTGTGGGAGTATGACTGGATTTCCAGAAAACATTGCAGACTACAGGAATCCTTTGTGCTTCAGTTTGAGATGCAGACAACACAGACTCATCCCCAACAGCCTCCGCCTGTCCTCAACAGTGAAGGGACCCATGGCAGAAAACATCCTGCAAGCAAGAAGGCTCCACACACATCACCACACATTTGCACCATTTACACATTTGACCTCTAAATGGCCTCAACAACTCTCTAAAAGAATGCAATTGACCAGCTGTTTGCAAAGAATATAAATCCTTCCATTCCCCACCATCTAGTCAGAGCTGAAGAAGCTTCTCGGATGAGAAGCAAAATATCTTCAAAGAAAAAACAAGAAAGTCTAGTTGCCTCCTGAAAAAGCACCTTTGGGACAGCCATGATCTGGCTGACTGAGAACCTCCACAGACATTTGCATGAGAAAAATTTCAATACAGGCAGCCCTCAGCTTATGGCCACAATGGGGGACAGAATTCCCATTGCTAAGCAAAGGGGATATTAAGTGAGTCGTGCCTGATTTTAAGACCTTTTTGCCACAAATAACTGCAGTTGTTCAGCGAACCATGCAGTTGCCAAGCAGCTGCAATCACGGGACGATGGGGGATGCTGTGACGGTTGTAAGTGCGATGACCATTTATAAGCATCTTTTTTCCCCAGTGCCGTTGTAACTTTGAACGGTTGCTAAATGAACGATTGTAAATCAAGAACCGACTGACATGTTTATCCAGGGTCTACTACAGCTTACTATTGCTATATTTCCAAACCTGGCCAGATTATGGTCAGTAGAAGAACAGACATGACCGAATCTGGCTCACCATCCCTGCTCTCCTTGCTTCAGTGTTCTTAGGGAGGGCACTCTTTGCTGCTACTTCCTCTTTTTTTTTCTTTTTGATTTATAGAGTATGAAAAGAAAGTTTGATTTAAAGGACACAAGAATTCAAAGCAAAAGCTGGCTTCTTTTGGGAGCTTGGCCAACTCAAGGAAACTTCTCCATCTCTGCCAACAAAGCAGAACATTATCTGGCACTTTCATAAGCAAGCTGCAAATAATAATAATAATAATAATAATAATAATAATAATAATAATAATAATAATAATAATAATAATAATAATCATAATAATAATAATAATAATAATAATAATAATAATAATAGAGTTGGAAGGGACCTTGGAGGTCTTCTAGTCCAACCCTCTGCTCAGGCAGAAAACCCTATACCATTTCAGACAAATGGTTGTCCAGTCTCTTAAAGCAGAACATTATCTGGCACTTTCATAACCATGCTTCAAGTAATAAGTAAATAATAATAATAATAATAATAATAATAATAATAATAATAATAATAATAATAATAATAATAATAATAATAATAATAATAATAATAAAAGAGTTGGAAGGGACTTGGAGGTCTTCTAGTCCCACCCCCTGCTCAGGCAGGAAACCCTATACCATTTCAGACAAATGGCTGTCCAGTCTCTTCTTAAAAACTTCCAGTGTTGGAGCATTCACCGCTTCTGGAGGCAGGCTGTTTCACTAATTAATTGTCCTCACTGTCAGGAAATTTCTCCTTAATTCTAGGTTGCTTCTCTCCTTGATTAGTTTCCATCTGTTGCTTCTTGTTCTGCCTTCAGGTGCTTCAGAGACTAGCTTGATTCCCTCTTCTTTGTGGCCACCCCTGAGATATTGGAAGACTGCTATCATGTCACCCCTAGTCCTTCTCTTCATTAAATTAAACTAAACTAAAAAGTGAGAACTTTGTTCTACAGTCGATTAATGTAAGGGGAAAATAGATAAAGTTATTAATGTCCTTAATTTGGACATTTATTTCAAATCAACCCTTTAATTCAACAATCCATAGATTAAACAATATGTAACAATGACACTGAGTTCAAGACTGGCCTGCGTGGACACCAATTCTTTTTGTGTCTCCACAAGGAACGTCTTCCTGTCGGAAGAACGTGAACTTGTGCAGAGACCTGCCTTGCCGCCATCTTCCCCATTGCAGCCCTCATCTCCTTATTCTTCAGCGCATAGATGGCAGGATTGAGAAAAGGGGTAACTGCTGTATAGAAGACAGAGATCACTTTGTCAAACATGAAATGGGTATGTGGATGCAGGTAAATGAATATGCAAGGTCCAAAGTACAGGATGAGAACCAGGAGATGTGAAGTACATGTAGACAAAGCCCTTCAGGAACCCTCAGAGAGGGGTCTAGAATGAAATGTGGAAAGTATGAGTCCATAGGAGACAAGCAATGCCACAAAGGAAAATAATGATAAAATACCACTGTTGGTCACCATCATGACCTCTAAGGGATAAGGGTCCACACAGGCTAGCTTGATGACCAAGGGGATATCACAGAAGAAGTTGTCTATCTGATTGGGCCCACAGAATGGCACACTTAGAGTGAAACCCAACTGTATACTGGTGTGGAGGAGCCCACCAGTCCACGAGGCTAGCACAAAGCCTATACAGTGGTGCCGGCACATGACTGAAGCATAGTGAAGAGGGTGACGGATGGCCACGTATCGGTCATAGGCCATAGCTACTAACAAAAGCATCTCACTGCCTGCAAAGAGGTGAAGGAAGAAGATTTGTGTCATGCAACTCTGGAAGGAGATAGCTTGACACTGGGTAAAAAAACCAAGGAGAGCCCTGGGCATCGCAAAAGAAGCCAAGCAGATATCCAGGAAAGCCAAATGACTCAACAAGAAGAACATGGGTGAGTTGGAAAGATGATGGTTCTTTGAAGTTGCCAGGATGATGAGGATGTTGCTGAAGAGAGTTGCTGCATAAAGGAGGAGGAAGAAGATAAATAAGAACAGCTGCATTTCCCAAGATGAAGAGAGACCCAGCAGAACAAATTCGGTCACCATAGTCTTGTTTCTCCATGCCATTCAGTTCTTACCTGGAAAATTGGGAGGGGGAAACAGATCATGAATGAGCTACTTCCATCATAGATGAAGTCAAATTAAGGTTGACTTGTGTATCATCTGCCTTCCTATCTGTCCTAATGATCCAAATATCACTATCAGCTCCAAAACAAGATAGATTCTGCACTTCTGCTCAAAGGTTTATCTATGTGACGAAACAGACCATTCTCCAATATACTTATTGTATATATAAGAGAGTAAGCAGAAGTTGAATGACTCATAGTTATCTATAAGCTTCTAAAAGGTAGAAAACTAAGGCTTGAGAGCAATATTAGGTTAATTTTAATTTGTTATACTTCACACAGTTCAGATGTTATATACTATGTTTATGTCAGAACTTTTGAAAAATGTAGAAAGCAAATTAAATGAATGATGTTCCTCTGGAATCCATAACCTACTTGATTTTTTTTGCCGTGCATCTGTTTTTCTTATCTCTCCCTCTCTTCACCTCCACTTCTCTCTAGTATGTTCTTCTCTCTTTATCTCTAGAACATTTACTGTAGATATTATTCCTTATGTGGTTATTTCAACCATTGCTTGCACTCCAGCTGCAAGGACATTCAGAATGCATTACAGAACACAAAATTATTTTCCTTGTTCTCAGGTTCATAGTCAGAGAAGGAATGTCCTAGAAATAAAGGAGAATGAAGGAAGAAAAGGAAAACCAAAATCCGCAGTGAGAATTTATAAACATTACCTGGATCTCGCAGGTTCAAGGCAGGTGCTGTGGGCATGACAACTTTTGCTGGAAGAAGAATGGTTCCTTCAACTCATTCTAAATTTTTACTCACCTGCAAACACCAAAAGATGTTATCTGAGAACTGCTGTAGCAACTCCTCCTAAAGCTCTGCTTGGCACTAGATGAAACTGCTCAGAGTCCTTCTCCTTAAGCATGAGTTGAAATGATATGCTGTACAGCAGTATAATGTATTAAGGATTAGCAAATCGGGAATCGAAAAAGATCTGCTGATAATTCTGGAAGCAAAAGCAGATCCCCATTCCTTGGTGCTTTATCTCCTCCAAGGGAATTAGTTAAGAAAATGTTTTGGCCACCAAGGATAGCATGGTGTAGCTGTTCTCAAAAGGACAGGAAAAAGGCAGGAGAGTAAAACAGTTGGGAGCAAGTTCTCCCTGGACATGTAAGAGTTAATGTGGTGTACTAGTTGAGGTGTTGAAATTGGGAGACTATTATTAGATTAGTCCTCCTTTAGGTATGAAAGTTTAACAGAAAAACAGAGTTGGGAGGGACCTTAGAGGTCTTGTCCAAGCCTCTGCTCAAGCAGGAGACCCCATACCATTTAAGATAAATAGTTGTCCAGTCTCTTCTTAAAAAACTACAGTGATGGAGCACCCACTTCTGGAGGAAAACTGTTCCACTAAATAATTGTTCTCATTGTCACGAAATGTGTCCTTAGTTCTAGGCTAGTTCTCTCCTTGATCAGTTTCCATCCATTGCTCCTTGTCCTACCTTCAGGTGCTTTGGAGAATAGATTGACTCCCTGTTTTTTTTGGGGGGGGCAGTCCCTTAGATATTGGAACACTGCTATCATGTCATCCAGAATTCTTCTTTTGACTAGACATACCCAATTCCTGCCTAAGTGAATTAAGTGACCTGGGGCCAGTTATCCTCTCAATTCAATCTAGCTTAAAGTGCTTTCTGGAATAAAAAGAGGAGGGAACACTAATGAATTCCTCAATGAAATGTGGGATAGAAACTAAATAAGAAAATAAAAATAAGGGATTCAGTTATAGCAAGGAAGGAGGGAGAAAGGAGGGAAAAATAGTCAAGATAACTTTTATAGAATAGAATAGAACAGAACAGAACAGAACAGAACAGAACAGAACAGAACAGAACAGAACAGAATAGAATAGAATAATTGGAAGGGACCTTGGAGGTCTTCTCGCCCAGGGATTTTCAACGGGTGGTACAAGTGTCAACGCTGCTAACATTGGATGTTCTTGCTTTGACAAAATATGCAGAGCTGTGTGGTATTTTAAAAGTTAACTCAGATGATGCTAGGAGGGGAGGAGAAAGAATGTATGTGAGTAATTATATTAGATAGAAATCCTGCGCTGTAAACAGAAGAGAACCTTTACCCTTCAACCTTATAGGAGAACGTGATTTATGACAGCAGATTGAGGGAGGGAACATGCTGGCAAAATATGTGCTCAGGATAGGAGAATTTAGATCTTAGCATCCCTCTTCAGGCCGTGCCAACATTTTGTTACATGAATAAAATACTTTTTAGGATAAACAATGCCTGGAAGTTCTTTCAAGTGTTTCATTAGTCGGAACTTTGACATCATGCTAAGATCTCAATTGTTTTCAAATGACCTAGGGTCCATCTGCTGTCTCTAGGCTTGAGAGGGGTTGGTAAAGATTCAGGGGAGGAAATTCTATCTTGATGAAAGGGAATTTGCTTGAAGACCCAGCAGCTGCTGATAACCCAGAGGGGGAAGCAACAGACAGCATGCTGTAGGAAGATGAATTTTGGCAGACAAACGGCTGGCAGACAATTACAGGTTGGTGGAGAGCTACCAGGTTACCTGCCACTGAAGATTCTGGTGAGTCACTGGAAAGATTTGAAAAGCTTGAGATGAGAAGCAGAAATCAGCTCCTGCAGAGAGAAGCCTGCAGCCCCTCTCTTGCAGATCAGACAGCCTTTCAGACCCTGTCTTCCCCTGCCAGGGACTCCAGCCCTGTAGAGAGAGGGAATCCAAGTCTGAGGCCCCTGCAGCAATGGGGAGTTTGGCGCCCCCCCACAGGTAGATAGTCAGCAGCATCTGAGCTTGCCACAGCTAATAGAGGCCTTACAAAAGATTGGGGTGTGCAGAAGCCAGGAGATCAGCAGCTGGTGGGAGGATGACCACAGCAAGGAGATTGGTCATCGCCCCCGAATGTACAGCAACCACTGAGGGACTTACAGCAACAGGGGACATGGCCACAGCCCCTGAACATGCAACCCCTGGGTATGAACCAACAACCAGGATGGGGCCAGCAGCAACAGCCACAGTGGGGACCCCAACAGGGTATAATTGCACCCCCTTTCAGAGCAACCTTCGATGGGGACCCAGAGAAACTGATTTTCTTCCTCAGCTAAGTACGCTCTCATTTGAACCGCTGGGCTTATCTCTACCCAGACCCAGGTGCCATGGTCGATGTGATAGCGTCCAGCCTAGTGGGAGAAGCATCCGAATGGCTGAACAATTTATATAATGAGCAAGCCCCCAAATTGGAGGACCCTCACCTCTTCCTCCTAGGGCTGAGAGAAAGATTTGAGGACCATCTATTGGTCTTAAAGCAGGAAAACAAATCCACAAAATAAAACAAGCCTGCAGGCTTGCCCTGGAGTACATGCAAAAATTTTGCAAGATAGCAGGTCGAATAGAGGGGTGGCCTGAACAATCCCTAATCCATCACTTTATTGAGGGATTAGATGATCACCTCTCTCAAGCCTGCATCTATCAAGTAGTACCTGATCAGCTGCAAGAATGGTACCAGGCAGTGGTGAAGCTAGATGTTCATCTTGCTCACTATAAGAAGCCTCCCCCACCTGAATCCGAGCAGCAGCCAGAGCAACCTGAACAGCAATCACCCCCACAAAAACCTCCAACTACTGCAATGGCTGAGAGACCCAGGCCACCTACAGGCCCATCAATTAAGTGTTTCCATTGCGGACAGGAGGGACATTGAGCAGCAAACTGTCTAGTCCCCTACTCCCGACTACAGAGCAGACCGGGACCAGTGGCGAGAAGGAAACCTGCCCAGCGGCTGATGAGAGAGAAATCCAATTGGGTAATGCAGGAACCTGTTGCCCAGATTACACCCCCCACAAAGGAGGACGCCGAGACTCCGGGTGGACCCACCCCTGCTCTACCCTCCTTTGACAGCAATGATGGAGAGAATGACCGATGGTGAGTCGACACATCCCGCCTTTTTCACTGACCGCCAAACTTATAATCCCTAAGTCGGGGGCACAAATAGACTTAAATATGCTAATCGATTCTGGATGCTCCCATTGCATCATTAGCTTGCCGTTTGCCATGAAATAGGGTATATGGGCAAAACTGCTCTCCAAGCCTGTGAGATTTGAGCAAGCCGATGGCTCCCTGATGGGAGGGACTCTTGTCATGCAATTAACTGAGCCCCTACACCTAGAAATAGGTGAGCACTGGGAGTTTATTCGCTTCCTGGTGGCTCCAAAAACTGTGATCCTAGGGCTAGCCTGGTTGGACAAATGGAAGCCATTTATCTGGTGGGAGAAAGGAATGAGAACTGTGAGACTACCTATAGGGCGTAAACTTCCCACCGATTCAACCAACATTGCATGATGCCTTAGGCCACACAATGAGCAGGTGCACATGGCTGTCTCACCGCCACCAGGCGAACCACTCATCCCCAGCGAATACTGGGACCTAGCGGAGGCATTTAGTGAAAAAAATGTGATGCCCTGCCCCCTCACAGACCCAATGACTGCTCTATCGAACTGATGCCAGGAGCCAAACTCCCATGCCCGAGAATGTACGCTATGTACCCCCTCAAAATGGAGGAGATGCAGCGATACGTGAACAAAAACCTAGCAAAGGGATTCATTGAATGGGCCAAATATACCATGGGAGCCCCTGTGTTGTTCAAAGAAAAAAAAAGATGGGTTCATCTCTGCATAAACTATAAGGGTCTCAATGCTGTGAGTGTGGAGAAGAAATACCCCCTCCCCTTGTAAAGGATTTATTAACCCATCTGGCTAAGGGGAGTATCTTCACTAAATTAGACCTGAGAGAGGCATATTACCAGGTGAGAATAAAGGAGGGAGACAAGTGGAGAACTGCTTTCAACTGCCCCATAGGAAGCTATCAATTCAAGGTCATACCATTTGGACTACAGGCCCCCCCACAGCCATATTCATGCAGTTGATTAATGAGGTCCTACATGATCACTTGTACAAAGGGGTTTTGGTGTATCTTGATGATATCCTGATATACAGCACGAATATGACAGATCACATAAAGCTGGTGAGAGAAGTGTTAAAGAAACTATTGAATGCCAAGCTTTATGCCAAATTGTCAAAATGTGAATTTCACCAGACCCAATTAGATTATCTTGGCTACAGAATTTCCAACGAGGGCATTGAAATGGATCCAACCAAGGTGAAAGCTATAACCGAATGGCAGTCCCCAAAAACTCGTAAACAGCTCCAGAGTTTTCTAGGTTTTGCCAACTTCTATCGTCAATTCATTCCCTCTTTTACTGAGATTGCCCTACCCCTTACAGAACTACTCAAAACAGGCAAAAGAGGAGGGAAGCCGCAACCGGGCCAACCACTAGCATGGACAAAGGGCTGTGAAACAGTTTTTGAGAATTTAAAGAGACTAGTTGCTGCTGAACCAGTCCTAAAGCACCCCTGCCCAGGGAACCCTTTTTAATTCAAGCCGATGCCAGTGATGTGGCAGTTGGAGCTGTATTATTGCAAAAGAACAAAAGTGGGGTCCTGCAACCCTGCGCTTACACCTCTAAAAAAATTACTGAAAGCAAGCGGAGATGGGCAATCTGGGAGAAAGAGGCCTCTGCGATTAGGTGGGGGCTGTTGAACTGGCAACACTACTATCTAGAAGGGAGCAAAGTGCCTTTTGAAGTATGTACAGATCACAAACACCTAGAGGCACTGAAAACTCCCCGCAAATTGTCCCGAAAGCAAGTACGGTGGGCACAGTACTTTAACCATTTCAACTTCACTCTAAAGTACATACTGGGAGGAAAAAACTTCCTAGCTGATGCGCTATCGAGATTGCCCCAGTACAAAAGTGAACGCAAAGAGGTTAATGAGGCAATTATCTCCAGTCCACAAACTGCCGCTCAACTCATGCCTCGTAGAGTCCCTAATCCTGACAACCCTGGAGTAAAGAAAATAAAACAAGAGCTCCTCACCAATCAATGGTTCAAAGATAATCAAACCTCTCTAACGTGCAGGGATGGCTTGGCCTACAAAGAGGGGAAACTATATTTGCCTGAAGCCCTCCATCTTAATGCTCTCAAACACAGCCATGATGTAAAACAGGCTGGACACTTTGGATATTTAAAAACTCTAAAACTCACCCACCGGCAATTTTGGTGTCCGGGGCTAAAACAGGATGTGAAAAACTATGTAAAAAGTTGTAATGTGTGTGCCACAATGAAAAGAATCCCAGGGAAAACCCCTGGGTTACTGCAGCCAGTAGCAGACCCTTCTCAACCATGGGAAGAATAGCTATGGACTTTGTAGTAGATTTACCTGAAAGTAGAGGAAATACTGTCATATGGACTGTGATAGACCTGTTCTCAAAGCAGTCTCATTTCATTGCCTGCAAAGGACTCCCATATGCACAACGACTGATCAAATTGTTCCTGAAACATATCTACCGGCTACATGGCGCCCCTAAGCGAATAATTTCAGACAGGGGGGTGCAGTTCACAGTGAAGTTTTAGAGGAGTTTTCTTAAATTAATTGGATCATCTCAAGGCTTATCATCTGCTTTTTATCTGGCCAACAATGGGGCTGCAGAATCCGCTAACAATATGGTGGAGCAATATCTCAGATGCTACGTTTCCTACCAACAGACAAACTGGACTGACCTCCCTTTCGCAGAGGTCGCATACAATAATTCTATGCATAGCAGCACCAGCTACATGCCTTTCAGAGTGGCCACAGGAAAAGAGTTCAGCCCAATACCTGAATGCCCTCAGGTGCCCTCCGCTTCCCAGACACTTGACCAATGGGTGAGGGGGTGAGAAGAAGTTTGGAGAAACACAAAACCTGCTTTAAAAAAAACTTTTGAAACCTGTAAAAAGGAGGCTGATAAAAAGAGGGCTCCCCAAAGAACATTCCAAGTTGGGGAAAAGGTTTATTTGTCGACTAAATATTTACACCTCAAATTACCCAGTAAGAAGATAGGACTGAAATTCTTGGGGCTTTTTCCTATCATGAGGATCATCAATCCGGTCACCATAGAACTAAAACTCCCTAGACTTTTAGAGAGAATTCACCCAGTTTCCCATTGCAGCTTGATGAAACCTTATCGGGACTCCAATTTAAGATCTCTCCCTAAAAAGGCACCCGGGCCCCTCGTAGTTGCGGGACAGACCCACTGTGAAGTGAAATGTATTCTTGACTCTAGGACTTTTAAAGGGAAATTGCAGTACCTAGTACAATATAAGGGATACCAATTGTCTGAAGCCACCTGGGTAAAATCCATCGAGGTGAAAGCTGACAGACTCATCAAAAGGTTTCATGCAAAATACCCCAACAAACTGAAAAATAGCCCCTAACATATGCTTTTGTTTACATTCCAGGATCTGTTTTTTTTTCTAAGGGGGGGCCGGATGTCAACGCTGCTAACATTGGATGTTTTTGCTTTGACAAAACATGCAGAGCTGTGTGGTATTTTTAAATGCTAGGAGGGGAGGAGAAAGAATGTATGTGAGTAATTATATTAGATAGAAATCCCGCACTGTAAACGGAAGAGAACCTTTACCCTTCAACCTTATAGGAGAATGTGATTTATGACAGCAGTTTGAGGGAGGGAACATGCTGGCAAAATATGTGCTCAGGGGAGGAGAATTTAGATCTTAGCATCCCTCTTCATGCCGTGCCAACATTTTGTTACACGAATAAAAGACTTTTTAGAATAAACAATGCCTGGAAGTTCTTTGAAGTGTTTCATTAGTCAGAACTTTGACATCATGCTAAGATCTCAATTGTTTTCAAATGACCTAGGGTCCATCTGCTGTCTCTAGGCTTGAGAGGGGTTGGTAAAGATTCAGGGGAGGAAATTCTATCTTGATGAAAGGGAATTTGCTTGAAGACCCAGCAGCTGCTAATAACATGCAGAGCTGTGTGGTATTTTTAAAGTTAACTCAGATGATGCTAGGAGGGGAGGAGAAAGAATGTATGTGAGTAATTATATTAGATAGAAATCCCGCACTGTAAACGGAAGAGAACCTTTACCCTTCAACCTTATAGGAGAATGTGATTTATGACAGCAGTTTGAGGGAGGGAACATGCTGGCAAAATATGTGCTCAGGGGAGGAGAATTTAGATCTTAGCATCCCTCTTCATGCCGTGCCGACATTTTGTTACACGAATAAAAGACTTTTTAGAATAAACAATTCCTGGAAGTTTTTTGAAGCATTTCATTAGTTGGAACCTTGACAACAAGTACCACCAGTGGATTCATTCACCACCACAAACCACCAGCCTCCTACAAGGCTTTGATGACTTTCACCAGAATTGATGTGGGGCAGTTTTTGAAATTTCCCCTTTCCAAATCCTTCAGCACAATCTGCATTTTTAATAGGTTGGCCAGGAGAAAACTTCTGTTCTTCTAGGGTGCAGGAGTGTGAGTAATGGGGGTGGGGGGGTGGGGGAGAGGAGGGTGTTTACAGATCTCTATGTCTAGGGATCTATTGGCTCTGACCACAATGAATATGTGGGTTGAGTCTTTGAAGCCAATTTAGTCTCAAGATAACTAAAAAAGATTATAAGCTAAAGTTCTGATGGTGCTTAATGTCGAACAGAAGAGATTCTGTACTCTCTATTGGTCCTGAAAGTAAGACCAACCCATGATTAATCTCAGCCCTAACAGAGATTGGAAGAACTGAGAGGTAGGGCAACATTTGCATCAGAATCCCAGAGGTGCTTTTTCAGGAGGCAATTGGACTTTCTTGTTTTTTCTTTGAAGATGTTTCGCTTCTCATCCAAGAAGCTTCCATGACCTGGATGACTGAGAATCTCCATAGACATTTAGCTATGCACTTTGGGATGAACACCCTTCCAATGGTGTGGGAGTATGACTGGATTTCCAGAAAACATTGCAGACTACAGGAATCCTTTGTGCTTCAGTTTGAGATGCAGACAACACAGACTCATCCCCAACAGCCTCCGCCTGTCCTCAACAGTGAAGGGACCCATGGCAGAAAACACCCTGCAGCCAAGAAGGCTCCACACACATCACCACAAATTTGCACCATTTACACATTTGACCCTGAGACACAGGTAAACCTCTAAATGGCCTCAACGACTCTCCAAAAGAATGCAATTGACCAGCTGTTTGCAAAGAATATAAATCCTTCCATTCCCCACCATCTAGTCAGAGCTGAAGAAGCTTCTCGGATGAGAAGCAAAATATCTTCAAAGAAAAAACAAGAAAGTCTAGTTGCCTCCTGAAAAAGGACCTCAGAGACTAGCTTGATTCCCTCTTCTTTGTGGCCACCCCTGAGATATTGGAAGACTGCTATCATGTCACCCCTAGTCCTTCTCTTCATTAAATTAAACTAAACTAAAAAGTGAGAACTTTGTTCTACAGTCGATTAATGTAAGGGGAAAATAGATAAAGTTATTAATGTCCTTAATTTGGACATTTATTTCAAATCAACCCTTTAATTCAACAATCCATAGATTAAACAATATGTAACAATGACACTGAGTTCAAGACTGGCCTGCGTGGACACCAATTCTTTTTGTGTCTCCACAAGGAACGTCTTCCTGTCGGAAGAACGTGAACTTGTGCAGAGACCTGCCTTGCCGCCATCTTCCCCATTGCAGCCCTCATCTCCTTAATCTTCAGCGCATAGATGGCAGGATTGAGAAAAGGGGTAACTGCTGTATAGAAGACAGAGATCACTTTGTCAAACATGAAATGGGTATGTGGACGCAGGTAAATGAATATGCAAGGTCCAAAGTACAGGATGAGAACCAGGAGATGTGAAGTACATGTAGACAAAGCCTTTGAGGAACCCTCAGAGAGGGGTCTAGAATGAAATGTGGAAAGTATGAGACCATAGGAGACAAGCAATGCGACAAAGGAAAACAATGATAAAATACCACTGTTGGTCACTATCATGACCTCTAAGGGATAAGGGTCCACACAGGCTAGCTTGATGACGAAGGGGATATCACAGAAGAAGTTGTCTATCTGATTGGGCCCACAGAATGGCACACTTAGAGTGAAACCCAACTGTATACTGGTGTGGAGGAGCCCACCAGTCCACGAGGCTAGCACAAAGCCTATACAGTGGTGCCGGCTCATGACTGAAGCATAGTGAAGAGGGTGACAGATGGCCATGTATCGGTCATAGGCCATAGCTACTAGCAAAAGCATCTCACTGCCTGCAAAGAGGTGAAGGAAGAAGATTTGTGTCATGCAACTCTGGAAGGAGATAGCTTGACACTGGGTAAGAAAACCAAGGAGAGCCCTGGGCATCGCAAAAGAAGCCAAGCAGATATCCAGGAAAGCCAAATGACTCAAGAAGAAGAACATGGGTCAGTTGAAAAGATGATGGTTCTTTGAAGTTGCCAGGATGATGAGGATGTTGCTGAAGAGAGTTGCTGCATAAAGGAGGAGGAAGAAGATAAATAAGAATAGCTGCATTTCCCAAGATGAAGAGAGGCCCAGCAGAACAAATTCGGTCACCATTGTCTTGTTTCTCCATGCCATTCAGTTCTTACCTGGAAAATTGGGAGGGGGAAACAGATCATGAATGAGCTACTTCAATCATAGATGAAGTCAAGTTAAAGTTGATAGATTCTGCACTTCTGCTGAAAGGTTTGTTTTTGAGATGAAAGAGACCATTCTCCAATATACATATTGTATATATAAGAGAGTAAGCAGAAGTTGAATGACTTATAGTTATCTATAAGCTACTAAAAAGGTAGAAAACTAAGGCTTGAGAGCAATATCAGGTTAATTTTAATTTGTTATACTTCACACAGTTCAGATGTTATATACTATGTTTATATCAGAACTTTTGCAAAATGTAGAGAGCAAATTAAATGAATAATGTTCCTCTGGAATCCATAACCTACTTAATTTGTTTTACAATGCATCTGTTTTTGTTATCCCTCCCTCTCTCCCTCTCTTCACCTCCACTTCCCTCTAGTATGTTCTTCTCTCTTTATCTCTAGAACATTTACTGTAGATATTATTCATTATGTGGTTATTTCAACCATTGCTTGCACTCCAGCTGCAAGGACATTCAGAATGCATTACAGAACACAAAATTATTCTCCTTGTTCTCAGGTTTAGAGAAGGAATATCCTAGAAATAAAGGAGAATCAAGAAAGAAAAGGAAAACCAAAATCCGCAGTAGAATTTATAAACATTACTTGGATCTGGCAGGTTCAAGGCAGGTGCTGTGGGCGTGACAAGTAGTCTTATGTTTGTCTTTTGCTGGAAGAAGAATGGTTCCTTCAACTCATTCTAAATTTTTACTCACCTGCAAACACCAACAGATGTTATTTGAGAACTGCTGTAGCAACTCCTCCTAAAGCTCTGCTTGGCACTAGATGAAACTGCTCAGAGTCCTTCTCCGTAAGCATGAGTGGAAATGATATGCTGTACAGAAGTATAATGTATTAAGGATTAGCAAATCAGGAATCAAAAAAGATCTGCTGATAATTCTGGAAGCAAAAGCAGATCCCCATTCCTTGGTGCTTTATCTCCTCCAAGGGAATTAGTTAAGAAAATGTTTTGGCCACCAAGGATAGCATGGTGTAGCTGTTCTCAAAAGGACAGGAAAAGGGCAGGAGAATAAAACAGTTGGGAGCAAGTTCTCCCTGGACATGTAAGAGTTAATGTGGTGTACTAGTTGAGGTGTTGAAATTGGGAGACTATTATTAGGTTAGTCCTCCTTTAGGTATGAAAGTTTAACAGAAAAACAGAGTTGGGAGGGTCCTAAGAGGTCTTGTCCAAGCCCCTGCTCAAGCAGGAGACCCCATACCATTTAAGATAAATAGTTGTCCAATCTCTTTTTTTAAAAAAAATTTTTATTAAAGCAATCAACATCAAACATAAGATCATATTAAGAAGCAATCATCATAGAACCTGAAATACAACACTAAGTATTAATCTTTGTAAACGTCTGACTTGGTAAACATTCTTCACTCCTCCAATCTCTTCTTTAAAAACTCCAGTGATGGAGCACCCACTTCTGGAGGAAAACTGTTCCACTAAATAATTGTTCTCATTGTCACGAAATGTGTCCTTAGTTCTAGGCTAGTTCTCTCCTTGATCAGTTTCTATCCATTGCTCCTTGTTCTGCCTTCAGGTGCTTTGGAGAATAGCTTGACTCCCTGTTTTTTTTGGGGGGGGGAGTCCCTTAGATATTGGAACACTGCTATCATGTCATCCAGAATTCTTCTTTTGACTAGACATACCCAATTTCTGCCTAAGTGAATTAAGTGACCTTGGGCCAGTTATCCTTTCAATTCAATGTAGCTTAAAGAGCTTTCTGGAGAAAAAGAGGAGGGAACACTAATGAATTCCTCAATGAAATGTGGGATAGAAACTAAATAAAAAAAAATAAAAATAAGGGATTCAGTTATAGCAAGGAAGGAGGGAGAAAGTAGGGAAAAATAGTCAAGATAGCTTTTCCCAGTTTGGAGAATAGAACAGAACAGAACAGAACAGAAAAGAACAGAATAGAACAGAACAGAATAGAATAATTGGAAGGGACCTTGGAGGTCTTCTCGCCCAGGGATTTTCAATGGGTGGTACAAGTGTCAACGCTGCTAACATTGGATGTTCTTGCTTTGACAAAATATGCAGAGCTGTGTGATATTTTTAGAGTTAACTCAGATGATGCTGGAAGGGGAGGAGAAAGAATGTATGTGAGTAATTATATTAGATAGAAATCCTGCGCTGTAAACAGAAGAGAACCTTTACTCTTCAACCTTATAGGAGAACGTGATTTATGACAGCAGATTGAGGGAGGGAACATGCTGGCAAAATATGTGCTCAGGATAGGAGAATTTAGATCTTAGCATCCCTCTTCATGCCGTGCCAACATTTTGTTACATGAATAAAAGACTTTTTAGGATAAACAATGCCTGGAAGTTCTTTGAAGCGTTTCCCTAGTCGAAACTTTGACATCATGCTAAGATCTCAATCGTTTTCAAATGACCTAGGGTCCATCTGCTGTCTTTAGGCTTGAGAGGGGTCGGTAAAGATTCAGGGGAGGAAATTCTATCTTGATGAAAGGGAATTTGCTTGAAGACCCAGCAGCTGCTGATAACCCAGAGGGGGAAGCAACAGACAGCATGCTGTGGGAAGATGAATTTTGGCAGACAAACGGCTGGCAGACAATTACAGGTTGGTGGAGAGCTACCAGGTTACCTGCCACTGAAGATTCGGGTGAGTCACTGGAAAGATTTGAAAAGCTAGAGATGAGAAGCAGAAATCAGCTCCTGCAGAGAGAAGCCTGCAGCCCCTCTCTTGCAGATCAGACAGCCTTTCAGACCCTGTCTTCCCCTGCCAGGGACTCCAGCCCTGTAGAGAGAGGGAATCCAAGTCTGAGGCCCCTGCAGCAATGGGGAGTTTGGCGCCCCCCACAGGTAGATAGTCAGCAGCATCTGAGCTTGCCACAGCTAATAGAGGCCTTACAAAAGATTGGGGTGTGCAGAAGCCAGGAGATCAGCAGCTGGTGGGAGGATGACCACAGCAAGGAGATTGGTCATCGCCCCCGAATGTACAGCAACCACTGAGGGACTTACAGCAACAGGGGACATGGCCACAGCCCCTGAAATTGCAACCCCTGGGCATGAAACAGCAACCAGGATGGGGCCAGCAGCAACAGCCACAGTGGGGACCCCAACAGGCTATAATTGCACCCCCTTTCAGAGCAACCTTCGATGGAGACCCAGATAAACTGATTTTCTTCCTCAGCTAAGTACGCTCTCATTTGAACCGCTGGGCTTATCTCTACCCAGACCCAGGTGCCATGGTCCATGTGATAGCGTCCAGCCTAGTGGGAGAAGCATCCGAATGGCTGAACAATTTATATAATGAGCAAGCCCCCAAATTGGAGGACCCTCACCTCTTCCTCCTAGGGCTGAGAGAAAGATTTGAGGACCATCTATTGGTTTTAAAGCAGGAGAACAAATCCACAAAATAAAACAAGCCTGCAGGCTTGCCCTGGAGTACATGCAAAAATTTTGCAAGATAGCAGGTCGAATAGAGGGGTGGCCTGAACAATCCCTAATCCATCACTTTATTGAGGGATTAGATGATCACCTCTCTCAAGCCTGCATCTATCAAGTAGTACCTGAAAAGCTGCAAGAATGGTACCAGGCAGTGGTGAAGCTAGATGTTCATCTTGCTCACTATAAGAAGCCTCCCCCACCTGAATCCGAGCAGCAGCCAGAGCAACCTGAACAGCAATCACCCCCACAAAAACCTCCAACTACTGCAATGGCTGAGAGACCCAGGCCACCTACAGGCCCATCAATTAAGTGTTTCCATTGCGGACAGGAGGGACATTGAGCAGCAAACTGTCTAGTCCCCTACTCCCGACTACAGAGCAGACTGGAACCAGTGGCGAGAAGGAAACCTGCCCAGCGGCTGATGAGAGAGAAATCCAATCGGGTAATGCAGGAACCTGTTGCTCAGATTACACCCCCCACACAGCAGGTTGCCGAGACTCCGGGTGGACCCACCTCTGCTCTACCCTCCTTTGACAGCAATGATAAAGGAGAGAATGACCGATGGTGAGTCGACACATCCCGCCTTTTTCACTGACCGCCAAACTTATAATCCCTAAGTCAGGGGCACAAATAGACTTAAATATGCTAGTCGATTCTGGATGCTCCCGTTGCATCATTAGCTTGCCGTTTGCCATGAAATCGGGTATATGGGCAAAACTGCTCTCCAAGCCTGTGAGATTTGAGCAAGCCGATGGCTCCCTGATGGGAGGGACTCTTGTCATGCAATTAACTGAGCCCCTACGCCTAGAAATAGGTGAGCACTGGGAGTTTATTCGCTTCCTGGTGGCTCCAAAAACTGTGATCCTAGGGCTAGCCTGGTTGGACAAATGGAAGCCATTTATCTGGTGGGAGAAAGGAGTGAGAACTGTGAGGCTACCTATAGGGTTTAAACTTCCCACCGATTCAACCAACATTGCAGGACGCCTTAGGCCACCCAATCAGGTGCACATGGCTGCCTCACTGCCACCAGGCGAACCACTCATCCCCAGCAAATACTGGGACCTAGCGGAGGCATTTAGTGAAAAAGAATGTGATGCCCTGCCCCCTCACAGACTCAATGACTGCTCTATCGAACTGGTGCCAGGAGCCAAACTCCCATACCCGAGAATGTACGCTATGTCCCCCCTCAAAATGGAGGAGATTCAGCAATACGTGAACAAAAACCTAGCAAAGGGATTCATTGAATGGGCCAAATATACCATGGGAGCCCCTGTGTTGTTCAAAGAAAAAAAGATGGGTCTCTTCATCTCTGCATAAACTATAAGGGTCTCAATGCTGTGAGTGTGGAGAAGAAATACCCCCTCCCCCTTGTAAAGGATTTATTAACCCATCTGGCTAAGGGGAATATCTTCACTAAATTAGACCTGAGAGAGGCATATTACCGGGTGAGAATAAAGGAGGGAGACGTGTGGAAAACTGCTTTCAACTGCCCCATAGGAAGGTATCAATTCAAGGTCATGCCATTTGGACTACAGGGCCCCCCAGCCATATTCATGCAGTTGATTAATTAGGTCCTACATGATCACTTGTATAAAGGGGTTTTGGTGTGTCTTGATGATATCCTGATATACAGCTGGTGATATACATAAAGCTGGTGAGAGAAGTGTTAAAGAAACTATTGAATGCCAAGCTTTATGCCAAATTGTCAAAATGTGAATTTCACCAGACCCAATTAGATTAACTTGGCTATAGAATTTCCAATGAGGGCATTGAAATGGATCCAACCAAGGTGAAAGCTATAATTGAATGGCAGTTCCCAAAAACTCGTAAACAGCTCCAGAGCTTTCTAGGTTTTGCCAACTTCTATCGTCAATTCATTCCCTCTTTTGCTGAGATTGCCCTACCCCTTACAGAACTACTCAAAACAGGCAAAAGAGGAGGGAAGCCGCGACCGGGCCAACCACTAGCATGGACAATGGGCTGTGAAACAGTTTTTGAGAATTTAAAGAGACTAGTTGCTTCTGAACCGGTCCTAAAGCACCCCTGCCCAAGGGAACCCTTTTTAATTCAAGCCGATGCCAGCGATGTGGCAGTTGGAGCTGTATTATTGCAAAAGAACAAAAGTGGGGTCCTGCAACCCTGCGCTTACACCTCTAAAAAAATTACTGAAAGCAAGCGGAGATGGGCAATCTGGGAGAAAGAGGCCTCTGCGATTAGGTGGGGGCTGTTGAACTGGCAACACTATCTAGAAGGGAGCAAAGTGCCTTTTGAAGTATGGACAGATCACAAAAACCTAGAGGCACTGAAAACTCCCCACAAATTGTCCCCAAAGCAAGTACGGTGGGCACAGTACTTTAACCATTTGAACTTCACCCTAAAGTACATACTGGGAGGAAAAAACTTCCTAGCTGATGCGCTATCGAGATTGACCCAGTACAAAAGTGAACGCAAAGAGGTTAATGAGGCAATTATCTCCAGTCCACAAACTGCCACTCAACTCATGCCTCACAGAGTCCCTAATCCTGACAACCCTGGAGTAAAGAAAATAAAACAAGAGCTCCTCACCAATCAATGGTTCAAAGATAATCAAACCTCTCTAACGTGCAGGGATGGCTTGGCCTACAAAGAGGAGAAACTATATTTGCCTGAAGCCCTCCATCTTAATGCTCTCAAACACAGCCATGATGTAAAACAGGCTGGACACTTTGGATATTTAAAAACTCTAAACCTCACCCACCGGCAATTTTGGTGTCCGGGGCTGAAACGGGATGTGAAAAACTATGTAAAAAGTTGTAATGTATGTGCCACAATGAAAAGAATCTCAGGGAAAACCCCTGGGTTACTGCAGCCAGTAGCAGACCATTCTCAACCATGGGAAGAATAGCTATGGACTTTGTAGTAGATTTACCTGAAAGTAGAGGAAATACTGTCATATGGACTGTGATAGACCTGTTCTCAAAGCAGTCTCATTTCATTGCCTGCAAAGGACTCCCATCTGCCCAACGACTGACCAAATTGTTCCTGAAACATATCTACCGGCTACATGGTGCCCCTAAGCGAATAATTTCTGACAGGGGGGTGCAGTTCACAGTGACGTTTTGGAGGAGTTTTCTTAAATTAATTGGATCATCTCAAGGCTTATCATCTGCTTTTCATCTGGCCAACAATGGGGCTGCAGAATCCGCTAACCATATGATGGAGCAATATCTCAGATGCTATGTTTCCTACCAACAGACAAACTGGACTGACTTCCTCCCTTTCGCGGAGGTCGCATACAATAATTCTATGCATAGCAGCACCAGCTACATGCCTTTCAGAGGGACCACAGGAAAAGAGTTCAGCCCAATACCTGAATGCCCTCAGGTGCCCTCCGCTTCCCAGACACTTGACCAATGGGTGAGGGGGTGAGAAGAAGTTTGGAGAAACACAAAACCTGCTTTAAAAAAACTTTTGAAACCTATAAAAAGCAGGCTGATAAAAAGAGGGCCCCCCAAAGAACATTCCAAGTTGGGGAAAAGGTTTATTTGTCGACTAAATATTTACACCTCAAATTACCCAGTAAGAAGTTAGGACTGAAATTCTTGGGGCTTTTTCCTATCATAAGGATCATCAATCCGGTCACCGTAGAACTAAAACTCCCTAGACTTTTAGAGAGAATTCACCCAGTCTCCCATTGCAGCTTGATGAAACCTTATCGGGACTCCAATTTAAGATCTCTCCCTAAGAAGGCACCCGGGCCCCTCGTAGTTGCGGGACAGACCCACTATGAAGTGAAATGTATTCTTGACTCTAGGACTTTTAAAGGGAAATTGCAGTACCTAGTACAGTGGAAGGGATACCCATTGTCTGAAGCCACCTGGGTAAAATCCAGCGAGGTGAAAGCTGACAGACTCATCAAAAGGTTTCATGCAAAATACAGCAACAAACTGAAAAATAGCCCCTTATGCTTTTGTTTACATTCCAGGATCTGTTTTTTTCCTAAGGGGGGCCCAGATGTCAACGCTGCTAACATTGGATGTTCTTGCTTTGACAAAACATGCAGAGCTGTGTGGTATTTTTAAAGTTAACTCAGATGATGCTAGGAGGGGAGGAGAAAGAATGTATGTGAGTAATTATATTAGATAGAAATGCCACACTGTAAACGGAAGAGAACCTTTACCCTTCAACCTTATAGGAGAATGTGATTTATGACAGCAGATTGAGGGAGGGAACATGCTGGCAAAATATGTGCTCAGGGGAGGAGAATTTAGATCTTAGCATCCCTCTTCATGCCGTGCTGACATTTTGTTACACGAATAAAAGACTTTTTAGAATAAACAATGCCTGGAAGTTCTTTGAAGCGTTTCATTAGTTGGAACCTTGACAACAAGTACCACCAGTGGTAATTTGGCATCTGGCATATGGTACACGAGTAAAAGGAAGCATTAACATCGAACCTCAACTTTTTACTTTTCCATAATATTATAAACTAGCCATTTCTATAAGAACAAATGAACCTAATCAGTAAAACCCAAAACCCTCCACCTTTTTTTTAGTCATCAGGTTTTTGATGCCTCGCTAAGCACTGGTCATACTCAAATATTATCATGTCCTAAAAGTGGTACAATCTGTGAAAAGGTTGAAAAGTCCTGTTCTAGTCCAACCCCCTCCTCAGGCAGGAAACCCTATGCCATTTCAGACAAATAGTTGTCCAATCTCTTCTTAAAAAACATCCAGTGTTGGAGCATTCAGAACTCCTGGAGGCAAGTTGTTCCACTGGTTAATTGTTCTAACTATCAGGAAATTTCTTCTTAGTTCTAGGTTGCTTCTCTCCCTGATTATTTTCCCTCTGTTGCTTCTTGTCCTGCCGTCAGGTGCTTTGGAGAATAGCTTGATTCCCACTTCTTTGTGGCCACCCCTGAGATATTGAAGACTGCTATCATGTCACCCCTAGTCCTTCTCTTCATTAAATTAAACTAAACTAAAAAGTGAGAACTTTGTTCTACAGTACCGCCCAAACAGCAATTGACCAGCTGTTTGCAAAGAATATAAATCCTTCCATTCCCCACCATCTAGTCAGAGCTGAAGAAGCTTCTCGGATGAGAAGCAAAATATCTTCAAAGAAAAAACAAGAAAGTCTAGTTGCCTCCTGAAAAAGCACCTTTGGGACAGCCATGATCTGGCTGACTGAGAACCTCCACAGACATTTGCATGAGAAAAATTTCAATACAGGCAGTCCTCAGCTTATGGTCACAATGGGGGACAGAATTCCCATTGCTAAGCAAGGGGGTTGTTAAGTGAGTCGTGCCTGATTTTAAGACCTTTTTGCCACAAATAACTGCAGTTGTTAAGCGAACCATGCAGTTGCCAAGCACCTGCAATCACGGGACGATGGGGATGCTGTGACGGTTGTAAGTGCAATGACCATTTATAAGCACCTTTTTCCCCCAGTGCTGTTGTAACATTGAATGGTTGCTAAATGAACGATTGTAAATCAAGAACCGACTGACATGTTTATCCAGGGTCTACTACAGCTTACTATTCCTATATTTCCAAACCTGGCCAGGTTATGGTCAGTAGAAGAACAGAAATGACTGAATCTGGCTCACCATCCCTGCTCTCCTTGCTTCAGTGTTCTTAGGGAGGGCACTCTTTGCTGCTACTTCCTCTTTTTTTTTCTTTTTCATTTATAGAGTATGAAAAGAAAGTTTGATTTATAGGACACAAGAATTCAAAGCAAAAGCTGGCTTCTTTTGGGAGCTTGGCCAACTCAAGGAAACTTCTCCATCTCTGCCAACAAAGCAGAACATTATCTGGCACTTTCATAAGCATGCTGCAAATAATAATAATAATAATAATAATAATAATAATAATAATAATAATAATAATAATAATAATAATAATAATAATAATAGAGTTGGAAGGGACCTTGGAGGTCTTCTAGTCCCACCCCCTGCTCAGGCAGGAAACCCTATACCATTTCAGACAAATGACTGTCCAGTCTCTTCTTAACAACTTCCAGTGTTGGAGCATTCACCGCTTCTGGAGGCAGGCTGTTTCACTAATTAATTGTCCTCACTGTCAGGAAATTTCTCCTTAATTCTAGGTTGCTTCTCTCCTTGATTAGTTTCCATCTGTTGCTTCTTGTTCTGCCTTCAGGTGCTTCAAAGACTAGCTTGATTCCCTCTTCTTTGTGGCTACCCCTGAGATATTGGAAGACTTATTATTATTATTATTTATTAAATTTCTATGCCGCCCTATTCCGGGAACTTAGGGCGGCTCACAGCATAAATAGAAATCCAATATAAAAAAACTACATAATACATATATAAAAATACATATAAAAAAAAGAGAACCCCTAAATTAAGAAACTATTCATTCAGCAAACGTACACATGATAGCAAGACTGCTATCATGTCACCCCTAGTCCTTCTCTTCATTAAATTAAACTAAACTAAAAAGTGAGAACTTTGTTCTACAGTCGATTAATGTAAGGGGAAAATAGATAAAGTTATTAATGTCCCTAATTTGGATTTATAGTGTGTCTTGTTGTTTTGAAATCAACCCTTTAATTTATTTCAAATCAACCCTTTAATTCAACAATCCATAGATTAAACAATATGTAACAATGACACTGAGTTCAAGACTGGCCTGCGTGGACACCAATTCATTTTGTGTCTCCACAAGGAAAGTCTTCCTGTCGGATGAACGTGAACTTGTGCAGAGACCTGCCTTGCCGCCATCTTCCCCATTGCAGCCCTCATCTCCTTATTCTTCAGCGCATAGATGGCAGGATTGAGAAAAGGGGTAACTGCTGTATAGAAAACAGAGATCACATTGTCAAACATGAAATGGGTATGCGGACACAGGTAAATGAATATGGAAGGTCCAAAGTACAGGATGAGAACCAGGAGATGTGAAGTACATGTAGACAAAGCCTTTGAGGAACCCTCAGAGAGGGGTCTAGAATGAAATGTGGAAAGTATGAGACCATAGGAGACAAGCAATGCCACAAAGGAAAACAATGATAAAATACCACTGTTGGTCACTATCATGACCTCTAAGGGATAAGGGTCCACACAGGCTAACTTGATGACCAAGGGGATATCACAGAAGAAGTTGTCTATCTGATTGGGCCCACAGAATGGCACACTTAGAGTGAAACCCAACTGTATACTGGTGTGGAGGAGCCCACCAGTCCACGAGGCTAGCACAAAGCCTATACAGTGGTGCTGGCTCATGACTGAAGCATAGTGAAGAGGGTGACAGATGGCCATGTATCGGTCATAGGCCATAGCTACTAGCAAAAGCATCTCACTGCCTGCAAAGAGGTGAAGGAAGAAGATTTGTGTCATGCAACTCTGGAAGGAGATAGCTTGACACTGGGTAAGAAAACCAAGGAGAGCCCTGGGCGTCGCAAAAGAAGCCAAGCAGATATCTAGGAAAGCCAAATGACTCAAGAAGAAGAACATGGGTGAGTTGAAAAGATGATGGTTCTTTGAAGTTGCCAGGATGATGAGGATGTTGCTGAAGAGAGTTGCTGCATAAAGGAGGAGGAAGATAAATAAGAACAGCTGCATTTCCCAAGATGAAGAGAGGCCCAGCAGAACAAATTCAGTCACCATAGTCTTGTTTCTCCATGCCATTCAGTTCTTACCTGGAAAATTGGGAGGGGGAAACAGATCATGAATGAGCTACTTCCATCATAGATGAAGTCAAGTTAAAGTTGATAGATTCTGCACTTCTGCTCAAAGGTTTGTTTTTGTGATGAAAGAGACCATTTTCCAATATACATATTGTATATATAAGAGAGTAAGCAGAAGTTGAATGACTTATAGTTATCTATAAGCTACTAAAAAGGTAGAAAACTAAGGCTTGAGAGCAATATTAGGTTAATTTTCATTTGTTATACTTCACACAGTTCAGATGTTATATACTATGTTTATATCAGAACTTTTGCAAAATGTAGAAAGCAAATTAAATGAATAATGTTCCTCTGGAATCCATAACCTACTTATAATTTGTTTTACAATGCATCTGTTTTTGTTATCCCTCCCTCTCTCCCTCTCTTCACCTCCACTTCCCTCTAGTATGTTCTTCTCTCTTTATCTCTAGAACATTTACTGTAGATATTATTCATTATGTGGTTATTTCAACCATTGCTTGCACTCCAGCTGCAAGGACATTCAGAATGCATTACAGAACACAAAATTATTCTCCTTGTTCTCAGGTTCATAGTCAGAGAAGGAATGTCCTAGAAATAAAGGAGAATGAAGGAAAAAAAGGAAAACCAAAATCTGCAGTGAGAATTTATAAACATTACCTGGATCTCGCAGGTTCAAGGCAGGTGCTGTGGGCATGACAAGTAGTCTTATGTTTGTCTTTTGCTGGAAGAAGAATGGTTCCTTCAACTCATTCTAAATTTTTACTCACCTGCAAACACCAACAGATGTTATTTGAGAACTGCTGTAGCAACTCCTCCTAAAGCTCTGCTTGGCACTAGATGAAACTGCTCAGAGTCCTTCTCCTTAAGCATGAGTTGAAATGATATGCTGTACAGCAGTATAATGTATTAAGGATTAGCAAATCAGGATTCGAAAAAGATCTGCTGATAATTCTGGAAGCAAAAGCAGATCCCCATTCCTTGGTGCTTTATCTCCTCCAAGGGAATTAGTTAAGAAAATGTTTTGGCCACCAAGGATAGCATGGTGTAGCTGTTCTCAAAAGGACAGGAAAAGGACAGGAGAGTAAAACAGTTGGGAGCAAGTTCTCCCTGGACATGTAAGAGTTAATGTGGTGTACTAGTTGAGGTGTTGAAATTGGGAGACTATTATTAGGTTAGTCCTCCTTTAGGTATGAAAGTTTAACAGAAAAATAGAGTTGGGAGGGACCTAAGAGGTCTTGTCCAAGCCTCTGCTCAAGCAGAAGACCCCATACCATTTAAGATAAATAGTTGTCCAATCTCTTCTTTAAAAACTCCAGTGATGGAGCACCCACTTCTGGAGGAAAACTGTTCTACTAAATAATTGTTCTCATTGTCACGAAATGTGTCCTTAGTTCTAGGCTAGTTCTCTCCTTGATCAGTTTCTATCCATCGCTCCTTGTTCTGCCTTCAGGTGCTTTGGAGAATAGATTGACTCCCTGTTTTTTTTTGGGGGGGGGCAGTCCCTTAGATATTGGAACACTGCTATCATGTCATCCAGAATTCTTCTTTTGACTAGACATACCCAATTTCTGCCTAAGTGAATTAAGTGACCTTGGGCCAGTTATCCTTTCAATTCAATGTAGCTTAAAGAGCTTTCTGGAGAAAAAGAGGAGGGAACACTAATGAATTCCTCAATGAAATGTGGGATAGAAACTAAATAAAATAAAAATAAAAATAAGGGATTCAGTTATAGCAAGGAAGGAGGGAGAAAGTAGGGAAAAATAGTCAAGATAGCTTTTCCCAGTTTGGAGAATAGAACAGAACAGAACAGAACAGAACAGAAAAGAACAGAATAGAACAGAACAGAATAGAATAATTGGAAGGGACCTTGGAGGTCTTCTCGCCCAGCGGGTGGTACAAGTGTCAACGCTGCTAACATTGGATGTTCTTGCTTTGACAAAATATGCAGAGCTGTGTGATATTTTTAGAGTTAACTCAGATGATGCTGGAAGGGGAGGAGAAAGAATGCATGTGAGTAATTATATTAGATAGAAATCCTGCGCTGTAAACAGAAGAGAATCTTTACTCTTCAACCTTATAGGAGAACGTGATTTATGACAGCAGATTGAGGGAGGGAACATGCTGGCAAAATATGTGCTCAGGATAGGAGAATTTAGATCTTAGCATCCCTCTTCATGCCGTGCCAACATTTTGTTACATGAATAAAAGACTTTTTAGGATAAACAATGCCTGGAAGTTCTTTGAAGCGTTTCCCTAGTCGGAACTTTGACATCATGCTAAGATCTCAATCGTTTTCAAATGACCTAGGGTCCATCTGCTGTCTTTAGGCTTGAGAGGGGTCGGTAAAGATTCAGGGGAGGAAAATCTATCTTGATGAAAGGGAATTTGCTTGAAGACCCAGCAGCTGCTGATAACCCAGAGGGGGAAGCAACAGACAGCATGCTGTGGGAAGATGAATTTTGGCAGACAAACGGCTGGCAGACAATTACAGGTTGGTGGAGAGCTACCAGGTTACCTGCCACTGAAGATTCGGGTGAGTCACTGGAAAGATTTGAAAAGCTTGAGATGAGAAGCAGAAATCAGCTCCTGCAGAGAGAAGCCTGCAGCCCCTCTCTTGCAGATCAGACAGCCTTTCAGACCCTGTCTTCCCCTGCCAGGGACTCCAGCCCTGTAGAGAGAGGGAATCCAAGTCTGAGGCCCCTGCAGCAATGGGGAGTTTGGCGCCCCCCCACAGGTAGATAGTCAGCAGCATCTGAGCTTGCCACAGCTAATAGAGGCCTTACAAAAGATTGGGGTGTGCAGAAGCCAGGAGATCAGCAGCTGATGGGAGGATGACCACAGCAAGGAGATTGGTCATCGCCCCCGAATGTACAGCAACCACTGAGGGACTTACAGCAACAGGGGACATGGCCACAGCCCCTGAACATGCAACCCCTGGGTATGAACCAGCAACCAGGATGGGGCCAGCAGCAACAGCCACAGTGGGGACCCCAACAGGCTATAAATGTACCCCCTTTCAGAAGCAACCTTAGATGGGGACCCAGAGAAACTGATTTTCTTCCTCAGCTAAGTACGCTCTCATTTGAACCGCTGGGCTTATCTCTACCCAGACCCAGGTGCCATGGTCAATGTGATAGCGTCCAGCCTAGTGGGAGAAGCATCCGAATGGCTGAACAATTTATATAATGAGCAAGCCCCCAAATTGGAGGACCCTCACCTCTTCCTCCTAGGGCTGAGAGAAAGATTTGAGGACCATCTATTGGTCTTAAAGCAGGAGAACAAATCCACAAAATAAAACAAGCCTGCAGGCTTGCCCTGGAGTACATGCAAAAATTTTGCAAGATAGCAGGTCGAATAGAGGGGTGGCCTGAACAATCCCTAATCCATCACTTTATTGAGGGATTAGATGATCACCTCTCTCAAGCCTGCATCTATCAAGTAGTACCTGATCAGCTGCAAGAATGGTACCAGGCAGTGGTGAAGCTAGATGTTCAGCTCGCTCACTATAATAAGCCTCCCCCACCTGAATCCGAGCAGCAGCCAGAGCAACCTGAACAGCAATCACCCCCACAAAAATCTCCAACTACTGCAATGGCTGAGAGACCCAGGCCACCTACAGGCCCATCAATTAAGTGTTTCCATTGCGGACAGGAGGGACATTGAGCAGCAAACTGTCTAGTCCCCTACTCCCGACTACAGAGCAGACTGAAACCAGTGGCGAGAAGGAAACCTGCCCAGCGGCTGATGAGAGAGAAATCCAATCGGGTAATGCAGGAACCTGTTGCTCAGATTACACCCCCCACACAGCAGGATGCCGAGACTCCGGGTGGACCCACCTCTGCTCTACCCTCCTTTGACAGCAATGATAAAGGAGAGAATGACCGATGGTGAGTCGACACATCCCGCCTTTTTCACTGACCGCCAAACTTATAATCCCTAAGTCAGGGGCACAAATAGACTTAAATATGCTAGTCGATTCTGGATGCTCCCGTTGCATCATTAGCTTGCCGTTTGCCATGAAATCGGGTATATGGGCAAAACTGCTCTCCAAGCCTGTGAGATTTGAGCAAGCCGATGGCTCCCTGATGGGAGGGACTCTTGTCATGCAATTAACTGAGCCCCTACGCCTAGAAATAGGTGAGCACTGGGAGTTTATTCGCTTCCTGGTGGCTCCAAAAACTGTGATCCTAGGGCTAGCCTGGTTGGACAAATGGAAGCCATTTATCTGGTGGGAGAAAGGAATGAGAACTGTGAGACTACCTATAGGGTTTAAACTTCCCACCGATTCAACCAACATTGCAGGACGCCTTAGGCCACCCAATCAGCAGGTGCACATGGCTGCCTCACTGCCACCAGGCGAACCACTCATCCCCAGCGAATACTGGGACCTAGCGGAGGCATTTAGTGAAAAAAAAATGTGATGCCCTGCCCCCTCACAGACCCAATGACTGCTCTATCGAACTGATGCCAGGAGCCAAACTCCCATGCCCGAGAATGTACGCTATGTTCCCCCTCAAAATGGAGAAGATGCAGCAATACGTGAACAAAAACCTAGCAAAGGGATTCATTGAATGGGCCAAATATACCGTGGGAGCCCCTGTGTTGTTCAAAGAAAAAAAAGATGGGTCTCTTCATCTCTGCATAAACTATAAGGGTCTCAATGCTGTGAGTGTGGAGAAGAAATACCCCCTCCCCTTGTAAAGTATTTATTAACCCATCTGGCTAAGGGGAGTATCTTCACTAAATTAGACCTGAGAGAGGCATATTACCGGGTGAGAATAAAGGAGGGAGATGAGTGGAAAACTGCTTTCAACTGCCCCATAGGAAGCTATCAATTCAAGGTCATACCATTTGGACTACAGGGCCCCCCACAGCCATATTCATGCAGTTGATTAATGAGGTCCTACATGATCACTTGTACAAAGGGGTTTTGGTGTATCTTGATGATATCCTGATATACAGCACGAATATGACAGATCACATAAAGCTGGTGAGAGAAGTGTTAAAGAAACTATTGAATGCCAAGCTTTATGCCAAATTGTCAAAATGTGAATTTCACCAGACCCAATTAGATTATCTTGGCTACAGAATTTCCAACGAGGGCATTGAAATGGATCCAACCAAGGTGAAAGCTATAATCGAATGGCAGTCCCCAAAAACTCATAAACAACTCCAGAGTTTTCTAGGTTTTGCCAACTTCTATCGTCAATTCATTCCCTCTTTTGCTGAGATTGCCCTACCCCTTACAGAACTACTCAAAACAGGCAAAAGAGGAGGGAAGCCGCGACCGGGCCAACCACTAGCATGGACAATGGGCTGTGAAACAGTTTTTGAGAATTTAAAGAGACTAGTTGCTTCTGAACCGGTCCTAAAGCACCCCTGCCCAAGGGAACCCTTTTTAATTCAAGCCTTCTCAACCATGGGAAGAATAGCTATGGACTTTGTAGTAGATTTACCTGAAAGTAGAGGAAATACTGTCATATGGACTGTGATAGACCTGTTCTCAAAGCAGTCTCATTTCATTGCCTGCAAAGGACTCCCATCTGCCCAACGACTGACCAAATTGTTCCTGAAACATATCTACCGGCTACATGGTGCCCCTAAGCGAATAATTTCGGACAGGGGCGTGCAGTTCACAGTGACGTTTTGGAGGAGTTTTCTTAAATTAATTGGATCATCTCAAGGCTTATCATCTGCTTTTCATCTGGCCAACAATGGGGCTGCAGAATCCGCTAACAATATGATGGAGCAATTCTCAGATGCTATGTTTCCTACCAACAGACAAACTGGACTGACCTCCTCCCTTTCGCGGAGGTCGCATACAATAATTCTATGCATAGCAGCACCAGCTACATGCCTTTCAGAGGGACCACAGGAAAAGAGTTCAGCCCAATACCTGAATGCCCTCAGGTGCCCTCCGCTTCCCAGACACTTGACCAATGGGTGAGGGGGTGAGAAGAAGTTTGGAGAAACACAAAACCTGCTTTAAAAAAACTTTTGAAACCTATAAAAAGCAGGCTGATATAAAGAGGGCTCCCCAAAGAATATTCCAAGTTGGGGAAAAGGTTTATTTGTCGACTAAATATTTACACCTCAAATTACCCAGTAAGAAGTTAGGACTGAAATTCTTGGGGCTTTTTCCTATCATAAGGATCATCAATCCGGTCACCGTAGAACTAAAACTCCCTAGACTTTTAGAGAGAATTCACCCAGTCTCCCATTGCAGCTTGATGAAACCTTATCGGGACTCCAATTTAAGATCTCTCCCTAAGAAGGCACCCTGGCCCCTCGTAGTTGCGGGACAGACCCACTATGAAGTGAAATGTATTCTTGACTCTAGGACTTTTAAAGGGAAATTGCAGTACCCAGTACAATGGAAGGGATACCCATTGTCTGAAGCCACCTGGGTAAAATCCAGCGAGGTGAAAGCTGACAGACTCATCAAAAGGTTTCATGCAAAATACCGCAACAAACTGAAAAATAGCCCCTTATGCTTTTGTTTACATTCCAGGATCTGTTTTTTTTCTAAGGGGGGCCCAGATGTCAACGCTGCTAACATTGGATGTTCTTGCTTTGACAAAACATGCAGAGCTGTGTGGTATTTTTAAAGTTAACTCAGATGATGCTAGGAGGGGAGGAGAAAGAATGTATGTGAGTAATTATATTAGATAGAAATGCCGCACTGTAAACGGAAGAGAACCTTTACCCTTCAACCTTATAGGAGAATGTGATTTATGACAGCAGATTGAGGGAGGGAACATGCTGGCAAAATATGTGCTCAGGGGAGGAGAATTTAGATCTTAGCATCCCTCTTCATGCCGTGCCGACATTTTGTTACACGAATAAAAGACTTTTTAGAATAAACAATGCCTGGAAGTTCTTTGAAGCGTTTCATTAGTTGGAACCTTTTTTTTTTTATTAATTATTTTTATTAAATTTTATAAAGTTTTAACAAATTTTAACACAGAAATATAATAACTCAACTGATAACAAACAAATAACAAATTTAACAAACAATACAAATAGCTGCTCAGAACCCCCCCCCCACATCCTCCCACATCCTAACCCCTAACCTTCAAACCACCTTCCTCACCATCCAATGCGGTGTCTAGAGTTTTCCCGAGCGCCCTAAGAAAAAGAGAAAAAAAAATCTATTCCCTTAATATCCCCAACTACAGTTGAGAAACATAATCTATTACTTATTATCTCCCTCCCCCCTCCCCCCCAGGCTTCCCGGAGTGAATACAGAGTAAAAATGCAAGAAACCCCGCTAATCTACTATTTAGTAACTATTTATCTATATATCATATCTAATTCTTTCAATTGATATTTCTTTTGCATATAATCAATCCATTTTTTCCAATCCATCAAAAATGTTTCATTTGAGTGGTTCTTCAAGTACGCTGATATCTTAGCCATCTCCACCAGATGGGTAACTTTTAATGTCCATTCTTCAATAGATGGTATTTCAGATGACTTCCAATATTGACCCACCAACAGTCTTGCAGCCGTAGTCAAGTTCAAGATCAACTTAGTCTCTATGGTGGAACAGTCCTTTGTTATACCCAACAAAAATAACTGTGGTACAAACTCAATACGCTTTTTCAAAATATTTTGAAGAATCCACCATATTTTTATCCAAAAAGCCTTAATTTTTTTACATGTCCACCAAATGTGAAAATAAGTTGCATCCATAGATTCGCATCTCCAACATTTGGGTTTCAGATTTGGATACATAAGCGACAATTTTTTTGGGTCTAAATGCCATCTATAAAACATTTTATAAAAATTCTCTCTTAAATGCTGAGCTTGTGTAAACTTAACATTTTTCACCCATATTCTTTTCCAAGTTTCCATCCTAATTGAATGTCCAAAATTCCCTTCCCACTTAATCATACAATCTTTAACTAGTTCCTTTCCAGAATCAATTTCAATTAAAGCATCATATATTCTTTTAATATGCATCGCTCTTTGGTCTCTAATTTGTATAATCAGTTTTTCATCCTTTAAAGAAAAACCCATCTTAACATCTTTTTGCCATCTGGCTTGAAGTTGTGCATGATGATACCAATTATGAGCTATACCTTCCTCCCTTAATCTATCTAGTGATTTCAGTTCTAAGCTATTCCCATCTTTATTCAAAAGTTTATCATAGGGCTCCACGTCTTGAATTTGTTGTATACCCACACTCTGTATTGCATGTCTGGGAACAGTCCATAAAGGAATTTTACCATTTAACTTATAATAATACTTTTTCCAGACACGCATCACAGAGTTTCTTAATATATGCTCTTTAAAACCCCTGTCCAATTTTTTATCATAAACTAAATAGGCGTGGAACCCATACACTAACCCATATCCTTCTATATTCAGTATTCTTTCATTTGTTAAATTAATCCAATCACTTATTGCCACTAGAACTGCTGCATAATAATATAATTTGAAATTAGGCACTTTCATTCCACCTCTCTCTCTTGTATCTTGAATGATTTTAAGTTTAACCCTTGGTTTCTTGCCATCCCAAATAAAATTGTTTATACCTTTCTGCCATTCATCAAGATTCCCATCCTTTTTAAGTATTGGCAACATTTGAAATAAAAATAGAAATTTCGGTAATACATTCATTTTAATAGCGGCTATCCTACCCAAGATAGATAATTGTAGTTTTTTCCAATTCTCCATTTCTTTTTGCACTTTACTCCATAAGAACTCATAATTATTCTTATATAATTTACCATTTGAGGCTTCTATATAAATTCCTAAATATTTAACTTTTTTAACTATCTCACATCCCGTTATTCTTTCCAAATCTTGTTTTAATTTATTATCAAAATTTTTAACCAACATCTTTGTCTTGGATAAATTTAATTTAAAACCTGATACTTTTCCGTAATTTCGAATAATTTCCATCAAACTCTGAACCGATTGCATTGGCTGAGTCAATGTCACAAGTAAATCATCTGCAAAGGCACATAATCTATAATCATGTTTTCTAATTTGTACCCCCTTTAATTCCTCTGATGCTCTAATCCTATTCAATAAAACCTCTAAAGTTAAGACAAACAATAAAGGAGATAAGGGACAACCCTGTCTAGTACCCTTTTCAATGTTGAACAAATCTGTTAATTGACCATTTACTATAATCTGTCCTGTTTGTTTCTGATATATAGCTGTTATGGAATTAATAAACTGGTCCCCCATTCCCATCCTTACCACAAGCCTTTGCAAAAATGTCCAATTCAATCTATCAAAAGCTTTTTCTGCATCTAAAAACATTAAAACAGCCGGCACTTGAATATGTTTATCCAAGTATTCCAGTATGTTAACAAGTTGTCTAACATTGGTTTTCATCTGTCTCCCTTGTAAAAAAACCAGTCTGATCCGGGTGTATCCTCTGTGTCAAAACTGTCATTAATCTATTAGCCAAAATTTTTGCAAAAATCTTGTAATCCGTATTTAACAATGAGATAGGTCTAAAATTTTCTACTTGAACATTATCTTTGCCCTCTTTAGGAATCAAACAAACATTAGCCGTTTTCCAGGAGGGTGGAACCCGACCACCCTCTTGTATATTCACAAATAACTCCCTCAAATGTTCGACCCTCCTGTAAACACTTATAATAAATCGTAGTAAAACCATCAGTTCCTGGAGATTTTCCCAATTTCAATTGCTTAATTTCTTCTGATCTAATCACAGCATTTAATCTATCTCTTTGTTCCAAAGTGATTTCCATAACATTTTGATTTTGTAAAAAGGCATCTACCTCTTGCTCTTGAACTTTTTCTTCAGCATACAATTTGGTATAGAACTCTAGAAAAGCCTTCTTAATAGCATCCTGATGAAATACTTCTTGCCCCTTATATTCTACCTTCTCAATTAAACGGGATTTTTGTTTTTTCCTTAATGTATAAGCCAACCATCTGCCAGGTTTATTAGCATTAAAAAAAGTATTATGTTTAGCATATTGTATGTTCCTGGCAACCTGGTCGGTCATCAAAATATCAAATTGTTTCCGTAAAACCTTTATCCCTTCTTTAATATTACTATCATCCAGTTTATCTATTAATAATAACTCTTTCTTTTTTATCTCCGCTTCTAAAACTCTTCTTTTTTCCTCTTGTTTATGTCTATGTCTTGCATTCAATTCAATTAAAATACCACGCATATGGGCCTTGCTAGCGTCCCACACCGTTTCTATTGGTAAGCCTATATTCAGATTTAACCTGAAAAATTCCTTGATAGCCTTTTTACATTCTTCCACATACATTTCATAATTAAACAAATTTTCATTAAGTCTCCAGGATCTGCATATATATTGACCAGTCCTTAGTTCCATCATAACTGGGTTATGATCAGACAATACATTAGGTAAAATTTTAGCTTTCTTTAAACTTAACATAAAATCACTCGTAGTTAAAATAAAATCAATTCTAGAAAATGATTGATGTCTATCAGAGAAAAAAGTAAATTCTTGGTCCCTCCCATGTCTTTCTCTCCATATATCTAACAAATTAAAATCATCTTTAATATCAAAAAAAGATTTAGGCAATATTGAACGCGTTTGAGGAACAGATAAGATCTTTTTCTTGTCCAAACCAGCATCAAGAACTCCATTCCAGTCCCCCATTAAAATACAAGATCTATAATCCAACTGTATTAGCTTTCTATGCAGTGATTTATAAAATATACCTTGTTTTGGGTTTGGAGCATATATACCCACCAACAAAACTTTCTTCCCATCCAATAAAATTTCTATAGCTAAAAATCTTCCATGAGTATCTGCTTCTATTAATTTAGCTTTTATATGATTTTTAACATAAATAACAATTCCATTTTTTTTGTCTAAAGATGATGCCACAAAGTGTGTACCCAATTTGTTATTAATCAAATATTTCTGGTCCAAAGTTCTAATATGAGTTTCTTGTAAACAGATTACGTCATTTTTACATTGCTTCAAATAATGAAATATCTTCTTCCTTTTTTGTGGAGAATTTAAACCGTTGACATTCCATGTCAAATACTTATTTGACATGATCTTTTCGTGAAAGCTTCTGCAAGGCCGAAACTACCTCTTCCTTCCTCTTAGGCCTTGCTCCCATGGCTTCCAAAGATGTCAGATCAGCTTGCTTGGTTTGAATTAATTCACGTGCACCCCTTGGATCTTTAGGCTTATCAGCTACCAGAGGTTGAAAAATATCAATTAACTGCACTGGTTGTTCAACTGCTTTATCCATATCCGTCGAAGGAATTATTCGAGGTTGTTGAGATTCCGAAATTTGCAATGATTCTAAATCTTTAACCAAAATTGCCCTCTTAGATTTTGGGGAAGTAGATCTATCAGCCATCAATATATTGTCAAAGAAATCCTTTGCTTTGGCAACAGTAGTCAGACGATATCTATTATTTTTAAAAAACAAAGAAAGTCCAGTTGGAACCTCCCATCTATATTGTATCTCTCTTCTTTTAAGCTCCTCTGTCAAAAAAGCATAATCTTTCCTTAACCTCAGCATTTTGGGAGGTATCTCTTTCAAAACCAGTACTTCTTGACCAGCAACACTCAGTTGTTTATTGTAGGCTGTTGAAAGAACCCAATTTCTGTATTTTCTTGTATTAAAATATATCACAATATCTCTAGGCAAATTTCTTTGTGCTGCGATACGTGAGTTCATTCTAAACAACCGTTCAATCTGCCAGTCCACATTCTCAACTGAATCATCCAAAAATTTTGATAGAGCTTCAATAACAATTTTTCTTAAATCCTCTTGGTTCCCATTTGAGGCTTCTCTAAGTCCCCTAATTCTAACCGCAAACTGCATCTGATGATATTGTGTCAAAGTAGCCTGATCTTGTACATCACTTTTAATTTCTTCTAATTTTTCTTCAAATTGCTGTTCAATATTCTCTAATTTCTCTTCAACACTGATGGTGTAATCCCAGACACCCTTAATAGCCTCCACAATGTCTTGTCTCATCTCCTGGTTAGATACTTCCGTCATAGCTTTAAAATCTTTTTTCTGTTCTGCCATCTTTTCCTCTAATTTATAATCCATTTTATTCATTCTGTCCTTAAGTGAGGATAATGCAGCACTTACTGGGGATAATGCTACTGTTAAAGCAGTCTGTAAATCTTTAATTGTAATCATTTCTGAAGCAGGCTGTACAGGCTCTTGAGACTCTAAAGGAGCAGACTGTGATTTTACAAGCTGCCCTGGAGAGGGCATAGCCGCCTTAGCAACTGCTGCCTTATGTCTCGTTGTCATGATTAAAAGGAGAGAGGAAGAAAAAAGAAAAGAAATAGCTAAAAAAAAAAATTGCCACTTCCTCCCTTTTAAATCATTAGTTGGAACCTTGACAACAAGTACCACCAGTGGTAATTTGGCATCTGGCATATGGTACACGACCCTCCTAGACAAGTGCAGCAGGGGAGGGGAATGAGCTGAAGTGACACAAGCCTGAGGGAGAGGGAAAAAAGTGAGGGGGAGAAGGGAAAAAGAAAAGGCATTGACTTCCGACTTCCTCTGTTGCAGTAAAAGGAAGCATTAACATCGAACCTCACCTTTTTACTTTTCCATAATATTATAAACTAGCCATTTCTATAAGAACAAATGAACCTAATCAGTAAAACCCAAAACCCTCCACCTTTTTTTTAGTCATCAGGTTTTTGATACCTTGCTAAGCACTGGTCATACTCAAATATTATCATGTCCTAAAAGTGGTACAATCTGTGAAAAGGTTGAAAAGTCCTGTTCTAGTCCAACCCCCTCCTCAGGCAGGAAACCCTATACCATTTCAGACAAATAGTTGTCCAATCTCTTCTTAAAAACATCCAGTGTTGGAGCATTCAGAACTCCTGGAGGCAAGTTGTTCCACTGGTTAATTGTTCTAACTGTCAGGAAATTTCTTCTTAGTTCTAGGTTGCTTCTCTCCTTGATTATTTTCCCTCTTTTGCTTCTTGTCCTGCCGTCAGGTGCTTTGGAGAATAGCTTGACTCCCTCTTCTTTGTGGCCACCCCTGAGATATTGGAAGACTGCTATCATGTCACCCCTCATCCTTCTCTTCATTAAATTAAACTAAATTAAAAAGTGAGAACTTTGTTCTACAGTACAGCCCACTCAACCCCTTCAGAGATGCTTCAGAAGGATATTGTGAATGAGGATAACAACTGCAGGTCAGAAATCAAAGAGGACTAGGAAGCTCATCCTTCCCCATTCTGGTTTTACTGCACATCATCCCAAAGAGTAATCAGTGTCATTTACTACTATGGTCAGTCTGAATCATGGCTGAAAATGGTCCCAATTGTTTTTTCCATGATTCTCTGCAATTACACCTCTTCAATAACTTCTGTTGTCAAAGGCAGGTTTGAAACATATCAGTAGTTCTCCAAATTAATCAAGTTAATGATGATTGCTTGAGCAGAGGCTACTTCCTCAATCAAGGTCAGCACCACCCCCTTCTCTGTCAAGCATTCATTCACCACCACAAACCACCAGCCTCCTACAAGGCTTTGATGACTTTCACCAGAATTGATGTGGGGCAGTTTTTGAAATTTCCCCTTTCCAAATCTTTCAGCACAATCTGCATTTTTAATAGGTTGGCCAGGAGAAAACTTCTGTTCTTCTAGGGTGCAGGAGTGTGAGTAATGGGGGTGGGGGGTGGGGGAGAGGAGGGTGTTTGCAGATCTCTATGTCTAGGGATCTATTGGCTCTGACCACAATGAATATGTGGGTTGAGTCTTTGACTAAACTAAAAAAGATTATAAGCTAAAGTTCTGGTGGTGCTTAATGTCGAACAGAAGAGATTCTGTACTCTCTAATGGTCCTGAAAGTAAGACCAACCCATGATTAATCTCAGCCCTAACAGAGATTGGAAGAACTGAGAGGTAGGGCAACATTTGCATCAGAATCCCAAAGGTGCTTTTTCAGGAGGCAATTGGACTTTCTTGTTTTTTCTTTGAAGATGTTTCGCTTCTCATCCAAGAAGCTTCCATGACCTGTATGACTGAGAATGTCCATAGACATTTAGCTATGCACTTTGGGATGAACACCCTTCCAATGGTGTGGGAGTATGACTGGTTATTTACGGGACCGTCTGCTTCCTCATGAATCCCAGCGGCCGGTTAGGGCCCACAGAGTGGGCCTTCTCCAGGTCCCGTCAGCCAGACAGTGTCGCCTGGCGGGGCCTAGGGGAAGAGCCTTCTCTGTTGCGGCCCCGGCCCTCTGGAACCAACTTCCCCTGGAGATCCATGTTGCCCCCACCCTCTCCGCCTTTCATAAATTGCTTAAAACACACTTTTGCCGGCAGGCTTGGGGCAGCTAACATCTTGCCCCTAGCCAGTGTATGTTCGTGGAATGATTGGTTTTTTGTTTTTTTGTTTTTTGTTTTCTATTATGCTGTGAGCCGCCCTGAGTTCTCCGGAATAGGGCGGCATAGAAATTAAATTAATAATAATAATAATAATAATTTCCAGAAAACATTGCAGACTACAGGAATCATTTGTGCTTCAGTTTGAGATGCAGACAACACAGACTCATCCCCAACAGCCTCCGCCTGTCCTCAACAGTGTAGGGACCCATGGCAGAAAACATCCTGCAAGCAAGAAGGCTCTACACACATCACCACACATTTGCACCATTTACACATTTGCACCATTTACACATTTGACCTCTAAATGGCCTCAACAACTCTCCAAAAGAATGCAATTGACCAGCTGTTTGCAAAGAATATAAATCCTTCCATTCCCCACCATCTAGTCAGAGCTGAAGAAGCTTCTCGGATGAGAAGCAAAATATCTTCAAAGAAAAAACAAGAAAGTCTAGTTGCCTCCTGAAAAAGCACCTTTGGGACAGCCATGATCTGGCTGACTGAGAACCTCCACAGACATTTGCATGAGAAAAATTTCAATACAGGCAGTACTCAGCTTATGGCCACAATGGGGGACAGAATTCCCATTGCTAAGCAAAGGGGTTATTAAGTGACTCGTGCCTGATTTTAAGACCTTTTTGCCACAAATAACTGCAGTTGTTCAGCGAACCATGCAGTTGCCAAGCAGCTGCAATCACGGGACGATGGGGGATGCTGTGACGGTTGTAAGTGCGATGACCATTTATAAGCATCTTTTTTCCCCAGTGCCTTTGTAACTTTGAACGGTTGCTAAATGAACGATTGTAAATCAAGAACCGACTGACATGTTTATCCAGGGTCTACTACAGCTTACTATTGCTATATTTCCAAACCTGGCCAGATTATGGTCAGTAGAAGAACAGACATGACCGAATCTGGCTCACCATCCCTGCTCTCCTTGCTTCAGAGTTCTTAGGGAGGGCACTCTTTGCTGCTACTTCCTCTTTTTTTTCTTTTTGATTTAAAGAGTATGAAAAGAAAGTTTGATTTATAGGACACAAGAATTCAAAGCAAAAGCTGGCTTCTTTTGGGAGCTTGGCCAACTCAAGGAAACTTCTCCATCTCTGCCAACAAAGCAGAACATTATCTGGCACTTTCATAAGCATGCTGCAAATAATAATAATAATAATAATAATAATAATAATAATAATAATAATAATAATAATAATAATAATAATAATAATAATAATAATAATAGAGTTGGAAGGGACCTTGGAGGTCTTCTAGTCCAACCCTCTGCTCAGGCAGAAAACCTCATACCATTTCAGACAAATGGTTGTCCAGTCTCTTAAAGCAGAACATTATCTGGCACTTTCATAACCATGCTTCAAGTAATAAGTAAATAATAATAATAACAACAACAATAACAACAATAAACAACAACAACAACAACAACAATAATAATAATAATAATAGTAATAATAAAAGAGTTGGAAGGGACTTGGAGGTCTTCTAGTCCCACCCCCTGCTCAGGCAGGAAACCCTATACCATTTCAGACAAATGGCTGTCCAGTCTCTTCTTAAAAACTTCCAGTGTTGGAGCATTCACCGCTTCTGGAGGCAGGTTGTTTCACTAATTAATTGTCCTCACTGTCAGGAAATTTCTCCTTAATTCTAGGTTGCTTCTCTCCTTGATTAGTTTCCATCTGTTGCTTCTTGTTCTGCCTTCAGGTGCTTCAGAGACTAGCTTGATTCCCTCTTCTTTGTGGCCACCCCTGAGATATTGGAAGACTGCTATCATGTCGCCCTTAGTCCTTCTCTAACTAAAAAGTGAGAACTTTGTTCTACAGTCGATTAATGTAAGGGGAAAATAGATAAAGTTATTAATGTCCTTAATTTGGACATTTATTTCAAATCAACCCTTTAATTCAACAATCCATAGATTAAACAATATGTAACAATGACACTGAGTTCAAGACTGGCCTGCGTGGACACCAATTCTTTTTGTGTCTCCCCAAGGAAAGTCTTCCTGTTGGAAGAACGTGAACTTGTGCAGAGACCTGCCTTGCCACCATCTTCCCCATTGCAGCCCTCATCTCCTTATTCTTCAGCGCATAGATGGCAGGATTGAGAAAAGGGGTAACTGCTGTATAGAAGGCAGAGATCACTTTGTCAAACATGAAATGGGTATGTGGACGCAGGTAAATGAATATGCAAGGTCCAAAGTACAGGATGAGAACCAGGAGATGTGAAGTACATGTAGACAAAGCCTTTGAGGAACCCTCAGAGAGGGGTCTAGAATGAAATGTGGAAAGTATGAGACCATAGGAGACAAGCAATGCCACAAAGGAAAACAATGATAAAATACCACTGTTGGTCACTATCATGACCTCTAAGGGATAAGGGTCCACACAGGCTAGCTTGATGACGAAGGGGATATCACAGAAGAAGTTGTCTATCTGATTGGGCCCACAGAATGGCACACTTAGAGTGAAACCCAACTGTATACTGGTGTGGAGGAGCCCACCAGTCCACGAGGCTAGCACAAAGCCTATACAGTGGTGCCGGCACATGACTGAAGCATAGTGAAGAGGGTGACAGATGGCCATGTATCGGTCATAGGCCATAGCTACTAGCAAAAGCATCTCACTGCCTGCAAAGAGGTGAAGGAAGAAGATTTGTGTCATGCAACTCTGGAAGGAGATAGCTTGACACTGGGTAAGAAAACCAAGGAGAGCCCTGGGCGTCGCAAAAGAAGCCAAGCAGATATCTAGGAAAGCCAAATGACTCAAGAAGAAGAACATGGGTGAGTTGAAAAGATGATGGTTCTTTGAAGTTGCCAGGATGATGAGGATGTTGCTGAAGAGAGTTGCTGCATAAAGGAGGAGGAAGAAGATAAATAAGAATAGCTGCATTTCCCAAGATGAAGAGAGGCCCAGCAGAACAAATTCGGTCACTATTGTCTTGTTTCTCCATGCCATTCAGTTCTTACCTGGAAAATTGGGAGGGGGAATCCGATCATGAATGAGCTACTTCAATCATAGATGAAGTCAAGTTAAAGTTGATAGATTCTGCACTTCTGCTCAAAGGTTTGTTTTTTTGATGAAAGAGACCATTCTCCAATATACATATTGTATATATAAGAGAGTAAGCAGAAGTTGAATGACTTATAGTTATCTATAAGCTACTAAAAAGGTAGAAAACTAAGGCTTGAGAGCAATATCAGGTTAATTTTAATGTGTTATACTTCACACAGTTCAGATGTTATATACTATGTTTATATCAGAACTTTTGCAAAATGTAGAGAGCAAATTAAATGAATAATGTTCCTCTGGAATCCATAACCTACTTAATTTTTTTTACAATGCATCTGTTTTTGTTATCCTTCCCTCTCTCCCTCTCTTCACCTCCACTTCCCTCTAGTACGTTCTTCTCTCTTTATCTCTAGAACATTTACTGTAGATATTATTCATTATGTGTTTATTTCAACCATTGCTTGCACTCCAGCTGCAAGGACATTCAGAATGCATTACAGAACACAAAATTATTCTCCTTGTTCTCAGGTTTAGAGAAGGAATATCCTAGAAATAAAGGAGAATGAAGGAAGAAAAGGAAAACCAAAATCCGCAGTGAAAATTTATAAACATTACTTGGATCTCGCAGGTTCAAGGCAGGTGCTGTGGGAGTGACAAGTAGTCTTATGTTTGTCTTTTGCTGGAAGAAGAATGGTTCCTTCAACTCATTCTAAATTTTTACTCACCTGCAAACACCAACAGATGTTATTTGAGAACTGATGTAGCAACTCCTCCTAAAGCTCTGCTTGGCACTAAATGAAACTGCTCAGAGTCCTTCTCCTTAAGCATGAGTGGAAATGATATGCTGTACAGAAGTATAATGTATTAAGGATTAGCAAATCAGGAATCAAAAAAGATCTGCTGATAATTCTGGAAGCAAAAGCAGATCCCCATTCCTTGGTGCTTTATCTCCTCCAAGGGAATTAGTTAAGAAAATGTTTTGGCCACCAAGGATAGCATGGTGTAGCTGTTCTCAAAAGGACAGGAAAAGGGCAGGAGAATAAAACAGTTGGGAGCAAGTTCTCCCTGGACATGTAAGAGTTAATGTGGTGTACTAGCTGAGGTGTTGAAATTGGGAGACTATTATTAGATTAGTCCTCATTTAGGTATGAAAGTTTAACAGAAAAACAGAGTTGGGAGGGTCCTAAGAGGTCTTGTCCAAGCCCCTGCTCAAGCAGGAGACCCCATACCATTTAAGATAAATAGTTGTCCAATCTCTTTTTTTAAAAAAATTTTTATTAAAGCAATCAACATCAAACATAAGATCATATTAAGAAGCAATCATCATAGAACCTGAAATACAACACTAAGTATTAATCTTTGTAAACGTCTGACTTGGTAAACATTCTTCACTCCTCCAATCTCTTCTTTAAAAACTCCAGTGATGGAGCACCCACTTCTGGAGGAAAACTGTTCCACTAAATAATTGTTCTCATTGTCACGAAATGTGTCCTTAGTTCTAGGCTAGTTCTCTCCTTGATCAGTTTCTAGCCATTGCTCCTTATTCTGCCTTCAGGTGCTTTGGAGAATAGCTTGACTCCCTGTTTTTTTTTTTGGGGGGGGCAGTCCCTTAGATATTAGAACACTGCTATCATGTCATCCAGAATTCTTCTTTTGACTAGACATACCCAATTCCTGCCTAAGTGAATTAAGTGACCTGGGGCCAGTTATCCTCTCAATTCAATCTAGCTTAAAGTGCTTTCTGGAAAAAAAGAGGAGGGAACACTAATGAATTCCTCAATGAAATGTGGGATAGAAACTAAATAAGAAAATAAAAATAAGGGATTCAGTTATAGCAAGGAAGGAGGGAGAAAGGATGGAAAAAATAGTCAAGATAGCTTTTCCCAGTTTGGAGAATAGAATAGAACAGAACAGAACAGAACAGAACAGATCAGAACAGAACAGAATAGAATAGAATAATTGGAAGGGACCTTGGAGGTCTTCTCCCCCAGGGATTTTCAACGGGTGGTACAAGCGTCAACGCTGCTAACATTGGATGTTCTTGCTTTGACAAAATATGCAGAGCTGTGTGGTATTTTTAGAGTTAACTCAGATGACGCTGGAAGGGGAAGAGAAAGAATATATGTGAGTAATTATATTAGATAGAAATCCTGAGCTGTAAACAGAAGAGAACCTTTACTCTTCAACCTTATAGGAGAACGTGATTTATGACAGCAGATTGAGGGAGGGAACATGCTGGCAAAATATGTGCTCAGGATAGGAGAATTTAGATCTTAGCATCCCTCTTCATGCCGTGCCGACATTTTGTTACATGAATAAAATACTTTTTAGGATAAACAATGCCTGGAAGTTCTTTGAAGCATTTCATTAGTCGGAACTTTGACATCATGCTAAGATCTCAATTGTTTTCAAATGACCTAGGGTCCATCTGCTGTCTCTAGGCTTGAGAGGGGTTGGTAAAGATTCAGGGGAGGAAATTCTATCTTGATGAAAGGGAATTTGCTTGAAGACCCAGCAGCTGCTGATAACCCAGTGGGGGAAGCAACAGACAGCATGGTGTGGGAAGATGAAGTTTGGCAGACAAATGGCTGGCAGACAATTACAGGTTGGTGGAGAGCTACCAGGTTACCTTCCACTGAAGATTCTGGTGAGTCACTGGAAAGATTTGAAAAGCTTGAGATGAGAAGCAGAAATCAGCTCCTGCAGAGAGAAGCCTGCAGCCCCTCTCTTGCAGATCAGACAGCCTTTCAGACCCTGTCTTCCCCTGCCAGGGACTCCAGCCCTGTAGAGAGAGGGAATCCAAGTCTGAGGCCCCTGCAGCAATGGGGAGTTTGGCGCCCCCCACAGGTAGATAGTCAGCAGCATCTGAGCTTGCAACAGCTAATGAAATTAGCAAGCCTCCAAATTGGAGGACCCCCACCTCTTCCTCCTAGGGCTGAGAGAAAGATTTGAGGACCATCTATTGGTCTTAAAGCAGGAGAACAAATCCACAAAATAAAACAAGCCTGCAGGCTTGCCCTGGAGTACATGCAAAAATTTTGCAAGATAGCAGGTCGAATAGAGGGGTGGCCTGAACAATCCCTAATCCATCACTTTATTGAGGGATTAGATGATCACCTCTCTCAAGCCTGCATCTATCAAGTAGTACCTGATCAGCTGTAAGAATGGTACCAGGCAGTGGTGAAGCTAGATGTTCAGCTCGCTCACTATAAGAAGCCTCCCCCACCTGAATCCGAGCAGCAGCCAGAGCAATCTGAACAGCAATCACCCCCACAAAAACCTCCAACTACTGCAATGGCTGAGAGACCCAGGCCACCTACAGGCCCATCAATTAAGTGTTTCCATTGCGGACAGGAGGGACATTGAGCAGCAAACTGTCTAGTCCCCTACTCCCGACTACAGAGCAGACTGGAACCAGTGGCGAGAAGGAAACCTGCCCAGTGGCTGATGAGAGAGAAATCCAATCGGGTAATGCAGGAACCTGTTGCTCAGATTACACCCCACACACAGCAGGATGCCGAGACTCTGGGTGGACCCACCTCTGCTCTACCCTCCTTTGACAGCAATGATAAAGGAGAGAATGACCGATGGTGAGTCGACACATCCCGCCTTTTTTATTGACCGCCAAACTTATAATCCCTAAGTCAGGGGCACAAATAGACTTAAATATGCTAGTCGATTCTGGATGCTCCCGTTGCATCATTAGCTTGCCGTTTGCCATGAAATCGGGTATATGGGCAAAACTGCTCTCCAAGCCTGTGAGATTTGAGCAAGCCGATGGCTCCCTGATGGGAGGGACTCTTGTCATGCAATTAACTGAGCCCCTACGCCTAGAAATAGGTGAGCACTGGGAGTTTATTCGCTTCCTGGTGGCTCCAAAAACTGTGATCCTAGGGCTAGCCTGGTTGGACAAATGGAAGCCATTTATCTGGTGGGAGAAAGGAGTGAGAACTGTGAGGCTACCTATAGGGTTTAAACTTCCCACCGATTCAACCAACATTGCAGGACGCCTTAGGCCACCCAATCAGGTGCACATGGCTGCCTCACTGCCACCAGGCGAACCACTCATCCCCAGCAAATACTGGGACCTAGCGGAGGCATTTAGTGAAAAAGAATGTGATGCCCTGCCCCCTCACAGACTCAATGACTGCTCTATCGAACTGGTGCCAGGAGCCAAACTCCCATACCCGAGAATGTACGCTATGTCCCCCCTCAAAATGGAGGAGATTCAGCAATACGTGAACAAAAACCTAGCAAAGGGATTCATTGAATGGGCCAAATATACCATGGGAGCCCCTGTGTTGTTCAAAGAAAAAAAGATGGGTCTCTTCATCTCTGCATAAACTATAAGGGTCTCAATGCTGTGAGTGTGGAGAAGAAATACCCCCTCCCCCTTGTAAAGGATTTATTAACCCATCTGGCTAAGGGGAGTATCTTCACTAAATTAGACCTGAGAGAGGCATATTACCGGGTGAGAATAAAGGAGGGAGACGTGTGGAAAACTGCTTTCAACTGCCCCATAGGAAGGTATCAATTCAAGGTCATGCCATTTGGACTACAGGGCCCCCCAGCCATATTCATGCAGTTGATTAATTAGGTCCTACATGATCACTTGTATAAAGGGGTTTTGGTGTGTCTTGATGATATCCTGATATACAGCTGGTGATATACATAAAGCTGGTGAGAGAAGTGTTAAAGAAACTATTGAATGCCAAGCTTTATGCCAAATTGTCAAAATGTGAATTTCACCAGACCCAATTAGATTAACTTGGCTATAGAATTTCCAATGAGGGCATTGAAATGGATCCAACCAAGGTGAAAGCTATAATTGAATGGCAGTTCCCAAAAACTCGTAAACAGCTCCAGAGCTTTCTAGGTTTTGCCAACTTCTATCGTCAATTCATTCCCTCTTTTGCTGAGATTGCCCTACCCCTTACAGAACTACTCAAAACAGGCAAAAGAGGAGGGAAGCCGCGACCGGGCCAACCACTAGCATGGACAATGGGCTGTGAAACAGTTTTTGAGAATTTAAAGAGACTAGTTGCTGCTGAACCAGTCCTAAAGCACCCCTGCCCAGGGAACCCTTTTTAATTCAAGCCGATGCCAGCGATGTGGCAGTTGGAGCTGTATTATTGCAAAAGAACAAAAGTGGGGTCCTGCAACCCTGCGCTTACACCTCTAAAAAAATTACTGAAAGCAAGCGGAGATGGGCAATCTGGGAGAAAGAGGCCTCTGTGATTAGGTGGGGGCTGTTGAACTGGCAACACTATCTAGAAGGGAGCAAAGTGCCTTTTGAAGTATGGACAGATCACAAAAACCTAGAGGCACTGAAAACTCCCCACAAATTGTCCCCAAAGCAAGTACGGTGGGCACAGTACTTTAACCATTTCAACTTCACCCTAAAGTACATACTGGGAGGAAAAAACTTCCTAGCTGATGCGCTATCGAGATTGACCCAGTACAAAAGTGAACGCAAAGAGGTTAATGAGGCAATTATCTCCAGTCCACAAACTGCCACTCAACTCATGCCTCACAGAGTCCCTAATCCTGACAACCCTGGAGTAAAGAAAATAAAACAAGAGCTCCTCACCAATCAATGGTTCAAAGATAATCAAACCTCTCTAACGTGCAGGGATGGCTTTGTCTACAAAGAGGAGAAACTATATTTGCCTGAAGCCCTCCATCTTAATGCTCTCAAACACAGCCATGATGTAAAACAGGCTGGACACTTTGGATATTTAAAAACTCTAAACCTCACCCACCGGCAATTTTGGTGTCCGGGGCTGAAATGGGATGTGAAAAACTATGTAAAAAGTTGTAATGTATGTGCCACAATGAAAAGAATCTCAGGGAAAACCCCTGGGTTACTGCAGCCAGTAGCAGACCATTCTCAACCATGGGAAGAATAGCTATGGACTTTGTAGTAGATTTACCTGAAAGTAGAGGAAATACTGTCATATGGACTGTGATAGACCTGTTCTCAAAGCAGTCTCATTTCATTGCCTGCAAAGGACTCCCATCTGCCCAACGACTGACCAAATTGTTCCTGAAACATATCTACCGGCTACATGGTGCCCCTAAGCGAATAATTTCTGACAGGGGGGTGCAGTTCACAGTGACGTTTTGGAGGAGTTTTCTTAAATTAATTGGATCATCTCAAGGCTTATCATCTGCTTTTCATCTGGCCAACAATGGGGCTGCAGAATCCGCTAACCATATGATGGAGCAATATCTCAGATGCTATGTTTCCTACCAACAGACAAACTGGACTGACCTCCTCCCTTTCGCGGAGGTCGCATACAATAATTCTATGCATAGCAGCACCAGCTACATGCCTTTCAGAGGGACCACAGGAAAAGAGTTCAGCCCAATACCTGAATGCCCTCAGGTGCCCTCCGCTTCCCAGACACTTGACCAATGGGTGAGGGGGTGAGAAGAAGTTTGGAGAAACACAAAACCTGCTTTAAAAAAACTTTTGAAACCTATAAAAAGCAGGCTGATAAAAAGAGGGCCCCCCAAAGAACATTCCAAGTTGGGGAAAAGGTTTATTTGTCGACTAAATATTTACACCTCAAATTACCCAGTAAGAAGTTAGGACTGAAATTCTTGGGGCTTTTTCCTATCATAAGGATCATCAATCCGGTCACCGTAGAACTAAAACTCCCTAGACTTTTAGAGAGAATTCACCCAGTCTCCCATTGCAGCTTGATGAAACCTTATCGGGACTCCAATTTAAGATCTCTCCCTAAGAAGGCACCCGGGCCCCTCGTAGTTGCGGGACAGACCCACTATGAAGTGAAATGTATTCTTGACTCTAGGACTTTTAAAGGGAAATTGCAGTACCTAGTACAGTGGAAGGGATACCCATTGTCTGAAGCCACCTGGGTAAAATCCAGCGAGGTGAAAGCTGACAGACTCATCAAAAGGTTTCATGCAAAATACAGCAACAAACTGAAAAATAGCCCCTTATGCTTTTGTTTACATTCCAGGATCTGTTTTTTTCCTAAGGGGGGCCCAGATGTCAACGCTGCTAACATTGGATGTTCTTGCTTTGACAAAACATGCAGAGCTGTGTGGTATTTTTAAAGTTAACTCAGATGATGCTAGGAGGGGAGGAGAAAGAATGTATGTGAGTAATTATATTAGATAGAAATGCCGCACTGTAAACGGAAGAGAACCTTTACCCTTCAACCTTATAGGAGAATGTGATTTATGACAGCAGATTGAGGGAGGGAACATGCTGGCAAAATATGTGCTCAGGGGAGGAGAATTTAGATCTTAGCATCCCTCTTCATGCCGTGCCGACATTTTGTTACACGAATAAAAGACTTTTTAGAATAAACAATGCCTGGAAGTTCTTTGAAGCGTTTCATTAGTTGGAACCTTGACAACAAGTACCACCAGTGGTAATTTGGCATCTGGCATATGGTACACGAGTAAAAGGAAGCATTAACATCGAACCTCAACTTTTTACTTTTCCATAATATTATAAACTAGCCATTTCTATAAGAACAAATGAACCTAATCAGTAAAACCCAAAACCCTCCACCTTTTTTTTAGTCATCAGGTTTTTGATGCCTCGCTAAGCACTGGTCATACTCAAATATTATCATGTCCTAAAAGTGGTACAATCTGTGAAAAGGTTGAAAAGTCCTGTTCTAGTCCAACCCCCTCCTCAGGCAGGAAACCCTATGCCATTTCAGACAAATAGTTGTCCAATCTCTTCTTAAAAAACATCCAGTGTTGGAGCATTCAGAACTCCTGGAGGCAAGTTGTTCCACTGGTTAATTGTTCTAACTGTCAGGAAATTTCTTCTTAGTTCTAGGTTGCTTCTCTCCCTGATTATTTTCCCTCTGTTGCTTCTTGTCCTGCCGTCAGGTGCTTTGGAGAATAGCTTGATTCCCACTTCTTTGTGGCCACCCCTGAGATATTGAAGACTGCTATCATGTCACCCCTAGTCCTTCTCTTCATTAAATTAAACTAAACTAAAAAGTGAGAACTTTGTTCTACAGTACTGCCCAAACAGCAATTGACCAGCTGTTTGCAAAGAATATAAATCCTTCCATTCCCCACCATCTAGTCAGAGCTGAAGAAGCTTCTCGGATGAGAAGCAAAATATCTTCAAAGAAAAAACAAGAAAGTCTAGTTGCCTCCTGAAAAAGCACTTTTGGGACAGCCATGATCTGGCTGACTGAGAACCTCCACAGACATTTGCATGAGAAAAATTTCAATACAGGCAGTCCTCAGCTTATGGTCACAATGGGGGACAGAATTCCCATTGCTAAGCAAGGGGGTTGTTAAGTGAGTCGTGCCTGATTTTAAGACCTTTTTGCCACAAATAACTGCAGTTGTTAAGCGAACCATGCAGTTGCCAAGCACCTGCAATCACGGGACGATGGGGATGCTGTGACGGTTGTAAGTGCAATGACCATTTATAAGCACCTTTTTCCCCCAGTGCTGTTGTAACATTGAATGGTTGCTAAATGAACGATTGTAAATCAAGAACCGACTGACATGTTTATCCAGGGTCTACTACAGCTTACTATTCCTATATTTCCAAACCTGGCCAGGTTATGGTCAGTAGAAGAACAGAAATGACTGAATCTGGCTCACCATCCCTGCTCTCCTTGCTTCAGTGTTCTTAGGGAGGGCACTCTTTGCTGCTACTTCCTCTTTTTTTTTCTTTTTCATTTATAGAGTATGAAAAGAAAGTTTGATTTATAGGACACAAGAATTCAAAGCAAAAGCTGGCTTCTTTTGGGAGCTTGGCCAACTCAAGGAAACTTCTCCATCTCTGCCAACAAAGCAGAACATTATCTGGCACTTTCATAAGCATGCTGCAAATAATAATAATAATAATAATAATAATAATAATAATAATAATAATAATAATAATAATAATAATAATAATAATAATAATAATAATAGAGTTGGAAGGGACCTTGGAGGTCTTCTAGTCCCACCCCCTGCTCAGGCAGGAAACCCTATACCATTTCAGACAAATGACTGTCCAGTCTCTTCTTAACAACTTCCAGTGTTGGAGCATTCACCGCTTCTGGAGGCAGGCTGTTTCACTAATTAATTGTCCTCACTGTCAGGAAATTTCTCCTTAATTCTAGGTTGCTTCTCTCCTTGATTAGTTTCCATCTGTTGCTTCTTGTTCTGCCTTCAGGTGCTTCAAAGACTAGCTTGATTCCCTCTTCTTTGTGGCTACCCCTGAGATATTGGAAGACTTATTATTATTATTATTTATTAAATTTCTATGCCGCCCTATTCCGGGAACTTAGGGCGGCTCACAGCATAAATAGAAATCCAATATAAAAAAACTACATAATACATATATAAAAATACATATAAAAAAAAGAGAACCCCTAAATTAAGAAACTATTCATTCAGCAAACGTACACATGATAGCAAGACTGCTATCATGTCACCCCTAGTCCTTCTCTTCATTAAATTAAACTAAACTAAAAAGTGAGAACTTTGTTCTACAGTCGATTAATGTAAGGGGAAAATAGATAAAGTTATTAATGTCCCTAATTTGGATTTATAGTGTGTCTTGTTGTTTTGAAATCAACCCTTTAATTTATTTCAAATCAACCCTTTAATTCAACAATCCATAGATTAAACAATATGTAACAATGACACTGAGTTCAAGACTGGCCTGCGTGGACACCAATTCATTTTGTGTCTCCACAAGGAAAGTCTTCCTGTCGGATGAACGTGAACTTGTGCAGAGACCTGCCTTGCCGCCATCTTCCCCATTGCAGCCCTCATCTCCTTATTCTTCAGCGCATAGATGGCAGGATTGAGAAAAGGGGTAACTGCTGTATAGAAAACAGAGATCACATTGTCAAACATGAAATGGGTATGCGGACACAGGTAAATGAATATGGAAGGTCCAAAGTACAGGATGAGAACCAGGAGATGTGAAGTACATGTAGACAAAGCCTTTGAGGAACCCTCAGAGAGGGGTCTAGAATGAAATGTGGAAAGTATGAGACCATAGGAGACAAGCAATGCCACAAAGGAAAACAATGATAAAATACCACTGTTGGTCACTATCATGACCTCTAAGGGATAAGGGTCCACACAGGCTAACTTGATGACCAAGGGGATATCACAGAAGAAGTTGTCTATCTGATTGGGCCCACAGAATGGCACACTTAGAGTGAAACCCAACTGTATACTGGTGTGGAGGAGCCCACCAGTCCACGAGGCTAGCACAAAGCCTATACAGTGGTGCTGGCTCATGACTGAAGCATAGTGAAGAGGGTGACAGATGGCCATGTATCGGTCATAGGCCATAGCTACTAGCAAAAGCATCTCACTGCCTGCAAAGAGGTGAAGGAAGAAGATTTGTGTCATGCAACTCTGGAAGGAGATAGCTTGACACTGGGTAAGAAAACCAAGGAGAGCCCTGGGCGTCGCAAAAGAAGCCAAGCAGATATCTAGGAAAGCCAAATGACTCAAGAAGAAGAACATGGGTGAGTTGAAAAGATGATGGTTCTTTGAAGTTGCCAGGATGATGAGGATGTTGCTGAAGAGAGTTGCTGCATAAAGGAGGAGGAAGAAGATAAATAAGAACAGCTGCATTTCCCAAGATGAAGAGAGGCCCAGCAGAACAAATTCAGTCACCATAGTCTTGTTTCTCCATGCCATTCAGTTCTTACCTGGAAAATTGGGAGGGGGAAACAGATCATGAATGAGCTACTTCCATCATAGATGAAGTCAAGTTAAAGTTGATAGATTCTGCACTTCTGCTCAAAGGTTTGTTTTTGTGATGAAAGAGACCATTTTCCAATATACATATTGTATATATAAGAGAGTAAGCAGAAGTTGAATGACTTATAGTTATCTATAAGCTACTAAAAAGGTAGAAAACTAAGGCTTGAGAGCAATATTAGGTTAATTTTCATTTGTTATACTTCACACAGTTCAGATGTTATATACAATGTTTATATCAGAACTTTTGCAAAATGTAGAAAGCAAATTAAATGAATGATGTTCCTCTGGAATCCATAACCTACTTATTTTTTTATACAATGCATCTGTTTTTGTTATCCCTCCCTCTCTCCCTCTCTTCACCTCCACTTCCCTCTAGTACGTTCTTCTCTCTTTATCTCAAGAACATTTACTGTAGATATTATTCCTTATGTGGTTATTTCAACCATTGCTTGCACTCCAGCTGCAAGGACATTCAGAATGCATTACAGAACACAAAATTATTCTCCTTGTTCTCAGGTTCATAGTCAGAGAAGGAATATCCTAGAAATAAAGGAGAATGAAGGAAGAAAAGGAAAACCAAAATCCGCAGTGAAAATTTATAAACATTACTTGGATCTCGCAGGTTCAAGGCAGGTGCTGTGGGAGTGACAAGTAGTCTTATGTTTGTCTTTTGCTGGAAGAAGAATGGTTCCTTCAACTCATTCTAAATTTTTACTCACCTGCAAACACCAACAGATGTTATTTGAGAACTGCTGTAGCAACTCCTCCTAAAGCTCTGCTTGGCACTAGATGAAACTGCTCAGAGTCCTTCTCCTTAAGCATGAGTTGAAATGATATGCTGTACAGCAGTATAATGTATTAAGGATTAGCAAATCAGGAATCGAAAAAGATTTGCTGATAATTCTGGAAGCAAAAGCAGATCCCCATTTCTTGGTGCTTTATCTCCTCCAAGGGAATTAGTTAAGAAAATGTTTTGGCCACCAAGGATAGCATGGTGTAGCTGTTCTCAAAAGGACAGGAAAAGGGCAGGAGAATAAAACAGTTGGGAGCAAGTTCTCCCTGGACATGTAAGAGTTAATGTGGTGTACTAGCTGAGGTGTTGAAATTGGGAGACTATTATTAGATTAGTCCTCATTTAGGTATGAAAGTTTAACAGAAAAACAGAGTTGGGAGGGTCCTAAGAGGTCTTGTCCAAGCCTCTGCTCAAACAGGAGACCCCATACCATTTAAGATAAATAGTTGTCCAATCTCTTCTTAAAAAACTTCAGTGATGGAGCACCCACTTCTGGAGGAAAACTGTTCCACTAAATAATTGTTCTCATTGTCACGAAATGTGTCCTTAGTTCTAAGCTAGTTCTCTCCTTGATCAGTTTCCATCCATTGCTCCTTGTCCTACCTTCAGGTGCTTTGGAGAATAGATTGACTCCCTGTTTTTTTTGGGGGGGAGGGCAGTCCCTTAGATATTGGAACACTGCTATCATGTCATCCAGAATTCTTCTTTTGACTAGACATACCCAATTTCTGCCTAAGTGAATTAAGTGACCTTGGGCCAGTTATCCTTTCAATTCAATGTAGCTTAAAGAGCTTTCTGGAGAAAAAGAGGAGGGAACACTAATGAATTCCTCAATGAAATGTGGGATAGAAACTAAATAAAAAAAATAAAAATAAGGGATTCAGTTATAGCAAGGAAGGAGGGAGAAAGTAGGGAAAAATAGTCAAGATAGCTTTTCCCAGTTTGGAGAATAGAACAGAACAGAACAGAACAGAACAGAACAGAACAGAACAGAACAGAACAGAACAGAATAGAACAGAACAGAATAGAATAATTGGAAGGGACCTTGGAGGTCTTCTCGCCCAGGGATTTTCAATGGGTGGTACAAGTGTCAACGCTGCTAACATTGGATGTTCTTGCTTTGACAAAATATGCAGAGCTGTGTGATATTTTTAGAGTTAACTCAGATGATGCTGGAAGGGGAGGAGAAAGAATGTATGTGAGTAATTATATTAGATAGAAATCCTGCGCTGTAAACAGAAGAGAACCTTTACTCTTCAACCTTATAGGAGAACGTGATTTATGACAGCAGATTGAGGGAGGGAACATGCTGGCAAAATATGTGCTCAGGATAGGAGAATTTAGATCTTAGCATCCCTCTTCATGCCGTGCCAACATTTTGTTACATGAATAAAAGACTTTTTAGGATAAACAATGCCTGGAAGTTCTTTGAAGTGTTTCCCTAGTCGGAACTTTGACATCATGCTAAGATCTCAATCGTTTTCAAATGACCATCTGCTGTCTTTAGGCTTGAGAGGGGTCGGTAAAGATTCAGGGGAGGAAAATCTATCTTGATGAAAGGGAATTTGCTTGAAGACCCAGCAGCTGCTGATAACCCAGAGGGGGAAGCAACAGACAGCATGCTGTGGGAAGATGAATTTTGGCAGACAAACGGCTGGCAGACAATTACAGGTTGGTGGAGAGCTACCAGGTTCTTCCTCAGCTAAGTACGCTCTCATTTGAACCGCTGGGCTTATCTCTACCCAGACCCAGGTGCCATGGTCAATGTGATAGCGTCCAGCCTAGTGGGAGAAGCATCCGAATGGCTGAACAATTTATATAATGAGCAAGCCCCCAAATTGGAGGACCCTCACCTCTTCCTCCTAGGGCTGAGAGAAAGATTTGAGGACCATCTATTGGTCTTAAAGCAGGAGAACAAATCCACAAAATAAAACAAGCCTGCAGGCTTGCCCTGGAGTACATGCAAAAATTTTGCAAGATAGCAGGTCGAATAGAGGGGTGGCCTGAACAATCCCTAATCCATCACTTTATTGAGGGATTAGATGATCACCTCTCTCAAGCCTGCATCTATCAAGTAGTACCTGATCAGCTGCAAGAATGATACCAGGCAGTGGTGAAGCTAGATGTTCAGCTCGCTCATTATAAGAAGCCTCCCCCACCTGAATCCGAGCAGCAGCCAGAGCAACCTGAACAGCAATCACCCCCACAAAAACCTCCAACTACTGCAATGGCTGAGAGACCCAGGCCACCTACAGGCCCATCAATTAAGTGTTTCCATTGCGGACAGGAGGGACATTGAGCAGCAAACTGTCTAGTCCCCTACTCCCGACTACAGAGCAGACTGGAACCAGTGGCGAGAAGGAAACCTGCCCAGTGGCTGATGAGAGAGAAATCCAATCGGGTAATGCAGGAACCTGTTGCTCAGATTACACCCCCCACACAGCAGGATGCCGAGACTCCGGGTGGACCCACCTCTGCTCTACCCTCCTTTGACAGCAATGATAAAGGAGAGAATGACCGATGGTGAGTCGACACATCCCGCCTTTTTCACTGACCGCCAAACTTATAATCCCTAAGTCAGGGGCACAAATAGACTTAAATATGCTAGTCGATTCTGGATGCTCCCGTTGCATCATTAGCTTGCCGTTTGCCATGAAATCGGGTATATGGGCAAAACTGCTCTCCAAGCCTGTGAGATTTGAGCAAGCCGATGGCTCCCTGATGGGAGGGACTCTTGTCATGCAATTAACTGAGCCCCTACGCCTAGAAATAGGTGAGCACTGGGAGTTTATTCGCTTCCTGGTGGCTCCAAAAACTGTGATCCTAGGGCTAGCCTGGTTGGACAAATGGAAGCCATTTATCTGGTGGGAGAAAGGAATGAGAACTGTGAGGCTACCTATAGGGTTTAAACTTCCCACCGATTCAACCAACATTGCAGGACGCCTTAGGCCACCCAATCAGCAGGTGCACATGGCTGCCTCACTGCCACCAGGCGAACCACTCATCCCCAGCAAATACTGGGACCTAGCGGAGGCATTTAGTGAAAAAGAATGTGATGCCCTGCCCCCTCACAGACCCAATGACTGCTCTATCGAACTGGTGCCAGGAGCCAAACTCCCATGCCCGAGAATGTACGCTATGTCCCCCCTCAAAATGGAGGAGATTCAGCAATACGTGAACAAAAACCTAGCAAAGGGATTCATTGAATGGGCCAAATATACCATGGGAGCCCCTGTGTTGTTCAAAGAAAAAAAAGATGGGTCTCTTCATCTCTGCATAAACTATAAGGGTCTCAATGCTGTGAGTGTGGAGAAGAAATACCCCCTCCCCCTTGTAAAGGATTTATTAACCCATCTGGCTAAGGGGAGTATCTTCACTAAATTAGACCTGAGAGAGGCATATTACTGGGTGAGAATAAAGGAGGGAGACGTGTGGAAAACTGCTTTCAACTGCCCCATAGGAAGGTATCAATTCAAGGTCATGCCATTTGGACTACAGGGCCCCCCAGCCATATTCATGCAGTTGATTAATTAGGTCCTACATGATCACTTGTATAAAGGGGTTTTGGTGTGTCTTGATGATATCCTGATATACAGCTGGTGATATACATAAAGCTGGTGAGAGAAGTGTTAAAGAAACTATTGAATGCCAAGCTTTATGCCAAATTGTCAAAATGTGAATTTCACCAGACCCAATTAGATTAACTTGGCTATAGAATTTCCAATGAGGGCATTGAAATGGATCCAACCAAGGTGAAAGCTATAATTGAATGGCAGTTCCCAAAAACTCGTAAACAGCTCCAGAGCTTTCTAGGTTTTGCCAACTTCTATCGTCAATTCATTCCCTCTTTTGCTGAGATTGCCCTACCCCTTACAGAACTACTCAAAACAGGCAAAAGAGGAGGGAAGCCGCGACCGGGCCAACCACTAGCATGGACAATGGGCTGTGAAACAGTTTTTGAGAATTTAAAGAGACTAGTTGCTTCTGAACCGGTCCTAAAGCACCCCTGCCCAAGGGAACCCTTTTTAATTCAAGCCTTCTCAACCATGGGAAGAATAGCTATGGACTTTGTAGTAGATTTACCTGAAAGTAGAGGAAATACTGTCATATGGACTGTGATAGACCTGTTCTCAAAGCAGTCTCATTTCATTGCCTGCAAAGGACTCCCATCTGCCCAACGACTGACCAAATTGTTCCTGAAACATATCTACCGGCTACATGGTGCCCCTAAGCGAATAATTTCGGACAGGGGCGTGCAGTTCACAGTGACGTTTTGGAGGAGTTTTCTTAAATTAATTGGATCATCTCAAGGCTTATCATCTGCTTTTCATCTGGCCAACAATGGGGCTGCAGAATCCGCTAACAATATGATGGAGCAATTCTCAGATGCTATGTTTCCTACCAACAGACAAACTGGACTGACCTCCTCCCTTTCGCGGAGGTCGCATACAATAATTCTATGCATAGCAGCACCAGCTACATGCCTTTCAGAGGGACCACAGGAAAAGAGTTCAGCCCAATACCTGAATCCCCTCAGGTGCCCTCCGCTTCCCAGACACTTGACCAATGGGTGAGGGGGTGAGAAGAAGTTTGGAGAAACACAAAACCTGCTTTAAAAAAACTTTTGAAACCTATAAAAATCAGGCTGATATAAAGAGGGCTCCCCAAAGAATATTCCAAGTTGGGGAAAAGGTTTATTTGTCGACTAAATATTTACACCTCAAATTACCCAGTAAGAAGTTAGGACTGAAATTCTTGGGGCTTTTTCCTATCATAAGGATCATCAATCCGGTCACCGTAGAACTAAAACTCCCTAGACTTTTAGAGAGAATTCACCCAGTCTCCCATTGCAGCTTGATGAAACCTTATCGGGACTCCAATTTAAGATCTCTCCCTAAGAAGGCACCCTGGCCCCTCGTAGTTGCGGGACAGACCCACTATGAAGTGAAATGTATTCTTGACTCTAGGACTTTTAAAGGGAAATTGCAGTACCCAGTACAATGGAAGGGATACCCATTGTCTGAAGCCACCTGGGTAAAATCCAGCGAGGTGAAAGCTGACAGACTCATCAAAAGGTTTCATGCAAAATACCGCAACAAACTGAAAAATAGCCCCTTATGCTTTTGTTTACATTCCAGGATCTGTTTTTTTTCTAAGGGGGGCCCAGATGTCAACGCTGCTAACATTGGATGTTCTTGCTTTGACAAAACATGCAGAGCTGTGTGGTATTTTTAAAGTTAACTCAGATGATGCTAGGAGGGGAGGAGAAAGAATGTATGTGAGTAATTATATTAGATAGAAATGCCGCACTGTAAACGGAAGAGAACCTTTACCCTTCAACCTTATAGGAGAATGTGATTTATGACAGCAGATTGAGGGAGGGAACATGCTGGCAAAATATGTGCTCAGGGGAGGAGAATTTAGATCTTAGCATCCCTCTTCATGCCGTGCCGACATTTTGTTACACGAATAAAAGACTTTTTAGAATAAACAATGCCTGGAAGTTCTTTGAAGCGTTTCATTAGTTGGAACCTTTTTTTTTTATTAATTATTTTTATTAAATTTTATAAAGTTTTAACAAATTTTAACACAGAAATATAATAACTCAACTGATAACAAACAAATAACAAATTTAACAAACAATACAAATAGCTGCTCGGAACCCCCCCCCCACCACATCCTCCCACATCCTAACCCCTAACCTTCAAACCACCTTCCTCACCATCCAATGCGGTGTCTAGAGTTTTCCCGAGCGCCCTAAGAAAAAGAGAAAAAAAAATCTATTCCCTTAATATCCCCAACTACAGTTGAGAAACATAATCTATTACTTATTATCTCCCTCCCCCCTCCCCCCCAGGCTTCCTGGAGTGAATACAGAGTAAAAATGCAAGAAACCCCGCTAATCTACTATTTAGTAACTATTTATCTATATATCATATCTAATTCTTTCAATTGATATTTCTTTTGCATATAATCAATCCATTTTTTCCAGTCCATCAAAAATGTTTCATTTGAGTGGTTCTTCAAGTACGCTGATATCTTAGCCATCTCCACCAGATGGGTAACTTTTAATGTCCATTCTTCAATAGATGGTATTTCAGATGACTTCCAATATTGACCCACCAACAGTCTTGCAGCCGTAGTCAAGTTCAAGATCAACTTAGTCTCTATGGTGGAACAGTCCTTTGTTATACCCAACAAAAATAACTGTGGTACAAACTCAATACGCTTTTTCAAAATATTTTGAAGAATCCACCATATTTTTATCCAAAAAGCCTTAATTTTTTTACATGTCCACCAAATGTGAAAATAAGTTGCATCCATAGATTCGCATCTCCAACATTTGGGTTTCAGATTTGGATACATAAGCGACAATTTTTTTGGGTCTAAATGCCATCTATAAAACATTTTATAAAAATTCTCTCTTAAATGCTGAGCTTGTGTAAACTTAACATTTTTCACCCATATTCTTTTCCAAGTTTCCATCCTAATTGAATGTCCAAAATTCCCTTCCCACTTAATCATACAATCTTTAACTAGTTCCTTTCCAGAATCAATTTCAATTAAAGCATCATATATTCTTTTAATATGCATCGCTCTTTGGTCTCTAATTTGTATAATCAGTTTTTCGTCCTTTAAAGAAAAACCCATCTTAACATCTTTTTGCCATCTGGCTTGAAGTTGTGCATGATGATACCAATTATGAGCTATACCTTCCTCCCTTAATCTATCTAGTGATTTCAGTTCTAAGCTATTCCCATCTTTATTCAAAAGTTTATCATAGGGCTCCACGTCTTGAATTTGTTGTATACCCACACTCTGTATTGCATGTCTGGGAACAGTCCATAAAGGAATTTTACCATTTAACTTATAATAATACTTTTTCCAGACACGCATCACAGAGTTTCTTAATATATGCTCTTTAAAACCCCTGTCCAATTTTTTATCATAAACTAAATAGGCGTGGAACCCATACACTAACCCATATCCTTCTATATTCAGTATTCTTTCATTTGTTAAATTAATCCAATCACTTATTGCCACTAGAACTGCTGCATAATAATATAATTTGAAATTAGGCACTTTCATTCCACCTCTCTCTCTTGTATCTTGAATGATTTTAAGTTTAACCCTTGGTTTCTTGCCATCCCAAATAAAATTGTTTATACCTTTCTGCCATTCATCAAGATTCCCATCCTTTTTAAGTATTGGCAACATTTGAAATAAAAATAGAAATTTCGGTAATACATTCATTTTAATAGCGGCTATCCTACCCAAGATAGATAATTGTAGTTTTTTCCAATTCTCCATTTCTTTTTGCACTTTACTCCATAAGAACTCATAATTATTCTTATATAATTTACCATTTGAGGCTTCTATATAAATTCCTAAATATTTAACTTTTTTAACTATCTCACATCCCGTTATTCTTTCCAAATCTTGTTTTAATTTATTATCAAAATTTTTAACCAACATTGGATAAATTTAATTTAAAACCTGATACTTTTCCGTAATTTCGAATAATTTCCATCAAACTCTGAACCGATTGCATTGGCTGAGTCAATGTCACAAGTAAATCATCTGCAAAGGCACATAATCTATAATCATGTTTTCTAATTTGTACCCCCTTTAATTCCTCTGATGCTCTAATCCTATTCAATAAAACCTCTAAAGTTAAGACAAACAATAAAGGAGATAAGGGACAACCCTGTCTAGTACCCTTTTCAATGTTGAACAAATCTGTTAATTGACCATTTACTATAATCTGTCCTGTTTGTTTCTGATATATAGCTGTTATGGAATTAATAAACTGGTCCCCCATTCCCATCCTTACCACAAGCCTTTGCAAAAATGTCCAATTCAATCTATCAAAAGCTTTTTCTGCATCTAAAAACATTAAAACAGCCGGCACTTGAATATGTTTATCCAAGTATTCCAGTATGTTAACAAGTTGTCTAACATTGGTTTTCATCTGTCTCCCTTGTAAAAAAACCAGTCTGATCCGGGTGTATCCTCTGTGTCAAAACTGTCATTAATCTATTAGCCAAAATTTTTGCAAAAATCTTGTAATCCGTATTTAACAATGAGATAGGTCTAAAATTTTCTACTTGAACATTATCTTTGCCCTCTTTAGGAATCAAACAAACATTAGCCGTTTTCCAGGAGGGTGGAACCCGACCACCCTCTTGTATATTCACAAATAACTCCTCAAATGTTCGACCACTTCCTCCTGTAAACACTTATAATAAATCGTAGTAAAACCATCAGTTCCTGGAGATTTTCCCAATTTCAATTGCTTAATTTCTTCTGATCTAATCACAGCATTTAATCTATCTCTTTGTTCCAAAGTGATTTCCATAACATTTTGATTTTGTAAAAAGGCATCTACCTCTTGCTCTTGAACTTTTTCTTCAGCATACAATTTGGTATAGAACTCTAGAAAAGCCTTCTTAATAGCATCCTGATGAAATACTTCTTGCCCCTTATATTCTACCTTCTCAATTAAACGGGATTTTTGTTTTTTCCTTAATGTATAAGCCAACCATCTGCCAGGTTTATTAGCATTAAAAAAAGTATTATGTTTAGCATATTGTATGTTCCTGGCAACCTGGTCGGTCATCAAAATATCAAATTGTTTCCGTAAAACCTTTATCCCTTCTTTAATATTACTATCATCCGGTTTATCTATTAATAATAACTCTTTCTTTTTTATCTCCGCTTCTAAAACTCTTCTTTTTTCCTCTTGTTTACGTCTATGTCTTGCATTCAATTCAATTAAAATACCACGCATATGGGCCTTGCTAGCGTCCCACACCGTTTCTATTGGTAAGCCTATATTCAGATTTAACCTGAAAAATTCCTTGATAGCCTTTTTACATTCTTCCACATACATTTCATAATTAAACAAATTTTCATTAAGTCTCCAGGATCTGCATATATATTGACCAGTCCTTAGTTCCATCATAACTGGGTTATGATCAGACAATACATTAGGTAAAATTTTAGCTTTCTTTAAACTTAACATAAAATCACTCGTAGTTAAAATAAAATCAATTCTAGAAAATGATTGATGTCTATCAGAGAAAAAAGTAAATTCTTGGTCCCTCCCATGTCTTTCTCTCCATATATCTAACAAATTAAAATCATCTTTAATATCAAAAAAAGATTTAGGCAATATTGAACGCGTTTGAGGAACAGATAAGATCTTTTTCTTGTCCAAACCAGCATCAAGAACTCCATTCCAGTCCCCCATTAAAATACAAGATCTATAATCCAACTGTATTAGCTTTCTATGCAGTGATTTATAAAATATACCTTGTTTTGGGTTTGGAGCATATATACCCACCAACAAAACTTTCTTCCCATCCAATAAAATTTCTATAGCTAAAAATCTTCCATGAGTATCTGCTTCTATTAATTTAGCTTTTATATGATTTTTAACATAAATAACAATTCCATTTTTTTTGTCTAAAGATGATGCCACAAAGTGTGTACCCAATTTGTTATTAATCAAATATTTCTGGTCCAAAGTTCTAATATGAGTTTCTTGTAAACAGATTACGTCATTTTTACATTGCTTCAAATAATGAAATATCTTCTTCCTTTTTTGTGGAGAATTTAAACCGTTGACATTCCATGTCAAATACTTATTTGACATGATCTTTTCGTGAAAGCTTCTGCAAGGCCGAAACTACCTCTTCCTTCCTCTTAGGCCTTGCTCCCATGGCTTCCAAAGATGTCAGATCAGCTTGCTTGGTTTGAATTAATTCACGTGCACCCCTTGGATCTTTAGGCTTATCAGCTACCAGAGGTTGAAAAATATCAATTAACTGCACTGGTTGTTCAACTGCTTTATCCATATCCGTCGAAGGAATTATTCGAGGTTGTTGAGATTCCGAAATTTGCAATGATTCTAAATCTTTAACCAAAATTGCCCTCTTAGATTTTGGGGAAGTAGATCTATCAGCCATCAATATATTGTCAAAGAAATCCTTTGCTTTGGCAACAGTAGTCAGACGATATCTATTATTTTTAAAAAACAAAGAAAGTCCAGTTGGAACCTCCCATCTATATTGTATCTCTCTTCTTTTAAGCTCCTCTGTCAAAAAAGCATAATCTTTCCTTAACCTCAGCATTTTGGGAGGTATCTCTTTCAAAACCAGTACTTCTTGACCAGCAACACTCAGTTGTTTATTGTAGGCTGTTGAAAGAACCCAATTTCTGTATTTTCTTGTATTAAAATATATCACAATATCTCTAGGCAAATTTCTTTGTGCTGCGATACGTGAGTTCATTCTAAACAACCGTTCAATCTGCCAGTCCACATTCTCAACTGAATCATCCAAAAATTTTGATAGAGCTTCAATAACAATTTTTCTTAAATCCTCTTGGTTCCCATTTGAGGCTTCTCTAAGTCCCCTAATTCTAACCGCAAACTGCATCTGATGATATTGTGTCAAAGTAGCCTGATCTTGTACATCACTTTTAATTTCTTCTAATTTTTCTTCAAATTGCTGTTCAATATTCTCTAATTTCTCTTCAACACCGATGGTGTAATCCCAGACACCCTTAATAGCCTCCACAATGTCTTGTCTCATCTCCTGGTTAGATACTTCCGTCATAGCTTTAAAATCTTTTTTCTGTTCTGCCATCTTTTCCTCTAATTTATAATCCATTTTATTCATTCTGTCCTTAAGTGAGGATAATGCAGCACTTACTGGGGATAATGCTACTGTTAAAGCAGTCTGTAAATCTTTAATTGTAATCATTTCTGAAGCAGGCTGTACAGGCTCTTGAGACTCTAAAGGAGCAGACTGTGATTTTACAAGCTGCCCTGGAGAGGGCATAGCCGCCTTAGCAACTGCTGCCTTATGTCTCGTTGTCATGATTAAAAGGAGAGAGGAAGAAAAAAGAAAAGAAATAGCTAAAAAAAAAATTGCCACTTCCTCCCTTTTAAATCATTAGTTGGAACCTTGACAACAAGTACCACCAGTGGTAATTTGGCATCTGGCATATGGTACACGACCCTCCTAGACAAGTGCAGCAGGGGAGGGGAATGAGCTGAAGTGACACAAGCCTGAGGGAGAGGGAAAAAAGTGAGGGGGAGAAGGGAAAAAGAAAAGGCATTGACTTCCGACTTCCTCTGTTGCAGTAAAAGGAAGCATTAACATCGAACCTCACCTTTTTACTTTTCCATAATATTATAAACTAGCCATTTCTATAAGAACAAATGAACCTAATCAGTAAAACCCAAAACCCTCCACCTTTTTTTTAGTCATCAGGTTTTTGATACCTTGCTAAGCACTGGTCATACTCAAATATTATCATGTCCTAAAAGTGGTACAATCTGTGAAAAGGTTGAAAAGTCCTGTTCTAGTCCAACCCCCTCCTCAGGCAGGAAACCCTATACCATTTCAGACAAATAGTTGTCCAATCTCTTCTTAAAAACATCCAGTGTTGGAGCATTCAGAACTCCTGGAGGCAAGTTGTTCCACTGGTTAATTGTTCTAACTGTCAGGAAATTTCTTCTTAGTTCTAGGTTGCTTCTCTCCTTGATTATTTTCCCTCTTTTGCTTCTTGTCCTGCCGTCAGGTGCTTTGGAGAATAGCTTGATTCCCTCTTCTTTGTGGCCACCCCTGAGATATTGGAAGACTGCTATCATGTCACCCCTCATCCTTCTCTTCATTAAATTAAACTAAATTAAAAAGTGAGAACTTTGTTCTACAGTACAGCCCACTCAACCCCTTCAGAGATGCTTCAGAAGGATATTGTGAATGAGGATAACAACTGCAGGTCAGAAATCAAAGAGGACTAGGAAGCTCATCCTTCCCCATTCTGGTTTTACTGCACATCATCCCAAAGAGTAATCAGTGTCATTTACTACTATGGTCAGTCTGAATCATGGCTGAAAATGGTCCCAATTGTTTTTTCCATGATTCTCTGCAATTACACCTCTTCAATAACTTCTGTTGTCAAAGGCAGGTTTGAAACATATCAGTAGTTCTCCAAATTAATCAAGTTAATGATGATTGCTTGAGCAGAGGCTACTTCCTCAATCAAGGTCAGCACCACCCCCTTCTCTGTCAAGGATTCATTCACCACCACAAACCACCAGCCTCCTACAAGGCTTTGATGACTTTCACCAGAATTGATGTGGGGCAGTTTTTGAAATTTCCCCTTTCCAAATCTTTCAGCACAATCTGCATTTTTAATAGGTTGGCCAGGAGAAAACTTCTGTTCTTCTAGGGTGCAGGAGTGTGAGTAATGGGGGTGGGGGGTGGGGGAGAGGAGGGTGTTTGCAGATCTCTATGTCTAGGGATCTATTGGCTCTGACCACAATGAATATGTGGGTTGAGTCTTTGACTAAACTAAAAAAGATTATAAGCTAAAGTTCTGGTGGTGCTTAATGTCGAACAGAAGAGATTCTGTACTCTCTAATGGTCCTGAAAGTAAGACCAACCCATGATTAATCTCAGCCCTAACAGAGATTGGAAGAACTGAGAGGTAGGGCAACATTTGCATCAGAATCCCAAAGGTGCTTTTTCAGGAGGCAATTGGACTTTCTTGTTTTTTCTTTGAAGATGTTTCGCTTCTCATCCAAGAAGCTTCCATGACCTGTATGACTGAGAATGTCCATAGACATTTAGCTATGCACTTTGGGATGAACACCCTTCCAATGGTGTGGGAGTATGACTGGTTATTTACGGGACCGTCTGCTTCCTCATGAATCCCAGCGGCCGGTTAGGGCCCACAGAGTGGGCCTTCTCCAGGTCCCGTCAGCCAGACAGTGTCGCCTGGCGGGGCCTAGGGGAAGAGCCTTCTCTGTTGCGGCCCCGGCCCTCTGGAACCAACTTCCCCTGGAGATCCATGTTGCCCCCACCCTCTCCGCCTTTCATAAATTGCTTAAAACACACTTTTGCCGGCAGGCTTGGGGCAGCTAACATCTTGCCCCTAGCCAGTGTATGTTCGTGGAATGATTGGTTTTTTGTTTTTTTGTTTTTTGTTTTCTATTATGCTGTGAGCCGCCCTGAGTTCTCCGGAATAGGGCGGCATAGAAATTAAATTAATAATAATAATAATAATAATTTCCAGAAAACATTGCAGACTACAGGAATCATTTGTGCTTCAGTTTGAGATGCAGACAACACAGACTCATCCCCAACAGCCTCCGCCTGTCCTCAACAGTGTAGGGACCCATGGCAGAAAACATCCTGCAAGCAAGAAGGCTCTACACACATCACCACACATTTGCACCATTTACACATTTGCACCATTTACACATTTGACCTCTAAATGGCCTCAACAACTCTCCAAAAGAATGCAATTGACCAGCTGTTTGCAAAGAATATAAATCCTTCCATTCCCCACCATCTAGTCAGAGCTGAAGAAGCTTCTCGGATGAGAAGCAAAATATCTTCAAAGAAAAAACAAGAAAGTCTAGTTGCCTCCTGAAAAAGCACCTTTGGGACAGCCATGATCTGGCTGACTGAGAACCTCCACAGACATTTGCATGAGAAAAATTTCAATACAGGCAGTACTCAGCTTATGGCCACAATGGGGGACAGAATTCCCATTGCTAAGCAAAGGGGTTATTAAGTGACTCGTGCCTGATTTTAAGACCTTTTTGCCACAAATAACTGCAGTTGTTCAGCGAACCATGCAGTTGCCAAGCAGCTGCAATCACGGGACGATGGGGGATGCTGTGACGGTTGTAAGTGCGATGACCATTTATAAGCATCTTTTTTCCCCAGTGCCGTTGTAACTTTGAACGGTTGCTAAATGAACGATTGTAAATCAAGAACCGACTGACATGTTTATCCAGGGTCTACTACAGCTTACTATTGCTATATTTCCAAACCTGGCCAGATTATGGTCAGTAGAAGAACAGACATGACCGAATCTGGCTCACCATCCCTGCTCTCCTTGCTTCAGAGTTCTTAGGGAGGGCACTCTTTGCTGCTACTTCCTCTTTTTTTTCTTTTTGATTTAAAGAGTATGAAAAGAAAGTTTGATTTATAGGACACAAGAATTCAAAGCAAAAGCTGGCTTCTTTTGGGAGCTTGGCCAACTCAAGGAAACTTCTCCATCTCTGCCAACAAAGCAGAACATTATCTGGCACTTTCATAAGCATGCTAATAATAATAATAATAATAATAATAATAATAATAATAATAATAATAATAATAATAATAATAATAATAATAATAATAGAGTTGGAAGGGACCTTGGAGGTCTTCTAGTCCAACCCTCTGCTCAGGCAGAAAACCTCATACCATTTCAGACAAATGGTTGTCCAGTCTCTTAAAGCAGAACATTATCTGGCACTTTCATAACCATGCTTCAAGTAATAAGTAAATAATAATAATAACAACAACAATAACAACAATAAACAACAACAACAACAACAATAATAATAATAATAATAATAATAATAATAGTAATAATAAAAGAGTTGGAAGGGACTTGGAGGTCTTCTAGTCCCACCCCCTGCTCAGGCAGGAAACCCTATACCATTTCAGACAAATGGCTGTCCAGTCTCTTCTTAAAAACTTCCAGTGTTGGAGCATTCACCGCTTCTGGAGGCAGGTTGTTTCACTAATTAATTGTCCTCACTGTCAGGAAATTTCTCCTTAATTCTAGGTTGCTTCTCTCCTTGATTAGTTTCCATCTGTTGCTTCTTGTTCTGCCTTCAGGTGCTTCAGAGACTAGCTTGATTCCCTCTTCTTTGTGGCCACCCCTGAGATATTGGAAGACTGCTATCATGTCGCCCTTAGTCCTTCTCTAACTAAAAAGTGAGAACTTTGTTCTACAGTCGATTAATGTAAGGGGAAAATAGATAAAGTTATTAATGTCCTTAATTTGGACATTTATTTCAAATCAACCCTTTAATTCAACAATCCATAGATTAAACAATATGTAACAATGACACTGAGTTCAAGACTGGCCTGCGTGGACACCAATTCTTTTTGTGTCTCCACAAGGAAAGTCTTCCTGTTGGAAGAACGTGAACTTGTGCAGAGACCTGCCTTGCCACCATCTTCCCCATTGCAGCCCTCATCTCCTTATTCTTCAGCGCATAGATGGCAGGATTGAGAAAAGGGGTAACTGCTGTATAGAAGACAGAGATCACTTTGTCAAACATGAAATGGGTATGTGGACGCAGGTAAATGAATATGCAAGGTCCAAAGTACAGGATGAGAACCAGGAGATGTGAAGTACATGTAGACAAAGCCTTTGAGGAACCCTCAGAGAGGGGTCTAGAATGAAATGTGGAAAGTATGAGACCATAGGAGACAAGCAATGCCACAAAGGAAAACAATGATAAAATACCACTGTTGGTCACTATCATGACCTCTAAGGGATAAGGGTCCACACAGGCTAGCTTGATGACGAAGGGGATATCACAGAAGAAGTTGTCTATCTGATTGGGCCCACAGAATGGCACACTTAGAGTGAAACCCAACTGTATACTGGTGTGGAGGAGCCCACCAGTCCACGAGGCTAGCACAAAGCCTATACAGTGGTGCCGGCACATGACTGAAGCATAGTGAAGAGGGTGACAGATGGCCATGTATCGGTCATAGGCCATAGCTACTAGCAAAAGCATCTCACTGCCTGCAAAGAGGTGAAGGAAGAAGATTTGTGTCATGCAACTCTGGAAGGAGATAGCTTGACACTGGGTAAGAAAACCAAGGAGAGCCCTGGGCATCGCAAAAGAAGCCAAGCATATATCTAGGAAAGCCAAATGACTCAAGAAGAAGAACATGGGTGAGTTGAAAAGATGATGGTTCTTTGAAGTTGCCAGGATGATGAGGATGTTGCTGAAGAGAGTTGCTGCATAAAGGAGGAGGAAGAAGATAAATAAGAATAGCTGCATTTCCCAAGATGAAGAGAGGCCCAGCAGAACAAATTCGGTCACTATTGTCTTGTTTCTCCATGCCATTCAGTTCTTACCTGGAAAATTGGGAGGGGGAAACCGATCATGAATGAGCTACTTCAATCATAGATGAAGTCAAGTTAAAGTTGATAGATTCTGCACTTCTGCTCAAAGGTTTGTTTTTTTGATGAAAGAGACCATTCTCCAATATACATATTGTATATATAAGAGAGTAAGCAGAAGTTGAATGACTTATAGTTATCTATAAGCTACTAAAAAGGTAGAAAACTAAGGCTTGAGAGCAATATCAGGTTAATTTTAATGTGTTATACTTCACACAGTTCAGATGTTATATACTATGTTTATATCAGAACTTTTGCAAAATGTAGAAAGCAAATTAAATGAATAATGTTCCTCTGGAATCCATAACCTACTTAATTTGTGTTACAATGCATCTGTTTTTGTTATCCCTCCCTCTCTCCCTCTCTTCACCTCCACTTCCCTCTAGTACGTTCTTCTCTCTTTATCTCTAGAACATTTACTGTAGATATTATTCATTATGTGGTTATTTCAACCATTGCTTGCACTCCAGCTGCAAGGACATTCAGAATGCATTACAGAACACAAAATTATTCTCCTTGTTCTCAGGTTTAGAGAAGGAATATCCTAGAAATAAAGGAGAATGAAGAAAGAAAAGGAAAACCAAAATCCGCAGTAGAATTTATAAACATTACTTGGATCTCGCAGGTTCAAGGCAGGTGCTGTGGGCGTGACAAGTAGTCTTATGTTTGTCTTTTGCTGGAAGAAGAATGGTTCCTTCAACTCATTCTAAATTTTTACTCACCTGCAAACACCAACAGATGTTATTTGAGAACTGCTGTAGCAACTCCTCCTAAAGCTCTGCTTGGCACTAAATGAAACTGCTCAGAGTCCTTCTCCTTAAGCATGAGTGGAAATTATATGCTGTACAGAAGTATAATGTATTAAGGATTAGCAAATCAGGAATCGAAAAAGATCTGCTGATAATTCTGGAAGCAAAAGCAGATCCCCATTCCTTGGTGCTTTATCTCCTCCAAGGGAATTAGTTAAGAAAATGTTTTGGCCACCAAGGATAGCATGGTGTAGCTGTTCTCAAAAGGACAGGAAAAGGGCAGGAGAATAAAACAGTTGGGAGCAAGTTCTCCCTGGACATGTAAGAGTTAATGTGGTGTACTAGTTGAGGTGTTGAAATTGGGAGACTATTATTAGGTTAGTCCTCCTTTAGGTATGAAAGTTTAACAGAAAAACAGAGTTGGGAGGGTCCTAAGAGGTCTTGTCCAAGCCCCTGCTCAAGCAGGAGACCCCATACCATTTAAGATAAATAGTTGTCCAATCTCTTTTTTTTAAATTTTTTATTAAAGCAATCAACATCAAACATAAGATCATATTAAGAAGCAATCATCATAGAACCTGAAATACAACACTAAGTATTAAACTTTGTAAACGTCTGACTTGGTAAACATTCTTCACTTCTCCAATCTCTTCTTAAAAAACTCCAGTGATGGAGCACCCACTTCTGGAGGAAAACTGTTCCACTAAATAATTGTTCTCATTGTCACGAAATGTGTCCTTAGTTCTAGGCTAGTTCTCTCCTTGATCAGTTTCCATCCATTGCTCCTTGTCCTACCTTCAGATGCTTTGGAGAATAGCTTGACTCCCTGTTTTTTTGGGGGGAGGGCAGTCCCTTAGATATTAGAACACTGCTATCATGTCATCCAGAATTCTTCTTTTGACTAGACATACCCAATTCCTGCCTAAGTGAATTAAGTGACCTGGGGCCAGTTATCTTCTCAATTCAATCTAGCTTAAAGTGCTTTCTGGAAAAAAAGAGGAGGGAACACTAATGAATTCCTCAATGAAATGTGGGATAGAAACTAAATAAAAAAAATAAAAATAAGGGATTTAGGTATAGCAAGGAAGGAGGGAGAAAGTAGGGAAAAATAGTCAAGATAGCTTTTCCCAGTTTGGAGAATAGAACAGAACAGAACAGAACAGAAAAGAACAGAATAGAACAGAACAGAATAGAATAATTGGAAGGGACCTTGGAGGTCTTCTCGCCCAGGGATTTTCAATGGGTGGTACAAGTGTCAACGCTGCTAACATTGGATGTTCTTGCTTTGACAAAATATGCAGAGCTGTGTGATATTTTTAGAGTTAACTCAGATGATGCTGGAAGGGGAGGAGAAAGAATGCATGTGAGTAATTATATTAGATAGAAATCCTGCGCTGTAAACAGAAGAGAACCTTTACTCTTCAACCTTATAGGAGAACGTGATTTATGACAGCAGATTGAGGAAGGGAACATGCTGGCAAAATATGTGCTCAGGATAGGAAAATTTAGATCTTAGCATCCCTCTTCAGGCCGTGCCAACATTTTGTTACATGAATAAAAGACTTTTTAGGATAAACAATGCTTGGAAGTTCTTTGAAGCGTTTCCCTAGTCAGAACTTTGACATCATGCTAAGATCTCAATTGTTTTCAAATGACCTAGGGTCCATCTGCTGTCTCTAGGCTTGAGAGGGGTTGGTAAAGATTCAGGGGAGGAAATTCTATCTTGATGAAAGGGAATTTGCTTGAAGACCCAGCAGCTGCTGATAACCCAGAGGGGGAAGCAACAGACAGCATGCTGTAGGAAGATGAATTTTGGCAGACAAACGGCTGGCAGACAATTACAGGTTGGTGGAGAGCTACCAGGTTACCTGCCACTGAAGATTCGGGTGAGTCACTGGAAAGATTTGAAAAGCTTGAGATGAGAAGCAGAAATCAGCTCCTGCAGAGAGAAGCCTGCAGCCCCTCTCTTGCAGATCAGACAGCCTTTCAGACCCTGTCTTCCCCTGCCAGGGACTCCAGCCCTGTAGAGAGAGGGAATCCAAGTCTGAGGCCCCTGCAGCAATGGGGAGTTTGGCGCCCCCCACAGGTAGATAGTCAGCAGCATCTGAGCTTGCCACAGCTAATAGAGGCCTTACAAAAGATTGGGGTGTGCAGAAGCCAGGAGATCAGCAGCTGGTGGGAGGATGACCACAGCAAGGAGATTGGTCATCGCCCCCGAATGTACAGCAACCACTGAGGGACTTACAGCAACAGGGGACATGGCCACAGCCCCTGAACATGCAACCCCTGGGCATGAACCAGCAACCAGGATGGGGCCAGCAGCAACAGCCACAGTGGGGACCCAAACAGGCTATAATTGCACCCCCTTTCAGAGCAACCTTCGATGGGGACCCAGAGAAACTGATTTTCTTCCTCAGCTAAGTACGCTCTCATTTGAACCGCTGGGCTTATCTCTACCCAGACCCAGGTGCCATGGTCGATGTGATAGCGTCCAGCCTAGTGGGAGAAGCATCCGAATGGCTGAACAATTTATATAATGAGCAAGCCCCCAAATTGGAGGACCCTCACCTCTTCCTCCTAGGGCTGAGAGAAAGATTTGAGGACCATCTATTGGTCTTAAAGCAGGAGAACAAATCCACAAAATAAAACAAGCCTGCAGGCTTGTCCTGGAGTACATGCAAAAATTTTGCAAGATAGCAGGTCGAATAGAGGGGTGGCCTGAACAATCCCTAATCCATCACTTTATTGAGGGATTAGATGATCACCTCTCTCAAGCCTGCATCTATCAAGTAGTACCTGATCAGCTGCAAGAATGGTACCAGGCAGTGGTGAAGCTAGATGTTCATCTCGCTCACTATAAGAAGCCTCCCCCACCTGAATCCGAGCAGCAGCCAGAGCAACCTGAACAGCAATCACCCCTACAAAAACCTCCAACTACTGCAATGGCTGAGAGACCCAGGCCACCTACAGGCCCATCAATTAAGTGTTTCCATTGGGGACAGGAGGGACATTGAGCAGCAAACTGTTTAGTCCCCTACCCCCGACTACAGTGCAGACCGGAACCAGAGGCGAGAAGGAAACCTGCCCAGCGGCTGATGAGAGAGAAATCCAATCGGGTGAAGCAGGAACCTGTTGCCCAGATTACACCCCCGACAGAGGAGGACACCGAGACTCCACGTGGACCCATCTCTGCTCTACGCTCCTTTGACAGCAATGATGAAGGAGAGAATGACCGATGGTGAGTCGACACATCCCGCCTTTTTCACTGACCGCCAAACTTATAATCCCTAAGTCGGGGGCACAAATAGACTTAAATATGCTAATCGATTCTGGATGCTCCCATTGCATCATTAGCTTGCCGTTTGCCATGAAATTGGGTATATGGGCAAAACTGCTCTCCAAGCCTGTGAGATTTGAGCAAGCCGATGGCTCCCTGAAGGGAGGGACTCTTGTCATGCAATTAACTGAGCCCCTACACCTAGAAATAGGTGAGCACTGGGAGTTTATTCGCTTCCTGGTGGTTCCGAAAACTGTGATCCTAGGGCTAGCCTGGTTGGACAAATGGAAGCCATTTATCTGGTGGGAGAAAGGAATGAGAACTGTGAGAACTATAGGGCCTAAACTTCCCACCAATTCAACCAACATTGCAGGATGCCTTAGGCCACGCAATGAGTAGGTGCACATGGCTGCCTCACTGCCACCAGGTTAACCACTAATCCCCAACGAATACTGGGACCTAGCAGAGGCATTTAGTGAAAAGGAATGTGATGCTCTGCCCCCTCACAGACCCAATGACTGCTCTATCGAACTGGTGCCAGGAGCCAAACTCACATGCCCGAGAATGTACGCTATGTGCCCCCTCAAAATGGAGAAGATGCAGCGATACGTGAACAAAAACCTAGCAAAGGGATTCATTGAATGGGCCAAATATACCGTGGGAGCCCCTGTATTGTTCAAAGAAAAAAAAGATGGGTCTCTTCATCTCTGCATAAACTATAAGGGTCTCAATGCTGTGAGTGTGGAGAAGAAATACCCCCTCCCCCTTGTAAAGGATTTATTAACCCATCTGACTAAGGGGAGTATCTTCACTAAATTAGACCTGAGAGAGGCATATTACCGGGTGAGAATAAAGGAGGGAGATGAGTGGAAAACTGCTTTCAACTGCCCCATAGGAAGCTATCAATTCAAGGTCATGCCATTTGGACTACAGGCCCCCCCAGCCATATTAATGCAGTTGATTAATGAGGTCCTACATGATCACTTGTACAAAGGGGTTTTGGTATATCTTGATGATATCCTGATATACAGCACGAATATGACAGATCACATAAAGCTGGTGAGAGAAGTGTTAAAGAAACTATTGAATGCCAAGCTTTATGCCAAATTGTCAAAATGTGAATTTCACCAGACCCAATTAGATTATCTTGGCTACAGAATTTCCAACGAGGGCATTGAAATGGATCCAACCAAGGTGAAAGCTATAATCGAATGGCAGTCCCCAAAAACTCATAAACAACTCCAGAGTTTTCTAGGTTTTGCCAACTTCTATCGTCAATTCATTCCCTCTTTTGCTGAGATTGCCCTACCCTTTAGAGAACTACTCAAAACAGGCAAAAGAGGAGGGAAGCTGCAACCGGGCCAACCACTAGCATGGACAATGGGCTGTGAAACAGTTTTTGAGAATTTAAAGAGACTAGTTGCTGCTGAACCAGTCCTAAAGCACCCCTGCCCAGGGAACCCTTTTTAATTCAAGCCGATGCCAGCGATGTGGCAGTTGGAGCTGTATTATTGCAAAAGAACAAAAGTGGGGTCCTGCAACCCTGCGCTTACACCTCTAAAAAAATTACTGAAAGCAAGCGGAGATGGGCAATCTGGGAGAAAGAGGCCTCTGTGATTAGGTGGGGGATGTTGAACTGGCAACACTACTATCTAGAAGGGAGCAAAGTGCCTTTTGAAGTATGGACAGATCACAAAAACCTAGAGGCACTGAAAACTCCCCGCAAATTGTCCCCAAAGCAAGTACGGTGGGCACAGTACTTTAACCATTTCAACTTCACCCTAAAGTACATACTGGGAGGAAAAAACTTCCAAGCTGATGCGCTATCGAGATTGACCCAGTACAAAAGTGAACGCAAAGAGGTTAATGAGGCAATTATCTCCAGTCCACAAACTGCCACTCAACTCATGCCTCACAAAGTCCCTATTCCTGACAACCCTGGAGTAAAGAAAATAAAACAAGAGCTCCTCACCAATCAATGGTTCAAAGATAATCAAACCTCTCTAACGTGCAGGGATGGCTTGGCCTACAAAGAGGAGAAACTATATTTGCCTGAAGCCCTCCATCTTAATGCTCTCAAACACAGCCATGATGTAAAACAGGCTGGACACTTTGGATATTTAAAAACTCTAAACCTCACCCACCGGCAATTTTGGTGGCCGGGGCTGAAACGGGATGTGAAAAACTATGTAAAAAGTTGTAATGTATGTGCCACAATGAAAAGAATCCCAGGGAAAACCCCTGGGTTACTGCAGCCAGTAGCAGACCCTTCTCAACCATAGGAAGAATAGCTATGGACTTTGTAGTAGATTTACCTGAAAGTAGAGGAAATACTGTCATATGGACTGTGATAGACCTGTTCTCAAAGCAGTCTCATTTCATTGCCTGCAAAGGACTCCCATCTGCCCAACGACTGACCAAATTGTTCCTGAAACATATCTACCGTCTACATGGCGCCCCTAAGTGAATAATTTCGGACTGGGGGGTGCAGTTCACAGTGAAGTTTTGGAAGAGTTTTCTTAAATTAATTGGATCATCTCAAGGCTTATCATCTGCTTTTCATCTGGCCAACAATGGGGCTGCAGAATCCGCTAACAATATGGTGGAGCAATATCTCAGATGCTACATTTCCTACCAACAGACAAACTGGACTGACCTCCCTTTCGCGGAGGTCGCATACAATAATTCTATGCATAGCAGCACCAGCTACATGCCTTTCAGAGTGGCCACAGGAAAAGAGTTCAGCCCAATACCTGAATGCCCTCAGGTGCCCTCCGCTTCCCAGACACTTGGCACCTCAAATTACCCAGTAAGAAGTTAGGACTGAAATTCTTGGGGCTTTTTCCTATCATAAGGATCATCAATCCGGTCACCGTAGAACTAAAACTCCCTAGACTTTTAGAGAGAATTCACCCAGTCTCCCATTGCAGCTTGATGAAACCTTATCGGGACTCCAATTTAAGATCTCTCCCTAAGAAGGCACCCGGGCCCCTCGTAGTTGCGGGACAGACCCACTATGAAGTGAAATGTATTCTTGACTCTAGGACTTTTAAAGGGAAATTGCAGTACCTAGTACAGTGGAAGGGATACCCATTGTCTGAAGCCACCTGGGTAAAATCCAGCGAGGTGAAAGCTGACAGACTCATCAAAAGGTTTCATGCAAAATACCCCAACAAACTGAAAAATAGCCCCTAACATATGCTTTTGTTTACATTCCAGGATCTGTTTTTTTTCCTAAGGGGGCCCCGGATGTCAACGCTGCTGACATTGGATGTTCTTGGTTTGACAAAACATGCAGAGCTGTGTGGTATTTTTAAAGTTAACTCAGATGATGCTAGGAGGGGAGGAGAAAGAATGTATGTGAGTAATTATATTAGATAGAAATCCCGCACTGTAAACGGAAGAGAATTTTTACCCTTCAACCTTATAGGAGAATGTGATTTATGACAGCAGATTGAGGGAGGGAACATGCTGGCAAAATATGTGCTCAGGGGAGGAGAATTTAGATCTTAGCATCCCTCTTCATGCCGTGCCGACATTTTGTTACACGAATAAAAGACTTTTTAGAATAAACAATGCTTGGAAGTTCTTTGAAGCATTTCATTAGTTGGAACCTTGACAACAAGTACCACCAGTGGTAATTTGGCATCTGGCATATGGTACACGACCCTCCTAGACAAGTGCAGCAGGGGAGGGGAATGAGCTGAAGTGACACAAGCCTGAGGGAGAAAGAAAAAAGTGAAGGGGAGAAGGGAAAAAGAAAAGGCATTGTCTTCCGACTTCCTCTGTTGCAGTAAAAGGAAGCATTAACATCGAATCTTACCTTTTTACTTTTCCATAATATTATAAACTAGCCATTTCTATAAGAACAAATGAACCTAATCAGTAAAACCCAAAACCCTCCACCTTTTTTTTAGTCATCAGGTTTTTGATACCTCGCTAAGCACTGGTCATACTCAAATATTATCATGTCCTAAAAGTGGTACAATCTGTGAAAAGGTTGAAAAGTCCTGTTCTAGTCCAACCCCCTCCTCAGGCAGGAAACCCTATGCCATTTCAGACAAATAGTTGTCCAATCTCTTCTTAAAAACATCCAGTGTTGGAGCATTCAGAACTCCTGGAGGCAAGTTGTTCCACTGGTTAATTGTTCTAACTGTCAGGAAATTTCTCCTTAGTTCTAGGTTGCTTCTCTCCTTGATTATTTTCCCTCTGTTCCTTCTTGTCCTGCCATCAGATGCTTTGGAGAATAGCTTGATTCCCTCTTCTTTGTGGCCACCCCTGAGATATTGGAAGACTGCTATCATGTCACCCCTCGTCCTTCTCTTCATTAAATTAAACTAAACTAAAAAGTGAGAACTTTGTTCTACAGTCGATTAATGTAAGGGGAAAATAGATAAAGTTATTAATGTCCCTAATTTGGATTTATAGTGTGTCTTGTTGTTTTGACCATTTATTTCAAATCAACCCTTTAATTCAACAATCCATAGATTAAACAATATGTAACAATGACACTGAGTTCAAGACTGGCCTGCGTGGACACCAATTCTTTTTGTGTCTCCACAAGGAAAGTCTTCCTGTCGGATGAACGTGAACTTGTGCAGAGACCTGTCCCAACTGCCTTGCCACTATCTTCCCCATTGCAGCCCTCATCTCCTTATTCTTCATCGCATAGATGGCAGGATTGAGAAAAGGTGTAACTGCTGTATAGAAGACAGAGATCACTTTGTCAAATATGAAATGGGTATGTGGACGCAGGTAAATGAATATGCAAGGTCCAAAGTACAGGATGAGAACCAGGAGATGTGAAGTACATGTAGACAAAGCCTTTGAGGAACCCTCAGAGACGGGTCTAGAATGAAATGTGGAAAGTATGAGTCCATAGGAGACAAGCAATGCCACAAAAGAAAACAATGATAAAATACCACTGTTGGTCACCATCATGACTTCTAAGGGATAAGGGTCCACACAGGCTAGCTTGATGACCGAGGGGATATCACAGAAGAAGTTGTCTATCTGATTGGGCCCACAGAATGGCACACTTAGAGTGAAACCCAACTGTATACTGGTGTGGAGGAGCCCACCAGTCCACGAGGCTAGCACAAAGCCTATACAGTGGTGCCGGCTCATGACTGAAGCATAGTGAAGAGGATAACAGATGGCCACGTATCGATCATAGGCCATAACTATTAGCAAAAGCATCTCGCTGCCTCCAAAGAGGTGAAGGAAGAAGATTTGTGTCATGCAACTCTGGAAGGAGATAGCTTGACACTGGGTAAGAAAACCAAGGAGAGCCCTGGGCGTTGCAAAAGAGGCCAAGCAGATATCTAGGAAAGCCAAATGACTCAACAAGAAGAACATGGGTGAGTTGGAAAGATGATGGTTCTTTGAAGTTGCCAGGATGATGAGGATGTTGCTGAAGAGAGTTGCTGCATAAAGGAGGAGGAAGAAGATAAATAAGAACAGCTGCATTTCCCAAGATGAAGAGAGACCCAGCAGAACAAATTCAGTCACCATAGTCTTGTTTCTCCATGCCATTCAGTTCTTACCTGGAAAATTGGGAGGGGGAAACAGATCATGAATGAGCTACTTCCATCATAGATGAAGTCAAATTAAGGTTGACTTGTGTATCATCTGCCTTCCTATCTGTCCTAATGATCCAGATATTATTCATCTATCAGCTCCAAAACAAGATAGATTCTGCACTTCTGCTCAAAGGTTTATCTATGTGACGAAACAGACCATTCTCCAATATACATATTGTATATATAAGAGAGTAAGCAGAAGTTGAATGACTCATAGTTATCTATAAGCTTGTAAAAAAGGTAGAAAACTAAGGCTTGAGAGCAATATTAGGTTAATTTTAATTTGTTATACTTCACACAGTTCAGATGTTATATACAATGTTTATATCAGAACTTTTGCAAAATGTAGAAAGCAAATTAAATGAATGATGTTCCTCTGGAATCCATAACCAACTTGATTTTTTTTGCCGTGCATCTGTTTTTCTTATCTCTCCCTCTCTTCACCTCCACTTCTCTCTAGTATGTTCTTCTCTCTTTATCTCTAGAACATTTACTGTAGATATTATTCCTTATGTGGTTATTTCAACCATTGCTTGCACTCCAGCTGCAAGGACATTCAGAATGCATTACAGAACACAAAATTATTCTCCTTGTTCTCAGGTTCATAGTCAGAGAAGGAATGTCCTAGAAATAAAGGAGAATGAAGGAAAAAAAGGAAAACCAAAATCCGCAGTGAGAATTTATAAACATTACCTGGATCTCGCAGGTTCAAGGCAGGTGCTGTGGGCATGACAAGTAGTCTTATGTTTGTCTTTTGCTGGAAGAAGAATGGTTCCTTCAACTCATTCTAAATTTTTACTCACCTGCAAACACCAACAGATGTTATTTGAGAACTGCTGTAGCAACTCCTCCTAAAGCTCTGCTTGGCACTAGATGAAACTGCTCAGAGTCCTTCTCCTTAAGCATGAGTTGAAATGATATGCTGTACAGCAGTATAATGTATTAAGGATTAGCAAATCGGGAATCGAAAAAGATTTGCTGATAATTCTGGAAGCAAAAGCAGATCCCCATTCCTTGGTGCTTTATCTCCTCCAAGGGAATTAGTTAAGAAAATGTTTTGGCCACAAAGGATAGCATGGTGTAGCTGTTCTCAAAAGGACAGGAAAAGGGCAGGAGAATAAAACAGTTGGGAGCAAGTTCTCCCTGGACATGTAAGAGTTAATGTGGTGTACTAGTTGAGGTGTTGAAATTGGGAGACTATTATTAGATTAGTCCTCCTTTAGGTATGAAAGTTTAACAGAAAAACAGAGTTGGGAGGGACCTAAGAGGTCTTGTCCAAGCCTCTGCTCAAGCAGGAGACCCCATACCATTTAAGATAAATAGTTGTCCAATCTCTTCTTTAAAAACTCCAGTGATGGAGCACCCACTTCTGGAGGAAAACTGTTCTACTAAATAATTGTTCTCATTGTCACGAAATGTGTCCTTAGTTCTAGGCTAGTTCTCTCCTGAATCAGGCCAAAGCCCATCGAGTCCAGCATTCTGTGTCACACAGTGGCCCACCAATTGTACATGGGGATCTTGAGCAGAAAGAGAAGGCAAAACCCTCCCTTTCCCTTGACCCCCAACAAATGGTACTCAAGGGAATCCTGCCTGCCTCAACCAACATAGAGGCGGCACATGGACATCCGTTTTAATAACCACCGATACACTTGGCATCCATGAATCTGTCTGACCCTGCCTTGAAGCTATCAAGGTTGACAGCTGTCACAACGTCTTCTGGAAGTGAATTCTATAAACCAACGACCCTCTGGGTGAAGAAATATTTCCCTTTATTTGTCCTCACTTTCTTACCTATGAGCTTTAGGGAGTGCCCCCTTGTCCTAGTATTGTGTGATAGAGAAAAGAATTTTTCTCTATCCACCTTTTCTATCCCATGCATGATTTTATACACTTCGATCAAGTCACCCTTTAAATGCCCTCTTTCAAGGCTGAAGAGACCAATGAGTTGCAATCTGGTTTCATAAGGGAGGTGCTCCATTTCCTTGATCATTCTTGTTGACCTTTTTTGCACCTTTTCCAGTTCCATTATATCCTTCTTGAGGTGTGGTGACCAGAACTGTACACAGTACTCCAAGTGTGGTCTCACCATCAATTTGTACAGAGGCAATACAACACTTGCTGACTTATTTTCGGTTCCCTTCCTAATCATGCCAAGCATGGAATTTGCTTTTTTTTTTTTACTGCTGCTGCGCATTGGGTTGACATCTTCATCGAGCTGTCCAACAAAACCCCAAGATCCCTTTCTTGGGTTGTCTCAGAAAGTTTGGTCCCCATCAGTTGGTAAGTATAATTGGGGTTCTTTGCCCCGATGTGCATAACTTTGCACTTGTTTAGGTTAAAATGCATTTGCCACTTTGTTGCCCACTCACACAATTTTGAGAGATCCTTCTGGAGCTCCCGACAATCAGTTTCACTTTTCACAACCCGGAACAATTTAGTGTCATCAGCAAACTTTGCTACCTCACTATTTACTTCTACATCCAGATCATTGATGAATAAATTAAAAAGTAAAGGTCCCAAAACTGAACCTTGGGGTACACCACTTCTCACTTCTTTCCATCCAGAGACTCGTCCATTTATTGCCACCCTTTTCTTCCTACAATTTAGCCAGTTACCAATCCAGGACAAGACCTGTCCTCTAATTCCATGGCTGAAGAGCTTTTTTAGGAGCCTTTGGTGAGGGACTTTGTCAAAAGCCTTTTGAAAGTCAAGATATACAATATCAACTGGGGCCCCTTTATCTATGTATTTATTTACACCCTCAAAGAATTCTAACAAGTTAGTAAGACATGATTTGCCTTTGCAGAAACCATGTTGATTTTCTTTCAGCAATGCCTGTTTTTCTGTGTGCCCTGTAATTTTATCTTTAATAATGGTTTCCATCAGTTTGCCTGGAACTGAGGTTAAACTGACTGGTCTATAGTTTCCTGGATCACCTCTGGATCCTTTCTTGAAGATCGGGGTTATATTTGCCTCCCTCCAATCCTCCGGTACAGTGCCTGATCTTAGAGAAAGATTATATATTTTAGCTAGAAGTTCAGCAATTTCACACTTGAGTTCCTTGAGAACTCTAGGGTGGATGCCATCTGGACCCGGCGATTTGTTGACGTTTAGTTTAGAAAGGCATGCAAGAACATCTTCCTTGTTTATCTCTATCAGGTTTAATTCTTCTGTTTCTCTCCCTGGGAAAACTAATTCAGTGGCAGGCAAATGCTCTCTATCCTCCTCAGTGAAAATGGAGGCAAAGAAGTCATTTAGCCTCTCAGCAATCTCCTTGTCTTCTCTGATTATCCCCTTCTGACCATTGTCATCGAGTGGCCCAACTGTTTTTCTGGTTGGGTTCCTGCTTCTGATTTACTTAAAAAAGGTTTTGTTATTATTTTTAATATTCTTGGCTATATGCTCCTCAAAGTCTCTCTTGGCTTTCATGACTATCGCCTTGCATTTGGTCTGCCAGAGTTTGTGATCCTTCCTGTTCTCCTCGGTAGGAAGAGCCTTCCATTTCTTAAATGAGTTTTTCTTCTTTCCAATAACCTCCTTTACCTCATTCGTAAGCCATACTGGTATCCTCTTGGACTTTCCAGTCCTCTTTCTTCTTTTAGGAATGCATTTTATTTGAGCCTGTTGTAACGTATTTTTAAACAGTTTCCAAGCATTTTGGAGGGATTTGACTTTTTTTTACTGTTCCTTTTAGTTTCTTCTTTACTATTTTCCTCATTTTGTCAAAATTCCCTCTGTGAAAGTTTAAGGTCTCTGTGTTAGTTTTCACTGACAATTTGCTATCCATGGTTAAGTTGAAGGTTATTGTGTTGTGATCACTGGTTCCTATGGGCTCGGTTACATGGACATCATGAACCAAATCCTGTGCATTAGTTAGAACCAAGTCCAGGATCCCCTTTCCCCTGGTTGGTACCTTCAGGTGCTTTGGAGAATAGCTTGACTCCCTGTTTTTTTTTTGGGGGGGGCAGTCCCTTAGATATTGGAACACTGCTATCATGTCATCCAGAATTCTTCTTTTGACTAGACATACCCAATTCCTGCCTAAGTGAATTAAGTGACCTTGGACCAGTTATCCTCTCAATTCAATCTAGCTTAAAGAGCTTTCTGAAGAAAAAGAGGAGGGAACACTAATGAATTCCTCAATGAAATGTGGGATAGAAACTAAATAAGAAAAAAAATAAGGCTGGTTCCGGAGGCAGCACCTCTAGCTTTACGAAGAGACTCATCTCCTCATCAGCTAGTTTCCCTCTGCCAGTAGACCCTTATGCAGGTCGAAAGTCGCCCTGGAGGGTGCGACTACCGTCGAGGAGGCTGTGCTTGGCTGCGGAGGAGCGGCGGCTTCCCCAGCTGGCCGAGTGAACTCTGAGGGCTGACGGAGAAGAAGATTGGCCAGTAAAATGGCCAATCACCCAGGTGCACCAACCAGAAGTCAAAAGAGCATCTAAGCATGAAGACCCACCATGGTGAATCCAGGTGAGACTCCTTTTTCTCTCGCTATTCTGATTCTTTCCCTTTGCTAAGAAGGCAGTGGCTGCCTATATTGGAAAGAGAGCTTAAAAGAAAATAAAATAAAATAAACTTTTTTGTCTGTTTTGGTTGTTTTTTCTACCATTGGATTCTCTTTGTGGGGATATTTGGGGAAAAAAAAAAAGGATATTGCTATTTGTCCCTATCATCTCTATAATGTTGGAGATACCTTTCTTGTTAAATTTTTAAAAAAAATAAGGCTGAAAAAAAACTTTTTCTTTGTTAACTTTATCAACGCAGAAAAAAGATCTTTCAGTCCACTGAGGACATTTGGTGGCCAAAAGTGACATTATAACTCTATTTCTGTGATTGGAAGAGGGATTGGATTTCATATAATAATAAAAGAGAAAAGATAATCTGACATTCGGGTGGTGAAGCTAGCTATTAGATCTTTGGAGGTGGATATTGGTGGACTTTTTAAAAATATAATTTCTAATAAAGGAATAGGCTTGTCTACTACCAAAATGGAAGAAAATATTCCACATCTTGACTATGATTTAATATTGGAGAAAATTTTTGAAATGACAGAAGACTTCAAAACTTATTGGAAATCTAGGAGACAATCTAAAGATGCCATCTTGGCACTTCCAACTGACCCTCCAATAATGACTCAAGCCATGGAACAAGGAACAACAGAGGAACAACAGAGCAATTCTGAACAGGCTTTCACACATCGAGACATGCATTCTAAAGAGACAGAGATATTATGCTTACAACCCAATGATGAATCTATGCTGGGAGAAAAGGTGGTAACCACTGAGCCAAGCAATTCTACACAACGTTACCTACAATGGATGGATAACTTGGATGATCAAGAACTAACTGTAACTGACTCAGTTCAAATATCAAAAATAACAATGATTGACACTCAGATACAACTTTCTGGAAACCACAACAAAGTGGATAATTTATTTATAATTATAACATGGAATCAAAGTCAATACAATACTCAGATGATATTGGCAGGAAGAGAAAAAACTTTGCTCAGTTTGAATTGGTTAGAAACTTTTGTAATCAAAGTTTGAGGTTTGATAATCGAAAAGTTTTAATATGGGAATTAACTTGGCATAGAAAGAAAGCTAGAGTCAGGTTTAAATGTGAGATAAAACACTACTTGATGGGTTAAAAAGGCTTTAGAGATTTTGTCTGATTTAATAACGAAAGAAGGATGAGAATTGACTGTTATTATAGTTGATAATTATTAGGGACTAAACTTGTTTAGGGGTTAAAAAGATTTTATAGACGTAGAGTGATGAAATGATAGAACATGTTTTTAAAAATAGATATGTATTTTTTGGAATTACATTATTATTTTAAATATAATTATTTTGAAATAGAGAGAGAATTTCTGTCTGATTTAATAATGAATGAAGGCTGGGAATTTCTTGACATTATACTTGATAAGTATTTGAAGGTGTAAACTTCATAAAAGGGCTTAAATATTTTTTATAGATGTAGATTGATAAAATTATAGAATATATTTTTAAAAATAGAACTGTATTTGTTGGATTTATATTGTTATTTTAAATATGAAAAATATGTTGTAAGAGCTACTTGTGATAGGGAAAAAATTAGTCTTAATGAGTGATCTAATATTAAGAATACCTGAAATCCCAATTATATGTCTATTGAAATGTAACTGGAATATGACAATTGTAATTAGTAAAACTTAAAACAGGATATAGATTATTATAATTGCAAGGTGATTGAGGATTTTTGTTTGATGGAATTTTATCCCCTGTGAACTGGTGAACGAGCAGCCAACGGTGAGGCCAAATGGGAGAACTGCAGTGGCCTCCCCCACCCCATGAGCTTTGTGCGGGAAGGAAAGTTGAACTGAGCACTATCAGGAGGGGCAGTAAAACAGCCCTGAAGAAAGAATCCCGGATTATGACTCTGGTGCTGCCCTTATGGACCCCTTTTCAGAGACCTGGTCCTTGCCCCCGGCAGCACATATGCGAATCTGTGGATAGTGGATTAAACGAAGTAGGATGGAACAACATAGGGGCTTTTCCTGCTCGGACCACTCAAAATCTACCTTCATTATTGTTATTATTATTATTATTATTTTTACCATCACCCTGATAGAAACTTGGTACTTGGACCTTAATCCAGACTTGACTGCCTGGTTTCTTGCCGGACCCTATCGATTCATCTTACTTGACTGGCTGCTTACTCGAAGTGGACGCTTCTTGCATTGCGAGACTCCCCCCTCTCGCAATTATGGCCCTCTGTTCTATCAAGGGCCCATCTCGAGGATGGACTTTGGAGTCCTGAGAGATGGGATGCATCAAAAAAGGGGCTTTGGGGTTTTTTAAATAGGTATTTAGTCAAAGTTTTAAGGGTGGGGAGGGGTGGGGAAGGGGTGTTTAGGGTAGGGGAAGAAATTGTCAGAAGGGAACAAGAAGACAGGCCAGGCGACGGAAGGGGACGGAGTCCTGAGGGTGCGGACGGGGGGTTGATTAAGACTAACTCAGTTCCAATAAGTACCGTTAGCGGGAGGGGCAGGTATGGTGGGAGCAGGGGGCCGTATCATAATAAGGGAGCGCGCACCCGCTGCTTACGAGCGGTCGTGCGCTCCCACCCCCAAGGTTCAACCTGTTCTCGGGGTTGTTCAGAACCACAGGGCCCTGGCTGTAGGCTGATGCTGTGCAATGCCAGGTCTGTGGTAAATAAGGCCCCCCTCATTCAAGATTTAATCTCAGAGGGGGGAGCAGACCTGGCGGGTATAACGGAGACCTGGTTGGGACCAGAGGGCGGTGTCCCTCTGGTGGAAATGTGCCCACCGGGTTTCCTTGCATTCCACCAGCCGAGAGCTCAAGGCAGGGGTGGGGGAGTGGCGGTCGTGATCAGGGAAGGTTTCAGGCCGAGGGAGGTCACTGTTCCTCAGATGGCAGGCTGTGAATCCCTTCTGGTGAAGTGGGACCTAGGGGGTCCGAGGGCGGTGTTGATTACGTACCTGGCGCCCTGCCACGTATCAACCTCCCTGCCCGAGCTCCTGAGCGTTGTCGCCGCGGTGGTGGTTGAGGTCCCCAGGCTAATAGTCATGGGTGACTTCAACCTGCCGTCCAGGGGCGGGGCGTCCGGGGAGGCTCGGGAGTTCATGGCTTCCATGACAGCCATGGACCTGTCCCAGGTAATTCAAGGCCCCACACACACAGGGGGGAACACGCTTGACCTGGTTTTTGTCTCTGGACAGTGGCAAAGTGGTCAGAGTGTAGGGGATATAGTCATTGAACCCCTGTCATGGTCTGATCACTCTCTTCTATGCTTGGACTTTCGGACCATTGCACCCCACCGCAGGGTGGCGGAACCGGTGAGATGGTACCACCCCAGGCAGCTGATGGAACCCGAGCGGTTCCAGGCAGAGCTTGGGCCAATTCCTGAGGTTCTGACACACGACTTGGTTGGAGAGCTGGTGGCGGCCTGGGACAGGGCGGCTGCCGGTGCCCTGGATCGAGTTGTGCCTTTGCGGCCTCTGATTCGGCGTGGGTCTCGACCGGCCCCGTGGTATAACGAGGGGTTGAGAGAGATGAAACGCCGGAAAAGACGCCCAGAGAGCAGTTGGAGATCGAGCCGTGCCGAATGTGACCGAACATTGGTAAGAGACCATATTAGGTCCTACCTAATGGCGATAAGAGCAGAGAAGTGTTCCTACCTCACTGCTCTTATTGCGTCATCAGATAACCGCCCAGCCTCCCTGTTTGGGGTGACCGCTCCCTCCTTCATCAGGAGGTGAGGGGAGACCCCTTAGAGGGTAGAGCTGAGGATTTCAGAAAATATCTGTATGATAAAATCGCTCAGATACGGGAAGGCTTCGACTTCAACTGGGTATGTCCAATGGGAGAGGCGGAGGCTGGTCTTGAGACTGTTACCTGGGTTGAGTTTGACCCCGTGACCCCCGAGGACGTGGACAGGTTGCTGGGGTGACTTAGGGCGACCATATGTTTACTGGACCCGTGCCCCTTTTGGTTGGCGCTGGCCTCCCGGGAGGTGGTACGAGGCTGGTTCCGAGCAATTATCAACGCTTCCTTGAGTGAGGGTGTCTTTCCCGCTGCCTTGAAAGAGGCAGTGGTGAGACCCCTCCTCAAGAAGCCTGCCCTGGATCCAGCTGTTTTATCAAACTACCGTCCTGTCTCCAACCTTCGCTTTCTTGCGAAGGTTGTTGAGAGTGTGGTTGCCCGACAGTTCCCGCAGCACCTGGAGGAATCGTCATATCTCGATCCATTCCAGTCGGGCTTCAGGCCTGGCTACAGCACGGAAACAGCATTGGTCGCGTTGGTGGATGATCTCTGGCGGGCCCAAGACAGGGGTTGCTCCTCTGTTCTGGTGCTATTGGACCTCTCGGCGGCTTTTGATACCATCGATCATGGTATCATGCTGCAACGGTTGGAGGGGCTGGGCATAGGAGGCACTGTCTTGCAGTGGTTCTCCTCCTTCCTCTCTGGCCGGATGCAGTCTGTGTTGACAGGGGGCCAGAGGTCGACCCCGAGACCCCTCGTATGTGGGGTACCTCAGGGGTCGGTCCTCTCGCCTCTACTGTTCAACATTTATGTAAAGCCGCTGGGTGAGATCATCCGTGGTTTTGGCGTGGAGTACCACCAGTACGCTGATGATACCCAGCTGTACATTTCCACGCCAAACCACCCCAACGATGCCCTTGCCGTGCTGACCCAGTGCCTGGAGGCCGTGCGGGTATGGATGGGGAGAAACGGACTCAAGCTCAACCCCTCCAAGACCGAGTGGCTGTGGTTACCGTCATCCCGGTACAGCCAGCTGATTCCATCGCTGTGTATTGGGGGCGAAACAGTGGCTCCCACAGGAAGGGTTCGCAATTTGGGAATCCTCCTGGACTCACGGCTGTCCTTAGAGGACCATCTGACGGCCGTGGCTGGGAGGATGTTCTACCAGGTTCGCCTGGTGCGCCAGTTGCGTCCCTTCCTAGACCGGGACTCGCTACGCACAGTCACTCATGCCCTCGTGACCTCCAGGCTGGACTACTGTAATGCTCTCTACATGGGGCTCCCCTTGAGGTGCATCCGGAAGCTCCAACTTGCCCAGAATGCGGCCGCGCGGGTAGTGATGGGAGCGTCGTGGCGCTCCCACGTAACACCGCTCCTGCGTGAGTTGCACTGGTTGCCGGTGGTCTTTCGGGTGCGGTTCAAGGTGTTAGTGACCACTTTTAAAGCGCTCCATGGCATCGGACCCGGATACTTACAGGACCGTCTACTGCCAGCAAATACCTCCCGCCGTCCGGTACGCTCCCACAGAGAGGGCCTCCTCAGGGAGCCGTCAGCCAGACAGTGCCGGCTGGCGACCCCCAGGGGGAGAGCCTTCTCTGTGGGAGCTCCCACGTTATGGAACGAGCTCCCCCCGAACTCCGTATAATAACAGATTTACGCACCTTCCGTCGGGAACTAAAAACATTCCTTTTTCGACAGGCCGGCCTGGCATAGAAGCTTCGGTTCCAATAGGGTCAAAATGTTTTAGGGGGACTGAGTATTTTTTAAGATTTTAAGCTTTGTATGTTTTGGGTTTTAAATGGGGATTTCGGCCAAATTATTTAATTCATTTTTAATTATTTTAAATTTTGTATATTTATATGTTTTTTAAATTTTAGGCTGTACACCGCCCCGAGTCCTTCGGGAGAGGGGCAGTATAGAAATTTGATTAATAAATAAATAAATAAATAAATCTAAAATTGTATTAATTTTAATAAGTAATATTATTCCTTATAGAGAGGAAATTGTTTATAATTAATTTGAGCTATATGTATATGATTTTGTTCTTGAATGATCTGACACTCTGACCACCACATTGTGTCCTAAGCTTTTGTGAAAAATAGAAAAAAACAAAATAAATCTTTTATTAAAAAAAATAAAATAAAATAAAAATAAGGGATTCAGTTATAGCAAGGAAGGAGGGAGAAAAGAGGGGAAAAATAATCAAGATAGCTTTTCCCAGTTTGGAGAATAGAATAGAATAGAATAGAATAGAATAGAATAGAATAGAATAGAATAGAATAGAATAGAATAGAATAGAATAGAATAGAATAGAATAGAATAGAATAATTGGAAAGGACCTTTGAGGTCTTCTAGCCCAGGGCTTTGCATCTGGTGGTACAAGTACCATCTGTCATGATTCCGTGTCAGCCTGTGTTCCCAACAGCTGAGTCTGGGGAATCTAAGGAGGAGGTGGAGGAGGCATTTGAAGGGCCATCAGGGTCAGAGGGAGGCTCTGATGAATTACAAGACTCACGGTTTGAAGAAGAGCCTGGGCCCTCCAGTCGTGTTCCTGATGAAGCTCAGCTGTGTGAGGAGAATGAGTCAGACTTGGAGGATTCACACCTGATGGACATGATGATTGATGCTTGTAGGTGCCGGCAATTAGCGAGAGCAGATCAGCAGCAGTTAATACGACAACTCCAGGGGAGGAGGAGAAGGCACTGAGAGGCAACGCCTTGGGATTGCTTTATAAAAAGGGAAGTGTGGGTGGTGCTGGTTGCTGAAGGCAACCGTTGCAAAGTATTTCATGGGATCATGTTCTGTTAGTCTTGCCAGTGACTACTTCTCTGCTTTGTATGGTTTCATGTGGACAATTTCCTCCATTTGGATTGTGTTTTGCTGCTTTTGTTTCTGGACTATTTGGCAGGTTGGTTACCCATATTAAAAGGGGTTTGTTTTCTTTTGAGTCTCCAGCCTATTTTCACAAAAGGGGTTTTGTCCTTGTGCCTTTAACAAGGACAGCCACAAGCTGGGATAGAACACCACCAGTGGTAATTTGGCACCTAGCAGATGGTACATGACCCTCCTAGACAAGTGCAGCAGGGGAGGGGAATGAGCTGAAGTGACACAAGCCTGAGAGAGAGGGAAAAAAGTGAGGGGGAGAAGGGAAAAAGAAAAGGCATTGACTTCCGACTTCCTCTGTTGCAGTAAAAGGAAGCATTAACATCAAACCTCACCTTTTTACTTTTCCATAATATTATAAATTAGCCATTTCTAAAAAAACAAATGAATCTAATCAGTAAAACTCAAATTCCCCCCCTTGTTTTAGTCATCATGTTTTTGATACCTTGCTAAGCAGTGGTGGTACTCAAATATTATCGTGTCCTAAAGGTGCTACAATCTGTGAAAAGGTTGAAAAGTCCTGTTCTAGTCCAACCCCCTCCTCAGGCAGGAAACCCTATACCATTTCAGACAAATAGTTGTCCAATTTCTTCATAAAAACTTCCTGTGTTGGAGCATTCACAACTCCTGGAGGCAAGTTGTTCCACTGGTTAATTGTTCTAACTGTCAAGAAATTTTTCTTAGTTCTAGGTTGCTTCTCTCCTTGATTAGTTTCCATCTGTTGCTTTTTGTCCTGCCTTCAGGTGCTTTGGAGACTAGCTTGACTGCCTCTTCTTTGTGGCAGCCCCTGAGATACTGGAACACTGCTATCACGTCCCCCCTCGTCCTTCTCTTCATTAAACTAGACATATCCAATTCCAGCAACCATTCCTTATATGTTTTAGCCTCCAGTCTTCTGATGATCTTTGTTGCTCTTCTTTGCAGTCTTTCCAGAATCTCAACATCTCAACTGATAAATCCAATGGCTGTGTGCAACTTGGCTTTTATTGTGGAGTGAAACCAGTTTGGTGTAGTGATTATGTCATCAAGTAGACTGTGGATTCTAGTCCCATTTAGGCACAAAGCCATCTTGATGACCTTGGGCCAGTCATGCTCCCTCAGCCCTAGGAAACAGGTAATGACAAACCACATCAAAAAAAAAAAATAACCTTTCCAAGCAAACTATAGGGACTTGTTCAGGGAGTAAAACAGGAGTCAAAGCCTGACTTGAAGGCATCCACAAAAGTTAATGATTGGAAGTTGAAGTGCAATGAACCTAGTGGGCACCAAGTTGGAGAAGTCTTGCATTGGAAATTAAATGGACAATGCATTTTTTAAAAAAAGGATCTGGGAACAGGCTGCAGTAGATGCAAAGACAGTAGTGGCCAGGTAAATGGCTAAATGGACAGAAAGGTGTAAAAATAGTAGAGAGGACCCTGCATTTGAACAAGATTGTCAAGATTTAGCCTCTGATGTGGTTTAAATGTCACAGGTTCAGCTTTGGAACTCATAATCTTTGAAGAAGGAAGGAAGGAAGGAAGGAAGGAAGGAAGGAAGGAAGGAAGGAAGGAAGGAAGGAAGGAAGGAAATATATCCTTAGTAGCAACTCCAGAGAACCAATATGAAGACACCAGATTTATATTCTTCTCATGGGATCTTATTAAAATGTTAGTACTGAATACCAAAGATGGTACAGACAACCTCTGGGGTCAGAGGAGGAAAAAGAGAGACAGCAAACTTTGTTCTAGCTTAGAGACTGCTAACAATTTATGCACACAAAGATTCAGAAATAGGATGTTTGTGCACTTTTTATTCATGGCTAGGCATTGCTCATCAACTGCAATCCCTCTGTGCTGTAGACAAATTGAACTGGATCTAAGTCAGAGTCGGGAATTGGGGCATGAAAAAATGTTTTAGTTGATCCTAGGAGAAGACCTGATTTCGTGGGGGAGAGGGCAGGGATGGACATTGTGGGGGTGATGATCATTGGGGATAGAATAGAATAACAGAGTTGGAAGGTAACTTGTAGGTCATCTAGTCCAGACATGTCAAACACAAGGCCCGGGGGCCGGATGCGGCCCATGAAGTGTTTTCATGTGGCCTGCGAAGCCATCCTGGAAACAGTGAGGGAATGGCCCCCGCTGCCTTGGCCCTGGCCCAGGCCGACCGGGAGCCAATGTACAATTTTGTGGTGGCCATCTATACTGAAACGCATTCAGTCTTAGCTCCTTAAGCCATCCCCCCACATGTCCTGAGAAAAACATTTCTCCTGGTCCCACCCCCTTCTGCCAGAGACCCTCAGATCTATCCCACTCCTGCCCAGGCTCCCACAGGCACCCTTGACGTGAATGATGTAGAGGTGGCCACGCCCACCCAGTAGGACACACCCACTCCATCCATGCCCACCCAGTAGGCCGCACCCACCCTGGCCACACCCACCCAGGCCCCTGAGGGCAACCACAATGCTGATGGGGCCCTCAATGAAATTGAGTTTGACACCCCTGATCTAGTCCAACCCCTTACCCAAGCAGGAGAAATCTCTTCCTAGCAGTTTTCATAACTGGAAAACATTTTCTCAGTAATTGAGAAAATTATAAGAGCTCTGATAAAGTCTGAAAATGCTGATCTAAATGACCCACCTAGAGCAGTGCGATACCTGGAATGTAGAGATGACAAATCTTTCTTAATTGTTTGGTGTCCACTGTAGAGGTCCCTACTTGTTTAATTGTGTCCATGGGTGCCGATAGTGATTGCACAATCAGTTGAATCAAATATTCTGGTATACAAACACAGATGCACATAAGCATAGAATTAGCAAACTACAAAACTAGAGCTTCCCCAGAAAATAACGGTCAGAATTCTGCAGTGCTCACAGACATAAGCAATTAAGCAACATCAGGCAAATGCAGGAAATCCCCCCCCCATGTTAATTTTAATAGTAATTTTAAAAGTAATGAATACACAATAATTCAGATAAAATGTACTGTATATTTGGGAAAGAAAGGACAGAAGAAAGGAAGGAAGAAAAGGGAAGGAAGGAAGGAAGGAAGGAAGGAAGGAAGGAAGGAAGGAAGGAAGGAAGGAAGGAAGGAAGGAAGGAAGGAAGGAAGGAAGGAAGGAAGGAATAGTCTGGAGAAAATGGATTTTTCTATCAAAGGAGTTTAGGAAAGTGGATTGAACCAGCATGAATTCTATTCCATCCGTATACTAGTCTACTATTTCTTTTGCTTAAGCGAGCCAGAAGAAAAATGATAAGTGTGAAACAAAAGGTGTGTGTGTGTGTGTGTGTGTGTGTGTGTGTGTGTGTGTGTTTGTGTGTGTGGTGTGTTTGTGTAGCTGAAAGTCTGAGATGGAGTTGCTATTTACCCTTCTGCCCTTCAAATGTTTGGAAGCTCTTGGGGCTTTTTATACTCCATCCTTAATATCGCCTTGGTCCTAATAGAATGAGAATTGAAGATGTGTTTATTAAAAGAAAAAGCACACAACACTTTCCATTTCTTACCCTTGGGCTGAATTAAAAAGTTAGCCCCACATTTTCCCCCAGTATATTGCTCCTTCAGAGGCATTAATCAAAAGTGTATGATAGGCAATCTGCTTTGTATTTGTCATCTCATTTTTCTTTTCCAAATTTGCAGCCCCAAATAGTCTGCACAAAGTACTCATTGCGAATTGCATATTTGGCACTCTTAACATTTTCTTCCTGTTTGATTACATCTTTTATGGATAAAGGTACTTCTCGACTAAAAACCACAATTGGGACTGGACTCTGTTTTGTCAGAAACGGCCAGTTCAGTCTGTCGAAGGCTTTCTCTGCATCCACAAACATGAGAGTGGCGGGTACCTGGTTGTGTCTTTCCAGATACTCTATTATGTTCAACAACTGTCTCACATTAGTTTTCATCTGACGTCCTTGTATAAATCCAGTTTGATCCGGGTGTATTATTTTTTGTAGTACAGTCATTAATCTGTTGGCCAAAATTTTTGCGAAGATTTTGTAATCTGTGTTCAGTAGTGAGATGGGTCTGTAATTTGCAGGTTGTGCGTTATCTTTTCCCTCTTTGGGGATTAACGAAATGTAGGCTGTTTTCCAGGAAGGTGGGACTTGGCCTCCTTCTTGTATGTTGACAAATAGCTTTCTGAGGGGTTCTATCATTTCCTCTTGGAGATGCTTGTAATAGGTCGCTGTTATCCCATCCGTCCCGGGCGATTTCCCTTTTTTCAGTTGATTGATCACTGAATGTATTTCCTCCTTTGTGATCAAGGCATTCAGGGCATCTCTTTGTTCATCGGTGATTATCAGTAACCTTTCGTTTTGTAGAAACTTATCTATCTCCTTGTCTTGTGTCTTCTCCTCGGCGTATAGCTTTGAGTAGAACTCAGTAAAGGCTTTCTTGATGGTTTCCTGTTGAAATTCTTCCTTGCCTTTGTACTCTATCTTTTCAATTATGCGGGATTTCTGCTTCTTTCTTATGATATAAGCCAGCCATCGACCCGGTTTGTTGGCATTACAGAATGTCTTGTGTTTTGCGTATTGTATATTCCTTGCCACTTGGTCTGCCATCAACAAGTCAAATTGCTTTCTTAGAATCTTGATTCCTTCTTTGGTGACTTTGTCCTCTGGTCTTTTTATTAGTAGCTGCTCCTTCTTACTTATCTCATCTTCTAACTCCTTTCTTTTTTGTTCCTGTTTACGACGGTGCCTGTTATTCATGTCCATGAGTATCCCGCGCATGTACGCCTTGCTGGCGTCCCATATCATTTCTATAGGTGTTTCATTTTTCATATTTATGCTGAAGAATTCCTTCATAACATTTTTGCATTCAGCCACCTTATCTTCATATTTAAACAGATTTTCATTAATTCTCCAGGTTCTCCTCGGTTTCAGACCATGTCTTAATTCCATCCCTACTGGGTTATGGTCTGTTAGTACTTTGGGTAGGATTTTCACCGCATTTAGGCGAACCAGCAAGTCGCTAGATGTTAATATAAAGTCAATTCTGGAGAATGATTGATGTCTGTCAGAGAAAAATGTGAATTCTTGCTCTTTGCCATGCCTTTCCCTCCACACATCTGTCAGTTGAAGGTCCTCCTTCATGTCGAAGAAGGATTTAGGCAACTTGGAGTGCTTTTGCGGGTTAGGTGCAGTCCTCTTTTTGTCCAGGGTGATCTCTATGACCCCGTTCCAGTCTCCCAGTATAATACATGATCTGTAGTTGAGTTGTGTTAACTTCTTGTGTATCCTTTTGTAGAATTTTCCTTGTTGCTGATTTGGTGCATATATGCCCATCACCAGAATCGTCTTGTCTTCCTGTGCTATTTCAATTGCAAGGTATCTACCTTGGGAGTCCGACTCTATTAGCTTGGCTATTACATGTTTCTTTACATATATAACAATCCCATTCTTCTTTCCTGGTGCCGCTGCAACAAATTGTGTGCCTAGTTTGTTGTTGATTAAATATTTCTGGTCCGCCGCCCTGATGTGTGTTTCTTGTAAGCAGATTATATCATTTTTACCTTGATTCAGGTAGTGAAATATTTTCCTCCTTTTCTGTGGGGAGTTTAACCCGTTAACGTTCCAGGTCAAATATTTACTTGCCATTATCGGTTTCAGGATACTCTTGCAAGACCACTTCTGCTCTTTCTCCTGTTTTCTTCTTTGGTCTCATTCCCATGATATCCGGGTTGGTGCTCATATTGTGTTGTGGGGTCTTGTCTTGCTGGTCTGTGCGTTTGGTAGTGGATCTTAGTTGCCTTGACTCTGTAATCTGCCATGTTTCCTTGTTTTTGTTGCCCTCTGTTCTCCGTGTCGCCGTGTCTCGAGGTGGTCCATTCCCTTCTCCTGCAGCTGCACCGGTCTGTGCTTCTGAGTAGTTTGCTCGTTGTTCTAGGTCCCTTCTGCTTTCATGTGGCCTGTCTGCGTTGTCCTTCGTTGTGGATTGAGGTCCTTCCGCCTTCAGTTCCTTTTCAAGAAATTCTTTGGCTTTCTGGGTTGAGTTCAGGTGGTACCTTTTACTTTTATAGAGAAGTGACATTCCCGTTGGGGCTTCCCATCGATATTGCAGAGCGCGTGATCTCAGTTCGTTGACCAGGAACTTGTAATCCTTTCTGTCTCGCAGCATCACCGGGGGGATCTCTTTCAGTACCTTCACCTCCTGCTCCTCTATGTATAGTTTCTTGTTGTAGGACGTTGCGGAGATAAGGTCCTGGAACCCCCTTGTTGCGAAATGGATGACCACGTCCCTTGGTATCATTTCTATAGGTGTCTCTTTTTTCATATTTATGCTAAAGAATTCCTTCATAGCATTTTTGCATTCAGCCACCTTTTCATCATATTTAAACAAATTTTCATTAATTCTCCAGGATCTTCTAGGTTTCTGTCCATGTCTTAATTCCATCCATACCGGGTTGTGGTCTGATAGTACTTTGGGTAGGATTTTCATTGTTTTTAGGCTAACAAGCAAGTCGCTGGTTGTTAATATAAAGTCAATTCTAGGGAATGATTGGTGTCTGTCTGAGAAAAAGGTGAATTCTTGCTCCTTGCCATGTCTTTCTCTCCAAATGTCTATCAGTTCGAGGTCATCCTTTATGTCAAAGAAGGGTTTAGGCAACTTGGAGTGTTTTTGCGGATTAGATGCTGTCTTCTTTTTATCCAGGTCGACCTCTATGACACCATTCCAGTCTCCCATTATAATACATGACCTGTAGTTGAGTTGTGTTAAATTTTTATGTACCAATTTGTAGAATTTTCCTTGTTGTTGATTTGGTGCATATACGCCCATCACAAGAATTTTCTTATCTTCCTGTACTATTTCGATTGCTAGGTATCTACCTTGAGAGTCTGACTCTATTAGTTTAGCTCTGATATGCTTTTTCACATAGATGACAATGCCATTTTTCTTTACTGCTGCTGCTGCAACAAATTGTGTGCCTAGTTTGTTGTTGGTTAAATATTTCTGGTCCGTAGTTCTGATGTGTGTTTCTTGTAAGCAAATTATATCATTTTTACCTTGATTCAGGTAATGGAATATTTTTTTCCTTTTCTGTGGGGAGTTTAACCCGTTAACGTTCCAAGTCATATATTTACTTGTCATGATCGGCTTCGGGACACTCCTGCCAGACCGCTTCCGCTTTTTATCCTGCTTTCTTCTTTGGTCTCGCTCCCATGGTATCCAGGTTGGTGTTCATATTGTTTTGTGGGATCTTTTCATGCTGTTCTGTGCGTTTGGTAGTAGACCTTAACTGCCTTAACTCTTTGATCTGCCCTGCTTCCATGGTTTTATTGACATCCATCCTCTGTGCAGTCGCATCCCGAGAAGGTCCTTTCTTTTCTCCTGCTGTTGCGGCGGTCTGTGCTTCTGGGGAGTTTGATTGTTGTTCTAAGTCCCTTCCTCTTTCACGTGGCCGGTCTGCGTTATCCCGTGGTTTGGGCTGGGGTCCCCCCGCCTTCAGTTCCTTTTCAAGAAATTGTTTTGCTTTCTGTATTGAGTTCAGATGGTATCTTTTGCTTTTATAGAGTAGTGACAATCCAGTTGGGGCTTCCCATCAATATTGTAGAGCGCGTGCTTTCAGTTCAGTGACCAGGAACTTGTAGTTTTTTCTTTCTCTTAACATCTTGGGGGGGGGATCTCCTTCAATATCACCACCTCTCACCCCTCTACATACAGTTTCTTGTTATAGGAAGTTGTAGAAATAAGATCTCGGAACCCCTTTGTTGCAAAATGGATAACCACGTCTCTTGGTAGATTTTTGTTTGTTGCAAACCATGAGTTAACTCTGTGGATTCTGTTGACTTACCACGAGATATTTTCCGCTTTCTCTCCCAGAAATTTTTCCAGGGCTTTTACAATAATTCTTTTCAGGTCCTTTTGATTTTCATTTGTTGTCTCACCCAGTCCCCTAATCCTGATTGCTGTCATCATCTGCCAATATTGCATCATCGTTGATTGGTCCTGTACCTCACTTTTCATCTCAGCCATTTGTCCCTCCATTTGACTCTCCACCTCTTCCATCCTTTTTTCAACCCTCTCCCAGATCATCTTAAGATTTTTTCCAATTTCATCTCTCATACTCTTATTGTGTGTTTGCATTGTTTCCTTGAATTGATCCAGGTCTGCGGTCACCGCTTTGCTTTGTTCTTCCCACTTCCTCTCAAGCTCTCTGCTTTGTTCCTTCCATTTCTGTTCTAATTCTTCGCTCCGTCTCTCCATCCTCGTGCCCACTTCCTCTAGCTTTTTATCCATTTCCTCCACCCTTTTCCCCAGTGCCTCTATCATCTCTTTTAGTTCTTTCATCATGTGCATTACTGGAGAGGCCTGGATAGAGGGGGGGGTCTGGGGTCCTGTAGATGTGGGGGAGGATGGGGGGGCAGGTAAATTGTTCCCTGATATTTTGAGTAACTGGGCTGGGGAGGGTGCTACTACCTTTGGGGGTATTAATTTGGATTGCTTGGTGGCCATTCTGAGTTCAGTCCACTGTTGGCCAAGCGTTTCTTTTGATTTCTTTTTTTAAAAAATAAACCAAATTAATCACAAGACAGTATTCAGATGCTGATCCAATATTTTAACCTTTCAGGGATAAGGATCAAGATTCAAACAGTTCAGTGATGAGAATCAATATTCAGGCAGTTCCAGGGTAAGAGTTGACTAAGATCAGAGAGCCAGTTCAATTTGCCTTGGCTCCCTCCGAGCTATAGTCCGTCAGCCTTTCCCTTCTCTTCGCCCTTCTCAGAATCCTTCTTGCCCTTCTGTTCTTTCTTCCCCAAACCAAGTTCCAGTGTGATCTGTCTGCTTAAAAATCCAAATCCATCTTTTGTAGGGATTTTTAAAGTTTGCGTCTGGACTGCCCTCTAGTGGTCACTCTCGCAATACCACTTTCCCTCCCGTCGGGTTACTTTTGTTTTAACGTGAAAGCCACCATCTTAGCTACTTTTTGCGTATAGTGTAAGTAGTTAATCGGCTGTATAATATATGAAATACTTGCTTTTTTAGGCTCTTGCTTTCAGTCCATCTGTCTCCTTGCCTCTTTAGTGCAGTTTTTCTTAGCTTGTAAATCTTAGCTTGTAAATCTGTCGGCTCCCGGCTGGATCTATCGTGAGCGTCCAGAGGGGAGTCTTCTTACTTTCTTTCCGAAGTCTCTTCAAATGAGTTTTTAGAGGCTTTCGATCACCTCTCTCTGATCCAGGCTCCTTCTCCGACCGGGGAGGGGTTTTTACTGCCCCGAAAAACAGCTGCTTTGTGCTGTTTTAAGGGCTTTTTAAGTCCCGGAGTTCAGAGTCTCACAGAAGCCGGCTGCTCCCGTGCCTTGCGCATGCCCACCTGGCCCAGTTTTTCTTAATAGCCCCAAACAGAAACTGAGCAGGCCAGCTTTGTAGAAATGCAGATTTGATAATCCCATTCAGAAAGACTGAAATCCCTTGCAGCAAAACTGATAGCTAACAATAGCAGAGTGATAGAATTAGAACCAGCAGCCCCTCACCTAAACATCCAACACAGGACATAGCCATGAGCCCCAACCCCAGAGAAGCAGGACCTTTAGGACATAATAGGATTAACCCAGCACAATTAGAATACCAAAAGGGCACACTCAATCTCAGGTGAAAGTTCATGCCACAGGAACAGGAACAACTCCAAACACAAAAGCCGAAGATGGTATAAAACCCACCACTCCCAGCTCCATGTGTTCAACCACACCAGAAACACATGTTGTGTCACTGAAGTTTCTGGCAACTCAATAAAGAATCTTCCTTCCAAACAGCCTCCATTTTCTTTATTCCCAGCTTGGACTGGACCCTGATGGTTTTTCTTTCAACATCAGTGTCTCTCAATCTTGGCAACTTGAAGATGTCTGGATTTCAACTCCCAGAAGTTCAGACATCTTCAGGTTGTCAAGGTTAAGAAACACTGTCCTGGGAGACATCTGATCGTGTGGTTGAAAGAAAGAGCAAGGTTATGTCTTTATCAGCTTTCTTTCTTATGGTATTTTCCCGATGCGATAAAAGGACAGTTGTGAGACTTGTAGAAAATTTTGGGACCTTCTATCCTTTCCCTTGGGAAGCCTAAAGTGGCTTCATCTTTATCATCTTCACTGCTTTGACTGGTTTGATTGAAATATAATTTTAATTCTGCTTTGATTGTATTTGAATTTCATTGTGATAGTTAATGGAAGTTATTCTAAATGGCAATGGATGGTTGAGTGGAACAAAATATGGTGAGGTGGAAAAAGAAATATTCATCAGATATGTGGTTATATGTGCAGTCAATAAATATTAACAATTAACTATAAACAATTAACCAGTGTAACAAATTGCCTTCAGAAGTTGTGGGTGCTTCATCATTGGAGGTTTTTAAGAAGAGTCTGAACAGTCACTTGTCTGGAATGGTATAAGATCCCCTGAAGAATAATTTCATATTAAAATTGACATTGATCATTAGTCTACACTGTGTAACAAAATATGCCACAAAGCTAAATGCGTAAACCAAATCCACTTTCTGCAACCAATTTGTATCATTCACATATCTAACCTAGAAGGATATTCTGTACACATTTATACAGTTTTGTCTGAAAATGTATCCCTTGAATATTGGAAAACTATCTCATTTGTAATTACATCAGAATTGGTTTACAGAAATCTTTTTTGCAGGTATTATATTAGGTCAGTGGTTTTTGACCTGGGCAATTTCCCAATATGTGAACTTCAATTTCCATAATTGTCTAGTCAATGTGGTGATTGTTGAGAATGGTGACAACCAATGTTCTGGAAGTTGCCCAGGTTGGGAAATTAATACATTAGATTTATGGCAATCAATACATTATCCAGTCATCCAAAATTGGATTTCTCTTTGTTGATGACCCTCAAAATTATGCAGCGTACATATTTACAAATGGCATTAAAATAATCTGGTACAAGCAACCAAGAATATCTAAAAAATAAATGAACGTTCCTATCACCAAATTTCATTATTAGATAAAGAAGGAAAGATTTGATTTTCATTTATTAAAAAAATAGAATTACATGCCAATGTTAGACATTGTATCAGATGTTGACAGCCACACAGTAGAGACTGCTGTCTGGTTATGAAGTCCAGTACAAGGAAATTAAACAATAAAAATAAATTTCTTTTACTTCTCCCACTGAATGTTTCATTTCTTCAACAGTCTCCACATGGCAATCTTGACTTCCTTATTCCTCAGTGTGTAAATCATAGGATTCATCAAAGGGAAAACCACAATGTGGAGAAAGCCCACCATTTTGTCAAAGGGAAAGTCATAGAAGGGGTGACAGTAGAGGTAAATGGCTGGACCAAACATGATGAAAACAATGATGATGTGAGTGATGCAAGTAGAAGATGCTTTGCTCTTCCCTTGGCTGGCACTTGTCCTCACTTTGATCAGCAGTGCCCCATAGGAAATGAGAAGGAGGATGAAGCATCCTGCAGTTGTAAGGCCACTGTTGATAAACATAACAAATTCTAGACTGTAGGTGTTGGTGCAAGCCAACCTGATTATTTGGGTGACATCACAGAAGTAATTGTCCAGTTTATTGGGACCACAAAAAGGGAGTGGGTGGATGAGAATGACCTGGGTTATGGAATGCATGAATCCTCCAACCCATGCAGTCACCACTAAAGCCCAGCAAGCTGGTTTGGTGATTATAGTTACATAATGCAATGGAAAATAGATAGCCACAAACCGATCAAATGCCATGGACATAAGGAGATTGATCTCAGCTCCACCTAGAAAGTGGATGAAAAAAATCTGTGTCAGGCAACCTTTGAATGAGATAGTTTGGCATCCAGAGAAGAGGTTGATTATCAACTTTGGAGGGGTAACACAGCTGTAGCAAAAGTCCATCAAAGCCAGATTGGCCAAGAAGAAAAACATGGGAGCTCCTAATTGGGGGTCTTTCCAAATAGTCACAATGATGAGAATGTTTCCAGGAAGAACGATGAGGTAGAAGATCAAGAGGAGGACACAGAGCAAGACTTGCAGTTCCCTGGTCCCTGTTAACCCTTCAAGAATAAACTCAGTGTGGTTGCCTGAGTCCATCCTTTTTGTGTATTCCTGTAGGGGAATAGTGATGGGAATATTACATGGGAGGAAATTTGTACAGTCTTGTATACAAACATCTAGGCAAAAGAAAACAGTGTCACTCTTTACTGCTATTCAGTTTTTTCTTGTACTTTGCAGCCCACATTTGATTGTGCCAGAAATACTTTGTTTTCTGTTTCTGTACATGGTCATGTTTGCAGCTTTTAAAGTAGTTGTTTGAAAGGCAAGTGTCCACTGGTCTACCTAAATTGTTTACTTTTTCCTCTGTCAGGACCATCTGATGTTCCATATTCAGAATAATAGAGTTGGAAGGGACCTTGGAGGTCTTCTAATCCAACCCTAGTCCAGGCAGGAAACCCTATACCATTTCAGACAAATGGTTATCTAACCTCTTCTTAAAAATGTTCACTGTTGAAGCATTCACAACTTCGTGAGGCAAGCCGTTCCACGGATTAATTGTTCTAATTCCCTGCACCTGAGGTCCGATTCATTTCAAACCCAGTATATTGTAACCAGCACCGTTCTGAATAGGACAGGTAAGGATCCAATATTTATTGTTAAAATGATCAAAGTCTTTGAACAGTCTCCTTGTTCATAGCAAATCCCCAATTTGAGAAGGCTTTGTTTGTCTACAATAAAGAATTTTACTCTGCAAATTGAGAAGTTAAAACTGAACTTACAAGTTGTTGAAGAGGCACTTAATTTCAAACAAATCTTTTTGCAGTCTGCTTATAGGAGTTATCTGGAAGGAAAGATCTTTCAAAGTCACTGTGCCCTATTGGCCTTCTCAGTTTTATCTAAAATATATTTATTTTATTTTATTTTATTTATTAAATTTCTATACCGCCCCTCTCCCGTAGGACTCGGGGCGGTTCACAACCCAATAAAAACATAAAAACAATAAATATTTAAAAATAAATTAAATTAAATTAATATTAATACAAGGCTGTTGCTAAAAACCTGTTAAAAACCCAATTCTAAAACCCAAACAGCCTTGTTTAAAAATTTTAAAACCCGAGGAGATCTAGGCCAGGCCGGCTTGATTGAAGAGATGGGTCTTTAATTCTCTTCTGAAGGTGCGGAGATCATGACACATCCGGAGTTCTGGGGGGAGCTCGTTCCACATCGTCGGTGCCCCCACAGAAAAGGCTCTCCCCCTGGGCGCCACCAGCCGACACTGCTTAGCCGAATATTCATTCCTTCATTGAATAGATGTATTCTCAAGTCACCTCTACCCATAAAAAGGTATCATACTCATAATGTGAATTAGAGCAATCTTTGAAATGCAAATTAAAATATCAAGCAATGGGAGGGCACATGGAAATAAAAAATAGAATAATATCAGTAAATAAAATTACTTAGTTCCAAGCACCTTTTGAGGGTCTGCATATAGGATTTATCTGGAAGGAGAGATCTTTCAACATCCTTGTGCCCTATGGACATTCTCAGTTATATTTAAAAATGTATTTATTTATTAAGTCATTATGCCATCCATCTCCCCTACAAGGTGACTTTGTTCCTTCAATGAATATATGTGTTGCCTGCTTTTCAAGTCATCTCTACTCATACAAACTATTCTATTCATAAAGTGAATTAGAGCAATGCCAATTGAAATGCCAATTAAAATATACAGCAACAGGAAGGCACATGGAAATAGAAAATGGAATAATGTCAGCAGATAAAACTGTTGTTAAAAATAGTAACACGTCAAGCATTGTTTCCTACAATGCAATCTCTAGTAGGAATTATATTATGGTTGTTGGCTGATCATCTCTGTTAAATTGGTGGTTGACTAGCTACCCCAAATCATCTCTCAGTAATCATCAGTCGGACCAAACGCAGAAAATATCCCCTGCATAGTTGGGAGTCTCTTTCCTTGCTTCGTCCTTCCCTTCTTCCCTCCCTCCCAGTTTTAGAATGAGGTTTGCAGTGGAACTAGAGAAAAAGAACTGAGATGCAAACATGGGTGATTTATTTATTTATTTTAGAGTTAGCTGGGACTAAGTATACATTTTTGGATGGAGGAGAAGTTCAGATATTGTTCTTTTTTTTTCTAACCCTAACCCTAACCCTAACCCTAACCCTAACCCTAGCCCTAACCCTAACCCTAACCCTAGCCCTAGCCCTAGCCCTAGCCCTAGCCCTAACCCTAACCCTCAGATATTGTTCTTAACTGCCTGCTTTAGCTGTCCCTGTTTTCTCCCACCAAGTGGATCTATTTCCATAAAATAAATATTCTGAACTCAGAACCAATTTTTTGTTCAACATCATGATAGCAGGAACATCAGAGACATAAAAGTATCTATCAATCTATTCAAAAGGAAATACAAAATTTGTATATTAGTAAGCCTATTTAACAAATATCTAAGGATTGGGTTATTTCTCTTTTTTTTTTCTTCTGAATTTGGAGATCAAAAATTGTTAGTCCAGTATTAAGCAGGCCCAGGATCTATGAGATGTTTTCTCTTTATTGCATTTCAGTCTCATAAAAAACTATGTCCTCTTAAGTCCCCCATTGACAAGGTTGAAAAGAGTGAACGTTCCTAGGTGAACTTCAATACACAATTGGGAAGAGCTTCAATAAACCAATGCATTCTTCATTGATAGCAGAAAGTAATGTAAGAAAAGAAAGGACACCATTGGGCCACCACTAAGCAGTATTTACAGAAAGTGAATTCATCCCCTGAATCTCTTGCCTTAGTCCTATGTCAGCCTCTGGCTCTCATTGCTTCCAAGGTCTAGTGGCCATTGTGAGTGAGATGGACAGTTGGATGCCTTAGAGGAAGTGAGGAAAGGGGAGGATGGGTAAGATGGCCACATACCCAATCTACGTATCAAGTAAGTATTGATCTCCACAAGTATAATACTTCTCCTTTGAGCAAGCTAGAAGATTGTGGGTGTCCCTGGATAAACCGGGCCCTTGTGTACGATTCCTTCTGCTGCTCTCCAAGGATCTTATTAAAAAGTTCACTCTAGACAAACATTTTTGAAAGCAAGTCTGCATTAAGTTTATTCTTTGACAGGATTTTCCCAAGCAAACCTACTCTGTAGGTGTCTTAAATCACAGAGCCCATCTATTCAGGTAATGGTGGGATGATGGGAATTATCATCCAATCAATCAAGAGGGTTCACTTCAGAAAGTCTATTTCCATCAAGAGCCCTGCTCCTCAAAACAGTCCCCAGGAACATGTCTCGTATTTATTTGTTTAATTTATATACCACCTGTCTCACTATCCAGAGTGATATTGCTGCTACATGCAAAAGGTGATGATGGAGACACTATGTTATCATGTTGTCTTCTAATGATGTGCCTGGTTTTATATAATTCAGACTGTCCCACTACACATGGTTAGTTTAATTTTTCTGCTTTGTTATATAGTACCATCCCAGGAAACTAGAATTAATTAACAAAAATGCCACACTGAGCCTATTGTGGAATCATTCACATATAAAGCCTTTCAACTCCATTTTTTCTTTTTTTCAACTTAAAATCTTCTTGGGAAAAAATTAACAAACAATCTTGTTATGGTTGACTCAGCCTTCCATCCTTCCGAGGTGGGTAAAGTGAGGACCCAGATTGTTGGGGAAAATATGCTGATTCTGTAAACTGCTTAGAGAAGGCTTTAAAGCATTGTGAATTGGTATATAAGTCTAAATGCCATTGCTATTGCTATTTATCTGCTAGTTTTAATATTCATGAGTAGTCTCCGCATGGCAGTTTGGATCTCCTTGTTTCTCAAGGTGTAGATCACAGGGTTCATTAAGGGGAAGACCATAGCATGGAAAAAGGCCACCACTTTGTCCAGTGGGTAGTCTCGGAAAGGGTGGCAGTAGATGTAGATGGCTGGACCAAACATGATGAAGATGATAATAATGTGAGTGATGCAGATAGAAGAGGCTTTCTTTTTTCCTATACTGGAGCCCATCCTCACTTTCATCAGCAGTGCCACATAGGATATAAGAAGGAGAATGAAACATACAATGCTTGGTATACCACTGCTAAAAAACATGACAAATTCTAGAGTGTAGATGTTGGCACAAGCTAATCTGATAATCTGGGTGATATCACAAAAGAAGTTATCCAACTCATTGGGACCACAAAACGGAAGTAAAATGATGAGAATAACCTGGATGATGGAATGTACGAATCCTCCAAGCCATGAAATTACTACCATAGCCCAACAAATGACCCTGGTTACCACCATGGTATAATGCAATGGATGGCAGATGGCTACATACCTGTCAATAGCCATGGCAAAGAGGAGAAACATCTCAGCTCCTCCTAGAAAATGAATGAAAAATATCTGAGTAATACAGCCTAAATAGGAGATAGTTATGCAACCAAAAAAGATGTTGAGGAGGAGCTTTGGATGGGTGATACAGCTGTAAAAGATATCAATCAAGGCCAGGTTGGCCAAGAAGAAAAACATGGGAGATTCCAGAGAGGGATTCTGCAGAATTGTCACAACAATGAGGATATTCCCAGGAAGAATGGTGATACAGAAGAGCAGCAGAAGAACACAAAATAATAGCCGAAATTCCCAGATTTGTGATAATCCCTGGAGGACAAATTCAGTCACTGGTGAATAAGTTTCATTTTTCATTCTTATACCTATAAAGGAATATAAATTATAGGGAATCAGTGTTAATTTTTTTCCATTTAACCTTTATGCAATTCCAAATATATCACAGCAATGGATCTAGTAGTCCTGGGGACAGTAGGTTTTTAATCCCAGTTGGATCTCAGAGTCTGTCTGGACCATCTGTTTTCCTAGGAACCATTCATTAATATTTCCTGAGGAGGAAATCTAATCTGAAATAGCTATTAGCAGGCTGGATCCTTCCAGATATTCTGGATTTCAGAGTCTAAGATAACCAACCAGAAAGGCTAAATCCTGCCTTACAAGACAATTAGATTTCTATTTTCACTCTTATTGACCATATGGATTGTTGTTCCCACCTTTATTGTGCTATCCTGTTATTGCCATCTGTCAAAAATCAGGGAAATCAGGAGATTCAGGCAGTTCAAATAAGTATAAAGGTTTATTGAAAGCTTAAGCTCTCTACAAGAATCTGAGCTACTAATGGTCAAGGGAAATTAGCGGGAGTTAAGAAAGGCATTCAAGGTGAGCTGGACTAAGATCTCTTGTGGGTGTGCAGGAACTCATGACTGATGATGCATTTGACCCCTCCCTCCAGTTTAGCCTGATCAGCTCCTACCCTTTTTAGTTGCATTGTTGGATAGCAAAGGTGGCTAACAATCAAGTACTGGGATGCATAACATCAGGTGTGTCACTAGAAGGCAAAATCATAAACCTGTGTCTCTGGAGAAAGCTATTATGTTTGGAAGAGTTAATGGTAAAGGGAAACCAGGCCATCAAAAAACATTGTGGCTGGACACTATGAAAGCTAACACTATCAAAGCTTACAAGCTATCAGAGCATAGAATAACTCAAAGAAATAGTGCAAGATCAGAAGATGTGGAGAATCCCATAGAATCACCAAGAGTCAGACATGACTGAATGGATAACATCACCATCATTAGATGCGTAGACACTTCACAGTCAATTTTAAGAGAACATGATCCTTTAACATTTTCTAGCACTTCTCACTGTTCAGGGAAATGTTTATCTTAAGCTTCCCCATACCAGGTACCCTCCATAACTGACGAACTGCAACCCCTAACCTGGAATCCTGATTCAACATATTTGTAGGATCTAACTGCATTAGGCAATTTTAATGTGGAACATGATATATGGATTCAATAGCTCAATAAAGTTATACCTTTACTCCCTGTGAAGCATCTTTCAAGGTCTAGTTCATTAGAGAGTATCCCATTGACCAAAATGGGTCTGATTGATAATCAGAAGAGAAGATGATTTAAAATGTGCCCTACAGTGCCCTCTCCCACCAAAACAAAGTCAGGATTTCTCTGTTTCTACATGAGGCAGTAACATCAAGAGAGAGAGAGAGAGAGAGAGAGAGAGAGAGAGAGAATTTTGAAAATAGATAAAATCCAGTAGTAACCAATGTAGCAATTTTTCATCACAGAAATCTGTTACCATCACTCTGTTTTAAGATCAGCAGTTCATTATTCATTATGATTTCAACTGAGACAAAATGTTACTAGTACCATAGATAGAGTCTATGACTGTATATGACGTGAGGTGAGGCTCTGAATGGTTGTGATGTGAGAGTCTGAATGGATGTGACGTGAAGTGAGAGTCTCTCAACTGGCTGCAAAAGAACTATGTTGTAAGGACTTAGCACTCAGCTGCTGAGAAAGTATAACAGATTCTGAATTCTCAGCCTACCTGTATAACTCAGAATAACAGAGTTGGAAAGGATCTTGAAGATCTTCAAGTCCACTGCCCTGCTCAAGCAGGAGACCCTATACCATTTCAGATAAATGTCTGTCCAACTTCTTCTTAAAAACCTCCAGTGCTGGAGCACCCACAACTCCTGGAGGCAAGCCATGCCATTGATTAATTGTTCTGTCAGGAAATTTTTCCTTAGTTCCAGGTTGACCTCTCCTTGATTATTTTCCATCCGTTGCTTCTTGTAACCTTCAGGTGCTTTGGAGAATAGCTTGACCCCCCTCTTCTTTGTGGCAGCTCCTGATATATTGGAATACTGCTATCATATCTCTCCTAGTCCTTCTTTTCATTGAACAAGACATACCCAATTCTTGCGACCATTCTTCAAATGTTTTATCCTCCAGTCCCCTAATCATCTTTGTTGCTTTTCTCTGCACTCTTTCTAGAATTCTTAACATTTTTTTAATATCGTGGCAACCAAAACTGGATGTAATATTCCAAGTGTCGTCTTACCAAGGCATTATAAGGTGGCATTAACATTTTATGTGACCCCCCACCTTTTTTCTAGCAGCTGCAAGGGTAATACATACTATTCTCTTCTTCCACTCCCCCCAAGTTCTCAGCGAGGTATGTTGAGAGAGGGACAGAGAGAAAGTGATCTGAAGTCACTCAGCAATCTTCCATGGCAAAACCTGGATCTCCGCAATCCTAGTCCCACAGCCTACCTACTACTACACCATAGAGAATATCTGAGAGTTGTTAAGGGCTCAGGGAAAAAAAGTGATCTGGTAGCAACCCAAAGATAAGAGGTGAAAAAAAAAACCCTTTTGTTTGAGAAAAAAAAACCCTGATCTGTTCTGTCAAGTGAGTCCTTGTCTTCTCCTCTGAGCAGCAATTAGAAAATATGGTTTGCATGGAAGAATCTGGAGGAAGCATGCAAGAACTGAAAATAAAAGATATGGGATGGAGTTGATGGCTAGAAATAAATTAAGAACTTACCATTTGTTGTCCTCTCTTAAAATTGCTGGTAGACTCTTTGGTTGACCAAGATGTTCCCAATTCCTTATAATTAGAAAACTTCAGAATGAGGTTTATTCAAATCAGTCACTATACTGTAATGAGATGTAGTGCTTTGCTTTAATTTCCAAGACCATTATTGTATAAGAAAAGCAGCACAAACTTGTGTTTTCTGTTCCACTAGTTTTGATTTAAGTGTTAATACACTTCTAGTTTATGTATGTTCATCTGGATACTATGTTCATGTCTGTCTTTATACTGTCAAATAATAAAACTATCTGATGCAATGGCAGTTATGGGTGAACATTAACATTTTAAGGAATCCCAGTTAAAACATCAGTTCCCCTAAAATACTGAAGACTTGTTAGCACTTCTGCCTCATTTAAATGTGGAGGAGAAATCTGTTATCTTCATATCTGTGAAGCCACCAGGAGGTAAAAGAGACTTGAAGGAGATCTTACCTACTTTCTACAAATATGAGTTTCTTGATCCAGATTCAATAACAGATTGGCATCCTATATAGATCTGTTAGCACAAGACCTTGCAAATCAAGGTGCCTGAGCCAGTAACATTGTCACTGCATTCTGACCCAGTTGATACCTTCTGGATTATTATTACTTTTTTAAAAAATCAACTTTTCATAGAGTGAATCAGTGACTCAACCCATCAGTCCTGGTGGCTGAACTCAGGAAAAAAACAAACAACTCCACATCTAAAGTTGGTGGTTTTTGTGACTTCAAGCCCAGGTATCTCCATTTTATGAGGAAGCAGTCTCTGATGCTGGAGCTGAAAATATATGGACTTCTAAAAGTAACATATAACTCTGGGCTACCACTGTATCTGGCTGTTCATGGAAACTCACATCAGTGCCTTCTTACCTGGAATCAGTCTTCGAAGCTGAAGAGGGAGGATCTTAGTCTAGAGGTAATCAGTGAAAGCCTTTCTGAAGGTGGAATTGTGCAACCTATTGGATGAGAGGTTGGACAATAAGGTTGCAAGCTGTATAGTTCAACTTCTAATTTTCTCTGATTTATATTTTCAAAAGATATTGCAATAATAGAAGAGTGTTAGTTTGCTCTCTCTTGCTATTAAATTTGCAACCTTGGCAATCTTGAACACTTGACCATCAGTGAAGAATAATGGCAAGATGTGATTCTTCTCGCTTTTGCTCTCCTTCTCTGTCAAGGCTTGAAATGAGATTTGCAAAGGAACTGGATTAAATAGACTGAGATGCAAAAATGGCATTTGGAGAGGAGGATCCTTGAGGATGGAGTTAGTGGGGAATGAGAGAACATTCTCAGAAATGAGAGAAGTTCAAAAATCCTTCTAATTTATCAGTGCCCTTTTTCTTCCACTAGCTGCATATATTTCACTAAAACACATACACTGAACCCAAATGCTTCCACCCTATAAAAATATTCATGAGCCCCATCTATCTAGTTATATGAGGACTGGCAAAAATGAAGCAAATCTATTTTAGAAAAAAAATCAGAATATTGGTGGGATTTCACATCATACAGAATATCTATAAGTTGTTCTCTCTCCTTTGCATATCTGTCTCACAAAATATACATGCTAAGTAGAAAACAGCACATATTTCTTTGTAAACTTCAAATAAGTTAGAAGTAGTGCTGATGATTAGGTAGATATTGCTGGAATGGGACGGGGAAAATTCAAAACAAAACTTAAATTTAAGCATAATTTTGGAGCCATAATGAAAGAGTTTTTAGAAGAATTGAACACAGCCTTTCAAACGTTTACTCTGGCCTTCCATTAGCCTCTAATTCACTCTTCTTCCCAGGCCTACTAAAAAGGTTATGTGATGGGAAAGGGGGAATTACAGAGAAGGGAAGGAAAGGGAAGGGTGAGTAGCTACGTTCTTCATTCCTTGCATTTACGTCCTGACACTCATGCATTTCTACAAATGTGTGTCATCAGACAGCCAAAAGATTCTGGCTTCCCTGGAGAAACTGATCCCTAGTGTAAGATTCCTTCAACTTCTCTCCAGGGTCCTTATTTAAAAAAAAAAGGAATTCCAAACAAATAGTTTTGAAAACTTGTTCTCCATTAAATTTATTCACTAGATCTGATTTTTTTCCAAGCTGGTACCTTTCAAAGTGTTAATTAAAGTCATCATCTCTTTGTGCAGTGCACATGGGTGATGGGAATGATAGTCCAATCAAGAAGATGCTTGCTTCAAGCCACTGACAAAATGGAGCAGGTTCAAAGGAGAGCTACCAAGATGGTGAATGGTCTACAAACCATGTCCTATGAGGAACGGTTAAAGGAATTAGGAATGTTTAGTCTACAGAAAAGAAGACTAAGAGGAGACATGATAGCTGTCTACAAATACCTGAAGGGCTGTCACAGTGCAGAGGGATCAGCCCTGTTCTCACTTGCTCAAGGAAGGACTAGAAACAATGGGATGAAACTGCAGGGGAAAAGATTCAGATTAGATGTTAGAAAAAAATTTCTAACAGTAAGGGTGATCAACCAGTGGAACAGATTGCCACAGGAGGTGGTGAGCTCCCCTTCGATGGAGGTCTTCAAGCAGAGACTGGATGGCCATCTGTCTGGGATGGTTTAGGGAATCCTGCCTCGAGCAGGGGGTTGGACTCGATGACCCGGGAGGTCCCCTCCAACTCTATGACTCTATGATTCTATGATTCAACAAGCATGATGATAATGATGCATGTCTGCAAAAATTGAATATCAAGATATGATTGGAGCGTGATGGCTCGGTGATATAAGATGCTGAGCTTGTCAGCTGGAAAGTTGACAGTCCGGGTTTGAGACTTGAACACCATGCAACGGGAGGAGCTCCTGCAACTTGCTTCAGCTCATGCCCACCTAGCAGTTCAAAATGCAAATGCGAGTAGATAAATAGGTACCACTTCAGCAGGAAGGTAACAGTGTTCCATGTGTGTTTGGCATATAGCCAGGCTGATCATGGAAATATCTTTGGACACTAATGGCTCCCTTGGCTAAGAAACGGAGATGAGAATTACCCCCTAAAGTCAGACATGACTAGACAGGGGAACCCTCTACTTTACCTTTATCAAGATATGGCAATCCAGTTATTTGCCAGCCTCTTTTTCTCAATGTGTGTGTGGATTTCACTCCTAACATGACCTAAACCTGATTTGTCCAAATTTCTATCTAAAGGGTTGGACTGCCTGACTGTCTGATTTCAAGGCAGATTTTCAAATGTGATATTACTTTAAAAGCTTATTATTCCCTTATGAATACTTCTTATCAAAGAAACTACTTATGAACTGACATCAAAGATAACTAGGCAGAGGTCATTGCTCCCCTAGTTCTAGGGATATTCTGCAGGGTTGTTATATTGAAAGATTGATTGCATGTAATCATTGAACTGTGATAAAGGTAGATCTTGACTTATGACCACAACTGAGCCTGAATGTTTGGTCATAAGTCATTTTAGTTGTTAAGAAGGTCACTACATGACCTGACTTGATTTTATGACTTTTATTTTTTTACAAAAGTTATTAAACTAGTCAGCATAGTTGTTAAGTGAGTCACATGGTTATTAAGTGAATCCAGCATACCTAATAAGCATTTTGCCCTTTTCTGCTGGAAAACAGCAAAAAACCTCACAAATCAGGGTCAGGTGACCACAACTGGTCACCAATGCAACTGGTCCTGAATGCAAACTGGTTGTTAGGGGCCTGAAATGTAATCATATGATTGCGGGGTCTGTGTGCAACAGTCGTAGCTTCAAGGAGAGTTCATAAGTAACTTTTTATGAGTCAATTGTTATGCAACCACTTATTAAACAAGGACTACCTGTGTGTATTTCTTTTATGTTCTCTTGTCCAGCTGCTCCACTGAGGAATTCTTATTGGCATCATTATCAATAATGGAGAATATTTCTAGCTCAGGATTGAAATGAAAGGTCCTTGGTGCTCTCTGAGCTTGGATGTTTTCTTGCAGACATTTCATTATCCAACTAGGCAACATCATCAGGACTAATTTACAGCCATTTCTTTTTTCCCAAAGAGGAACTTCTAGAACCAAAAAGTTTTGTGAGATTTGGTTTGTCCAAGTCTGGCTAAATAAATAGACCCGACCTGTTCTGATTGGTAGAATTGTTGATGGACTTTTTTAAAACAACAAAATAGATTTTGCTGTTCAAGGGCAAAATCCAAAACCATAATTAATAACCAAAAATACAACACTGAATATTTCCCTTTGAAAGACCTCAAAATGTATTAATGTATTAATGAAATACATGAAATGTATTAAGTGCATTCATTTAATAAATAAAACTAATATTGTTGATCAGTCTCCACATGGCAGCTTGGATCTCCTTGTTCTTCAAGGTGTAGATAATAGGGTTTATCAAAGGGAAGACCACAGTGTGAAAAAAGGCTACCATTTTGTCCAAAGAGTATTCTCGGAAAGGGTGGCAGTAGATATAAATGGCTGGACTGAACATAATGATGATGACGATGATGTGAGTGAGGCAGGTAGAAAAGACTTTGCTTTTCCTTGGACCGGAGTCCATTCTTACTTTCAACAACAGGGCCCCATAGGACATGAGGAGGAAGAGGCAGCATGCAGCGGTTATTAGGCCACTGCTAGCAAACATGAGGCATTCTAGAGTGTAGGTATTGGTGCAAGCCAATCGGATGATCTGGGTGACATCACAAAAGATGTTATTCAACTCATTGGGGCCACAGAATGGAAGTTGAATTATGAGAATGACCTGGATGATGGAATGTATGAAACCTCCAAGCCATGAAGCTACTACCATAGCCCAGCAGGTGACTCTGGTTACCATTGTGGCATAGTGCAATGGATGGCAGATGGCTACATACCGGTCAATTGCCATGGCAACAAGGAGAAATATCTCAGCTCCTCCCAGAAAATGAATGAAAAATATCTGATTGATACAGCCTAAGTAAGAGATTGTTCTGCAATCAAAAATGATGTTGAGGAAAAGCTTTGGATGGGTGACAAAGCTACAGATGATGTCCAGAAAGGCCAGGTTAGCCAAAAAGAAAAACATGGGGGATTTCAAAGATGGATTCTTTAGAATTGTCACAATTATAAGAATATTCACAGGGAGGAGTATGATATAGAAGAGCAGCAGCGCAACACCAAAGAATAGCTGTATCTCCCAGGTTGATGTTAATCCCTGGAGGATAAATTCAGTTACTGCTGAATGAGTTCCATTTTCCATCTTAGATCTGTAGAAGAATAATAGATGGTCTCAATCTTTTCCATTAACAATCAAATCACTTCAAATATAACACAGCAGTATCTACCTGCTTCCTGGAGATAGTAGTTTTTAAAAAAAATCTCAGGTGGATATTTAAAGATGGGTTTAAAATGATGGCACCTGCCTATTTACCGATTGTATGGCTCCTTTCAAGAACTTTCAAGGACATGCTTCAATCTTCGTATCATTTGAAATAATTCTTCAAGCAGTCAGGTCTACATGCCAGCAAGTTTGAAGAGATTCTTCTCAATGAAAGCTTCTCACAGGAGATTTTTTTTTCTTCAGAAAGGAAATGGAATATTTATTGTCAAGGAAGGTTCTTATGGAAAAAGAAATAACTTGAATTTCTGTTTGTGTTTCTCTTTTTCTGTGATCTACTAAACTTTTTTCTTTCTGACTCTTAGTTTGACGTCCCTCAGTTTCATTTTTATGACTATCATAACCACTCCTCATTCTTCTAGTCCTGTACTAGGAATCATAACATGGTGAATAGGAATTACATCAAGAAATCCTTTTTTTTTTTCTATACAGGAAGGAAAGAAACAGCCTTCCTGGAGAAAAAGTGTTTTCCTCATCCCATTCAGTTGTCAAAGTCTTAGAAACTGGAAGACTTAACCACTTCCAGATCCTAGCACTTGATCGCACAGTCTCTGGTTGATTAAGTGCCATCAGCTCAGTGCTGATTCTCAGAGAGATAGATAGATTCTTTCCAGACTGATCTGTCCTCAGCCAAGATTTTTAGATGTGTTGAAAGTGGATTCATTGCTTCAGTGAGGAGGGAGTGGGAAAAATAGCAAGTTATCCATAAGCTGGTTTAAGGATAAGATCATTCCTATACCACAGATGGAAACATCTACTGATGTTCCTGAATTATTTCTGACTGTTTGCATATGTGGGTGCCTATCTTTGTGTGCCAGTGGAAAAAAATTAAAAAGGCAACAAGAACACTTGCTTTCCATACCCTGCTTAACTAATTTTGATAACTCATTATTCTATTTAAGTTAACTTGTTTCTGTGCTACTTCTCTTTTGTATGATCTGACATTGTTTGTGATAAATACTGTCAAATAATAAAACAATTGAACTTAGCAAATAAATGTTCTAAAATACTAAAGACCACACAAACCATATGAAGAACAGTTGCAGGAATTAGGTATGTCTAGTTTAATGAAAAGAAGGACTAGGGGTTACATGAAAGCAGTGTTCCATTATCTAAGGGGCTGCCATAAAGTTGAGGGGGGTCAAGCTATTCTCCAAATCACCTGAAGGCAGGACAAGAAGCAATGGATGGAAAATAACCAAGGATAGAAGCAACCTAGAACTAAGGAGAAATTTCCTGACAGTTAGAACAATTAATCAGTGGAATGACTTACTTCCAAAAGTTGTGGGTGCTGCAATACCTGAGGTTTTTAAGAAGAGATTAGACAACCATTTGTCTGAAATGGTATAGGGTTTCCTGCCCGAGCAGGTGGTTTGACTAGAAGACCTTCAAGGTCCCTTCCAACTCTTCTCATTTACTCCTATTCCTATTCTGTTTAACTCAAAGTTATCAAAGGAACATGTCCATGAAGTGACCAGGAATGAAGCCCACTAAAAAAAATACTTTACTTACCCAAAAGCCCAACTTTACTTACTTTTCTATGAATATAAGCTTCTTGATCCTGATAGACGGGTAGTTAGTTCAAATTGCTGGGCAAATCCATTGTAGATTAAGGCCTCTGAGTCAGTAATATGGTCACTCAGTCTCACCCCAGTTTATCTTAGGAATCATTCCAAAGAGCTGGTTGACATTATATACTCTAGAGTAACTCAATTTTGAGACTATCAGTCCACCAATCACAATGGCTGATCATGGGAGGAGAGACATATCATCTAGAATTGACAGTTTTTGTCTTTTACATCCCAAGAAACTCTCATGCAGGACACTTCCATCTTAAGGGGTTTTGGTCTCAGCTTCTAGGTCAGCATCCATCTCAAGATTGCATGAGACACCAATCAAGTCCACTAAGCAGAAGCTCAAATAAACAGTTTCTTTCCTAAGTGATTTATGTAAGAATTCCTCGTGGTCTCTGAAACTGGAGATAATGACACAAAGTTTTTTAGAAGCAGCATACTAGCTTGGAGCTGGTGGAAGTAATCAACATTCTGCAGATATTCAAGATCTTCAGCTATTTGCTGAAGAATTATTCTTGCTGAGAGTTAACTATTTCAATACAGTGCAAACAATCCTACCTATGAAATTGCACAATAGAAAGATGAAGAAAACATGGCTGTATTAATTCTGGAACTGAATATTAGGGTTACAACAAGGGCAGTTGCACTAAGTGCAGAATTGAACTAGTGGATTGTTCACAATGCAGGAGAATCTCTCAGTTATCATAAGTGGGAACTGATGACAAAACGTGACCTTGTTTGCAATGGTAGTTTGTAATTTTAGATAAAATTAGTTGGGAACAAGGATGCATTTTTGGAAAGGGCAGAGCACAGAACTATCACTGAGTGCTCTGTTTAGCAGTCCATACTTTCTCCCACTATGTTAGTACACACTTAGTAAAATAAATATGCTGAGTTCTGAATTTAAAGCTAATTTCACACCCTTCTTCATGTGTCTGTAGAAGATGGAGTATCTTCTTGGAGAACATGTCACATTTCTGGTCCTTTTATCAGAAAAGTTTATCTGAGATAGAAATTATCAAATGTTTACTTGTAATATACAGGTCAGCTAAAGGCAGTCAAATGATGGAAACTGCTGTGATGAAAACTGAGAAAATAAAGAAAGCGAAATAAATGATTTTGGAGACTGAATTGGGTGTATCATTGGAAGTTTTTTAGAAGACCTGAATTCAGCCCTTGAAGCTCAGTCAATCTCTTGCTCCAACTTCTTCCTCATTCTTATAAAGAGGATTTGAGAGGGAAGCAACCAAATTAGGTAGGCAGAAAGGAAAAGGTGGATAATGTGTTCCTTTCCTGCATCTGCCTTAAGATCTGACATTAATTTCTAGGGATATATTATTTCTGCCACAAGAGAGCCAAAAAGTTTGTGTATTTCTCTGTACAAGGTGGACCCTAGAGCACAATTCCTTCCTATAAGTCTCCAAGGTCTTTATTATAAAGCTAATATTAGACTTTTTTTTAAAAAAAAATCAGTTCCACATTTTCTCAACTTACATCTATTTGTTTAGTGACCGTTTGAAGTTGCTTACAACTTACTTACAACTGTTGCAGCATCCCCGTGATCTGAAAAAAGTGATTGTTATCCACACTTATGAACATTGCAGCATTCCCATGGTCACCCGACCAAAATTCAGATGCTTGGCAACTGGCTCATATTTATGATGGTTGCAGTGTCCCTGAGTCCTGTGATCAACTTTGGTGACCTTTTGACAAGTCAATGGGGAAGCCAGATTCATTTTGACTACTGTCAAACTGTAATGCTCTCTACATGGGGCAACCTTTGAAGAATGTCCCGAGACTGCAAGTAGTCCAGAATGCTGCCGCGTGAGCCGTCTTGGGTCTCCCAAGACATGCTCATATCACTCCAGCCCTCCGTGAGCTGCACTGGCTACCAATTGGTCTCCGAACACAATTCAAAGTGTTGGTTATGACCTATAAAGCGCTTTATGGCAATGGGCCAGGATACTTGCAGGACCGTCTTCTGCCTCATGAATCCCAGCGACCGGTTAGGGCACATAGGGTTGGCCTCCTACAGGTCCCGCCTGTTAGACAATGCCATCTGGCGGGGCCTAGGGCAAGGGCCTTCTCTGTTGCTGCCCCAGCCCTCTGGAACCAGCTTCCCTCAGAGGTTCGTACTGCTTCCTCCCTCCTAGCTTTCCAGAAATTGTTAAAAACACATTTATGCCGACAGGCTTGGGGTGTGTGAGCTGCGCTCTGCCCCTGGGCCTCTGATTGTGACTGTGTGTTGTATGAATGAAATTGATTACCTGGTTTTTACATTGTGAATTGTAGTTTTAATTGATTTTATGTTATACTTGTATTTTTGTTGTGAGCCGCCCTGAGTCTTGGGAGAAGGGCGGCATATAAGTCAAATCAAATCAAATCAATTTTATAACCATGTTACTAACTTAATAACTGTAGTGATTCACTTAACAACTGTGGCAAGGAAGGTCATAAAACGAGGAAAAACCCACTTAACAATTGTCTCCCTTAGCAACAGAAATTTTGGACTCAATTGTGGACATACAGTAACTTGAGGACTACCTGTATATATTTTAAAACTGTTTAAAGAAAACTAATAGTGGCCATATATTTTTGTGACCATCAGCATATTTGCAGCGGAGTTTTTTTAAAAAGTAGCATCAAGGTATAAGACCCATGGTGGTGCAGTGGTTAGAATGAAGTATTGCAGGCTAATTCTGCCGACTGCCGGGAGTTCGATCCTCACCCGCTCAAGGTTGACTCAGCCTCCCATCCTTCCAAGGTCAGTAAAATAAGGATTCAGATTGTTGGGGGCAATATGCTGACTCTGTAAATCGCCTAGAGAGGGCTGTCAAACACTGTGAAGCAGTATAAAGGTCTAGGTGCTAGTGCTATAACTTCTCCTTTTCTGTTGTTTGAGAGATCTTGACTATCAGCAGATGACCCTCTAAACTTTCTCCAACTTCCCATCTTCCATGTTTGCTGGACTTCATCTCTTGGAGTTCTCTCCAAACAGAACTTGCCCTTACAATTTAATTTTGGCATTCCCCAAATCAATATTTTTTCCTGCCAAGAGCAAGTTTAATGTAGTAATTAAGGCATCAGACAAGAAACTGGGAGATTATGAGATCTAGTTCCACCTTAGGCATAAAGCCAGCTGGGTGATTTTGGGCCAATCACTTTCTCTCAACCCTAGGGAGAAGGCAATGGCAAACCACATCTGAAAAACCTTGTCAAGGAAACTGCAGGGACTTGTCCAGGCAATCTCAGAATTGAACCCAGTGGCAGGAAAGCTAGGAAGAAAAGCTGTCTTAGTTCAACTTCTGGGTTCAGATTCTCCTAATTTTGGGACCCTGCTAGTTCACATTAAGCCAAAATCATTTCACTAAACTATTGTAATGAGTTATCCTTGGAGCTTTCTGAGCTTGGTTGTTTTCTTGCAGATGTTTCTTTACCCAAACTAGGTAACATCAATCATTGTTAGTAGGAAGTGGGGTTTGATCTCAGTTTATATTCTAATGACTTGCCCTGTCAGTGCTAATGAGACTGTTTACTTGTTTGTTTAAAAGCTGTAAGACTGACTGGAGAATTATTGTACATTCTAATCTTTTCAATGATATGTATTTCTCTGGATACGATCCTTGCTGCCTCTATGAAACTACTCTTTCATTTTCCTTTCCTTTCTGAAATGTTTAAACACAAGTTCATCAATTGTCTTCTTCAGCAGCTCTCTACTATCACAAACGTCCAATGTCGTCAAGGATAACAGAAGCCAGGAACGCTGGTACATAGTGCAATAATCAAAGGTTTATTCTTTGACAAACAAAAAGTTAGCACTGGGAGTGGTTTGCTCCCAGTGCTTTACATAGCTGTACCATGCCCTATAACCCCACCCCCCAGCTGCTAGCCACCATCCGCTGAATAGCCATAAAAGAGTCTTTCATCCAGCCACGCCATTCCTCTGGTGCGGCCCCACCCTGCTGTCTCTCAACCGGACCGCCCCTGGCTGGCCTCACATTCCCGGCGTCTCCCAGGCTTTCTTGGCTTCGCTCGCTCATCAACTCCCTCTCCCTGGCTGCTGGACGAGTCCCAGAAGCCTCTGTGACCACCTGCGGATGGCCCTGCTGCCCAGCTGCTCCGCTACCGGTCATGAGCTCCACCGTCGTCTTGCCGCGCCACCAAGCTGTTCAGTTTATGGCCGCGACTCTCGCCGGCCTTCCGTGGCGCCCCTCCGATGACAGCGAACTTCCCACATGCCCGCCGGCGACCGTCTGCCCTCTCCACAGGCCAGCAGGGCCATCAGCAGCAGGAATGTTCAACCAGCAGGGCGTCGAGGTAGAGGGGGGGAACGGAGGGCTTGTTCTGGCGACCGGGGCAGCATTGGCGGCTCCCCGGTTCTATGGCGGTGTTCGGTGTTGGAGTGTCGGTCAGCAGCTGTGTGCTGTATTCCGTGTCACCCCCACCTGTGAATGGCAAGCACCGTGGGGCTTGACATGCGTCCCCCTCTACCACAGCTCCTCCTGGAAAATAAAAGGACGTGTATGAATGCATGTTACCACAACTGTCCCTCCCCAGTTTCCCTGGTCACCAACGGTGGAATGCTCATACCAACTGGGGAGCATGCACGTCCTCTTCCCCAACCCAGGTTGCCTCAGAGAGGGGATACCCTTTCCACCAGAGAAGGTATTGCACCCGCCCATGGCGGGTCCAGGAATCCAGAATCTCCTTGACTTCATATTGGGATCCCATGACTGGTCCCGATGCGTTGGCCATGGGAGGGGTCCCGTGTACTAGCTTTAGTACACTTCCGTGAAACACAGGGTGTATCTTTCCCAAGAATGGAGGCAATCGTAGCTGTACGGTTACCGGGTTGATCACCTGGGTTGTCTGGAATGGGCCTATGTATTTGGGACCTAATTTCTTACAGGGCACCTGCAACCGGAGGTACTTGGTTGACAGATCATTACTTGGTTGACAGTCACCCACCTGAAAGGGCCTGTGCTCAGCCTTCTTTCTATTGGCCTGTGCTTTTACCACCTCCTTGGCTTGTGTTAAGGCCTCCTTCACTTTTCCCTGCAACCTGGCTACCTGTGTCATCCACGTCTGGGGGATGTGTGGCGCGCTTTCCCCTTGTGGCCACTCAGGGATGGGAACAAATTCCACCCCATGAACCACCTGAAAGGGGGCAAACCCTGTGCTGCTGTGCACAGTATTATTATACGCTACTTCAGCAAACGGAGATGTACCCAATCCGTTTGCTGATATGTGATGTAACTGCGGCGGTATCGTTCAACCATTGCATTTGCTCATTCTGCCGCCCCGTTGGTGCTGGGGTGGTATGCGGAACTGAGGCCTTGGGATGACCCCACCAGGCGGAGGAAATCATGCCAAAATTGCACTGTAAATTGCACTCCTCGGTCAGAAATAACACGTAGAGGTACTCCGTGAAGGCAGTAGACATGCTGTATAGTCTCGCTAGGCGGTGGGCCGAAGGCAACCCCTTACAAGGAATGAAGTGGGCCTGCTTGGAGAAGAGGTCGATGATGGTCCAAATCACAGTATGACCTCAATTGTCTGGCAGCTCTACCACAAAGTCCATAGCGATCTCCTCCCATGGTGAGTCAGGTCAGCTACCTTCTGCAACAAGCCCATCGGCCTCCCCACCCGGGGTTTTGTGATAGCACAAATGTGGCAGTCCTTCACATATGCTTCCACATCCGCTTTCACCCGAGGCCACCAGAATTGCCATCGCACCAAGTGCAATGTTTTCAAAAATCTGAAATGGCCAGCCTGCTTGGTGTCGTGGCAGCTCTGGAGGACAGTGCGCCGTAGGCTGCCCGGGACGTATAGTTTGTCACCTTTCCAGGCCAGCCCCTCTCTCTGTGTTAACAGGCCTGGATGGTCACGTAGCCATACATCATCTAACATGGCTGCTCGTAGTTCCGACAGCATGTAGAGGCCCCCAACTGAGCTACCCCTTGGCTGTAAGGAGACATTATTGCTTGCATCACCTCCTCCTTCTTGCTGTGGTGTGGCATGCGAGACAGTGTGTCTGCTAAAAATTTTCTGCCTCCTGGGACGTATTTCAGGGTGAACCGGAAATGGGCAAGGTATTGTGCCCATTGGACGTGTTTGGGCGACAGGTGTTGGTGGTGTTTGTAATGGTATTTGTAATGCTTCGAGGTTCTTATGGTCTGTCCATACCTCGAATGGTACTGCCGCCCCTTCCAGCAGATGTCTCCATGTCGTAAGCACCCACTGGACTGCGAATGCCTCCTTCTCACAAATGTCCCAACCTCGTTCGGTCACGGTGAATTTGTGGGATGTGTAAGCATAGGGTTGCAACGCCCCTTGGCTGTTCCTTTGGAGAAGCACCGCTCCCATGGCTACATTGCTGGCGTCAGCTTGTACCACAAAAGGGGCGTCGGGATTAGGATGGAGCAACATGGGTTCACTAGCGAAGAGGGCTTTTAGGTGCTCGAAAGCCCTCTGACACTCCATAGTCCAACTCAATGGTTGATTAGGTCAGGGTTTTCCAGCTAAATGTTTGGTCCGCAATAGCTCCATTAGAGGATGGACTACCGTGGCAAAGGAGGGAATAAATTGCCAGTAGAAGTTGTCAAACCCCAAAAAGCTTTGCAACTGGCACCGCATTTTGGGGCTTTGCCATTCCATCATCGCCTTCACTTTGTGGGGATCCATTTCCACACCGTCACCCGAAATCCAGTACCCCAGGTAATCCAAACGCTCCCAGTGGAATTCACATTTCGATAGCTTTACATACAGGTTAGTGTCAAGAAGGTTTTGTAACACCTGCCTTACAAGGCAGATGTGTTGCTCTAGGGTAGTGGTATAAATCAGGATGTATGCACCCTGTAGTACGCCTCTCTGAGATCTAATTTGGTAAACACTTGCCCTTTTCCCAACTGGGCTAACAGGTCTTTCATAAGGGGGAGGGATATAGGTGTTCAACACAAACCACATTGAGCCCTCGGAAGTCCACACATAGGTGCAACGACTCGTCCTTCTTCTCCTTAAATAGGACTGGGGCAGCAATCCGAGACTGGGCCGGCTGGATGAAACCTCTTTCCAAGTTCAGGTTAATATACCTCCATAACTCCTTGAGTTCCTTAGGCACTATGGCGTACATTCGGGGCTTCGGAAGTTTGGCCCCTGGTATGATCTCGATAGCGCAGTCCGTTGGGTGGTGGGGTGGCAACTGGTTACACTCCCTCTCGCTAAACACGTCGGCCAGATCGCTATACTCCTCCGGGAAAAGGGCCTTTTCCCCCTCTCCTTGTGGCTGAACCATGTCCACCCGCATTGGACCCTGGCCTTTAGGCTGACCCATGGCCACCTGCATCGGACCCTGACCTTTGGGACATGGGTCTGGTGGTTGGGGCCCAACCCCAAGGTGTAACCTACAATAACTGCCTCCCCACCATATGGTTGGGGGCCATTTATCCAACCAGGCGAGGCCCAGGATTACCGCCTTGGTCATGGCTGGAGCAACAATGAAACGGAGGACTTCCCAATGCGCCCCTAGTTCCAAATGGACTGGCTCCATGACAGCCCATCTGTGGGCTGGTTATCACTACAGGTAGAACAAACGAGCTTATGGGTTCACTCACCATTAGGTCATCTATTACGTCTTCCTGACTGTCATCATCGGCCGCCTGATACCTGGCCACTGCCGTGGCTTCATCCATTGAAGATACCCACTGGAACGTTGGACTCGTCAGCTGTTTTGCTGCTCTTGACCTCTCCGGACCTTTTTTTGGCGTGGGAGTAGGCCCACCAGTTGCCGCAGAGCCCCGCGGACTGGGGGCTGGGCATTCGGCTGCTTGGTGGCCTGGCTGGTTGCACCGGAAACAACAGAAGATGGGACCGACAGAGGGACCTGGAGGTTTTGGTGGGCCAGCCATTGGAGCCTGTCCACCCTCCCATGGTCTCTCAGCTGGCCTTCACAGTTGGCTGGTGTCCCCTCCCCCTCCATGCAACCCTTTGAGGCCTGTGTCCAAATCCACCGCCACTCTGAACCTTTCCCGAAGCCGGTTTGGCACTCCACGGTACACGCAAGCCTCATGTAGTTCTTGGTCAAGACCTGCCCTGAAGTGGTGGACTAGTAACCATTCTGGGCAAGAGGAACCCAGCCAGCCCGCTAACCTTCGGAAGTCCCGGACATACTCTGCTATAGACTGGCCTCGTTGTTTCAGCGACAAGAGTTCTGCTTCAGCCTACTGGAGACATGACACATCCTCAAACTGGGCGTGTAGGGCTTCCAGAAACAGGCCCGTGTTGCCCAGCTCCCGGGCATGCTCACTGTAGAGGTCAGCAGCCCATGCTGCTGCCTCCCCCTGCAGTGCTGCTGTGATCACCACCACCATCGCCCACTGCGATGTATATAACTGGATGTGGCAATCCAGGTGGCTAATCATATGACTCAGGAGCATGGCTAGTTGGTCAGGGTTCCCATCAAATGAAATGGGTATGGTGGTGGGCCCCACACCCCTCCCAGACCCCATGGAGATGCCGGTTGGCCAACACCGGCAGGGGTTGTCAAACCTTGGGGCCTAGGGCCAGTGTCTTGCGCCCCTGGTGTTCTACCCAAATGCGGAGCCCAGGCATCACCCCCTGACCCACCTGGCCATGCCGATCGGGCCTGTGTCGTTGCCACACCAAATACAGAAACTGCAGCCTCTGGAGCACTCACAGTTGGCATCAACTGAAGCCTTGGGCTGCTCAGCCAAAAGCGAGATGATGTAGTGCGCCCGTCCTCCCATTGCCACAAGCCGGCTCCTTGGTAACTAGCCTCATCAAACCAGTCTCTTAACACATCCATTGTATACTGGCTGGGGGCTGTCGAGTAACTCCATTCCTCTTCCTCATCCCCCATGACGCACCTCTCCCTCCATTCCATGAGAGCAGACCTGACGCTCGGTGTGTGTAGCGGTCCAGTGTCCACACGAGTCAAAGCCAGACTCTGCCACCACTCTCCCATGGCTGCTGGAGCTGAGGCCTTCTGGGTCCCACCCAAAGCAGCCGTGGATTGCACCACCTTTGGCCTCATCACCGGCTGTTCCTTTTGACCCTCTGCAGGCGGGTCAGGGCCTATTGGCCCAGCCAGAGCTGCCTCCTCCATCTCCTGAGGAGCCTCCTGTTTGCTCTCTGCCATTCCTTCCAAGCAAGGGCAGGGGAAAGCAAAAAAGTGAGTGCTAACTTACTATCACAAACGTCCAATGTTGTCCAGGATAACAGAAGCCAGGAACACTGGTAGGTAGTGCAATAATCAAAGGGTTATTCTTTGACAAACAAAAAGTTAGCACTGGGAGTGGTTTGCTCCCAGTGCTTTACATAGCTATACGATGCCCTAAAACCCCACCCCCAGCTGCTAACCACCATCCGCTGAATAGCCATAAAAGATCTTTTGTTCGGCCACGCCATTCCCCTGGCGCAGCCCCGCCCTGCTGTCTTTCAACTGGACCGCCCATGGCTGGCCTCACGTTCCTGGCATCTCCCAGGCTTTCTTGGCTTCGCTTGCTCATCAACTCCCTCTCCCTGGCTGCTGGACGAGTCCCAGAAGCCTCTGTGACCACCTGCAGATGGCCCTGCTGCCCAGCTGCTCTGCTACCGGTCATGAGCTCCACCGTCGTCTTGCCGCGCCACCAAGCTGTTCAGTTTATGGCCGCGACTCTCGCCGGCCTTCCGCGGTGCCCCTCCAATGACAGCGAACTTCCCACATGCCCGCTGGTGACCGGCTGCCCTCTCCACAGGTCAGCGGGGCCATCAGCAGCAGGAACGTTCAACCGGCAGGCCATCAAGGTAGAGGGGGAGGGGGGAATGGAGGACTCGTTCTGGCGACCGGGGCAGCGTTGGCGGCTCCCCGGCTCCATGGCGGTGTTCGGCGTTGGAGTGTCATTCGGCAGCTGTGCGCTGTATTCCGTGTCACCCCCCCCACCTGTGAATGGCAAGCCCCGTGGGGCTTGACATCTACACTATTGTTTGGAGTCAATTCCTCCAGTGTGTACTATTACAATAAATATTGTAGTGAGCTTTGGTTATTGGTTTGGCCTTCTGAGTTTGATTCCCCAGATTTAATTCTTATCCACCCCATCCCAAAGAAATTGTTAGTTTAATTTGTGAGGGGGGTTGCACAAATTTAGAGGAACACAAGAACGTTTGAAGTGAAGGTCTTAGAAACGGCTGGTCTCTATTCATGTCAGTATTATTGCTAAGATCCAATCAGATTTTCTGATTTGCTCCAGTAACCGGTAGGGCTCTTTGCCAAGGGATCAGAAAAGTTAACATGGCGGGCATGACTGTACAATCAAAGTCCTGTCCCCTTTTAAATGTATATGGAATAGATATAATGAAAGGGGTGCAGCTTTAATTATATGACTGCACCTGCCACCTTGATTTTTTTTTACCTCTCCCCATGATAACAGTTAATTGAATTTATTATTAATGAAATCAAATTAGGAATGGATGTTTCTGGCTAATTGATATCGTCTACATAGAGCAGAAGTTGACACTGTGTGCTTCCCTCTCTTTTGTACTTGCTTAATTTTTTATTGATAAAAAGCCAACAGTTTCAAAGTCTTCTTTCATGGTGTAAATTGTACAGTGCAGTAATAATATATTATTATGATTAGTATGATGATCCTGTTAAGTTTATATTAAGCAGAGAAAAAACAACTATAGTGCCCAGGAGATAAATGAATGCATAAAATGTGTTAAAAGGTTATTTTTAACAAATTGAAATGGAAGAAGAAAGAAAAGAGAAGGGGAAAAAAGATTTGATCTCATTTGTAACCTAAAATAAAGTTCATATTTTATTATTATTATTATTATGGTCAACTACAAGTAGTCTTTGAGTTATGACCACAACTGACCCAAAATTTCCATTGCTAAGCAAGACAGTTGTTAAGTGAATTTTGCCCCATTTCTTTCTTGCCACTGTTGTTAAGTGAAGTAACATTCTTGTTATGTGAATCCGGCTTCCCCATTGTTTTTGCTTGTCAGAAGGTCACAGAAGGTGATCACGTGACCCCAGGAAACTGCAACAATCATAAATATGAGTCAGCTGCCAAGCATCTGAATTTTGCTCCACAGGACTACGGCGTGCTGCAATAGTCATCAGTGAGAAAAATGTACAAATTAATGTAAAGTAAGGAAAGAGAAATAATTTTTCCCACCTATTTCCCATCCCTGTTAACAATCATTTCCTTGCTTCTCAGTTTGCTCATGGCCATCTTCACATCTTTGTTTCTCAAAGTGTAGATCAAGGGATTCAACATAGGAGTAATAATATTGTAAAGGAGGGAGACCAGTTTGTCCACTGAGAAAGTGGAGAAAGGACGAGCATAGATGAAGATGCAAGGTCCAAAGAACAAGGTCACCACGGTTAAGTGAGAAGCGCAGACATTGAGAGCTTTGCGGCGCCCATCAGGAGAACGTATCTTCACCAGGATGGTGGTGTAGGAGGTCAACAAGATGATAAAACAGCCAGTGGAGATAAGGCCACTGTTGGAGACCATGAGGAGCTCGATGACATATGTGTTGGTGCAAGCCAGTTTAATGACGGGTGGCACATCACAGAAGAAATTGTCCACCCAGTTGGGCCCACAGAAGGGCAACCTCATGGTGAGGATGGTCTGGACCGTAGAATGAATTAAACCACCCATCCAGGAGGCTGCTACAAGCCAACTACAGAGCTGCCTATTCATGATACTAGGATAATGCAAAGGCTTGCAAATGGCCACATACCTGTCATAGGCCATGACGGTGAGGAGAAACATCTCCGCAGCACCTACAAAGTGGAGAAAAAAGAGCTGGGCCATGCAGGCATCAAAGGAGATGCTTCTCTTCTCCACCAAAAAGTCTATCAGCATTTTAGGAGCTGTGACAGTGGAGTAGCAAAGATCCAGGAAGGACAGATTCCCTAGCAGGAAGTACATGGGGGTGCGTAATTGGGGAGCAGACACCACTGTTAGTATTATGAGGGTGTTTCCCACGATGGTGGTTGCATAGACTAGGAGAAAGACCACAAAAAGAACAACTTGGGATTGCCATGTGGGAGAAATGGCTGCCAATAGGAATTCGTTGATTCTTGTGCCATTCTTTTTCTGGAAATCCATCTTATCCGCAGCTGGAGGTTGAGCGATGGTGGAAGAGGACAGATTACTTCTAGGATTCTTTCTTCAGATATGATTTGATTCCAACTTGATTCCAAGGGAAAGGAAAGCCAGAACAAGAAATTAATATTATTATTTATAAGTTGTTGAGACTCTAGAAAGAATGTGGAGAAGAGCAATAAAGATGATTAGGAGACTGGAGGCTATAATATAGAAAGAATGCTTGCAGGAATTTAATTTAATGAAAAGAAGGACAGGGGTGAAATGAGAGCAGTGTTCCAATATCTCAGGAGCTGCCTCAAAGTAGAGGGAGTCAAGCTATTCTCTTGTCCTGACGGCAGGACAGGAAGCAACTGATGGAAACTAATCAAGGAGAGAAGCAACCTAGAACTAAGGAGAACAATCAACCAGTGGAACAGCTTGCCTCCAGGAGTTGTGGGTGCTCCAACACTGGAGGTTTCTAAGAAGAGATTGGACAGCCATTTATCTGTAATGGTATAGGGTTCCCTGTATATATGGGAGTTTGGACTAGAAGACCTTCAAGGTCCCTTCCAACTCTATTATTGTGTTATTTCTCATCCCCATGGATTCTTCCTGTTTCTGCCCCTTGGCAAATAAACTTTTCTCAACAAGAGTCTTTTCAAATATTTTGGGATTACAATCCCTAGAATTTGGAGCCAAACATAAGCTTGTAAATGTGCTGGTCTCTCAGTGCTGATGTGTGAACACCAAACTCACGAAATTGGAGGAGGAAGAAGTATTTGGTATGTTTGCCATCTTGAATTATATCAATAATAATAATAATAATAATAATGGCAGGATAAAAAAAATCTAGTACCAAATATTTATAAAGTAAACATTTATAAAAAGAACATTGATTTGGCCCAATTTGGGTCTGTCTCTCTCTCTGTCTCTCTGTCTCTGTCTCTGTCTCTGTCTCTGTCTCTGTCTCTGTCTCTGTCTCTGTCTCTGTCTCTCTCTCTGTCTCTCTCTCTCTCTCACACACACACACACACACACACACACACACACACAGAGAGAGAGAGAGAGAGAGAGAGAGAGAGAGAGAGAGAGAGAGAGAGAGAGAGAGAGAGAGAGAGAGAGAGAGACATGAAAAGTACATGCATCCATTCAGTAGAGACTAAGATACTTCCCTTAGTGCTCATTTTCTTTTAAATAACAGTTAGGGGCTGTAAATAAAAAAAAATAAACAAGTAAGCAAATAAATACAAACATGTGAACTTCAAAGAGACCCAACTCTCCTTCATGTTGTGGTAAATCTCCTCCCTCTGTTAAGTTCATTGGTGGTAAGGGAAGGTTTTGCAAATTTTAGTGTTAAACAGGAAGAAAGACAGGTAGGCAAGGACAGGGAGAAAAAGGGGGGAAGAGAAGAGAAAAGAGAGATGATGCAGCAAAAAGAGAAGAAGGGAGAAAGGGAAAGGGAGGGAGGGAGGGAGGGAGGGAGAGAGAGAGAGAGAGAGAGAGAGAGAGAGAGAGAGAGAGAGAGAGAGAGAGAGAGAGAGAGAGAGAGAGAGAGAGAGAGAGAGAGAGAGAGAGAGAGAGAGAGAACCTGTAGTAAGACCAGAGAATAAAATGCAGGATGAATGTGAATGTGTGCTAAGTCACCTTAGGACAAAGAAAGTATGTTGTGGGAAAGTCATACACATAAGAAAATCTACATCTTAAGAGCTAAAGCCAGGGTCGTGATGATTCTACCTGGAAATTCAATGTGGGAACCATAAAATTTGAGCATCATCAAGTGGGCTCTTCCTTTATATCCAATCCTCATAAATGCTCTAATGTTTTGTTTTTTTTTACGATCAAAGTCAGGTATCTAGAGAGAGAGCCAGCATCCTAAGATGCTGATGGGGTTTTTGAAGAGCCTCTGTGCCTCTTTACCTCTCACTTCTCCAAACTGCAATTTATTCCTCTCTGTGCAAAGAATTTTAATAAATAATTTCTGCTTATCTTCTCTAGCTTTTTCCAGGGTCACTAAAGGAACATCACTAGAACATCACAGGCTATGATAAACAGTTTCATAAACATTGTGTACTATTTAGGCAAGAAAAACCAAATGCACAGGTATAGTATAGGGGGTACCTTGCTCAATAGTTGTAACTGTGAGAGGGACCTCAGAGTCCTAGTTGACAATCAACTAAATATGAGCCAGCAGTGTGCTGCAGCTGCAAAAAAGGCCAACACAGTGCTAGGCTGCATTAACAGAGGGATAGAATCAAGATCATGTGAAGTGTTAATACCACTTTACAATGCCTTGGTAAGGCCACACTTGGAATACTACATCCAGTTTTGGTCACCACTGTTGTATACTTCGTTTGCGTGCAAATGATGAAGACACATGGCGATGCTGAACAAACACTTTATTCTCCTTCTACAACAACCAAGCAAAAGCAAAAGGCACGCAGGCCTTTTTATATGGCCAGAAGCCCAGACAGTGTCAACCAATAGGAACAGAGCATTTTCGCACCTTGCGCATGCGTGCAAGGCCGGCACCACTCTGTTTGGTCCCGGGCAGCTTTTGGAATGCCCGGGACCAATGCAACATCCCGAGCCTGCTTTTGCAGGCTCAAGACACAACAACCACGATGTAAAAAAGATGTTGAGACTCTATAGAAAATGTACAGAGAAGAGCAACAAAGATGATCAGGGGACTGGAGGCTAAAACATATAAGGAAAGGCTGCTGGAACTGGGTATGTCTTGTTTAATGAAGAGAAGGACGAGGGGTGACATGATAGCATGTTCCAATATCTCAGGGGCTGCCACAAAGAAGAGGGAGTCAAGCTATTCTCCAAAGCGCCTGAAGGCAGGACAGGAAGCAACGGATGGAAACTAATCAAGGAGAGAAGCAATCTAGAACTAAGGAGAAACTTCCTGACAGTGAGAACAATTAACCAGTGGAACAACCTGCCTCCAGAAGTGGTGAATGCTCCAACACTGGAAGTTTTTAAGAAGAGACTGGACAGCCATTTGTCTGAAATGGTATAGGGTTTCCTGCCTGAGCAGGGGGTTGGACTAGATGACCTCCAAGGTCCCTTCCAACTCTATTATTATTATTATTATCATTATCATCATCATCATCATCATCATCATCATTATCATTATTATTATTATTATTATTATTCAGAGACATGTGATGGAACATGCCTATCAATGCTATGTCCCTTTTGCTGAAATTATCAGCAGGCCCATGCAAATCTCTTGGACCTTTTTCCAAGAAATGACCTTATTCTGTATTTCAAAATAATGCTTTTGTGCCTCACCCTGATTATCCATTTTCCATGCATGCTTGGTTTCCTTTCCTAGTTTCACGTTCTTACTTTTAAATTATCACACACACATATATAAGGAGCATTTTATTTTAGAAATGCAGATGCTAGCCTTCAAGTGATAATGTTTCAGTCAACTGAATTATGCTCATATTTTTTCCGTGTTTGGAGGGAAGTGGAGAAGGAGAGAGAGAGAGAGAGAGAGAAAGAGAGAGATGAAAAACAGAAGGAATGACTTCATAGAGGAACAATTGAATAAAGAATTGATATAATAGCCCAAAAGAGTATTCACTTTTAGACCCAACATACCTGTAAATTTTATATTTTGGAGAGAAAAAAAATAGGCAAAAACTGATTCCATCAAGTCCTACTTATTAGATACCTTTGTCTGGTCTTTGAAGGAAAAAAAATACTGCAGTAAAATCTTTTATTCCTATAACTTGGATTCAATAACTGACAAAACAATTACCACTTCTTGTATGATTTGCAAAAATGTCTAAAGCCAGACTTAACCATAAATTATTATTATTATTATTATTTATTCGATTTCTATGCCGCCCTATTCCAAATGTTGCAGAGTTAACGTTCAGATTCCAACTTTTATGCATGTTTTCATTGAAGAAAAATTGCATTAGTATTTTTCCCTCCTAAGATTATTTTACCAGATCCATCCATCTTACCTTAAATACTTACCTGAGGTTGCACAGAACCCTTCTCCCTACTGTCAAATCACATCTTAAAATGGGGTCTTTGGGCATCACTGAATGCTTTTGAATTCTCCCTGACTCTGACTGTAACACTGGCAAATGAGAGTATGGGAAAAAATTCTCTCTTTGGATGTCAGCAAGGCAATTGGGAGTTCTCATTAAAGACCTGGGTAAATTGATTGCTCAGTCAATCAGCCCCAGAGGAGATGCTGACCAAGTTCTAACTAACTTACACAACTTATTAAAGCTAGTAGAGTATTTTGGCCCATTAAAAGATTATTTGTTGTTTATTCTTTTGCTTGCTTACTTGTTTATATGTCACCTATTCCTTAATTATATGTGAAATCCACCAAAGCAAATTTTATTACAGTCTTAGACCAGCATAGGGTTATGGAATAGACCAGCATATGGTCAAGGAATATGTATCATTGATCATAATCATAATAATGGTCATAACCAGACAGCATCTGTTTACTGAGAGTAAGAAGGAGAGTTTCTTGCCCCAAGAAGGTCACAATCTGAACTTCACTGCAAACAAATAATAAAGGGAAATGAAGTAGAGAAGAATTAAAAGATTGAAATGAGCTGAAAAGTATAGGTTGGGTAACCAGAAATGCAGTTGTGCTTGCATGTTCCCAAACCTCACCCTACTGTTCTAATTTTAAATGAGATTAAAAAGGGAATTATTAAACAGATGTCTGAAATGGTATAGGGTTTCCTGCCTGAGCAGGGGGTTGGACTAGATCAGGGGTAGGCAACCCAAAACACTCAAAGAGCCACTTTGACCCATTTCCCACCAAAAACATAACACTGGGAGCTGCAAAACCCTTTTGGCATATAAAATGCAGATAACACTGCATATATCCTTTTTTTTTTTACCTTTGTGCTATGTATAAAAAGAACTATAGTGTGTTGCATTTATGAAATCAACAATTTTTTTTATTTCTGCACTGCGTGCAAGAAAAACATTTTGAACTAAAAAAAAAGATGCTGGGTCGAAGATTACCTTCAAATAAAATACCGAATGTCTATTTGAGACCTCCTCATATTTATTAAATAAAAAGCCAAACTTAACTTATCCGCCTGCAGCAAACCCAAAATGTTGTCTGCTTGTCATTGCGTCCGTCCATCCATCCGTCAGCCCGCTCGTCTGTACACGTATCTTCCTGCCCGCCCGTCCATCTGCCCGTCCGCCAGTCCATCTGCCCATCTGTCCGCTCGTCCATCTGTCTGCCCATCCATCCATCTGCCCGTCTGCCAGTCCATCTGCCCGCCAGTCCATCTGCCCATCTGTCCATCCATCTGCCCATCCACCAGCCCATCTGCCCATCCATCCACCCATCCATTTGCCCATCCGCCAATCATCTGTCTGTACTGGAGCGTGCAGTCAGCTGACAATGAATTAAAAAAGAATTATTTCACTGAACGTCAAATATATATTTGCAAAATAATAGTCAATTTTTATTTCAGCATGCAACAAAAACATTTTGAACTCCAAAAAAGAAGATTCTGGGTCGCAGGTTACTTTCAAATACAATAACAGCTATTTGAGTCCTCCTCATATTTATGAAATAAAAAGCCAAACTTAACTTATCCGCCTGCAGCAAACCCAAAATGCTGTGCTTCTGTCATTCCATCCATCCTGTCTGCCCACCAGTCCATCCGTCCGCTTGTCTGTCTGTCTGCCTCTCCATCAGTCCATCTGCCCGTCCCTCAGTCCATCTGCCCATCCCTCAGTCCATCTGCCCGTCCATCCGCTTGTCCGTCTGTCTGCCTCTCCGTCAGTCCATCTGCCCATCTGTCGGTCCATCTGCCTGTCCATCCGCTTGTCCATCTGTCTGCCTCTCCAAGTCCATCTGCCCGTCCCTCAGTCCATCTGCCTGTCCCTCAGTCCATCTGCCAGTCCCTCAGTCCATCTGCCTGTCCCTCAGTCCATCTGCCCGTCCATCCGCTTGTCTGTCTGTCTGCCTCTCCGTCAGTCCATCTGCTCGTCTGTCGGTCCATCTGCCCATCTGTCCGCTTGTCCATCTGTCTGCCTCTCCAACAGTCCATCTGCCCATCCGTCCGCTCGTCTGTCTGTCCCCCAGTCCATCTGTTTGTCTGTACTGACGCATGCAGTCAGCTGTCAACAAATAAAAAAAAGGACTATTTCACTGAACAGCGTCAAATATATATTTTGCGAGAGTTCAAAGAAGGTGACAATATGATAAATTCAGAGTATTTGCAGACTGCAATCATTGCAATGCAAACATCATTTGGGAAGCGATTCTGTGAGTTCAGAAAGCAAAAAAACACATTATGTTTCCATGTCACTCCCCTGACCAGCGATCCATCTGCATTGAATATGATTGCATTTGCAGGGGTAAGTCAACCCGACCTGGAGATGGAACTTGCAGACATAGCCGATAAAGATATATGGGTGTCCAAGTTCCAACGCTTGACAGATAATCTTGAAGATGTTGCCCATCAGAAGGCCAATCTCGCACTGAATTACAAATGGAGTGACATTGAAAACCTTCCCAAACAGGACAAACTTATATTCGACACATGGAATGCCATCCCCAGCACTTATTCAAATATGAAAAAATACGCATTTGGAGTCCTGTCGATCTTTGGATCCACATACGTATGTGAACAGGTCTTTTCAAACATGAACTGTATTAAAAACAAATATTGTTCATGCCTCACAGATAATGGCCTGCAATCTTGTCTAAAGATGAAGGTGACGTCTTACAGCCCTGATGTTCAGATGCTGTGTGCTGATGTTGAGAAGCAAAAATCACATTAACCAGGTAAAGTAAATATTTTAACTGGCTATTATTTTGCAAATATATATTTGACGCTGTTCAGTGAAATAATCCTTTTTTTATTTGTTGACAGCTGACTGCACGCTGCAGTACAGACAAACAGATGGACTGGCAGACAGACAGACAAGTGAACAGACAGGCAGATGGACTGACGGAGAGGCAGACAGATGGACAAGTGGATGGACAGACAGATGGACCGACAGATGGGCAGATGGACTGACGGAGAGGCAGACAGACGGACAAGCGGATGGACAGGCAGATGGATTCATGGATGGGCAGATGGACTGAGGGATGGGCAGATGGACTGACGGAGAGGCAGACAGATGGACAAGCGGATGGATGGACTGGTGGGTGGACAGGATGGATGGAATGACAGAAGCACAGCATTTTGGGTTTGCTGCAGGCGGATAAGTTAAGTTTGGCTTTTTATTTCATAAATATGAGGAGGACTCAAATAGCTGTTATTGTATTTGAAAGTAACCTGCGACCCAGAGTCTTCTTTTTTGGAGTTCAAAATGTTTTTGTTGCATACTGAAATAAAAATTGACTATTATTTTGCAAATATATATTTGACGTTCAGTGAAATAATTCTTTTTTAATTCATTGTCAGCTGACTGCACGCTCCAGTACAGACAGATGATTGGCGGATGGGGAAATGGATGGGTGGACGGATGGGCAGATGGGCTGGTGGATGGGCAGATGGATGGACAGATGGACAGATGGGCAGATGGACTGGCAGGCAGATGGACTGGCGGACGGGCAGACGGATGGACGGGCAGACAGATGGATGAGCGGACAGATGGGCAGATGGACTGGCGGACAGGCAGATGGACGGGTGGGCAGGAAGATACGCGTACAGACGAGTGGGCTGACGGACGGATGGACGGACGCAATGACAAGCAAACAACATTTTGGGTTTGCTGCAGGCGGATAAGTTAAGTTTGGCTTTTTATTTAATAAATATGAGGAGGACTCAAATAGACATTCGGTATTTTATTTGAAGGTAATCTTCGACCCAGCATCTTTTTTTTTTAGTTCAAAATGTTTTTCTTGCATGCAGTTCAGAAATAAAAAAATTGTTGATTTCATAAAAGCAACACACTATAGTTTTTTTTATACATAGCACAAAGGTAAAAAAAAAAGGATATATGCAGCATTATCTGCATTTTAGATGCCAAAAGGGTTTTGCAGCTCCCAGTGTTATGTCAATGGGGTCAAAGTGGCTCTTTGAGTGTTTTGGGTTGCCTACCCCTGTTCTAGTCTGTCAATGCTCTTCTGAGAATGTGGTCTCACCAGTGCCAAGTTGATAGTGATGTGTGTTTGTGTGTGTGTGTATTTAAACAATTTACATGATTGTCCACCACATAGCAATACCTTTGGGTGGTGTACAAGAAGATAAAATCAAACAACAATGACAAGACTTTGGTGTAACACTTCCTCTGAGGCAGCCCAAAACTGCATTAGCTATTCTGGTAGCTGCTTCACACTAGGTTCATGTTTACTTATTGTTATTCCCCATACCCAAAACCTTCCAAGTGCTTCCAAGCTATGTGTCAACTGACAAACCCAACCAAGCAAACACTTTCGAAACTTTCCAATCTCTTAATGCATAGCTTTACTGAGTACACCATTTCGGCACATATGGAAGTAAAACCAGCTCTGGCAAGACCCGTCCCAAACCCTAGTAAAAGCATTGACTTCTTCCTCCCCATCCAGGTCAGGTCACATTGCCCAATCAAGTCATAAAATATTGTAATGGGAGAGCATATCTGAGTCTGGTCAGACACCTGGCAATTGTCCTCGATTCCCATGGTCTGCTTTCTTAATCTTTGAAATCTGCATTCCACAGACTCTCCCCTCTCCCCGAGTTCATTGGCAAATTGAGAAGCAAGTTCTGTCACATCAGCAAGTCTGTGCTTTGAAACTTGACACTGTAATTTCCCATTAATATCTAAAACAGTTGTCTTTTTGCATAAGAAAGAAACAAACTGCATGTGCATTGACTTCATCAAGAAAAGAAAGAATGAACCATACCTGGCCAGGATCATGGAGAAAAAATGTGTAAGAAAATTCCTCCAATTGAAGAAGCTTTGGGAAGACATCTTAGAATGCTACTGACAGATCCATTTTAAGTATCCCTCTCTCCTACCTCCCATCGTGTGACACAGAGCTGAGCGTTTATAGCTCACTGTGTAGCTTCTACACAAAACATGCACAGATGTCCCATGAGAAAACAGAAACAAAGGAGGCCCATCCAGCATTTTATTTCATCTCACAAAAGAAATCACATTTCAAGAGATCTACAAGACTTACAATCATTTGCTTAGTGGCTATTTGAAGTTACATCACTGAAAAAATGTGACTTATGACCAGTTTTCACACTTACAAACATTGCGGCATCCCCAAATTCATGTGATCAACATTTGAATGCATGGCAACTGGCTCATATTGATGACAACTGCAGTGTCCTGGGGGGGTCACATGATCACCTTGTAATGGCTTCCCCAGAGCCGGCTTTCCTTGTCATCTGAGCTGGCATGTAGGGAAGCCATAACACACCTTTTGTAACCTTCTGACAAGCAAAGTCAATGGGGAAGCCAGATTCACTTAACAACTGTGTTACGAACTTAACAACTGCAGTGGGTCACTTAACAAATGTGGCAAGAAAGATTGTAAAATGGGGCAAAACTCACTTAGCTTATTATCAGCCTGGTTAAACAGGAATACAATTTATAAATCCACAGAATGGATCAATGCATCATCCTACTTATTTCTTGCAGAAGAGATACTGAAGAACCATCTTTTTCATGGCTGTAGTTATTTCCTTGTTCCGGAGGGTATAAATGGGGTTTAGAAGGGGAAATATGATGGTATGGAAGACAGAGACCACTTTATCGGGTGCATATTCATCAAAAGGACGAGCATAGATGTAGATGGCGGGACCAAACATGAAAATGACAATAGTGATGTGAGAATAACAGGTAGAGAGAGCCTTACTAGCTGATTCACCCACATTCTTCTTTAGCACGGTGAGCAAGAATGCGTAGGAAACCAAGAGTGCCACAAAGCAGACAACGGAAATCAGGCCACTGCTGAAGATCATGACCATCTCCTCCCTAAAGGTATCAGTACAGGCGATTCTCAGCACTTGGGTGATGTCACAGAAATAATTGTCCAGTTCATTGGGCCCACAGAACGGGAGGCGGATAATCAGCACCACCTGGATGAGGGAATGGATAAAACCTCCCACCCAGGAAGCCACCACTAATACGATGCAAAGCCGCCGGCTCATCTGGACTGAGTAATACAAAGGCTTGCAGATGGCAACATAGCGATCATAAGCCATGACGGTGAGTAGAAACATCTCTGCGGCCCCCACAAAATGGAGGAAGAAAAGTTGAGCAATGCAGCCCTCGAAAGAAATGACCTTGCGCTCGGCAAAGAAGTCAACCAACATCTTGGGTGCAGTGATGGAGGAATACCAGATATCTAAAAAAGCCAGATTGGCTAATAGAAAATACATCGGGCAGTTGAGATGTGCATCTCCCCGGATGGTAATAATGATCAGCACATTGCTTGGTAAGACAATGAGATAAAACATGAGGAAGAGAGCAAAGAGAAAGAGTTGGATGCCACGTTCGTGGGACAGACCCATCAGTATGAACTCAGTCACGTCAGAGCTGTTTCTCACTCCCATAGATGGTGGGTGAAATGGGGCAGAAGGTGACTCTACCATTACAGATTCAGCGACTCTTGTTCCAGTCTTCATTTTTGGGAAACAAAAGGAAAATGGAATAGGCAACATTGAAGAAATGGTGGGAAAAAGAGTGGGAAATAAGAAACCGATCAACTGAATTAAGACAAAGAACTGATGCAAACTAAGGACAGAATTATTCACATACGTCTCCATTAATTTTACCTTCCATAAACAGAAACAATGGAAAAGGAGGGAAAGAAAAAAGTGAAAAAGACAATATTCTAGTACATAGTAAGCAGTTCAGTTTTTAAACATTGTGTTAAACCTTGAGGACAGGATGGAATTGTGATAATTTCCCCCCATTATATTTAGAGGTCTCATTATATTTGCAATTCTGTGACCTTCTGATTTAAATGTATGTAATTCCCTCATAGATTAAGGTAATTAGCAGGACAACCCGATTCTGTAATAGCTTTGTTCCCTGTGCCATCCATCTGGTAAACTCACAAGATTCGTTTTTCTTGCCATGCACATGCAGTGCTTTTTTTCTAAAAAAAAAAAAAAGGTACTGGAACTCACACATGTCATACAACCCGCCTTGCCTACCCTATAAGGTTCTATCCCAAAAAGGTGCTGGAACTCCGTTCTGGATGTTCTATGAGAAAAAAAGGCCCCGTGAACATGTATTCATAATCCAAACTAGACTGTATTGTCTCTCTATGTCATATAATATATGTGAGTTTATGCATAATTCTGCATTTATTTATTTATTTATTTATTCGTTTGTAATTATGTAGTGTATATCGGAGATGGTGACCCTTTGAGAGCTGGTTTTCCTTCCTTTTGAAACTATAATACTCATTATGACACTCCCTTTGTTGCTGCTGTTCTTAGAAATTTTTTCCTTCTGTCTTTCTCAGCACATTTCTTTACTTTATTACTGGTATCCCCACAACTCTTGATTTATTTTTAAATCAGACAAACAGTTCAAAACCAGGACCCATTTTTTTCCTTCATTTATTTTTTTTTATGAAATGTTGTTTCTGGAAATTTCCTTCATCTCAATTCCTAATGAACTTTTACCATTACCGTTATTGATAACATATATTTCTCATATTATGCTCATCTCCCCCCCCTCACACACACCTTTCTTCTTCAGTGTAAAATTCCCATTGCCGATTTAAACATGTTAGAAGAAAAATTCAAAATTAAATAATAGCATGTATTATACAGGTAGTTGTAGCAGTACAAATTTTAAAAGCCAATTATTTCCTACTGCATGTATGGAGCATCCTCTGTGAGGTAAAATAAAGGAGTATCTGATATCAATGGATAATTTGATGTCACATCTCCATTTATTGTGATTAACAAAGCTTTAGTAATACTTACCAGCAACAGAGTTGAAGAGAGGAAGCAATTCCTTTCTATCAACAAAGGACATCCTGCTGTGGGAGGATCATCTTCTCAAGAACATATAGATTGACCTACAAAATGCAACAACATAATAGCATAAGGATCTGGGATCAGGCAACAGTTAAGGATTCACAGTAGAGAACTAGAAGATATGTGAATTCTGTGGGGAAATCATTAAAAGTGCAACTTGTCTCTTTCCCTTGAGGGATGAAGAAGACAAAACTTTAAGGAGGTCCCTAGATAGGTCTAAAGGTTACACTCAGAGCTGAAAAATATGAAGGGTCTGTAAGCAACATGCTGATATTAAAGAACATTGATTTGTTCCTTGTTATCTGTACTCCTGTCTATTTTATTTTTGCATTTTTTTAGAATTATGTTTAATACCTGTATAATGTATGAAAGCAAATAGCATAGAAATACTATGTCATGACTAGAGGTGACATGATAGTCTTGCAATAGATGAGGGGTTGTCACACTGAAGAGGGGGGTCAACCTATTTTCTGAAGCACCCAAGGGCAGGTCAAAAGTAATAGGTGGAAACTTATCATGCAGAGAACCAACTTAGAACTAAATAGAATTTTCTAGACAACAGTTAATCAGTGGAATGTCTTGCCTTCAGAGGTTGTGGGTGCTCCATCACTGGGCATTTTAAAGAAGATATTGGATAGCAATTTGTCCAGAATAGTATAGGGCAGCGGTTCTCAACCTGTGGGTCGCGACCCCATTTGGGGTTGAACGATCATTTCACGGGGGTCGCCAAACACCGCAGTCCGCCATTTTTTTTGGTCAGCCATTTTTTTTGGGTCGGCCATTTTTTCTCCTTTGCAATGCGGGCCGTCGCGCCACGCATGCGTGATACGGGCCCGCCATTTTTTTTGGTCAGCCATTTTTTTTGGTTGGCCATTTTTTTTGTCGGCCATTTCCCCCCCCCTTTGCGATGCGGGCCTGCCATTTTTTTTTTGGTCGGCCATTTTTTTTCTCCTTTGCAATGCGGGCCGTCGCGCCACGCATGCGCGATGCGGGCCTGCCATTTTTTTGGGTCGGCCATTTTTTTTGGTTGGTCATTTTTTTTGTTGGCCATTTTCCCCCCCTTTGCGATGCAGGCCGTTGCGCCATGCATGCGCGATGCAAGCCAGCCATTTTTTTTGGGTCGGCCATTTTTTTGGGGTCGGCCATTTTTTCCCCTTTGTATGCGGGCCATCGCGCCACGCATGCGCGATGTGCCCCGTCGCAATGCGCCCCATTGGCATGATTAGGAAGGGAATCGAAAATAAGTCAGCAAGTGTTGTATTGCCTCTGTACAAATCGATGGTGAGACCACACTTGGAGTACTGTGTACAGTTCTGGTCACCACACCTTAAGAAGGATATAATGGAACTGCAAAAGGTGCAAAAAAGGGCAACAAGAATGATCAAGGAAATGGAGCGCCTTCCTTATGAAACCAGATTGCAACGCCTTGGTCTCTTCAGCCTTGAAAGATGGCATTTAAGGGGTGACTTGATTGAAGTGTATAAAATCATGCATGGGATAGAAAAGGTGGATAGAGAAAAATTCTTTTCTCTATCACACAATACCAGGACAAGGGGGCACTCCCTAAAGCTCATAGCTAAGAAAGTGAGGACAAATAAAGGGAAATATTTCTTCACCCAGAGGGTCGTTGATTTATGGAATTCACTTCCAGAAGGGGTCGTGACAGCTGTCAGCCTTGACAGCTTCAAGGCAGGGTTAGATAGATTCATGGATGCCAAGTGTATCGGTGGTTATTAAAACGGATGTCCATGTGCCGCCTCTATGTTGGTTGAGGCAGGCAAGATTTCCTTGAGTACCATTTGTTGGGGGTCAAGGGAAAGGGAGGGTTTTGCCTTCTCTTTCTGCTCAAGATCCCCATGTACAATTGGTGGGCCACTGTGTGACACAGAATGCTGGACTCGATGGGCTTTGGTCTGATTCAGCATGGCTCTTCTTATGTTCTTATGGGGTCGAGCCCCGGAAAAGGTTGAGAACCGCTGGTATAGGGTCTTCTGCTTGAGCAGCGGATTGGACTAGGAATTCTTCATGGTCCTTTCCAACCCTGTTATTCTGTTATTTTGTCATGGTATATATAGAAATGTCATAGTAGCCATACAAACACCATACCATATCATGGTTATTGGCTACAAGGAAAAGTTCAGGACCAAAGCAGAAAATACCCTTCACCAGCCCTAATCTTGGAAAAACCAAAACGACGCTTCTCAGCTTGAAATCCTTAGAGAGAAAGTTATGGGACCATAAACAAGTTTTTTTTCCTCTTATGTTTATATTTTTATGGCCTTGAAGGAAGCATTCCACTCTCAGCTTCACTTTCCAGTTCCAGGGATCCAGATTAAAAGGGATTAGGAAAGGAAGGAAGGAAGGCTATCTGCCCGAGAAGCTAGAAAACAGCTCCTGGTTTGAGTTAGCAATATTAAATGAAGATTTTCAACCATTCCCTTCAAAACTGTGAGGTTTTCTACCTCTCTTCGCTTTGACTGTTCTCTTAGGAAGGAAGTAGGCAATCTAGAAAACAAAGCCCTGGATTTTAGCACCATGTTTGTTTGCAAGAACAATTCTAAGGGCCTTGTAAACCTGTAGACAGATGGTGACTGGCTAAAGATTAGTGCTTCTTTGGGACTAAGATACATTTGGGAATGTACCTATCAATCCTCTCAGAAAGATAAAGTAAGCAACTTCACCACCACTAGGGAGCAATAGGACTAGCACTTGGACTTATATAGCACTTCATAGTGCTTTACAGCCCCGTCTAAGCGGTTTACAGAGTCAGTATGTTGCACCCAACAATCTGGATTCTCATTTCACCGACCTTGGAAGGATAAAAGGCTGAGTCAACCTTGAGCTGGCCAGGATCGAACTCCTGGCAGTGGGCAGAGTCAGCTTGCAATAATGCATTCTAACCACTGTGCCCTCACAGCTCAGATAGGTAGAACTTCACCAATAAAGTGCATTTAAAGTAGCTAATAAACTTTTCTGGCTCCTATTTTGTGATCACACCCATCAAGATGGTCCAAATGTGACCAAGAACCTCAAAAATCTGAATAACAAATAATCCAATCTGCAAAAAGCAGCTTTCCTATAATCCCCACCACCATAAAACATGGAGTCATTTACTGCCCATTGTTTTTTTTTGTTTTTTTTTTTCAAAAAAGAACAAATGTCCTGTAAGAACAGGTTTCCTGTAAGATGCCGAGTTATTATGTAGCAGTGAGCAATACTTTAAGAAAAGGAAAGTCTCCTTCAAATCAAGCCCAGCTCTTGATAACTTTATGAACGTGGCCATGTATTGACAATAGTACAGAATTAATTTTCAAATGTCCTCTTTGGGGAGAGAGATTGAAGGGGAGGGGATGGAGATGAAGATGGAAGGAAGGAAGATTGAAGGGGAAAGAAAGGAGATGGAGAAGGAAGGAGATTGAGGGGGAAAGGAAGGAAGGAAGGAAGGAAGGAAGGAAGGAAGGAAGGAAGGAAGGAAGGAAGGAAGGAAGGAAGGAGAGATTGAAGGGGAAGGGAAGGAGATGGATGGATGGATGGATGGATGGAAGGAAGGAAGGAAGGAAGGAAGGAAGGAAGGAAGGATTGATCTTTGGAGAGTCATGTTTTTCCAGATGGTGATGAACAGCAACTCCCAGCATTCCCCACTCTTCCACAGTGCTTTTTAGGGCTGCTGGGAATGGTAGTCCAGTAAGGTCTGGAGACACACAGAGATGCCCTTGGACGGGGAGGGAGGCGGGCCGGGCAGCGCGGGGGAGGCTCCGGCACAGTGCGGAGGGTGGCGGGGGGCAGAGTGCAGCCAGGCAACCAGGAGGTATGGAGACTGGCTCGGCACCGCAGCTCAGCTCAGCTCAGCCTGCAGCAGCAGCAGCAGCAGCAGCGCGTTGCCAGAGCAGGGCGGGAAGAGAGGGGGCAGTGGTGGCAAGTCATGAAAGCAGCGTCCGCACATTCAGGGTGCAAACGCCTTGGACGGTTTGGCTCCCCCACCCCTTTATTTACTGATCTTCCACAAGCTCGCGCAAACAAGCCCCGAGGAGTTCTTAATGAGCGGTCGTTGTTGTTGTTTTTTTAAAAAAAAAAAGCTTTAAGCAATGAGGCAGAAAAGGAAACTCACTCACAGCTCTTTTTTTCCCCTTTCTCGGCGACTGGGAAGGCAGCAGCCAGTGACGCCACTGCACAAAGGGAGGCGGAGAGAGGGGCGAGGGGGAAAACCTCACTCAACCTTCGCCCTTATCAGAGCCGGTTCCCTTCTGGTCGACCCCCACCCATCTACCTGCCCCCTTCACCTCCCACTACAGATCGACACTACCCGTCGGGAGTATTTCACCAGGCTTTTTTTTTAACCTTGGCCCTGTGCTTCTCCCAGACGGAAGCCAGGCAAGAGGACCTGAAAGACGCCGAGCAGGAGGTTCATAGCTGTGGCGATGCGGCAGTAGCTGCTCTGCGATGGATAGTGCAGCCCCGCCATGCTGCTGAGGCGGCTGCTTTCCTGTCTGCCCGAGCTGACTGGCGGAGCTAGCCTTGAGCTGAAATTCTCAGTAGTGTCTCGGTTCCTAAGATCATCGGAAATATGTGTTTTCCGATGGTCTTAGGCAACCCCTGTGAAAGCGTCGTTCGACCCCCAAAAGGGTCGCGACCCACAGGTTGAGAACTGCTGTTCTAGTCCAACCCCCTGCTCAAGCAGGAGACCCTATACCATTTCAGACAAGTGGCTGTACAGTTTTTTACTTAAAAATGTCCAGTGATTAATCACCCACAACTTCTAAAAGCAAGCTGTTGCACTCATTAATTGTCCTCAGTATTAGGAAGTCTCTCTTTTAAGTCCAGGTTGCTTTTCTCCTTGATTAGTTTCCATCCATTATTTCTTGTCTTGCCTTCTGGTATTTTGGAAAATGAGTTGTCCCCTTCTTCTTGGTGGCAGCTGGTCAAATACTGGAATACTGCTATCCCTAGTCCTTCTTTCCTCTAGACTGGCCATGCCCAATTCCTGCAACCATTCTTCATATGTTTTTGTCTCCTTAATCATTTTAGTTGCTCTTCTTTGCACTTTTCCCCAAAATTTCAACTTCTTTTTTTGTAATGTGGTGACCAAAACTGGATGCAGTATTCCAGGTTTGGTCTTACAAAGGATTTATGATGTGGTACTAGTATTTCGCTTGATCTTGATTCTATGCCTCTGTTTATACAACCCAGGGATTGTGTTAGCTTTTTTGGCTGCGGCACAGCGCTGGCTCATGTTTAAGTGATTCTCCAATAGGACTCCAAGGTCCCTCTCACAGTTACTGTTTTTGAGCCAGGCTTTGCCAAATCTGTACTCATACCGTTGTTTTTTCATGCCCAGGTGTAAAACCTTGCTTTTCTCCACATTAAATTTCAGTTTGTTGGATAGGGCCCATTGTTCAAGTCTGTCAAGATCTTTTTTGGATCCTGAGCTTGTCTTCTGGGGTGTAAGTGATGTGTGGGAAATCTCAGACCTGAATTATGTCAGGGGCCACTGAAGGGTTTTCCAGGAGTGATTTGTCATTGCCTTTTTCCTAGGCCTGAGAGAAAATGTCTAGCCGAAGGTCACCAGCTAGCTTAGCACTACAAGTGGATCTAGGACTCATGATCTTCTGGTGTCTAGCCTGAAGTCTTAACCTCTACACCTCTTGATTAATTGAAGGACTTCCTTGCAAATTACAGAAAAAGGCAAATGTATTGGTTTCAAGTGTATTGGTTTGAAAATGACTAAATAAATACATTTATACAACTCTGTAAACCAAATGTATTTCTTCACTGTCTCTGGATTTTTGAGAAAGTTAACCCTCTTTTCTTTGGTGACAGTCAAGAGCAGAGGAGGGTCAATATAACTTAGAGCCTTCTTTTCTAATCATGCTGCATCTACACTCAGTCCTGAGCTTTCCTCGTAGTAGCTGTGGTATGTTAATCACCATCATGTCTGTGGTGTCAAAAAATTGGGAGTCTGATAGCAGGTTTTCTGACTAGCAAATTCTATAAAAAAGGCATACACTTTCAGGAGCTGCAGCTCCCTTGTTCATAGAGTGTCTAGTTCAGGGGTTCTCAACCTTGGCAACTTTATGATGTGTGAAATTCAATTCCCAGACGTTTCCAACTGCAGTGGAACATCCACAATTCATAACACTTCTTACCTTTGTTAGAAGTAAGTCTTCATCCTGGTTCATCCAAGCCGGGATAAATAAGCAAAATGGCGACTGCTTTGGGAATAAGGTTACAGTTTATTGAAGAAGCAGAAAGATGGTCCTTGCAAGGAGCAGAGAGGAAAGAGACCTTGAGCACATGGGCAGTAGGTTTTTATACCCCCTCTAGCCTTTCGGAATAGTTTCCTGTTCCTGTGGCATGAACCTTGAGGCTATTTCTGAGTGTTTTTCTAGGACTTGATATCTGTGGTTTAATCCTATTATCATATCCTGCTTGCCAGGTGATGGGGTTAATCACTCCTAGAGTTTGGGTGGGGCATGCAGATCTTCTCTTTGTCTTCTTGAGTGCCCTGGCTTCAGCTTGCTGATGGTTCTACATCTGCATTCGTATGGGGCTAGCTTTTGTTTGGGGCAGAGAGATAGATTTGGGGCCAGGTTTGGTTTTAAAAAAAATCCTTTTGAGGAAAAATATATTTTTCTGCCCTTTTAATATTTCCTTCTCTGGCTAACTTCCTTCACCTTGCAAATAGAAAATAATTTAGGTGGATTCCAATGACTTTTCATGCAATGGAATTACAAGTATTGGCTATTAGCACTCCCAAGATAGTTATCTCTCATTAACTTTCTTTTAATTGAAGTGTTTGGACTTTCTTGAATAAAAAAGACATGTCTACAGTCAGGGACTCACTTTTCCTTATCTTCCCTCGAGCTTTTCCAAAGCCACTTGGAATGTTTAGCTCCTCTGGGTGTAAATGAAGGGACTCAGGATGGGAGTGGTGAAAGTGTAGAGAACAGAAGCTGCCTTATCCAAGAAAAAGCTGCAGAAGTGATGACCACAAATAACAGAATAACAAAGTTGGAAGGGACCTTGGAGGTCTTCTACTCCAACCTCTTGCTCAAGTAGGAAACTCTACACCATTTCAGAAGAATGATTGTCCAATCCCTCTGTAGCTCCTAAGAAATAAGTGGCAAAGTAGAACATGGAATAATAGTGTTGCAAAGGGCCTTGAAGATCTTCTAGTAGTCCAACCCCCTGTCAATGGTAGGAGATCCTATACCATTATGAGCAAATGGTTGTCCAGTTTCTTCTTTAAAAAAACCCTAATAATGGAGCACCCACAATTCTGGAGGCAAGTTGTTCCACTGATTAATTTTTCTAACTATCAGGAAAATTCTCCTCAGTTCTAGGTTGCTTTTCCCCTTGATTAGTTTCCATCCATTGCTTCTTGTCCTGCCTTTAGGAGAATAGATTGCCTTCCTCTTCTTTGTGGCAGATCCTTAGATATTGGAACACTGCTATCATGTCATCTCTAGTCCTTCTTTTCACTAGAGTAGACAAATGTAGATGCAAGGTCCAAAACACAGGGCTACTACCATGATATGAGATGTGCAAATGGAGATAACCTTGCTCTGGCTTGGAGCAGACTCTGCCATGAGATGAGTATTCCTGAGAAACAGGTATACCCAAGTTAATCTTGCCTTAGGTCCAGAAGCCAATAGGGTAACTTTAATCCAATTACTCTCAGCCAATAGAGTGACTTTGACCCAATTACGTTTCTTCCTAAAATGTTGTCAAAAAACCTCTATCATCTTGCCCATATAGTCCCTGGAGTCAAAACTGATTTGAGGTACATATGCATGCATGTAATAGAAACATAAACACACACAAAAAACTCAAGGTATCATGAGGAGCAGGGCCTTTTGGGAGTGGGCCCTTAGTTATGGAATGACCTTCCAATGAAATTATCCTTGGCTTCTATGGTGAAGTGTGTTCTGAAAGGTCTGTTGGAGTCAAAGATTCAGATATGGGGTATCAACCCACTTCATGGGTTTGAAGTCTTTTCTTGGATTCTAGAACAGAAAGTTGCTAGGAAAAGATGTGAACAAATGAATATTACACATTTAAGTAAAGGGGAATGCTACTTTATTGAATAACTGTAATCAAGCCATCATTTGTAACATCTAGATAATTATAGACACATGACAATATTGTGATTAAATGTAAATCAAATATGTTTAAAAATTGTGGCAATTTGCAGCAAAAAGTTTATTCGTGATTAGTTTCTGATATGCCAAGGAAGGTGGGGGAATTGCCTCTGAAAACTCTGAATGTGCTCCATCTGAGGGAGTCCAGGTGATTTAATTAATTAATTAATTAATTTTTATTCCATCTATCTCCCATGAAAGGTGACTCTGGGTGGCTTTCCAGTTATAAAGCAAATAGAAAAATAATTAAAATATTAAGGCATTAAAACTACACAGATCGAGGTTTTAAAAATATATGGGTTTATATATATAAATATAAATATATAAATATCTACATATTTATTTGCATTAAAAATATTCACTTTCAGCTCACAAAAGTGAGCCACCAGCCCCACCTCACCCAAAGATTTGTAAACCAATTAGTCCTAAGTTTTCTTCTGTGGTGCAACAATGGGAAATATGTATTTTCTGTGTACTTGGCTCATAGCCTCCCTCATATCTCGGTTTCTTAAGGTGTATATGATAGGATTGAGAAGAGGAGTGACTATTGTGTAGAATATGGAAGCCGTTTTGTTCATACTGGTGTTAAACAGAGGGACAAGGTACACAAAGAGACATGGTACAAAAATGAGGCTGACTACTATTAAATGAGCGCTGCAGGTGTACAGAGCCTTCCCTCCACTCTCTCTGAGATATCCTTGGAGTGTGGTCAAGATGATGGCATAGGAGATCAGCAAAATAATGAAGCACATCAGGGACAGGAGACCACTATTCGCCAACAAGAGTATCTCAGTCATTCGGGTATCAACACAAGCCAGTTTAACAATCTGTGGAACATCACAAAAGAAATTGTCCACTTCATTTGGCCCACAGAACGGGAGCCGCAGGACCAGGAACAGCTGACTGCCAGAGTGAAGGAGGCCTCCAGCCCAACACCAACACAACAGTCTAATGCAGCGTGGCCGGTTCATCTTGGTTGTGTATGACAATGGATGGCAAATGGCCACATAGCGATCATAGGCCATGAGGGTAAGGAGGAACATCTCTGAACCTCCAAGGAAGTGTAGGAAAAAGATCTGGGACATACAGCCTGCAAATGAGATTGTCAGGTCTGTTGCCATCTTGGGAACCACCACTGAACCCAAAGCAGCATCGATGATGGATAAATTCGCTAAGAAAAAGTACATGGGCAGCTTTAGAAGACGTGGATCTACATGTACCGTCAAAATGATGAGAATGTTACCCAACAGTGTGGCAATATAACACATCATGACCAAGACAGTTAGAAGGAGTTGGATGGGTCGAGATCTGGAAAGACCCAAGAAGGTGAATTCAGCAACTCTGGAGGCATTCATGAAGGTGACCGACCTTGCAATAGAAACAAGAATAGTTTAGCTCCACAACTTTCAGCCCTTCTAACAGTTCATGATAACATGGATCAATAAAAATTTTGCATAGAAATAAAATGAACCCCCGATGCCACATAGTGCAAAGAGAAGCAATGTTAACTTCAATATTTATTACAAGACACCCTTCAGATTGCCTTTCACATTCTCTACTCCAAGTTAGTTCATAGAAACCTGAGTTTTCATGGGCAGGTAGATGCTGGGTACTGTAATTCTTCAGTTTTTGGAAGGCTACCAGTTTCTTATTGGGAAAGAAGCCAAACTTCCACTGAACCTGAAAGCAGATTCTAAATTTTTCCCCACCCAGTATAGATTAATTTATTCATTAATCTATTCCATTTTCATAATGGAAAAATGAAAATGAAACATTTCATATGCAGCTCGTGAAATACAATGTTTTACTGGAGAAATCACATGATCTCGTTTAAGTAGCTCCTCAAACACAAAATAAACAGATATCTCTGGAATCTTTTCCACCAGTACTTCAGAGATCTCCAGATGGTTTAAAAATTAATATTACTAATGACAGCAGTAATGCTCCAAGTTGCATACATTGATATGATCTAAGAAGCAGAGAAATCTAGCATAGAAAGGAACCATTAACCATCAAGTAGCACCATGGAAAAGGACTCTAAATTGTCCAGCTAAGGGTGACAAGGAATGACTGTCCCTATCTAGCCAAAGTCCATTTTAGATATGATTCTTTGCAAGAATTACTTGATTCTGAGGTTCTATGGGAAGTAGTGAGTGGAAGTTAGATCCCCATTCTGCTCTTTTCTAACCCAAAAATTCTCATAATTTTTCAAGGCGAAAATATAACATTTTAAATAGATCACGTCTGCTGATCTGGAATTAACTCCCACTGAAAAAGAGTCTCAGATTTAAGTCCATGTGTGTACCACACATTGTTCTCAATGATCAGATATTCACCCACCTTTTGACTAAATTCTGAAAACTTGAACCTATATCAGATCTGCTATTTCTGACCAGGAGATAAACAGAAGCATAAGAGTCAAGATTTATTTATTCACTCATTGTAGCAAATCATTTTCAGAGTCTTGAAAAATGTCTTATGGCAATCTGATTGGAATGATCAGAAGTCAGCACAATGTGTAGGGAGAATTATGCACCAATTATGTAGGCATATAGCTACAGTCTGCTAGAAAATTCTGTACGTGCATGTGAATCTATGTGAGATTTGTCTTCCCTTTTCTTCTTTGGGGTAGCTACTTGCTTGCGTGCTTGTAAAGCTGCTCTGGATTTTAGGTCAGTAAACTATTTCTGTGGTATTAGAATGAGAGCAACTAGGAACAGGATACTGACGACCATCCCACTCATTCCACCAAGTTATATGGAACACATATGCTATGTGTGTGTGTGTGTGTATGCTCATGCCCAGAGAGAGAGAGGAAGAGAGACAGAGAGACAGAGAGACAGACAGAGACAGAGAGAATAAGCCAACACTGTTTTATAGCTATTCTGTAGGAGATGACCAGGCTGACCTGGAGGGAAGGGTCAAATGCATCATCAGTCATGAGTTTCTGCATGCCCAAAAGAGATCTAGGTCCAGTGCATCTTGAATTCCTTTCTATTTTTAACTCCTGCTAATTTCCCTTGACCATTAGTAGTTTAGATTCTTGTAGAGATCTTAAACTTGTAATAAATCTTTATACTCATCTGAACTGCCTGAATCTCTTGATTTCTCCAGCCCTTGACATATTCTCCAAAAGAATGGACAAAACAATGGGTTGGGATCCCACTCTAAGGTCTTTAGCTAAGTCCACCTTTAAACTATCCATCTCTCAGGATCGCTAACTGTCCATGATTCCATGTCTATCATTCTACTTCTAATTCCCAAGATGTATTGTTAGCCTGCCTTATAATATCTTTAGAATTGTGATCCCTTTAGAGATCAAGGAAATTGGTAAAGCATAAAAGGGAAAAATAAATAAAGAATAAAAGGAGTGTTTCTGAACAATGATTTCAGATGCTTGTGTAACAAGTAGCAGTCCATTTCAGGATAATGACTAATGATTCAGTGCCGAAATGGAACTTACAAATCCTTGTTCTCAAGTTCCTCAAACCCCCATCCCAAAATAGACAAGATCCTCACTGCATATCAAAGTCATTCCAAAATTCTTAATTTTGAATTAGTAGCCTTGCTTTGTTCAGGACTCACCTGCCTTCTACAGTTACTTTATTTCTGAAACCAAGTGGGGGAATCTCACATTATCTGTTCATTCTACTTGCTTAGAGAGACCTCCGAGATGCGATAAAGATCACACCCTCAGACGAGGGTCTAGAGAAGCCTACTGTTACCTTTTTTTTTCCTCTTTGGAAAATCAAGGGCAGGGTGTGACAAGGGAATGACTCCTGCTTCTCCTGCCTCTACTGCACCAAGCAACATATAAGAAATATTTCAGCAGCTTCTTATTAAGCCTTGGGGAAGCCAGTCTTTTGAGGACCTTCCCTGGTCCCCGATTAAAATCAAATAATTGCAAAAACAAAGGGAAATATTTCTGCAGGAAAGAGAGCAGACAGCGATATGAATTTTTGTTTTAATCTGCACCTATGCACCACCAGCTGAACCAGGATGAAAGTGGTGCAGTCAACTTTGTGGTCCTTGATCTCTCAGTGGCTTTCAATATTGTGGACCATGATATCATTCTGGGATGGGTCTGGGGGTTGGAAATAGGGGGCACCATTCTACGGAGGCCTTTTCTTCCTCTGGGATAATTTCAGTTGGTGTTGGTTGGGGGGAGACATCATTCATGAGATCTTTCATTGTGGGGTGCCTCAGGATTCAACTCTCTCCTCCTCTAATGTTCAAAATCTACATAAAATATCTGGGTGAAATCATTGGCTCATTTGTGGTTCAATATCGTTTGTTCATTCCAGGCCATGCGAAGCTTTCAGCATTCAGCCCCAATGTTTGCATGTTACGGGAGCTTGGTTTGGCTCTCTCTGACCAAGATGAGAGTGTCAAGGTTCTGACTAGTGAACCCAATGAAGCAAACACTTCCGAGTCTTCTCAGGCTCTTAATGCAAAACTTAATTGAGTACACCATATCAGCACATACGAAAGTAATACTAGTTCTGGCAGACCCGTTCACCAAACCTCCATAGTAAAAATATTGACTTCTTCCTCTTCCCTCTGGGCCAGGTCATGTTGGCCAATCAAGTTGGAAAATATTTTTATGAGAAAGCTTCTCTAGATCCAGCAGACACCTGGCCATTGTCCTTGATTCCCACGGTCTGCTTTCTTAATCTTTGAAGTCTGCATTCCAAGCCTCTCCCCTCCCCTGAGCTTGTTGGGAAGTTGAGAAGCAATGTCTGCCACACCAGCAAGACGGGATTTCAAAACTTGACAGGGAGCTAGTGTGGTGCAGTGATTAAAGGTTTTGACTGGCAATGAAGAGACACAGGTTCTAGCAGCAGTGGAAACTCATCAAGACTCTGGGGAAGTCACTCTTTCTCAGCCCAACCTACCTTACAGGGTTGTTGAAACTTGGCAGAAAAAGAGGAAGCAATATGTATTTAAAAAAGGATGGAATACAAATCAAATAAATAAAGGATGCACCCCTGTGATCTCCTATACTGAACATAGAAATGTAGTGCTTAAGTACATGTAGTTCTCAACTTAGGACTGGTCAGTTATGATGGACTCCCAAAACACATATTTAAAGTTCCAACAACCCTTGTTGGTTTCTCCCCCCCCCCCCACATACACACACACAGTCATATGTTTGCATTTTGGATGTTTGTCAGCTGGCCCACATTTACGACAGTTTGCAATATCCAGTAATCATGTGACTGTGATTTATGTTTATTGCCAAAAACAACTGCTTACTTCTTTGTTTCTGGCAAAAAATGCCCATTCCGGACAATGACTTCATTTTATAACCATGGCATCACTTAACAACTGCCACAAAAATGTTGTAAAATTGGGTCAGCCTTGTGGGTGTTTTGACTGATGATCATCATGACATATAAAAGAAATTTCAGGCTCCATTATAGTTATGAATTGAGAACTATCTGTAATTAGACCTTAGAAAGTCTTGCTGATGGAATTCTGTAATGAGAAAGTAATATTGAATATTGACCTCCATCCTGCTCAGGAAGCACATTTAATAGGGATGTGTCACGGTTTTGGCTTGTCTGTGTTTGTGTTAATACTTGGGCTCCATTCCAAAGGAAAATCAAAATGGAAGCTAATTACTGCAAATTATTTACAACCAAAATATGGATCTCTCCCTCTTTCCCTGTCCCTCTCTCCTGCTAGCTTTACAATAAAGTATAATTTGCTCATCTGGTTGTGTTTCCTGTCTGGTCTCCCTATCAAGGCAAACAATTGTTGAGAAGGTGGTTAGTCAACAGGAAGAAGCGATTTATCTAGGCCCATTGCAATTGGGATTCAGGCCAGGATTTAGTACAGAGATGGTCTTGGTACACTTGTTGATTACTCATGGCAGAACCAGGATGAAGGTGGTGTAGCCATCTTTGTGCTCGTTGATCTCTCAGTGGCTTTCAATATTGTGGACCATGATATCATCCTGTGTTGGTTCTGGGGGTTGGAAATAGGGGATACCATTTTACGGAGGCCTTTTCTTCCTCTGGGATAGTTTCAGTTGCTGTTCGTTGAGAAGAGACATCATTCGCCAGGTCCTTCATTGTGAGGTGCTTCAGGATTCAACTCTCTCCTCTCCTAATGTTCAATGATGTTCCTTTGATCAAGCAATATTATCTATCAGGATTCTACAAGTGTGCTTTTTCTGACATGGACATGGACCCTTTGGAATGAGGTTCCCTCTGAGATCTGGATGGCTACCATCCTGAAGGCTTTAAGACCTGGATCTTTTCCCAGGCTTTGGTCTAGGAAGGTTGGAAGTCCCTTCTTGGGCATGTGATACATTTATTGGTATGTCTTCATGTGGATTGTATATATGTCTATTTATTTTTTGAATATATTTTATTAATTTTATAATTTTAACAATAAATACATAGTTAGATAAACAAAAAGAATTTACCAACATACCTTCATTTAAATTCATATATAGAATACCTTAAGTAAATAAAACAAATACCTACTCTTACCTATAGGTGCAGCTCGGACACTCCCCCCACCACATCCACCCTCTCTCTTCCTCCCTATCTTCTACCCTACTTCCCTCTTCTCCACCTCTCTCCTTCCCTCTCTCTCCACTTCCTCTTCTCCTCCAACCTTCCTACTTCCTTCTCCCCTCTTACACTCCTCCCCCTTCAGATGTAGTGCAGGGGTGGTGTCCAAGCAACACCCCTAATCTAGTCCCCCCCCAACCTCCCCCCCACCTTCCTGGAGTGAAAATAGGGTAGTTTAAAAAAATAATCCTAATACAAATTTAACTATATGCTAAATACAATTTCTTGGATTGATATTTCCCTTGAATATATACAATCCATTTTTTCCATTCCAACATATATTTTTCATTTGAATAGTCTTTCAAATATGCAGATACTTTGGCCATCTCCACCAAATTTATAACTTTCAGAGTCCATTCTGCAGTAGATGGTAATTCTGCCTTCTTCCAATATTGAGCCACCAACAGTCTCGCAGCGGTAATCAAATTCATTATATGTCTATTTATTGTCTGTGAGCCACCCAAGTCAAACAAAGTTAGCTTTAGAGGAGGACAACTAAGATGATCAAGGGAGTGGAGCAGCTGCCTTATGAAAAAAGGTTGCAACCTTTGAGGTTTTTTAATCTAGAAAGGAGGTGAGAATCTTGTAGGAATCAGGACAAGTAAAAGAATTTTAATATATACAGTATATAATGCTTAATTCAGTTTTGGAAGTTGCTAACATGAGATTTGTTGCTGGCTATCAGCTAGGAGGACTTCAAGAAAAAGTTGGACCAATTCATGAAAGTCATGGGGATCAATGGGTATTAGCCTTTTGGCAGTGTGACCACCTCCAAAGGCCATCTGCTGTGAGACTAATGGGATTCTTTGTGCAGTTGGTTGGTCACTATAATGACCAACAGCTGGACTAGATGGGCAAGGAGCCGACCCAACAGGGCACTGTATATGTTATGTTTTTCTATTAACTTACAGTGCAAAGCATGATTTTAGCATTATCATTGGTTTCACTAATGAGGTTATGATTCAGTGTCTAGTACGAATGCCAGAAAAGTACTAGATCTGCATCCAAATTAAGCCTGATCTACAAATCTAACCTATAGCTCTGTATTTCTTTGGGATAAAGATTGAGAGATGGACCATATTAGCATTATATAAATTATATATAGCATAGGTATTTGTATCAGTTCTCAGGCTCTTGAAAATCCATCGTATTATTACTGGGAACAGCAAGCTGTTTCCCTCTATATTCTTCAGTCACAGTGTCCCAGGGTCATGTGAAGTGAGCAAAACCTGCTGCAACCACCTAGCAGACGGGGGGAATAAAAACCAAACACCCCCCCACCCCACCCCTGCTGCCAATCCTCAACAGAAATGCTCACAACAATGAAAACCTCGGACAGGAAGAAGAGCACGGCAGGGCAGGCAGGCAGGTGTCTTGCTCGGCTGTGGCTTGGGGGGCACTTTTTTCAGTGCCATTGTAATTTCGAACAGTCACTAAGTGAACTGTTGTAAGTCGAGGACTACCTGTACTTTATCACTTTTTTTCTTTCTTTTTTTTGGTCATCAAGTTTTTGACACCTTGCTAGGCGACTGGTGGTGCTTAGATGTTGCCATATCCTAAAAGTGGTACAATGGGTGAAAAGGTTGAAAAGCCCTGATCTAGGTGACTCTAGTGGCCATAAAAAGAGGCTTGGACAGGGGAGTTAACCATCACCAGCATTTGCCATTTAATGGTGAGAAGGTGTTGTCAGAGACTATAAAATAGATTTTTGAAATGTGTGCTTATGTTTTTCCTTCCTTCTGAAACCAGCGGGTAAAAATATATTTCTTAGTCATACGGCCCATTGCCTCTTTCATTTCCTGATTTCGTAGAGTATATATCATAGCATTAAGAAAAGGAGTGATTGTGGTATAAAATATGGATGCTACCTTGTCCAGACTGGAGCTGAAGATGGGGACAAGGTACACAAAGAGGCAAGGTAGGAAGAAAAGGCTGACTACTGTCAGGTGAGAGCTGCAGGTGTACAGAGCCTTCCCTCCACTCTCCTTAAAGCGACCTTGAAGCGTGCTCAGGATGATTCCGTAGGATATCAGCAAGATGATGAAACAAACCAGGGAGATCAGGCCACTATTGGCCACCATGAGTATCTCAGTTACTTGGGTATCAGCACAAGCCAGTTTGACTATTTGTGGAACATCACAAAAGAAATTGTCCAGCTCATTTGGTCCACAGAATGGCAGCCTCAGGACCAGGAATAACTGGCTGCCAGAGTGAAGGAGGCCTCCAGCCCAACACCAACACAAGAGTTTAATGCAGCGGGGGCGGTTCATCTTGGTTGTGTATGACAGTGGGTGGCAAATGGCCACATAGCGATCATAGGCCATGAGGGTAAGAAGAAACATCTCTGAACATCCAAGGAAGTGTAGAAAAAAGAGCTGAGACATACAGCCCCCAAATGAGATAGCCCTGTCACAGGTGATCAGATCTGTTGCCACCTTGGGAACAACCACTGAACCCAAAGCAGTATCGATGATGGATAAATTTGCTAAGAAAAAATACATGGGTGACTTTAGAAGGCGTGGATCTATATTCACCGTCAATACAATGAAAAGGTTGCCCAGTAGAATGGCAGAGTAGCACATGATGACCAGGACCGCTAGAAGGAGCTGGATGGGACGAGATCTGGAAAGTCCTAGGAAGACAAATTCTGTGACTCTGGAGACATTCATGAACATGACAGAACCTTGCAAGGAGAAACAAGAGTTATTTAGTTCTGCAGCTTTCAACACCTTCTTCTATTAATCAGTGATAACATGAAACAATGAACTGCAGTACTCTTTAACTAATGTGAACTCATGCATTGCAAACCATAACACAAAGATAAGCAACATTTACTTGAATATACATTACATGAGAATTATTTTATAATACAATAATATTCAAAGGTGGACCTCTAAATTCTGTTCTGAATTAGACCCCAAAGGCCTAAGCTAAGATGTCCAAGTGGTAAGAGATGTTGGATACTGTAGTTCTTCAATGTTGGGAAGCCTATACATTATTTACAACAAAACAGGGAAGAATCCAGAACTTTTACTGAAATATAGGGAAATTTCCCAACTCCCCCTTCTTCCAATACATTTATTTATTAATCAATTCCACTTTCATAATGATAGAATCAAGAAGAATCCTTTATCTATAGCTTATAAATTCCTGTATTTTTTCTATGGAGATGACATAATCTTGGCCAAAGGTCAAGATCAGTGTAACAATCAAGATTGGTATACTTGCTAATTAGAGCAAATGTGTAGTGCAGTGCAAATTATATAGATGACTGATTAGAAATCAGCATCATGTGTTTGAGGAATTACTCTCTAGTAAAGTATTCATATAGTTGCAATGTAAAAAGAGCAACTTAGACAAAGCTTTAATGGCGAGAGAGAGAGAGAGAGAGAGAGAGAGAGAGAGAGAGAGAGAGAGAGAGAGAGAGAGAGAGAGAGAGAGAGAGAGAGAGACAGAGAGAGAGACAGAGAGAGAGAGAGAGACAGAGAGACAGAGAGACAGAGAGACAGAGACAGAGACAGAGAGACAGAGAGACAGAGAGACAGAGACAGAGACAGAGACAGAGACAGAGACAGAAAGAAAGAACAATAGAGACACACACACACACACACACACACAGAGAGAGAGAGAGAGAGAGAGAGAGAGAGAGAGAGAGGGAGGGAGGGAGGGAGGGAGGGAGGGAGGGAGGGAGGGATGGATGGATGGATGGATGGATGGATGGATGGATGATAGGGCTAGCTAGATGATAGACCGACAGAGATATGCTATTGAATGAGAGCAACATGTACCTTTCCTATTAACACATAGGCAACAAAATCCTCAAAATCTCAAGTCCACCAAACAGTGTGGAAGACCTGGCTCATATTGTTTCCAAAAGATCAGTTCACTTTTTATTTTCAAATATGTATAATTAGCCTGCCTTACAATATAGTTAGAGTTATGAACCCTTAAGTGATAATAAGTAAAATAAAGTAAAAAAATAAATTAATGAAATTTATAAGGAAGGAATAAAAGAAGGCAAGAGCATTTAAATAAAAATATCAAATGTCTAGGTATCAAGAGTGTCCATCTACTGTGGCATAAGCCAAGAATCTAATCACCCAAGATACCATCAAGTAGGAAATAAAGAAATAATATGCTTATTTTCAGCTTTTTCAAGCTTCCCAAAGTAAATTAGACTCTGATTTGGACATGTTTGTTTTCAACAAAATAGCTGGGTGACTTTGTGCCAGTCATTCACTCTCGGCCCAACTCACCTCACACAGTTGTTATTGTGGAGAAAATAGGAGGAACAAGGAGTATTTAGAATATTTGCCCCCTTGGATTACTTATAAAGTAATAAAGGTGGGATAAAACTCAAATAAATAAATAGCCGTCAAAAGCTCTTAAACTACAGTGAATAGAATTTCTTCGTCCATTGTTCACCTATGTTCCAAAAACTTACTTTCCTTCTAAACTCAATAAAGATATTACCTGTTTTATTTTTTTTAATTGCTTAGAGGGACCTCTGAAATCAAGTAAAGGAAAAAACTTTAGGTAAATATCTGTAGAAGTATATTATTACCTTTTCCTCTTTAGAAAATCAACCACTCGATCTGACAATGGATTGAATCCTACTCTTCCTTCTGCCAAGAAGCACAGATGAAATATTCAATGGCCTGCTATCATACCTTTGGGAATTTGGTCTTATGAGGCCATGCCCAAGTCCCCAATCAGGATAGATTTGTAGAAGCTGAAGAAGATATTCTTGAGGTAAAAAAAACACCTGACTTTAATATATTTTCTTTTTTTCCCTGATGGCCACTTTTATGGTTTGCAACTAAATGATTATGACAATGATGTGGATGAGATCTAACCGAGTGCAATGGTTCAGATGTTTGACCAAGCTTCAGTCTACCCTCGTGGAGGGGGATTTGGTTTCATTGGGCCAGCCATTTTCTCTTTGCCCATGATTCTTCATTGAGTTGTTTGGGGGAAAACAGGAAGGAGGGAACTCTGTGTTGCCTTATGCTTCTATACAAACAAAATCTAATGAGTAAATGAAACTGATATATTCCTTTTGCCTTCAGCACTGTGCATTTAAAAGGGGGTAAAGTAGTCATAACTTGAAAAAGGTTTGCTAATGAGGGAACAATGGCACCCCAATAGATAATACACAATTCTGCTCTCTATCCTGCTCAGAAAGCATATTGAATATTAGTCTATGGAGATTCTCAGTCATCCTTAAAAGACAAAGGCCACCCTTTTGAAGACAGCAAAGTCCACATTTTGGACAGACTAGAAACTGTGGATAGACTATAGAAAAGAGAAACACCAATCAAATAAATTGTAACAGGCGTATAGTTGAGGCTTGATGTGAGGAGTGAAAAATGCTTACCAAACCAGACGTTTATAAAGATCAACACTTAGTGATGTATACCAGGTGCTATGATGATTGATGCATACTATGATTTTATATTCAAGGCTGATTGTATGAATGTAGATAGACCATATACAAGAGCTGTATTTTCAGGTCCTATGAGGACAGCTTATTAATATGAGCCCAGACTTAATGTTGATTGCTTTAATATTGGAAAAGCGTACTGAATTTCTACCTCAGGATCTTTTGTTAGGGATCATAAAGCTTGATGTGAGGAGTGAGGAATGTTTACTAAACCAGACATTCACAAAAACTGATCCTTAGAATTGTATTGCAGGATATATGATGATTGCTTTTTAATATGAACTTATGTTTAATGTTGATGGTTTTAATAAAATAATTTTTAATTTAAAAAAAAATACAATAAAATGTGCCAGAGATAAATAATTTTTTTTAAAAAAAGAGAAAACTGCTGGTTTGAAAGAGGGGTCAAAGAGGCCATCTATGTCAAAACTGAACAGCCCTCTCTCAACAGAGGGGGAGGGATAGGACACCATCCATCTCCAGTCTACAACAGTCCTTTCAGCAGTTCCAGGAAGGCTCCAAACCCATTTGCATTACTCAGGTGACCCTGAGGACACAGATAAGCCTCCAGGTAGCTTTAATGACTCGCTGAAAGAATGCAAATGACCAGCTGTCTGCAAGGAGTATAAATCCTTCCATTCCCCACCATCCAGTCAGAACTGAAGAAGCTGCTTGAATGAGGAGTGAAATGTCTTCAAAGAAAAACATGAAAGACCAGGTGCCTCGTGAAAAAGCACCTTTGGGATACTAAATATTCAGAAATGTATCATAGATTTTGCTTCTCTGTTTGTGGGAATTTCTGAGCCCCATTCTGACCCAATCCACAATAATGGAAAATCAAAATGGAAGTTACTATTGCCAATATTTCTAAGCAAAATACAAACTGATTTCTCCCTCCCCCTCCTCCTTCCTTCCTTCCTTCCTTCCTTCCTTCCTTCCTTCCTTCCTTCCTTCCTTCCTTCCTTCCTTCCTTCCTTCCTTCCTTCCTTCAAAGATTATAGAAATATTTGAAAAGAACATGCTTACTTCTCACATATTTCAGCAATTTGTCTCATAAACCAGTTGTGCAACATGGTCAGTGTTGCAAAGAGGGGTTTTTTATATAAAAGTCCATTCCCCTGTAAGTAGGACATTTGTCCTGGAAAATATCCATGTTTCATGTATTCATATCCATTTATGCTATACTCCTTTGCAACCAATGCACATTGGGATTAAAGAAATTCTTCTCCATCAAAGTTCTACTCTAATGAATTCAGCCCATGTCTACTGGCTGAGCAAGGCAGAAAGAATATAGCCCACTCGCAAAGATAAGGGGGATCTATTCTTTGTTCCTTTCCAATTTCATAAAAAATAAAGGGAGGAATTTCCCTTATCAAAATTATAATCCTTGTATGACCAAGTGACTTGGTCTCCTTGCATTCACCGCATAATCTGACATTGTTTGGCCTTGTTGAAATGGAATTTTTTCCTCATGGATTAATTCACACAAGATCAAACTATTGCTGGGTTGTGTTTATTTTTTTGCTGGGGGTGGGGTGGGGGTTGGCTTTCATATAGATGGCTTCAATCAATGTGGAAACCAACATCTAAAAGAAACCGTGACTTACCAAGATGAGGGAACACAGCCATTCTGCATGAGAGGAGCACCAGCTTTGAGAAGACTCATAATGCCTAAACATGTTGTTTTAGATCAATATAAATCACTTTTCTGAATATAAATAAAATATGTAAAAGACTGTAAGGTAAAATTGGCAATTTGCGGGGGGGCATAGTATAGCACTAGACAAATAGGAGAACATTTACTTTGAATTATAGTTTTGAAGAATTTTTTAAATAAAATGACGTGTCATTGATATTTGGCTCCAGATAGATTAGCTAAATATATAGAGGGACCTCTAACAAGTGTTGGAAATGTAATCAAAATCCAGGTACATGCTATCTTATGTAGTGGTCCTCCAAATATGTGAAAACATTCTGGATAAACATGTAAGGATAATGCAGAAAATACTTACCGTGTTTCCCCGATAGTAAGACACCCCCGATTGTAAGACGTATTGGGGTTTTCAGGGGGTCGGCTAATATAAGCCGTACCACGAAAGTAAGACATATTACTCCTGCCCACTTCCGCCTCCTGCTTAAAATACTTAAATACTTAAAATACTTAAAATACTTAATATACTTAAAATACTTAAAATAAAACTGACAATTGTTTTCCAATCAATATAAGCCGTACCCCGAAAGTAAGACATAGTGGGGCTTTTGGGGATAAAAAGAAAGTGTGACCCTGTCTTGTATGACTTTGCATTTCTGAGATTTAGTTTTTGGAAATCTGTCCCATAAAGAAAAGGAAGAGCATGATGCTTCAGTTTACATTCTCCTCTACTGACCAAATCTTATGACCAGTGATATTGAGATGACCCCAGAATTGGTGGACCCAAAACATTGGCATCAAATTCTTCCATTTGGTTTAGTTTTTTGGGAGAGAGACTGATGAGAAAACATTTGACTTCAGCCTTGGGTGCACATTGACCTGCAAAGCTGATCTTCCAAATAGCTATTTACTTGCAGAATATACATATGTGTGCTGTTTGCTGTTGAGTTTGGTATACAATGCCTTGATTATTATATTATGCTAATTTTCTTACTGTTTTTGATTGATCAAGAGAGGTTTTATTGAACTGATCTCATCATTAGCTCCCTGTTTTTCATATGTAACATGAGTAGCGATGTTAATTTTCTAAACAAACAAACATACATTGGCTCTGAAAAAGATCACCCTCTTCTACTTGGGGGATTTGAATGACCAGACATGGTAACTTGGACTTGTATGTTGAACAGATCTGCAATTACTCTTTTAGTAGTAACAAGAATTATTCCAAAAAAGCTGATCTCTAAAATCACAAAGATTTTTGAGGCTTCTACTCATAATTTCCCATTCTTCTAAGACCAATGGGGGAAAATGCATTTGTTCTTTGCCCATCTCATTGCCTCTTTCATTTCCTGATTTCTTAGAGAATATATCATAGGATTAAGGAAAGGAGAGATTGTGGTATAAAATACAGAAGACACCTTGTCCAGACTGGTGCTGAAGATGGGGACAAGGTACACAAAGAGGCAAGGTAGGAAGAAAAGGATGACCACTGTCAGGTGAGAGCTGCAGGTGTACAGAGCCTTCCCTCCACTCTCCTTGAAGCGGCCTTGAAGGGTGCTCAGGATGATGCCATAGGAGATCAGCAAGATGACGAAGCAAACCAGGGAGACCAGGCCGCTATTGGCCACCATGACTATCTCAGTGAGATGAGTGTCAATGCAAGCTAGTTTAACTACCTGTGGAACATCACAAAAGAAATTGTCCACTTCATTTGGCCCACAGAACGGCAGCCGTAAGATCAGGAACAACTGGTTAGAAGAATGGGATGTCGCGGCCTGCAAGGCTTGCTCACCCAGAACGGTCAGAGACGATGCCGTTTTGCCACTCCGCCATTCGGCAAGCCTCTTATTACCCGCCTGCCATTTTGCCACCATTACTGCCGCTGCCAGTCTCCCATCACTAGTGACGTTGTCGCGAAGTGCCTGGCTGCGCCGATGTCATTGGGAAGTGCTTCGCTAGGCCAAAAGTCATCCAGGAACACCGTGCTGCTCCAGCAAGGGAGAGCAACGTTTGGCATGCCTCTGATGTGCATGGACATTAAGCAAACTAATTGGTGATCGGACTGTAGCAGGGGGTTATTAACAATCCTTGGGAGGTGGGGTTAGCAAATGGACAGCTGGATCCTTTATGTTCCTCCTGGATGGTGGCTTGCTGTGTAAGGTGGGGCCGGGCATGGGCAGGGCCGTTTGAGGGTGGGGCGCAATAAAGCTGTTGGTTGCCCAATAAAGCTGTTGGTTGCCCAGTGTTCCTGTTTATTGGCTTGTTTGTGAAGCTCAGATAGGACGTTCTGACAATAAGTTAGCACTCTTCAAATCCTTTACTACTTTGTAGTCTTCATTCCTTGGTTCCTGGTGATGGAGAGAAATGGCAGAGGGAACCCAGGGCATCCCACCGGCAGAAGAGGCAACGGAACTAACAGGTCAGCCTGAGTTAACACCTGCAGCTGAGGAAGGGGAGGTCCAGCCAGTGATGAGGCCTAAGGAAAAGGCCCAGTTACCTGTGGACGTAAGGGGGGAGCCCCAGCAGCCCGTTTCTACAACCTCGTCTGGGGAGTGGTGGCTAAGTCCTGCTCTGCAACATCCAGAGGCTAGCAGGCAATATACTGTGGGAGCAGGTCCCCCCTTTGACTGGTTGGAGGGAGAGATGCATAACTGGAGATGATGAAGAGGAGTGGAGTTATTCCATGGCCCCAGGCCAATACACCCTGGACGTTCTCAGGGACCAGTTTGGAGAAATGGGGTACCTTGCACTGCCACCCTGTTCCAGAGCTAGTCCTGGGTTAAGGGCACCAGCTGAGGCTTCCAGGTTCCATTTAGCCAGCCCAAAACTCAGGCTAGCCCCAGGCAGTCATCCTGCTAACAGGGGGCCTTTGGCAGGACCCGTTTCAAGTGAACAACCTCAGTACCACCATGAAGGTCATTCAGTTGGGGTCTGGCTGCAGTTCCTTCCAGGCAGTCAGGGGCCATACCATGGTCCTCAGGTTCATGGGGGTCGGGTCCTGACACCTGCCCCGCTGGGCCTCCGGATGGGGGTCAGTATACAGCACAGGCGGTAGCCCCATGGCCTCCAGCCATGATGTGGAATCCACCCCCTATAGCAGTGGCCTTTGATGATGACCCAGACTGTTTGGCAATATTCATGAGCCATGTGCTTAGACCGTTTTGCCTCTCTGTACCCATCTAATTGGGCGATGGTGGTGGTGGTAACGGCAAGCTTGCAGGGGAAAGCCATAGCCTGGGCTGCATATCTATACAGTGATCATGCCAGAGAGTTGGCCAATGTCAGCCTATTCCTGGATGCCCTAAAGACCAGGTTTGAAGACCCCTCCTGGGTGTAGCAAGCAGAGGCGGAGGTGCTGGGGTTGAGACAACAAGGCCGGCCAGCAAGAGAATACGTCCGTGAATTCCAGCGGGTGGCTGGGAGGCTTTGTTCTTGGCCGGAACCTCTTTTGGTCCATCACTTCCAGGCTGGCTTGGACAAGGAGTTATGCCGGGCATGTGTGGTAAGTGGCATCCCGTGCCAGTTTTCAGACTGGTTTCGGGTGGTGACTGAGTTGGATGCGGGCTTGCAAGAATTCCAGCGGACACCAGACAAACAACCAGTCCTTCAACGGGCTGTTGAACGGCCAAAAGATCTCAGCCTGCAAACCCTGACTCCCAGTTTCACTCCCAGGGCTGTATTTAGGTGTTTTAGGTGTAATCGGCCAGGCTATCGGGTAGCTGAATGTCCGGTTCCAGCAACCACCAGTATTCCCACAGCTGTAGGTAAGCCAGGAGTTACACCAAAGAAGACCATGGAACGTTCAAGGGCAGCCTGGCAGGCAGAAGGTGGAACTCCTCAATGGTCTCCGGTAGAAACAACAGCTGCTGAGGGTCTCTTGGGGGAGTATGATGATGGAGACCCGGCAGAAGACCCCATGGTGAGTCAACCCATAGCTTCTTTTGCCATCCCAGTCACCTTGACCAGCCCACTAACGGGGCAATTTGGCGAGTACCAAGCTCTAATCGATACAGGATATGCTCATTGTTTGGTCAGTAGGGAGGTGGTGGAGAAAGTGGGCATTAGAGTGACCCAGTTGGCCTCCCCCATTTGTTTTTAACAGGTGGACAGATCTATCTATCTATCTATCTATCTATCTATCTATCTATCTATCTATCTATCTATCTATCTATCTATCTATCTATTTATTTATTTATTTTGTAGATCCTTTTTGGGTGGGGCCCCAGCCACTTTAGTAACAGAACCAGTGAGAATGGAGATGGGCAAACACTGGGAAATTCTCCGGTTCATTGTAGTTCCGTCTATGACCGAGGCAGTGATTTTAGGACTGGCCTGGCTGGACAAGTGGACTCCAACTATTATTATTATTTATTATTATTTATTTAATTTCTATGCCGCCCTATTCCAAAGAACTCAGGGCGGCTCACAGCATGATAGATGTGGTGGGCTGAGGGTTGTCATCTGCAATTGAGATCCTACTGGGGGCTAAGTTACCAAAACCCACAATGTATCCCATGATGCTTCTAGAGTTACAGGAGTTGAGACAATATATAGATAAGAATCTCACAAGGGGTTTCATACAGCTGGCCTGTTCACTTATAGCAGCCCCAGTTCTATTTCAGGAGAAGAAGGATGGGGGTCTCCGGCTTTGTGTAAATTTCCAGAGCATTAACGCAGTGTGCATGGAACATATGTACCCCTTGCCACTCATGAAAGACCTTCTGGCTCATTTAGCACATGGGAGGGTATTCACAAAATTAGACCTCCGGAAGGCTTATTATAGAGTCAGGATAAGGAAAGGTGATGAGTGGAAGACAGCCTTCAACTGCCCATTAGGCAGTTATCAATTTAGAGTAATGCCCTTCGGCCTACAAGGAGCCCCTGCTGTGTTTATGCAGCTCATCATGTTGCATGAGAATTTATACCACGAGGTGTTAGTCTATCCAGACGATATTCTTATATATTCTGAGACATTGGAAGAACATACCCATTTGGTACGTGATGTGTTGGGGAAGTTGCTGCAAGCCCAATTATATGTTAAGCTATCTAAATGTGAATTCCACCGAACCAGCCTTGACTACCTGGGGTACTGCATTTCAGCAGCAGGGGTGGAAATGGACCCTAACAAGGTGAAAAATGTGCTGGAATGGCAGGCTCCTAAAACACGTTGCCAGCTACAGAGTTTTTTGGGCTTCGCTAATTTTTACAGACACTTTATTCCCTCTTTCACAATGGTGGCTCTCCCTCTGATGGACTTATTATGTACTCGGTCCTGTGTAACGAAACCTCGACCTGGACAAGCCTTAGCTTGGACAGCTGACTGTCAGAGGGCATTTGAAGCGCTGAAAGCTTTATTTGCAAGAGAGCCTGCTTTGCTGCACCCAGACCCAGAATGGCCATTTGTGGTACAGGCCAACGCAAGCGATGTCGCAGTGGGGGCAGTGCTGCTCCAACAGAACATCCAAGGGAAACTACAGCCATGTGTGTATACCTCCCGGAAGTTGACAGAGATGGAGAGAGCATGGGCTATTTGGGAGAAGGAGGCGTTCGCCGTACGGTGGACTCTGTTCACATGACGACATCTGCTGGAGGGAGCAAAACATCCATTCAAAATTTGGACAGATCATAAAAACTTGGAGGTGTTGCAGACTCCCAGGTGCTTATCACCGAAGCATGTGTGTTGGGCACAATACTTCAGAAGGTTTCGTTTTCAACTCAAGTATGTGCCATGGGGAGGAACTTGGAACTGAGTTCTTGGAATAGGGCGGCATAGAAATCTAATAAATAATAATAATAATAATAATAATAATAATAATAATAATAATAATAATAATAATAATAATAATAATAATAATAACTTCCTCGTCGATGCTCTGTCCTGACTCCCGCAATATGACAGCACAAGGGAGGAGGTGGTACAAGCAATCATGCCTCCCTACAAACAAAAGGAATTGAGCACTTGTTCCAGGGTAGTGTCTTTTGAAGACAATTTAAGAACAGCGCTAGGATGGGATATGTGGATATGGGACAATCCCGGATTGCTAACCTAACGGGACGGATTAGCGTGGTATGGCAGTAAACTGTATATTCTGCAGGAAATGTGGAATTGAGTATGTCATTGGTGCCATGGCTCAAAACAAGCAGGTCACTTTGGGTTTCTAAAGACATTACATCTAGCCAGGCATCAGTTTTGGTGACCCCGGATGAGACGGGATATCAAAGCGTATGTAAAAAACTGTCACATATGTGCTCAGTCGAAGCCCTATCCTGGGAAACTGATGGGGTTGCTCCAATCTGTAGCAGACCTGGAACATCCATGGCAAGATATAGCAATGGACTTTATTGTGGAGTTGCCTGAGGTCCGGGGGTACACGGTGATATGGACCGTAGTAGATTTGTTTTCCAAACAAGCCCATTTCATCCCCTGTAAGGGACTACCATTGGCTAACAGGTTGGCTAAAATGTTCCTGACCCATATCTACCGACTGCACGGGACACCACATCTCATAATCTCAGACCGAGGATTCCAATTCACAGCATGGTTTTGGTGCAAATTTGTCCATTTCCTCGGTTCCACCCAAGGGCTCAGTTCGGCCTACCATCCAAGCACCAATGGTGCAGCGGAATGAGCCAACGCCACAGTGGAGTGATATCTCTGGAGTTACGTGTCATACCAACAGATTGATTGGGTGGATCTAGCAGTGTTTGCAGAGGTGGTGTACAATAACACCATACATAGCAGTACTGGATTCACCCCTTTCCAGATGGTATACAGTAGGGATTTTGTTATAATACCAGAGTGCAGAGCCCAAGAGCCCCAACTCCGTTGGACCAACGATTGGTTCACCCATGTAGAGGGGGTGTGGGGCGTAGTAAGAAAGCCTTGACGAAAGCAGGGGAAATGACCAAGAAACAGGCAGATAAAAAACAAAGGACAGAAACACCATTCAAAGTGGATGATCTGGTTTATTTATCGACAAAATACATAAAACTCCAGGTACTGTGTAGGAAACTAGCCCCCAAGTATATTGGCTCTTTCTGGGTGGCCCAAATCATCAACCCGGTAGCCGTACGGTCACGACTACCACGGTTCCTAGGTAAAATATACCCAGTGTTCCATGTCAGCTTGCTAAAGCCAGTGATGGGCAAATGCGCATGAGAGGGCCCAGGCCCCATTGCTCCAGGCCAATATGAAGTCCAGGAGATCCTGGATTCACAGGTGAGAAGAGGTGAACTGTATTACCGTGTCCTTTGGAAGGGATACCCTCTATCTGAGATGTCCTGAATAAGGGATGGAGATGTCTCTGAGCCCCAACCTGTGAGCAGGTACCATCAAAAACACCCTCATAAACCGGGTAGGTGGGCTCCCAACACAACCACAGGAAGACGTGACCACTAACCTTGCGCTTCCTTTCAGGGGGACCCTTGGTAGGGGGAGCTGGATGTCATGCCCTGCAAGGCCTGCTCACCCAGAATGATCAGAGACGATGCCGTTTCGCCACTCTGCCATCCAGCAAGGTTCTTATTATCTGCCTGCCATTTTGCCGCCATTACCGCCATTGCTGGTCTCCCATTGCTAGTGATGTCGTTGGGAAGCGCCTGGCTGCGCCAACATCATCGGGAAGTGCCTCGCCGGGCTGACAGTCATCCAGGAGCACCGTGCTGCTCCGGCAAGGGAGAGCAACGTTTGGGCGTGCCTCTGATGGGCGCGGACATTAAGCAAACTAATTAGTGACCGGACTGTAGCAGGGGGTTATTAGCAATCCCTGGGAGGTGGGGTTAGCAAACGGACAGCTGGATCCTTTACGTTCCTCCTGGATGGTGGCTTGTTGCATAGCGTGGGGCCGGGCAACCAACAGAAGCACATCAGTCTAATGCAGCATGGCCGGTGCATCGTGGTTGTGTATGTCAGTGGATGGCAAATGGCCACATAGCGATCGTAGGCCATGAGGGTTAGGAGGAGCATCTCTGAACCTGAAAAGAAGTGTAAGAAAAAGAGCTGGGACATACAGCCTCTAAATGAGATAGTCCTGCTTTGGGTGATCAACTCTGTTGCCACCTTGGGAACAACCACTGAACTCAAAGCAGTATCAAGTATCAAGGATGGAGCCAGAACATTCACTGAGCTAGAGATCAAATTCTCAACTCCTTCTCCATCCAATTTTTGTTTTATTAAAATCTTTACCATTTGAATCTGATTTCAAAGAATTTCACTACCGACCAGAGACAAATGGAGGTATAAGAGCCAGGTTTTAATTACTCACTAATTGTGGCAATAATTTTTAGATTCTAGTAAAATGTGCAGTGCAATTCTGGGGTCCTTGGATATATTTCATTATCCAACTAGGTAACCTCATTAGTGCTAGAAGGGAGTTGGGTCTCTGTTTATTGTTTGCCCTGTCTGCATTGATGTGATCTTGGTAGTTCCTTGATTAGATTGTTGACTGATTGTTTGTCTGTATTGGTAGTTCTTTGATTTGGAACATTGTTTACTGCTTGACTATTGGTCGAGTATCAATATTGGTGTTAATTTATTACCTTCTTCTCTTCAGAAAAGCAAGCAATCACTCTAAAAAGAAATAACATCTACTTCTCCTTCCGACCGCATACCAGGAAACACATATGAAATATTTCAGTGTTATGTTTTATACCTTTGGGAGACGTTCTTATGAGGCCATTTCCAGGTCCCCAATCAAGAAAGATAACTGCAAAAGCTACAGAAGATATTGTTGAAGCAAAGAAACCAGTGTTTTATATCTTTCTATCTAATATGTACCATTATGGCCTACATCATGTATAAAACAGTGAAAAATGATAATGATGATGATCAGAGTTAGTGTGGGATAATGGTTAACAAAGTTGAAAAGGGGCAGAAGAACCCAAGCTTTAGATTATCCTCAACTATGGAAGGTCATTGGGCAATTTTGGTCCCTTTTCTTTAAATAGACCAACCTACTTCCTAGGGTTGTTGAGGCTGATTGGTTGAAAAAAGTGACCTATGACTGGTCCTTTCACTTATGACTGTCACAGCATCCCTACAGTCATGTGATCAAAAACTCAAATGCTTGGCAACTGACATGAATTTATGACAGTTGTACATCTCAGGATCATTTGATCCTTTGGAGATAAAGGGACTAAGGAAAATAAAGATTTGATTGAAAAGAAAGGCAAAACAAATTGAACTATAAAGTGGATGAGTTTTATTTTAACAATAGCCAAGAAAAGGGTAAACAAAATTGGAATTTTTCCAGCTGAAACTTAGTTGGCCCTGCTCAGGTAGGATGTTTTTCCAGGACAGTGTCCTGTTTGGGTTCTCTGTGTTTGTGGGAATCTTTAATCATTAAACTGCAGACCAACCCAGGCCATATTGATGGAAAATTAAAATGGAAGATCATTTCTACAAATAATTTATAACCAATATATAGACTTCCTTCTTCCCTTCCTTCCTTCCTTCCTTCCTTCCTTCCTTCCTTCCTTCCTTCCATCCATCCATCTACAGATGTTCAAAAGTAGTATATTGATTCCTTACAACTTCCTAAGCAAATGGGTTATTTCTTTGTCCCAATTCCATTGTGCATCATGGCTTAACCTGGTCAAAGGCCTAACTTGGTCATTGATGTGGAGAAGAAAGATGTGCCTTTCTTCTTAAAGCCTTTCCCACTGAAAGCTGGATATTTGACATGAAAAATATACAAATCTTCATTTACACTACACAACTGTGAGAACAATGACGATTGGGATAACATTTTGAAATACTTTTCTCATCAATGTTGTTCATTCCAGTTGCTAAGAGGAGCTCCAAGCTGGAATAAAGGTAACACCTAAAAGTTAACATCTAGAGAAGTTCACCATTACCCTTTTTCCTCTTCAGAAAAGCAAGCAATCAGACTAACAAGGAATGACACCTACTTCTCCTTCCAACGGTGTACCAAAAAACACGTAAGAAATATTCAGTGTCTTGTTATTATACCTTTGGGAAACATTCTTATGAGGCCATTTCCAGGTCCCCAATCAGGAAAGATAATTGCAAAAGCAAAGGAAGATATGGAAAGAAAAAGATTAGATTTTATTACATCTTTTTTTCTAATATGCATCATTATAGCATGATGATGAGAGTTAATGGGGAACAGTGGTTAAAAGGATTGAAAATGGGCATGGGGTCCCAGTTCCAGTTTATCTTCAACCATGGAAGCTTAATTGATAACTTTGGACCATTTTCTCTAACAACCCAACCTATTTCTTAGGGTTGTGGCTGATTGATTGAAAACTATGGGGGAGCACTTGAGCTCCTGTATGAAAAAATCTAGTAAATAAATTAGATGATGGTGGTGGTGATGATGACAACGATGATGATGATCAGGAGGTGGTGGTGGTGGCGGTGATGGTGGTGGTGGTGGTCTCTTTTTGTTTCCCATGTTGCAGGATGAAATGGAATTTAAATTGGCATCAGAGAGGGCTGCTGATGGAATTATTGCAATAAAATGATAATGGCAGCTCTTCAGATAATACTGAACTCTGTCCTCCATCATGTTCTGGAAACATATTTAAAATTCAGTAACATGTCATACATTCGACTCCTGGCTTAGGGACAACTCCTGTATGTTTGCGGGATGACTGAGCTCTACTCTAAGAGCTTAATGATACCAACAAACCCACACTGATGGAAAATCAAGAGAGTAGATCCTGATTGCAAATCATTACTAACCAAAATATGGATCGACTTCCTTTCCTTCCTTCCTTCCTTCCTTCCTTCCTTCCTTCCTTCCTTCCTTCCTTCCTTCCTTCCTTCCTTCCTTCCTTCCTATGACAAAGAGAATGGAAGCATTTATAAGCAGTATATTGAAGGCACATGGCATTCTAAGCAATTGAGCTTCTTTGTCCAAACACGTGTGTGCATCATGAACTAGCTTGGTCAACAACGTCTAGCAATAACATGTGTCAGGGCTTTTAAAAGTCAATTCTTCTAAAAGCAGGATATTGTAATAATTTAGGATTATATCTGTATGTCATACATACATACATACTACATTATTTGAAATTTGAAACTAAGGTTAAAACTTGGAAGGTTTCTTCATCAGTATTCTTCTTTAACAAATGTGGTATCTACTTGCTGACTAAGCAAGACAGAGAGAGGGTATCCCATTTACAAAAGCAATAGGAATATATTTTTGCTTCCTTTCCCATTTAAAGGGAGGAGTTTCCTTTATGAAAAGCATAATAATTTCATGGCCCAATCTGAGAGGCCAATTGCTCACATTGTATTTACCGCCTAATGCTGGATTGGTGGCTCTTGTTGAAAGAGGAACATCCTTCCCAGTGTGCAGTCATGAACATGTTCATAGACACTGTTGAGCAATTACAACTGTTGAAGCTTCTTGGATGAGAAGTGAAACATCTTTTTCTTCTTCTTCAAGGAAAAAACTGTCTAGTTGCCTTTTGAAATAAAAAAGCATCTTTGAGACAACTATGACCGGGATGACTGAGTAGCTCCATAGACATTGAGCAATTGTGTTATAGGTAGTCCTTGACTAGCAACCATTTGTTTAGCAAACATTTGAAGTTTGCTTCCCTACAACTGGTGAGAGCGCTCAGGGCTGGCCTCCTCCGGGTTTCGTCAGCGAAACAATGTCGTCTGGCGGGTCCTAGGGGGAGGGCCTTCTCTGTTGTGGTGCCCACCCTCTGGAATCTACTGCCCCTTGAAGTCCGTGTTTCTCCCACCATCCCGGCCTTCCGAAAGAATCTTAAAACCTATCTTTGCCGGCAGGCCTGGGGATGATTGTGGATTGCTGTTTGAATGATGTATGTGTGTTGGGTTTTTTATTTTTAAATACTTTTCTGATTTGGACATAGATTGTGCCTGATGTTTTATATATGTTGTAAGCCGCTCCGAGTCTTCGGAGAGGAGCAGCATATAAGCCCAAATAATAAATAAATAAATAAATAAATAAATAAATAATAAATAAATAAATAAATAAAACAACACTGGAAAAAAAATCCGAGGATGGTCCCTACACTTATGACTGCACAGCATCCCTAGTCATGTGATTAAAAAATACAGGTGCTTGGCAGTTGCCATGTTATTACAACAAATGTTGAGGTCATATAATCACCACTGCAATATTCCCAGCTGGGTTCCAACAAGCAAACTCAATGGGAAAAACTGGTTTGGCTTATAGCCATTTCGGACATGGAAATAAAGGAACTCAAGAATTTAAAAACTTGACTCAGTAGAAAGACAAAACAATCTGAAGCATAAGGTGAATGAGTTTTATTTTAATAAAATTAAAAGGTTAAACAATTTTAGGATTTTTCCAGCTGAACGTTAGGAAAACTTATTGGCAATGCAACTACTTTCTCAGCTGAAGTCCTTCCCACAAGAGATGTTGAGGGAACATCTCTGTTGAGTGGAAGGTGGAGAGTTTAATGAGAAAAGAAGTGACATTAGCCTTGATACTCACATTGATCAGTAAACATTACCTTCCAAATAGGAAGACTTAGCAAATTATTTGCAGGTAATAATCTCTTTAATATTTTAATTGACTTATTCTATGTCTACCAACTCTTTTCCTATTTGAGTATTTACTGCTTCAAGGACTTAAGGAACAATAGCTACACATTTTTCAAAGTATAAGGCACACATGTTGTCATTAACTACAGAGTTCAATTCTACCCCAAAGCACTGGATCAAGTATTATTGTGGTTATTTGTGTGTCTGCTTAGAATACAGTTACTTGACTATTGTGTTATGAGTATTTTAATTCTATTTTCATTTGATTGAAGTATTATATTGTTTATTATGTCTTGTTCTTAGCTACCTAGAGTTCATGTAGATGATGGACAGTGATCTATATTTCCTAATAATTAATAAACAAATATTGGCTCTAAAAAAGTTATTCCTGCTTTATCTGGGAGATTAATAAATCATAGATCGGTGGACTTTACTTTTCCTTTCTTCTGATACCAGTCCTTAAATATGAATTTCTTTGTCACCCGGCCCATCGCCTCTTTCATTTCCTGATTTCTTAGAGAATATATCATAGGATTAAGGAAAGGAGTAATTGTGGTATAAAATACAGAAGATATCTTGTCCAAACTGGAGTTGAAGATAGGAATAAGGTATACAAAGAGGCAAGGTAGGAAAAAAATGCTGACCACGGTCAGGTGAGAGCTACAGGTGTACAGAGCCTTCCCTCCACTCTCCTTTAAGCGACCTTGAAGTGTATGCAGGATGATGCCATAGGAGATCAGCAAGATGATGAAACAAACCAGGTTGATGAGGCCACTATTGGCTACCATGAGCATCTCAGTTACATGGGTGTCAACACAAGCCAGCTTGACTACCTGTGGAACATCACAAAAGAAATTGTCCACTTCATTTGGCCCACAGAATGGGAGCCACAGAACCAGGAACAACTGGCTGCCAGAGTGAAGGAGGCCTCCAGCCCAACACCAACACAACAGTCTAATGCAGCGTGGACGGTTCATCTTGATGATGTATGTCAGTGGATGGCAAATGGCCACATAGCGATCGTAGGCCATGAGAGTAAGAAGAAACACCTCTGAACCTCCAAAGACATGTAGAAAAAAGAGCTGGGACATGCAATCTCCATATGAAATAGAGTTACCACGGGTAATCAGATCTGTTGCCATCTTAGGAACAACCACTGAACTTAGGGCAGTATCAATGATGGATAAATTGGCTAAGAAAAAATACATGGGTGACCTTAGAAGGCGTGGATCTATATGGACAGTTACTACAATAAGGAGGTTGCCCATCAGAATGGCAGTGTAACACATCATTACCAGGACAGATAGAAGGAGCTGGATGGGCCGAGAACTGGAAAGACCCGGGAAGACAAATTCTGTGATTGTTGAAGCATTCATGAAGGCAACAAGACCTTATAAAGAGAAAATACAGTTATTTAGTGTTGCCACCTCCAGCATCTTCTCCTCCTAATCAGTGATCACGTGGTACAATGACCAATGCTTTCTCTTCAGGTATGAAAAAAATGAAGAGAACTCAATGATCCATATAGTAGAAAGAGAAATAATGTCAATTTCAGTATCTATTACACTTCCAACTTTATTATTATTATTATTATTATTATTATTATTATTATTATTATTATTATACTTTGAAACATAAAAAACTGATGTTAGTTAGTGGTCCATCAAGTCTACGGTTTGAGATTTTTTTGTTTTCTATTTTATGTCTTTATGTATTTTTACTTATTTTAATTTATTTATTTTAATTTTTAATTTTTGTCCAATGATGGACATGTTTATCCCAAGCATTTTAAAACTCAGTTACTGATGATTGATCCACTACCTCCTCTTGGCCCCTATTCTTTCTATAAAATAATAATTTCTAACATGACTTTTGAACTTCTGGTTGTGTTCTTGATTTTTGCTTAATATTGAAAATAATTTCTTTGAGAACCTTATTCACACACTTAATATATTTAAAGGTTTCAGTCATGTTCCCCATTTCCCTTCTGTCCTGAGGGCTGTATATACTCAGTATCTCCAATCTCTCCTGATATATTTTGTCCCTCAGACCTTGCACTTTTTTTGTTGCCCTTATTAAAAAGAGAGGTCTGAGTTACCATGATCCAGTGGATTCTTCATACTGTAGTTCTTCGATATTTAGTGAGCTACCACTTCCCCACTGGGAATGGAGCCAGAACATTCACTGAGCTAGAGATCAAATTTTCAACTCCTTCTCCATCCAATTTTTGTTTTATTAAAATCTTTACCATTTGAATCTGATTTCAAAGAATTTCACTACCGACCAGACACAAAAGGAGGTATAAGAGCCAGGTTTTAATTACTCACTAATTGTGGCAATAATTTTTGGATTCTAGTAAAATGTGCAGTGCAATTCTGGGGTCCTTGATCCTCTCTGAGTTTGGCTGTTTTCTAGTGTACGTTTTATTTTCCAACTAGGTAACCTCATCAATGCTAGAAGGGAGTTGGGTCTCTGTTTATTGTTTTCTCTGTCCGCATTGATGTGCTCTTGGTAGTTCCTTGACTAGATTGTTTTTTTATTGTTTGTCTGTATTGGTAGTTCTTTGATTTGGAACATTGTTTACTGCTTGACTGTTGGTCTAGTATCAATATTGGTGTTAATTTCTGCTTATCTGTGTGTTAACTGCTAGCAGGAGGTTTTTTTTTATTGTACACACAACTTGTGCCTTGTGTCTGGGATATTGTTCTCTGGCAGTTAGCTAGGCAGTGCTAATCCTTGTACATACATTGTCTAGCTGAATTGCATATTTCTATGTCTGTCTCTCTGTCTCTCTACATCTGTCTGTCTGTCTGTCTGTCTGTCTATCTATCTATCTATCATCTACCTATCATCAGTCTATTTATCTATTCATCCATCTAATCTATTATCTCAACTTATCAAGCACTCAGTGCACTAAATAGATGTCTTACTTGCTTCTGAAGCTACTTTAGATTTCATCTTAGTAACCCATGTCACTGCTAGTAGAATGAAAGCAACATGTCCCCTCCACATTGGCACATAAACTACACAATTCCCACAGTCCTGCCAATTCCATACAGCAATATAGGACATCTGCAACCCATGTGAAAATATAGCACATCCGTCAACCCCATTTTAGATCTGTTCACTAAAGAGAAGTAGCTCATAGCTTTTAACAGATCATAAGACCGCTATCACCCATCATGTCAAGTTTTGCCTCACTGCTATGTTTGTTTGATACCATTAAAACATTTTCCTTTCCCCTTCCTTTTTTTTCTTCCTCTTTATTTTACTTCTTTTATGGCCATTTTAATATATATTTTATGAATATATACACATGTCGGTCAAAGACCGTAACAAAGGTTTACTTGCCTATCTTCTAGACGTTATCTAGACTTCCTATTCATAGTCCATATTAGTAACCAGTGTCAGCTTGCATCACAATGCTTTTTGGACTGAGCTCCCATGAGCAATGAAAGACATAAATAAAGTCCAAAAGGGGAAAAAAACAAAAAAAGAGATTATTTGACAAAAAATAATCAGATGTCTATATAATAGGAGTATTAATTACCCAGGACAGTATTAAGTAGAAAATATAAATATCGAATCTACCAATACTTATTCTCAGACTTCTCAAACACCTATCTTGACTTGTCTTAATTTTTTCTCAGCATCCTGCCAAAATGACCTCACAAATTCTGAAACTGACCTCTAATACCCATTAGTAGGTTCTCTTTTGTTCATTGCTTACCTGTCTTCTAAACAATTATTCTTTTATGAAGCCAGGTAGAAGACACCCATATTACTTGTTTATTCCAGTTGCTAAGAGAGGACCTCCAAGATGGAATAAAGATAAGACCTATAGTTAATATCTGGAGAAGTTCACCATTACCTTCTTCTCTTCAGAAAAGCAAGCAATCAGTCTAAAAAGAAATAACATCTACTTCTCCTTCCGACAGCGTACCAAGAAACACACACGAAATATTTCAGTGTCATGTTTTATACCTTTGGGAGACGTTCTTATGAGGCCATTTCCAGGTCCCCAATCAAGAAAGATAACTGCAAAAGCTACAGAAGATATTGTTGAAGCAAAGAAACCAGTGTTTTATATCTTTCTATCTAATATGTACCATTATGGCCTACATCATGTATAAAACGGTGAAAAATGATAATGATGATGATCAGAGTTAGTGTGGGATAATGGTTAACAAAGTTGAAAAGGGGCAGAAGAACCCAAGCTTTAGATTATCCTCAACTATGGAAGGTCATTGGGCAATTTTGGTCCCTTTTCTTTAAAAGGACGAACCTACTTCCTAGGATTGTTGAGGCTGATTGGTTGAAAAAAGTGACCTATGACTGGTCCTTTCACTTATGACTGTCACAGCATCCCTACAGTCATGTGATCAAAAACTCAAATGCTTGGCAACTGGCATGAATTTATGACAGTTGTACATCTCAGGATCATTTGATCCTTTGGAGATAAAGATACTAAGGAAAATAAAGATTTGATTGAAAAGAAAGGCAAAACAAATTGAACTATAAAGTGGATGAGTTTTGTTTTAACAATACCCAAGAAAAGGGTAAACAAAATTGGAATTTTTCCAGCTGAAACTTAGTTGGCCCTGCTCTGGTAGGATGTTTCCAGGACAGTGTCCTGTTTGGGTTCTCTGTGTTTGTGGGATTCTTTAATCATTAAACTGCAGACCAACCCAGGCCATATTGATGGAAAATTAAAATGGAAGATCATTTCTACAAATAATTTCTAACCAATATATAGATTTCCTTCTTCCCTTCCTTCTTTCCTTCCTTCCTTCCTTCCTTCCTTCCTTCCTTCCTTCCTTCCTTCCTTCCTTCCTTCCTTCCTTCTATAGATGTTCAAAAGTAGTATATTGATCCTTACAACTTCCTAAGCAAATGGGTTCATTCCTTTGTCCCAATTCCATTGTGCATCATGGCTTAACCTGGTCAAAGGCCTAACTTGGTCATTGATGTGGAGAAGAAAGATGTGCCTTTCTTCTTAAAGCTGGATATTTGACTTGAAAAATATACAAATCTTCATTTACACTACACAACTTTGAGAACAATGAAGATTAGGATAACATTTTGGAAGACTTTTCTCATCAATGTTGCTAATTAACTAATTTGACCCCGGTTTACTGGCTGAGCAAGAGAGAGAAAGCGAAGTCCCCAACCAACAGGGATCCTTTGTCTTTCCTTTTTCCATTATTCATGATAAAAGAAAAGGGAATTAATTCTCTTATCAAAACTATAATAACTACATGGGGAAACCTCAGTGGTGACTTGGTCTCCTTGCATTCACCGCATAATGTTTGTTTGGTGGCCTTTGTTGAAAGAGAAAATTTCTCTCTAGTTTGTATTTGTGGGATGGTTCATACATACGTTTAAGCCAGGGATTCCTAAATTTAGTTAGTTCTTTCTCTATTTTTCTTTAGTTCCTCTTTTATCACTTGGGTGTCGAGGGAATTTATCTATTTATTTAACTAATCTATATAGATGCCCATCTCACCAAAAATGAATAATCACACCTCCCTTCAGGTTAACCTTCATGTACAAACCTCCCTTAAAAATCCAAATACCAAAATGGACATAAACAGACAATGAAAACAATACAATGAAACATTGGGAAAGGTGAATTTATTTCAACAGTGTACATCTAAAAGGTTCTTCACATCTCCACTGGACTAAGCCATAATGTAATAGGTTTGCTTTTGACTTTCCATACGTGAATCCAATTACCATGTATGCTAGTCTTCTTATGTTCTTATTAACATACTGTGTACATTGGTTTTATCCTTCGCTTCACTGATGAATTTATGAATCAGTGCATGGTGTGAACTTCAAATAGTTCACACTTTCAAGATAAGCTTGTTGTACAAATGAAACCCATATCTTTGTGTTTCTCAGAGACCAGGTTCTTGTGAATCCATTGCTTACACAGGACTTCCGGTGGCTCCGTTGGCGTCGCTATAGCCTCCTTCTGAGGCTCCGTAATCCTGGGATATGTCAAGCCACAAAACAGCGCCCATCACCTTTTTTTGCGGTGAAAAATCCCCCCTTTGGGAGAAGAAGGGGTGAAGAGCATCGGGCGTGGTTTGAGCTCCTTTTAAAAATCCCTGAAAAAGTTTTCAGGGGGAAAGAGTGAGAGCTCCCCAGGCGCTCGAAGAAGCTCCAGCCCGGGACGCTTCTGTCAGCAGACAGAAAAAGATGCCGCGACCACCCCTGTGGAAGGTAAGTATCTAAGAGAGATCTATATGCAGGCGGAGTGAATGTAGGAGATCCACATTGCAAGTAACTTTTTATATTCTACTTCTGACCACAACTATTTTTACAATCAACATAATGATTTCAAGATGGCTATCGCTTTCACTGTATAGTGAAAGTGACTGGAAAGTGAAAGTGATTTTTTAGAACAAAGCCAGAGCGATCGCTCAGATTTAAAGTTTAAAATCCCATAAATTTTAACTAAATTTAGGATTTGAAAGAAGATAATGAAAAAGAAGAGGAGAAAATTTTGGCAATATATGTGTAAAAAAACTTATTATTTAAAGTAATTTCCTGAGAGTTTTTATAAAAAGTGGACTGATTACAGAATGGCTGCCAAACAAACTAAAATAGCATCTGCGAAGGTGGCAGTATCTTCACCGGCTCAGCCCTCTAAATTACAAGCAAGTAGCTTTTCTGCTCCCCCTGCTTCTTCAACATCTATACAGCCTCAAGCCCCCTTGCCTACTCAATCTCCTTCAGAAATGCTGACTATGAAAGACCTGCAGGCTGCATTATCAATAATGACTGATAATATAGAGAAAAGTATGGAGAAAAACATGGAAAATATGGAGAAGAAGATTGTAACTCATGCTGAGGAACAAATTAAAGGAGTAACTGATGAATTGGAGAAAATTAAAGAAATAATTGAGACTCATAATATACTGATAAGAGAGGATATTGTGGAAGCTTTCAGGGGGGTTTGGGACTATACCTTGAGAGTGGAAGAGAAGGTGGAAGGGATGGAGCAACAAATTGAGGAAAAGTTGGATGAAATTAAAAGTGATATACAAGACCAAGCTGTCATGGTACAATATAATCAAATGATGTGGGCTCTCAGAATTAGAGGACTGAAAGAGGAAGCAAATGAGAATCAGGAGGATTTGAGAAGAATTTTTGGAGAAGCCTTGGCACAATTTTTAGAGGAGGGAGTACAAAATGTCTCCTGGTAGATTGATAGGATCGACAGAGTTAATTCATGGATTGCAAGACAAAGAAATCTTCCTAGAGACATTGTGATTTATTTTGTTACAAGGAGATTTAGAAATCATGTGTTTACAATATCCTACAATAAGAAATTAATTGTTGCTGGTCAGAGGGTTGTGATTTTGAAGGAGATTCCTCCGAAGATGTTAAGAGCAAGAAAAGATTACGCATTCTTGGGGGCTGAACTTAAAAAACATGGTTTACAATTTAGGTGGGAGGCTCCAGCTGGACTACCATTATCTTATCAGGGTAACAGATACCACTTGAATTCTATTTGGAAAGCAAAAGTTTTCTTTGAGAACGTGATGAAGGGTGGCAAACCCCCATCTCCAACACCAAAAAGTACAGATCCACCAAAAGAAAGAGACAAGGAGCAAAAACAACAAGTACAGTTTGCAGAGTTACAACCTCTTGCAGCAACAGGAGTTGATAAGGGAGATCTATTGGAGCCGCCTTTGCGGAGTATTGATATTTTTCAGCCTTTGGAAGTAGAGATGCCTAAAGATCAAAGGCAAACTCGGGCAACTACTAAACACAAGGAACAAGAAGGAAAAAAGGAACAACAAGAACGTTCAACTCAAGCAGTCGTATCTACAATTGTGGAAGCCACGGGAGCTCGACCAAAGAAGAAAATGGATGAAAATTTTGATTTGGTCTTGCAAAAGCTTTTTGTAGTTCGTCATGTCAAATAAATATTTGACATGGAATGTCAATGGTTTAAATTCTCCACAGAAAAGGAAGAAGATATTTCATTATTTGACTCAATGTAAAAATGATGTAATTTGTTTACAAGAAACACATATTAGAATTACTGATCAGAAATATTTGATAAATAATAAATTAGGTACACATTTTGTTGCAGCGGCCTCTGAGAAGAAGAATGGAATTGTTATCTATGTTAAAAATCATATAAGAGCTAAATTAATAGAATCAGACATCCAAGGTAGATATTTAGCAAGTGAAATTTTAAAAGATGGGAAGAAAGTACTTTTGATGGGTATATATGCACCAAATCAACAACAAGGAAATTTTCACAAGCTAATACATAAAAAGTTAATACAATTTGATTATAGGTCTTGTATTTTAATGGGAGATTGGAATGGTGTTATAGATATTGGTTTAGATAAAAAGAAGACATTACCAATTCCACAAACATGTTCTAAGCTGCCTAAATCTTTTTTTGATATAAAGGATTATTTTGATTTGATAGATATATGGAGAGAAAGAAATGGTAAAGAGCAAGAATTTACTTTCTTTTCTGATAGACATCAGTCATTTTCTAGAATTGATTTTATATTAACTTCAAGTGACTTTCTTTTTAGTTTAAAGAAGGTGAAGATCCTACCTAAAGTTTTAACAGATCATAATCTGGTTTGGATGGAATTAACGGAAGGACAGAGACCCAAAAGATCTTGGAGACTTAATGAAAACTTGTTTAAATATGATACAAATGTGAATGAATGTAAAAATGTTATGAAGTAATTTTTTATGCTAAATTTGCATAAGGACACAACAATAGATATGGTATGGGATGCAAGTAAGGCGTATATGCGTGGGATTTTAATTAATATGAATAAAAGGCACAGATGTAAACAAGAGGAAAAAAGGAAGGAGTTAGAAGAGGAAATAAGAAAGAAAGAACAGTTATTAATAAAGAGACCAGATGACAAAAATATTAAAGAGGGGATTAAGGTTTAACGGAAACAATTTGATTTGTTGATGGCAGACCAAGTTGCTAGGAATTTACAATATGCAAAACATAATACATTTTTTAATTCCAATAAGCCTGGCAGATGGTTGGCTTATACATTAAGGAAAAAACAAAAATCCCATATAATTGAAAAAATAGAATATAAAGGGAAAGAAGTGTTCCAACAAGAAATTATTAAGAAAGCCTTTTTAGAATTTTATTCCAGGTTATACGCTGAAGAGAAGATACAAGAGAATGAGATAGATACTTTTTTGCAAAATGAAAATGTACTAGTAATCAGCAATGAACAAAGAGATAGATTAAACGCACTGATTACATCAGAAGAAATAATTTCAGTGATTAAACAATTGAAAATGGGGAAATCTCCTGGGACTGACGGGTTAACGGCAATTTATTATAAGCATTTTCAAATGGAAATGGTGGAACCTCTTAGAGAGCTATTTGTTAGTATACAAGAGGGTGGTCAGATTCCACCTTCATGGAAAACAGCCTATGTTTCTTTAATTCCCAAAGAGGGAAGAGATAATATTCAACCAGAAAATTTTAGACCTATTTCATTGTTGAATACGGATTACAAGATTTTTGCAAAAGTGATGGCTAATAGATTAATGACAGTTTTACAACAAATAATTCATTCAGACCAAACCGGTTTTTTACAAGGGAGACAGATGAAAACTAATGTTAGACAACTTATTAATATAATAGAATATTTGGAGAAGCATATTTGGGTGCCCGCAGTTCTTATGTTTTTGGATGCGGAAAAAGCATTTGATAGATTGAATTGGTTGTTTTTGGAAAAATTGATTGCTCGGATGGAAATGGGGGATCAGTTTATTAACTCTATATTGGCGATTTATCAGAAACAAACAGGACAGATTATTGTGAATGGGGATTTAACAGATTCATTTAATATAGAGAAAGGTACCACACAGGGATGTCCATTATCCCCTTTGTTGTTTGTTTTAACTTTAGAAGTTTTATTGAATAGGATAAGAAGAGCAGATGATTTAAAAGGTATAAAGATTAGACAACAAGATTATAGATTACGTGCTTTTGCTGATGATTTGGTTGTGACATTGACTCAACCAATACAATCAGCCAAGAGATTGATGGAGATAATTAAAAATTATGGTAGGGTAGCAGGGTTTAAATTAAATATATCTAAGACAAAGATGTTAGTTAAAAATTTAAATACTAATTTAAAACAGGAATTGGAAAAAATAACGTTATGTGAGATAGTTAAGAAAATTAAATACTTAGGAATTGACATTGAAGCCTCTAATGGGAAGTTGTATAAAAATAATTATGAAGTTTTGTGGAATAAGACACAAATAGAGTTGGAGAAATGGAAGAAATTACAATTATCTATGTTGGGTAGGATAGCAGCAGTTAAAATGAATGTATTGCCTAAATTTTTATTTCTTTTTCAAATGTTACCTATACTTAAAAAGGATGCGAACTTGGAGGAGTGGCAGAAGGGTATTAATAGATTTATTTGGAATGGCAAGAAACCGAGGGTCAAATTAAAAAATTATTCAGGATACAAGGGAAAGAGGTGGTTTGAAAATGCCTAATTTTAAGTTATATTATCACGCTGCTGTTTTAGTAGCGATAAGTGATTGGGTCAATTTAACTAATGATAGAATATTGAATATTGAAGGGTACGGTTTATTATATGGTTGGCATGCATATCTAGTTTGTGATAAAAAGGTGGATAGGAGTTTCAAAGAGCACCTATTGAGAAATGCTCTGTTGCGTGTTTGGAAAAAATATTAGTATAAATTAAATGATAAGATTCCTGTTTGGACGGTTCCCAGACACGCAATAGAGAATATAAATAGAGTACAATTACAAGATGTGGTGCCTTATGAGAAAATCCTAATTAAAGAAGGGAATCTTTGATTATTGAAGTCCTTGAATATTTTAAGAGAGGAAGGAATAATCCTTACCTGGTTTCAATATTTACAATTGCAGACTAGATGGAAAAAAGATTTGAAGATGGGTTTATCTCAAATAGAAGAAAATTTAATTAAACAAATTAGAGACCAAAGGTCAATGCATATTAAAAGATTGTATAATGTATTGATAGAAATTGATTCTGAAACTGAATTAGTTAAGGACTGTATGATAAAGTGGGGACAAAATTTCGGACAACCAATTATGATGGAAACTTGGGAGAGGATCTGGGTGAAAAATGTAAAATTTACACAAGCGCAACATTTAAGAGAAAACTTTTATAAAATGTTTTATAGATGGCATTTGGATCTGAAGAAATTATCATGTATGTACCCTAATTTAAAACCCAATTGTTGGAGATGTGATTGTATGGATGCTACTTATTTTCATGTATGGTGGACTTGTAGAAAAATCAAGGCTTTTTGGATAAAAATATGGTGGATACTTCAAAATATTTTGAAAAAACGTATTGAATTTTCACCACAGTTGTTTTTATTAGGTATTATAAAGGATTGCACCACCATAGAGATGAACTTAATTTTGAACTTGATTACAGCAGCGAGACTGTTGGTTGGACAATATTAGAAGATGGCAGAATTACCATCCATCGAGGAATGGACTTTGAAAGTCATAAATTTGACGGAAATGGCTAAAGTATCTGCATATTTGAAAGATCATTCAAATGAAAAATACATGTCAGACTGGAAAAAATGGATAGACTACATTCAAGGGAAATATCAATATAAGAAATTGTATTTAGCATATAGTTAAATTTTTATTAGGATTTATATAATAATTTTGTTTAATCTAGTGGGTTTTCTTTTGTTTTACCCTGTATTCACTTTGGGAAGTTGGGCGGGTGGGTTGGGGGGGGGTATAATAACGTACTCAACTGTAATACTTGCAATATATAAGAATGATATATTTATTGATATAAGAGGAGTTGCTTGGGCAGTACCTCTGGACCACATCTGGAGGGGGTGGAGAGTGAGGAGTGAAGGAGTGGAGGGAAGTAGGAAGGTTGTAGGAGAAGAGGGTGGAGAGTGAGGGAGGGAGAGAGGGAGGGGGAGGGAAGTAGGAGATAGGGAGGTAGGAAGAGTGGGATGTGGTGGAGGGGGTGCTGCCGAGCAACACCCATAGTTATTCTATTTTATGTAAGTTTTTAAAAGAATGTATGTTTTGTTTTGTGTGAGAGAAAGTTGAAAATGATTGTATTAAGTTGAGTTGTATTTAATTTTATTCTTTGTTTATAATTATAAAACTAATAAAATATTTACAAAAAAAATCCAAACACCAAAATGGACATAAACAGACAATGAAAACAATACAATGAAACATTGGAAAGGTGAATTTATTTCAACAGTGTACATCTAAAAGGTTCTTCACATCTCCACTGGACTAAGCCATCATGTAATAGGTTTGCTTTTGACTTTCCATACGTGAATCCAATTACCATGTATGCTAGTCTTCTTATGTTCTTATTAACATACTGTGTACATTGGTTTTATCCTTCGCTTCACTGATGAATTTATGAATCAGTGCATGGTGTGAACCTCAAATAGTTCACACTTTCAAGATAAGCTTGTTGTACAAATGAAACCCATATCTTTGTGTTTCTCAGAGACCAGGTTCTTGTGAATCCATTGCTTACAAGGGGAAGCCTTTTTAGTTAAGCCTTGATAGTTACCTTGCTCTATAAAACTTACTTCCCAAATAGGAAAACATAGTCAGTTCTTTGCAGCTCCTTTAGTTGTTTATTAGAATTATTCATCTCTCTCCTCTCTTTTGTTCTTGAGTATTTCATTTTAATCCATAAACAACTTGTTACGACTAATTCCACAAGACTTTCAGGGAACAATCAAGGGCTAAAGCCTCTCCCAAAGATGCTTTTTCAGGAAAAAAAAACTGGGCTTTCTTGTTTTTTCTTTGAAGACAATTTACTTCCCATCCAAGAAGCTTTTTCAGCTCTCACCAACTGAAAATGACCAACTATCTGCAAGGAATATAAATCCTTCCATTCCCCACCATCAGGTTAGAGCTGAAGAAGCTTCTTGGATGAGAAGTAAAATGTCTTCAAAGAAACTCCAGTTGTCTCCTGAAAAAGCACCATTGGGAAAACCATGACCTGGATGACTGAGAATCTCCATAGACATTTGGCTAAAACCTCTATAAAGTGTAAAGCACTCATGTTTTCACTAAAATCAGAGCTCCAATATCCCTAAAGGAAATATTGACTCTCATATGTTTGGTTGTGCTCTATCTCAGGGACACCAGTAGTCATAGATGGGAGGTTATACGCTGAGGTTCATCACCACTGTTGTTACAATCACAATGGTAGGAACTACACTATCAAATAGGATTACCTTAAACAAACAAGGGTTTTTGAACAATCTATTCATCCTTCTGCTTCTTTCTGAGACCAGTGGGAACACGTTAATTTCTTCCTCACCCGGCCCATTGCGTCTTTCATTTCCCGATTTCTTAGAGAATATATCATAGGATTAAGGAAAGGTGTTATTGTGGTATAAAATACGGAAGACACCTTGTCCAGACTGGCGCTGAAGATGGGGACAAGGTACACAAAGAGGCAAGGTAGGAAGAAAAGGCTGACCACTGTCAGGTGAGAGCTGCAGGTGTACAGAGCCTTCCCTCCACTCTCCTTGAAGCGGCCTTGAAGGGTGCTCAGGATGATGCCATAGGAGATCAGCAAGATGACAAAACAAACAAGGGAGAGCAGGCCGCTATTGGCCACCATGAGTATCTCAGTGACATGGGTGTCAACGCAAGCTAGTTTAACTACCTGTGGAACATCACAAAAAAAATTGTCCACTTCATTTGGCCCACAGAACGGCAGCCGTAAGACCAGGAACAACTGGCTAGAAGAGTGGAGGAGGCCTCCAAACCAACAGAAGCACATCAGTCTAATGCAGCGTGGCCGGTTCATCGTGCTTGTGTATGTCAGTGGATGGCAAATGGCCACATAGCGATCGTACGCCATGAGGGTTAGGAGGAGCATCTCTGAACCTCCAAAGAAGTGTAAGAAAAAGAGCTGGGACATACAGCCTCTAAATGAGATAGTCCTGCTTTGGGTGATCAAGTCTGTTGCCACCTTGGGAACAACCACTGAACTCAAAGCAGTATCAAGGATGGACAAATTAGCTAAGAAAAAATACATGGGTGACCTTAGAAGGTGTGAATCTATATTCACCATCAATACAATGAGGAGGTTTCCCAACAGAATGCCAGTATAGCACATGGTGACCAGGACAAATAGAAGAAACTGTGTGGGTCCAGATTTGGAAAGACCCAAGAAGGTGAATTTTGTGACTCTGGAGGCATTCATGAAGTTAATAGGACCTTACAAAGATAAAAGACAATTATTTACTATTGCCATTTCCAACATGTTTTCCCAGTAACTAGCAAAGTCAACCCAATTTGTCATATGATACAAAGAAAAGTAATGTCAGTTTCAATATGTATTCACTAGCTGACCCTCCTGATTCTTCCCTTAGATTATGGAGGTCTGAGTTACTGTGATCCAGTGGATTCTTGATACTATAGTTCTGTACCTTTTAGTAGCTTCCTCACTGGGACTACAGCCAGAACTTTCACTGAACCAGAGAGCAAATTCTCAACTCCCTTTACACCCAAATTTTGCTTTATTAATCCATACCATTTTGTAGGAGAGAACCGGAAAATCTTTCAAAGAATTTCATATTTAGCTGATGAAGCACATTTTTCTGAAGAGATCCAAATCTTGTGTAATTTGCCTCTGCCAAACATGAAATGAAGTAAATGAGAATTATCCAGCCACATCCTGAATCTCTTCCATTAGTATTTCAGAGATGTCTGGAAACTTAAAAATTAAGATCAGTAACATAAGCAGCAGCAATACTCCAAAGTGTATGCACAGATATGATCTAAATGTAAGAAGCAAGGAAATCTAGTATAGAAAGAAAACTTAACCATCCAGTAACACCCAGTCAAGGTCTAATTTGTTCTCACTAATTTGACAAAATGACCTCAAAACTCTTAAACTGACCTCTAACATCAATTAGCAGCTCTCCCTTGTTCATTACTCACCTATCTTCTAATTAACTATTCCCTTTCTGAAGCCAAGTGATAGAAACCCATACTTGTTCATTCCAGTTGCTAAGAGGAGCTCCAAGCTGGAATAAAGGTAACACCTAAAAGTTAACATCTAGAGAAGTTCACCATTACCTTTTTTCCTCTTCAGAAAAGCAAGCAATCAGACTAACAAGGAATGACACCTACTTCTCCTTCCAACGGTGTACCAAAAAACACGTAAGAAATATTCAGTGTCTTGTTATTATACCTTTGGGAAACATTCTTATGAGGCCATTTCCAGGTCCCCAATCAGGAAAGATAATTGCAAAAGCAAAGGAAGATATGGAAAGAAAAAGATTAGATTTTATTACATCTTTTTTCTAATATGCATCATTATAGCATGATGATGAGAGTTAATGGGGAACAGTGGTTAAAAGGATTGAAAATGGGCATGGGGTCCCAGTTCCAGTTTATCTTCAACCATGGAAGCTTAATTGATAACTTTGGACCATTTTCTCTAACAACCCAACCTATTTCTTAGGGTTGTGGCTGATTGATTGAAAACTATGGGGGAGCACTTGAGCTCCTGTATGAAAAAATCTAGTAAATAAATTAGATGATGGTGGTGGTGATGATGACAACGATGATGATGATCAGGAGGTGGTGGTGGTGGCGGTGATGGTGGTGGTGGTGGTCTCTTTTTGTTTCCCATGTTGCAGGATGAAATGGAATTTAAATTGGCATCAGAGAGGGCTGCTGATGGAATTATTGCAATAAAATGATAATGGCAGCTCTTCAGATAATACTGAACTCTGTCCTCCATCATGTTCTGGAAACATATTTAAAATTCAGTAACATGTCATACATTCGACTCCTGGCTTAGGGACAACTCCTGTATGTTTGCGGGATGACTGAGCTCTACTCTAAGAGCTTAATGATACCAACAAACCCACACTGATGGAAAATCAAGAGAGTAGATCCTGATTGCAAATCATTACTAACCAAAATATGGATCGACTTCCTTTCCTTCCTTCCTTCCTTCCTTCCTTCCTTCCTTCCTTCCTTCCTTCCTTCCTTCCTTCCTTCCTTCCTTCCTTCCTTCCTTCCTTCCTTCTTTCCTTCCTATGACAAAGAGAATGGAAGCATTTATAAGCAGTATATTGAAGGCACATGGCATTCTAAGCAATTGAGCTTCTTTGTCCAAACACGTGTGTGCATCATGAACTAGCTTGGTCAACAACGTCTAGCAATAACATGTGTCAGGGCTTTTAAAAGTCAATTCTGCTAAAAGCAGGATATTGTAATAATTTAGGATTATATCTGTATGTCATACATACATACATACTGTTGTATCTGGCCCTTCTCAGCTTAGTAAAATCCACATAAATATTTCTTTAAGAGTTTTATTTAACACATTTCAAAAGATTCACTTCAAAGCAAGCTGCTGGCAGTTTGTTGGCCGGAACGGCCCAGTCTGATTTATGTAGATTTAGTTTAAACATTCTCCCACCTTCCAATTAACTCACTCTTTATCTCTCACATTGTCCAAGACTTCATTAATCCTCCGTAGATTTCAAAAACACCAGAAAACTGAGTTCAAACGAACTCGGTGATGCATCAGACTGCCTCTTGATATTAACGTTGCTCGTGACAAAGAATTAGTCCCGTCTTCCTCTTCTAATATAGTTTTCAATACGTCACTTCCTTTTTCCACTTAACTGACACCTCCGCCTATCAAACCTTCGGAATCTCGGATCAAGCCATCTATCTTCCTGTTCCAAATCTGACTCATCACTTTGAGAGTCTGACTCAGAGTGCATACAAATCTCCTCATTGTCTAGCTCGGCTGCCGGGAGGGGAAAATACCCAGAGGGGCCTGGTTGTGCTTCGTCTTCCTCTGATATGTCCCCAGCCGGTCTAGAGACACTCACAACACATACTATATTATTTGAAATTTGAAACTAAGGTTAAAATTTGGAAGGTTTCTTCATCAGTATTCTTCTTTAACAAATGTGGTATCTACTTGCTGACTAAGCAAGACAGAGAGAGGGTATCCCATTTACAAAAGCAATAGGAATATATTTTTGCTTCCTTTCCCATTTAAAGGGAGGAGTTTCCTTTATGAAAAGCATAATAATTTCATGGCCCAATCTCAGAGGCCAATTGCTCACATTGTATTTACTGCCTAATGCTGGATTGGTGGCTCTTGTTGAAAGAGGAACATCCTTCCCAGTGTGCAGTCATGAACATGTTCATAGACACTGTTGAGCAATTACAACTGTTGAAGCTTCTTGGATGAGAAGTGAAACATCTTTTTCTTCTTCTTCAAGGAAAAAACTGTCTAGTTGCCTTTTGATAAAAAAAAAAGCATCTTTGAGACAACTATGACCGGGATGACTGAGTAGCTCCGTAAACATTGAGCAATTGTGTTACAGGTAGTCCTTGACTAGCAACCATTTGTTTAGCAAACATTTGAAGTTTGCTTCCCTACGACCGGTGAGAGCGCACAGGGCCGGCCTCCTCCGGGTCCCGTCAGCGGAACAATGTCGTCTGGCGGGTCCTAGGGTGAGGGCCTTCTCTGTTGTGGCGCCCACCCTCTGGAATCTACTGCCCCTTGAAGTCCGCGTTTCTCCCACCCTCCCGGCCTTCCGAAAGAATCTTTAAACCTATCTTTGCCGGCAGGCCTGGGGATGATTGTGGATTGCTGTTTGAATGATGTATGTGTGTTGGGTTTTTTATTTTTAAATTATTATTATTATTATTTATTAAATTTCTATGCCGCCCTATTCCGGGAACTCAGGGCGGCTCACAGCATAAATAGAAATCCAATATTAAAAAACTACACAATACATATATAAAAAATACATATATAAAAAAGAGAACCCCTAAATTAAAAAACCATTCATTCAACGTACACACAAACATACATTGGCTAGGGGCAAGATGTCAACCGCCCCAGGCCTGTCGGCAAAGATGTGTCTTAAGGAGTTTACGAAAGGCGGAGAGGGTGGGGGTGATACGGATCTCTGGGGGGAGTTGATTCCAGAGGGCCGGGGCTGCAACAGAGAAGGCCCTTCCCCTAGGCCCCGCCAGGCAACACTGTCTGGCTGACGGGACCTGGAGAAGGCCGACTCTGTGGGCCCTAACCAGTCACTGGGTTTCGTGAGGCAGCAGACGGTCCCGTAAGTAACCTGGTCCGATGCCATGTAGGGCTTTATAGGTCATAACCAACACTTTGAATTGCGTTCGGAGACTAATAGGCAGCCCATGCAGCTCGCGGAGTGATGCCAAAATGTGGGCATTTCTGGGCAGGCCCAACACTGCTCGCGCGGCTGCATTCTGCATTACCTGAAGTCTCCGAACATTTTTCAAAGGTAGCCCCATGTAGAGAGCATTGCAGTAGTCGAGCCTCGAGGTGATAAGGGCATGAGTGACTGTGAGAAGAGACTCCCGGTCCAAATAGGGCCGCAACTGGTGCACCAGGTGACCCTGGGCAAATGTCCTCCTCGCCACAGCCGAAAAATGATGTTCCAGATTTAGCTGTGGATTGAGAAGGACACCCAAATTGCAGACCTTCTCCGAGGGGGTCAAAAACTCCCCCCCAGGCTGATGGATGGATGGATTAAATTATCTTTGGGAGGCAAAACCCACAGCCACTCCATCTTGTCGGGGTTAAGTTTAAGCTTGTTAGCACCCATCCAAACCCTAACAGCCTCCAGACATCGGCACATCACTTCCGCTGCTTCACTGAAGTGACACGGGGTGGAGATGTAAAGCTGGGTATCATCAGCATATTGATGATATCTCACCCCGTGTCGGCGGATGATCTCACCCAGCGGTTTCATGTAGATATTGAACAGCAGAGGGGAGAGGACCGATCCCTGATGGACCCCACAAGGGAGGAACCTAGGGGTCGACCTCTGACCCCCTGCCAACACCGACTGCGACCGACCAGTGAGGTAGGAGGTGAATCACTGCAAAACAGTGCCCCCAACTCCCAACCCCTCCAACCGGCGCAGAAGGATACCATGGTCAATGGTATTGAAAGCCGCTGAGAGGTCAAGTAGCACCAGGATAGTGGAATGTCCCCTATCCCAGGCCTGCCAGAGATCATCCGTCAGTGCAACCAAAGCAGTTTCTGTGGAGTAGCCGAGCCTGAATCCTGACTGCTGAGGGTCTAGATAATTGGCCTCATCCAAGGACCGTTGGAGCTGGAGTGACACCACCTTCTCAACAACCTTGCCTATAAAGGGAAGATTGGAGACAGGACGGTAGTTGTTTAAGACAGCTGGGTCCAGGGAAGGCTTCTTGAGGAGGGGGTGCACAATTGCCTCCTTGCAGGGAGCCGGAAAGGACCCCTGCCTCAAAGAAGCATTGACAATCTCCTGAACCCAGCCCTGCGTCACCTCCCTGCTGGCCGAAACTAGCCAGGAGGGGCACGGGTCCAATAAACAGGTGGCGGAGCTCACAGCTCCAATGGCCTTGTTGACTTCATCGGGTGCTACCGGGTCAAACTCCTCCCACACAACAGGATCAAGATGAGTCCCTGTCATCTCGACTGAATCATTATCAGTTGACACTGCATTCCAATTGGAGTCAAGGTCCATCCGAATCTGTGCAATTTTATCCGCGAAAAACTTATTAAGGTCCTCAGCACTACCCTGCAAGGGTGCATCAACCCCTCCCGATTAAGGAGGGAGCGAGTTACCCTAAACAGGGTGGCTGGGTGGGATTCTGCAGATGCAATCAAGGCGGAATGATACACGCATCTTGCCGCCTTGAGCGCCACCTGATAAGTCTTGATATAAGATCTTAAAAGTGTTCGGTCAGATACGGATTTACTTTTCCTCCATCGCTTCTCTAGGTGTCTCTTCTGGCACTTCATCCCCCTGAGTTCCTCAGTAAACCAAGGAGATCTCCTGGGTCTGCTATCACAGAGAGGTCGCAGCGGCGCAATCCGGTCAAGAGCCCCCTTCGCAGCCATATTCCAGGCCGTAACCAGGGACTCTGCCGAACTGTGAATGAGAGAATCCGGTATTTCCCCAAGCATCCTCTGAAAACTCTCTGGATCCATCAGACATCTGGGGCGGAACCACCTAATCGGTTCTGCCTCCCTGCAGGGGAGGATTGGAACCTTAAAAACAAGCCGTAGCAGAAAATGATCTGACCATGACATAGGCAAAATATCTAAGCCCCTTAAATTCAGATCATTGCTCAACTGTTCTGAGAGGAATACCATGTCGGGAGTGTGTCCCCTCTTGTGAGTCGGACCTTGAACTACTTGAGTCAGGTTCATGGTTGCCATGGTGGCCATGAACTCCTGCGCCAACCCAGAGGATTCGCCGAGCGATGGAAGATTTAAGTCCCCCAAGACAATAAGCCTGGGGAACTCAACAGCCAGCCCAGCAACCTCCTCAAGTAGTGCAGGCAGAGCTGTTGACACGCAGCTGGGAGGCAGGTACGTGAGCAACAAGCCCACCTGAACCCCTAGGCCCAACTTCACAAGGAGCAACTCACAACCCGCAATCTCAGAAACAGTGAGACTGCATAGGCTAAAGGTCTTCTTGGCTATAATAGCCACTCCTCCCTCCCTTCCCTGGGGTCGTGACTGATGCCATACCTGAAACCCGGCTGGGCACATCTCAGAGAGAGGAACTCCTCCCTCTGGGCCCAGCCAGGTCTCGGTCACACATGCGAGGTCAGCCTCCTCATCCAGGAGAAGATCATGGATGAGGGGAGCTTTATTTACAATCGACCTGACATTGAGCAGCAGCAGCCTGAGCCCAGGGTCTGGATTTTGCCCATTACCAGTACTTCGGGCTGAACTCACAGGGTCGGAGCAAGGGATCGCTTTTAAACAGCGAGCTCTTGTTCCCCGGGAACGGCCTAACCTATGGCTCCTGCCATATCTGCCTCTCCCCAGCAAGACTGGTATACTTTGGCCCTCTATCACCCCAGAGCCAGCGTCCCCCCCTCCGCCTCTGCCGTGCCAGGCAGGCTAGCCAGTTCATCGCATTCATTCCACTCAACCACAACACCATCCATGCCATTGATTTATCCCTCCCAAAAACCACCCTATAAATGAAACAATTTAAAAACAATGAGCTAACCATCCATTCATCCATTCAACCCGATTCATTCCACAAACAGTCAATCCCCCCAATCATTCATAACATCTAGCAATTAAATTAAATTAAATTAAATTAAATTAAATTAAATACTTTTCTGATTTGGACTTAGATTGAGACTGATGTTTTATATATGTTGTAAGCCACTCCGAGTCTTCGGAGAGGAGCGGCATATAAGTCCAAATAATAAATAAACAAACAAATAAATAAATAAATAAAACAACACTGGAAAAAAATATCCTAGGATGGTCCCCACACTTATGACTGCACAGCATCCCTAGTCATGTGATAAAAAATACAGGTGCTTGGCAGTTGCCATGTTATTACAACAATTGTTGAGGTCATATAATCACCACTGCAATATTCCCAGCTGGGTTCCAACAAGCAAACACAATGGGAAAAACTGGTTTGGCTTATAGCCATTTCGGACATGGAAATAAAGGAACTCAAGAAATTAAAAACTTGACTCAGTAGAAAGACAAAACAATCTGAAGCATAAGGTGAATGAGTTTTATTTTAATAAAATTAAAAAGTTAAACAATTTTAGAGTTTTTCCAGCTGAACGTTAGGAAAACGTATTGACAATGCAACTACTTTCTCAGCTGAAGTCCTTCCCACAAGAGACGTTGAGGGAACATCTCTGTTGAGTGGAAGGTGGAGAGTTTAATGAGAAAAGAAGTGACATTAGCCTTGATCAGTAAACATTACCTTCCAAATAGGAAGACTTAGCAAATTATTTGCAGGTAATAATCTCTTTAATATTTTAATTGACTTATTCCATGTCTACCAACTCTTTTCCTATTTGAGTACTTACTGCTTCAAGGACTTAAGGGAACAATAGCTACACATTTTTCAAAGTATAAGGCACACATGTTGTCATTAACTACAGAGTTCAATTCTACCCCAAAGCACTGGATCAAGTATTACTGCGGTTATTTGTGTGTCTGCTTAGAATACAGTTACTTGACTATTGTGTTATGAGTATTTTAATTCTATTTTTATTTGATTGAAGTATTATATAGTTTATTATGTCTTGTTCTTAGCTACCTAGAGTTCATGTAGAAGATGGACAGTGATCTATATTTCCTAATAATTAATAAACAAATATTGGCTCTAAAAGAGTTATTCCTGCTTTATCTGGGAGATTAATAAATCATAGATCAGTGGACTTTGCTCCTCATTACTTTTCTGATGATAAGAATAACTCCAGAAAAGATTACCTCAAGGACCAAAAAGGAATTTTGAAACTTCTACCAGACTTTTCCTTTCTTCTGATACCAGCCCTTAAATATGAATTTCTTTGTCACCCGACCCATTGCTTCCTTCATTTCCTGATTTCTTAGAGAATATATCATAGGATTAAGGAAAGGAGTAATTGTGGTATAAAATACAGAAGATATCTTGTCCAAACTGGAGTTGAAGATAGGAATAAGGTATACAAAGAGGCAAGGTAGGAAAAAAATGCTGACCACGGTCAGGTGAGAGCTGCAGGTGTACAGAGCCTTCCCTCCACTCTCCTTTAAGCGACCTTGAAGTGTATGCAGGATGATTCCATAGGAGATCAGCAAGATGATGAAACAAACCAGGTTGATGAGGCCACTATTGGCCACCATGAGCATCTCAGTTACATGGGTGTCAACACAAGCCAGCTTGACTACCTGTGGAACATCACAAAAGAAATTGTCCACTTCATTTGGCCCACAGAACGGGAGCTGCAGAACCAGGAACAACTGGCTGCCAGAGTGAAGGAGGCCTCCAGCCCAACACCAACACAACAGTCTAATACAGCGTGGACGGTTCATCTTGATGATGTATGTCAGTGGATGGCAAATGGCCACATAGCGATCGTAGGCCATGAGAGTAAGAAGAAACACCTCTGAACCTCCAAAGACATGTAGAAAAAAGAGCTGGGACATGCAATCTCCATATGAAATAGAGTTACCACGGGTAATCAGATCTGTTGCCATCTTAGGAACAACCACTGAACTTAGGGCAGTATCAATGATGGATAAATTGGCTAAGAAAAAATACATGGGTGACCTTAGAAGGCGTGGATCTATATGGACAGTTACTACAATAAGGAGGTTGCCCATCAGAATGGCAGTGTAACACATCATTACCAGGACAGATAGAAGGAGCTGGATGGGCCGAGAACTGGAAAGACCCGGGAAGACAAATTCTGTGATTGTTGAAGCATTCATGAAGGCAACAAGACCTTATAAAGAGAAAATACAGTTATTTAGTGTTGCCACCTCCAGCATCTTCTCCTCCTAATCAGTGATCACGTGGTACAATGACCAATGCTTTCTCTTCAGGTATGAAAAAAATGAAGAGAACTCAATGATCCATATAGTAGAAAGAGAAATAATGTCAATTTCAATATCTATTACACTTCCAACTTTATTATTATTATTATTATTATTATTATTATTATTATTATTATTATTATTATACTTTGAAACATAAAAAACTGATGTTAGTTAGTGGTCCATCAAGTCTACGGTTTGAGATTTTTTTGTTTTCTATTTTATGTCTTTATGTATTTTTACTTATTTTAATTTATTTATTTTAATTTTTGTCCAATGATGGACATGTTTATCCCAAGCATTTTTAAACTCAGTTACTGGTGATTGATCCACTACCTCCTCTTGGCCCCAAACTTCCACTATTCTTTCTATAAAAAATTTCTAACATGACTTTTGAACTTCTGTTTGTGTTCTTGATTTTTGCTTAATATTGAAAATAATTTCTTTGAGAACCTTATTCACACACTTAATATATTTAAAGGTTTCAGTCATGTTCCCCATTTCCCTTCTGTCCTGAGGGCTGTATATACTCAGTATCTCCAATCTCTCCTGATATATTTTGTCCCTCAGACCTTGCACCTTTTTTGTTGCCCTTATTAAAAAGAGAGGTCTGAGTTACCATGATCCAGTGGATTCTTCATACTGTAGTTCTTCGATATTTAGTGAGCTACCACTTCCCCACTGGGAATGGAGCCAGAACATTCACTGAGCTAGAGATCAAATTTTCAACTCCTTCTCCATCCAATTTTTGTTTTATTAAAATCTTTACCATTTGAATCTGATTTCAAAGAATTTCACTACCGACCAGACACAAAAGGAGGTATAAGAGCCAGGTTTTAATTACTCATTAATTGTGGCAATAATTTTTGGATTCTAGTAAAATGTGCAGTGCAATTCTGGGGTCCTTGATCCTCTCTGAGCTTGGCTGTTTTCTAGTGTACATTTTATTTTCCAACTAGGTAACCTCATCAATGCTAGAAGGGAGCTGGGTCTCTGTTTATTGTTTTCTCTGTCCGCATTGATGTGCTCTTGGTAGTTCCTTGACTAGATTGTTTTTTGATTGTTTGTCTGTATTGGTAGTTCTTTGATTTGGAACATTGTTTACTGCTTGACTATTGGTCTAGTATCAATATTGGTGTTAATTTCTGCTTATCTGTGTGTTGACTGCTAGCAGGAGGTTTTTTTTATTGTACACACAACTTGTGCCTTGTGTCTGGGATATTGTTCTCTGGCAGTTAGCTAGGCAGTGCTAATCCTTGTACATACATTGTCTAGCTGAATTGCATATTTCTATGTCTGTCTCTCTGTCTCTCTACATCTGTCTGTCTGTCTGTCTGTCTATCTATCTATCTATCATCTACCTATCATCAGTCTATTTATCTATTCATCCATCTAATCTATTATCTCAACTTATCAAGCACTCAGTGCACTAAATAGATGTCTTACTTGCTTCTGAAGCTACTTTAGATTTCATCTTAGTAACCCATGTCACTGCTAGTAGAATGAAAGCAACATGTCCCCTCCACATTGGCACATAAACTACACAATTCCCACAGTCCTGCCAATTCCATACAGCAATATAGGACATCTGCAACCCATGTGAAAATATAGCACATCCGTCAACCCCATTTTAGATCTGTTCACTAAAGAGAAGTAGCTCATAGCTTTTAACAGATCATAAGACCGCTATCACCCATCATGTCAAGTTTTGCCTCACTGCTATGTTTGTTTGATACCATTAAAACATTTTCCTTTCCCCTTCCTTTTTTTTCTTCCTCTTTATTTTACTTCTTTTATGGCCATTTTAATATATATTTTATGAATATATACACACGTCGGTCAAAGACCGTAACAAAGGTTTACTTGCCTATCTTCTAGACGTTATCTAGACTTCCTATTCATAGTCCATATTAGTAACCAGTGTCAGCTTGCATCACAATGCTTTTTGGACTGAGCTCCCATGAGCAATGAAAGACATAAATAAAGTCCAAAAGGGGAAAAAAACAAAAAAAGAGATTATTTGACAAAAAATAATCAGATGTCTATATAATAGGAGTATTAATTACCCAGGACAGTATTAAGCAGAAAATATAAATATAGAATCTACCAATACTTATTCTCAGACTTCTCAAACACCTATCTTGACTTGTCTTAATTTTTTCTCAGCATCCTGCCAAAATGACCTCACAAATTCTGAAACTGACCTCTAATACCCATTAGTAGGTTCTCTTTTGTTCATTGCTTACCTGTCTTCTAAACAATTATTCTTTTATGAAGCCAGGTAGAAGACACCCATATTGTTTATTCCAGTTGCTAAGAGAGGACCTCCAAGATGGAATAAAGATAAGACCTATAGTTAATATCTGGAGAAGTTCACCATTACCTTCTTCTCTTCAGAAAAGCAAGCAATCAGTCTAAAAAGAAATAACATCTACTTCTCCTTCCGACAGCGTACCAAGAAACACACACGAAATATTTCAGTGTCATGTTTTATACCTTTGGGAGACGTTCTTATGAGGCCATTTCCAGGTCCCCAATCAAGAAAGATAACTGCAAAAGCTACAGAAGATATTGTTGAAGCAAAGAAACCAGTGTTTTATATCTTTCTATCTAATATGTACCATTATGGCCTACATCATGTATAAAACAGTGAAAAATGATAATGATGATGATCAGAGTTAGTGTGGGATAATGGTTAACAAAGTTGAAAAGGGGCAGAAGAACCCAAGCTTTAGATTATCCTTAACTATGGAAGGTCATTCGGCAATTTTGGTCCCTTTTCTTTAAAAAGACCAACCTACTTCCTAGGGTTGTTGAGGCTGATTGGTTGAAAAAAGTGACCTATGACTGGTCCTTTCACTTATGACTGTCACAGCATCCCTACAGTCATGTGATCAAAACCTCAAATGCTTGGCAACTGACATGAATTTATGACAGTTGTACATCTCAGGATTATTTGATCCTTTGGAGATAAAGATACTAAGGAAAATAAAGATTTGATTGAAAAGAAAGGCAAAACAAATTGAACTATAAAGTGGATGAGTTTTGTTTTAAGAATAGCCAAGAAAAGGGTAAACAAAATTGGAATTTTTCCAGCTGAAACTTAGTTGGCCCTGCTCAGGTAGTATGTTTTTCCAGGACAGTGTCCTGTTTGGGTTCTCTGTGTTTGTGGGATTCTTTAATCATTAAACTGCAGACCAACCCAGGCCATATTGATGGAAAATTAAAATGGAAGATCATTTCTACAAATAATTTCTAACCAATATATAGATTTCCTTCTTCCCTTCCTTCTTTCCTTCCTTCCTTCCTTCCTTCCTTCCTTCCTTCCTTCCTTCCTTCCTTCCTTCCTTCCTTCCATCTACATATGTTCAAAAGTAGTATATTGATCCTTACAACTTTCTAAGCAAATGAGTTCATTCCTTTGTCCCAATTCCATTGTGCATCATGGCTTAACCTGGTCAAAGGCCTAATTTGGTCATTGATGTGGAGAAGAAAGATGTGCCTTTCTTCTTAAAGCTGGATATTTGACTTGAAAAATATACAAATCTTCATTTACACTACACAACTTTGAGAACAATGAAGATTAGGATAACATTTTGGAAGACTTTTCTCATCAATGTTGCTAATTAGCTAATTTGAACCCGGTTTACTGGCTGAGCAAGAGAGAGAAAGCGAAGTCCCCAACCAACAGGGATCCTTTGTCTTTCCTTTTTCCATTATTCATGATAAAAGAAAAGGGAATTAATTCTCTTATCAAAACTATAATAACTACATGGGCAAACCTCAGTGGTGACTTGGTCTCCTTGCATTCACCGCATAATGTTTGTTTGGTGGCCCTTGTTGAAAGAGAAAATTTCTCTCTAGTTTGTATTTGTGGGATGGTTCATACATACTTTTAAGCCAGGGATTCCTAAATTTAGTTAGTTCTTTCTTTATTTTTCTTTAGTTCCTCTTTTATCACTTGGGTGTCGAGGGAATTTATCTATTTATTTAACTAATCTATATAGATGCCCATCTCACCAAAAATGAATAATCACACCTCCCTTCAGGTTAACCTTCATGTACAAATCTCCCTTAAAAATCCAAATACCAAAATGGACATAAACAGACAATGAAAACAATACAATGAAACATTGGGAAAGGTGAATTTATTTCAACAGTGTACATCTAAAAGGTTCTTCACATCTCCACTGGACTAAGCCATAATGTAATAGGTTTGCTTTTGACTTTCCATACGTGAATCCAATTACCATGTATGCTAGTCTTCTTATGTTCTTATTAACATACTGTGTACATTGGTTTTATCCTTTGCTTCACTGATGAATTTATGAATCAGTGCATGGTGTGAACTTCAAATAGTTCACACTTTCAAGATAAGCTTGTTGTACAAATGAAACCCATATCTTTGTGTTTCTCAGAGACCAGGTTCTTGTGAATCCATTGCTTACACTGGACTTCCGGTGGCTCCGTTGGCGTCGCTATAGCCTCCTTTGGAGGCTCCGTAATCCTGGGATCTATCAAGCCACAAAACAGTGCCCATCACCTTTTTTTTGCGGTGAACCCCCCCCTTTGGGAGAAGAAGGGGTGAAGAGCATCGGGCGTGGTTTGAGCTCCTCTTAAAACCCCCTGAAAAAGTTTTCAGGGGGAAAGAGTGAGAGCTCCCCAGGCGCTCGAAGAAGCTCCAGCCCGGGACGCTTCTGTCAGCAGACAGAAAAAGACGCCGCGACCATCCCTGTGGAAGGTAAGTATCTAAGAGAGATCTATATGCAGGCGGAGTGAATGTAGGAGATCCACATTGCAAGTAACTTTTTATATTCTACTTCTGACCACAACTATTTTTACAATCAACATAATGATTTCAAGATGGCTATCGCTTTCACTGTATAGTGAAAGTGACTGGAAAGTGAAAGTGATTTTTTAGAACAAAGCCAGAGTGATCGCTCAGATTTAAAGTTTAAAATCCCATAAATTTCAACTAAATTTAGGATTTGAAAGAAGATAAGAATGAAAAAGAAGAGGAGAAAATTTTGGCAATATATGTGTAAAAAAACTTATTATTTAAAGTAATTTCCTGAGAGTTTTTATAAAAAGTGGACTGATTACAGAATGGCTGCCAGACAAACTAAAATAGCATCTGCGAAGGTGGCAGTATCTTCACCGGCTCAGCCCTCTAAATTACAAGCAAGTAGCTTTTCTGCTCCCCCTGCTTCTTCAACATCTATACAGCCTCAAGCCCCCTTGCCTACTCAATCTCCTTCAGAAATGCTGACTATGAAAGACCTGCAGGCTGCATTATCAATAATGACTGATAATATAGAGAAAAGTATGGAGAAAAACATGGAAAATATGGAGAAGAAGATTGTAACTCATGCTGAGGAACAAATTAAAGGAGTAACTGATGAATTGGAGAAAATTAAAGAAATAATTGAGACTCATAATAAGAGAGGATATTGTGGAAGCTTTCAGGGGGGTTTGGGACTATACCTTGAGAGTGAAAGAGAAGGTGGAAGGGATGGAGCAACAAATTGAGGAAAAGTTGGATGAAATTAAAAGTGATATAAAAGACCAAGCTGTCATGGTACAATATAATCAAATGATGTGGGCTCTCAGAATTAGAGGACTGAAAGAGGAAGCAAATGAGAATCAGGAGGATTTGAGAAGAATTTTTGGAGAAGCTTTGGCACAATTTTTAGAGGAGGGAGTACAAAATGTCTCCTGGTAGATTGATAGGATCTACAGAGTTAATTCATGGATTGCAAGACAAAGAAATCTACCTAGAGACATTGTGATTTATTTTGTTACAAGGAGATTTAGAAATCATGTGCTTACAATATCCTACAATAAGAAATTAATTGTTGCTGGTCAGAGGGTTGTGATTTTGAAGGAGATTCCTCCAAAGATATTAAGAGCAAGAAAAGATTACGCATTCTTGGTGGCTGAACTTAAAAACGTGGTTTACAATTTAGGTGGGAGGCTCCAGCTGGACTACCATTATCTTATCAGGGTAACAGATACCGCTTGAATTCTATTTGGAAAGCAAAAGATTTCTTTGAGAACGTGATGAAGGGTGGCAAACCCCCATCTCCAACACCAAAAAGTACAGATCCACCAAAAGAAAGAAACAAGGAGCAAAAACAACAAGTATAGTTTGCAGAGTTATAACCTCTTGCAGCAACAGGAGTTGATAAGGGAGATCTATTGGAGCTGCCTTTGTGGAGTATTGATATTTTTCAGTCTTTGGAAGTAGAGATGCCTAAAGATCAAAGGCAAACTCAGGCAACTACTAAACACAAGGAACAACAAGGAAAAAAGGAACAACAAGAATGTTCAACTCAAGCAGTCGTATCTACAAGTGTGGAAGCCACGGGAGCTCGACCAAAGAAGAAAATGGATGAAAATTTTGATTTGGTCTTGCAAAAGCTTTCTGTAGTTGGTCATGTCAAATAAATATTTGACATGGAATGTCAATGGTTTAAATTCTCCACAGAAAAGGAAGAAGATATTTCATTATTTGACTCAATGTAAAAATGATGTAATTTGTTTACAAGAAACACATATTAGAATTACTGATCAGAAATATTTGATAAATAATAAATTAGGTACACATTTTGTTGCAGCGGCCTCTGAGAAGAAGAATGGAATTGTTATCTATGTTAAAAATCATATAAGAGCTAAATTAATAGAATCAGACATACAAGGTAGATATTTAGCAATTGAAATTTTAAAAGATGGGAAGAAAGTACTTTTGATGGGTATATATGCACCAAATCAACAACAAGGAAAATTTTACAAGCTAATACATAAAAAGTTAATACAATTTGATTATAGGTCTTGTATTTTAATGGGAGATTGGAATGGTGTTATAGATATTGGTTTAGATAAAAAGAAGACATTACCAATTCCACAAACATGTTCTAAGCTGCCTAAATCTTTTTTTGATATAAAGGATGATTTTGATTTGATAGATATATGGAGAGAAAGAAATGGTAAAGAGCAAGAATTTACTTTCTTTTCTGATAGACATCAGTCATTTTCTAGAATTGATTTTATATTAACTTCAAGTGACTTTCTTTTTAGTTTAAAGAAGGTGAAGATCCTACCTAAAGTTTTAACAGATCATAATCCGGTTTGGATGGAATTAACGGAAGGACAGAGACCCAAAAGATCTTGGAGACTTAATGAAAACTTGTTTAAATATGATACAAATGTGAATGAATGTAAAAATGTTATGAAGTAATTTTTTATGCTAAATTTGCATAAGGACACAACAATAGATATGGTATGGGATGCAAGTAAAGCGTATATGCGTGGGATTTTAATTGATATGAATAAAAGGCACAGATGTAAACAAGAGGAAAAAAGGAAGGAGTTAGAAGAGGAAATAAGAAAGAAAGAACAGTTATTAATAAAGAGACCAGATGACAAAAATATTAAAGGGGGGATTAAGGTTTTACGGAAACAATTTGATTTGTTGATGGCAGACCACGTTGCTAGGAATTTACAATATGCAAAACATAATACATTTTTTAATTCCAATAAGCCTGGCAGATGGTTGGCTTATACATTAAGGAAAAAACAAAAATCCCGTATAATTGAAAAAATAGAATATAAAGGGAAGGAAGTGTTCCAACAAGAAATTATTAAGAAAGCCTTTTTAGAATTTTATTCCAGGTTATACGCTGAAGAGAAGATACAAGAGAATGAGATAGATACTTTTTTGCAAAATGAAAATGTACTAGTAATCAGCAATGAACAAAGAGATAGATTAAACGCATTGATTACATCAGAAGAAATAATTTCAGTGATTAAACAATTGAAAATGGGAAAATCTCCTGGGACTGACGGGTTAACGGCTATTTATTATAAGCATTTTCAAATGGAAATGGTGGAACCTCTTAGAGAGCTATTTGTTAATAACAAGAGGGTGGTCAGATTCCACCTTCATGGAAAACAGCCTATGTTTCTTTAATTCCCAAAGAGGGAAGAGATAATGTTCAACCAGAAAATTTTAGACCTATTTCATTGTTGAATACGGATTACAAGATTTTTGCAAAAGTGATGGCTAATAGATTAATGACAATTTTACAACAAATAATTCATTCAGACCAAACCGGTTTTTTACAAGGGAGACAGATGAAAACTAATGTTAGACAACTTATTAATATAATAGAATATTTGGAGAAGAATATTAGGGTGCCCGCAGTTCTTATGTTTTTGGATGCGGAAAAAGCATTTGATAGATTGAATTGGTTGTTTTTGGAAAAATTGATTGCTCGGATGGAAATGGGGGATCAGTTTATTAACTCTATATTGGTGATTTATCAGAAACAAACAGGACAGATTATTGTGAATGGGGATTTAACCGATTCATTTAATATAGAGAAAGGTACCACACAGGGATGTCCATTATCCCCTTTGTTGTTTGTTTTAACTTTAGAAGTTTTATTGAATAGGATAAGAAGAGCAGATGATTTAAAAGGTATAAAGATTAGACAACAAGATTATAGATTATGTGCTTTTGCTGATGATTTGGTTGTGACATTGACTCAACCAATACAATCACCCAAGAGATTGATGGAGATAATTAAAAATTATGGTAGGGTAGCAGGGTTTAAATTAAATATATCTAAGACAAAAATGTTAGTTAAAAATTTAAATACTAATTTAAAACAGGAATTGGAAAAAATAACATTATGTGAGATAGTTAAGAAAATTAAATACTTAGGAATTGACATTGAAGCCTCTAATGGGAAGTTGTATAAAAATAATTATGAAGTTTTGTGGAATAAGACACAAATAGAGTTGGAGAAATGGAAGAAATTACAATTATCTATGTTGGGTAGGATAGCAGCAGTTAAAATGAATGTATTGCCTAAATTTTTATTTCTTTTTCAAATGTTACCTATACTTAAAAAGGATGCGAACTTGGAGGAGCGGCAGAAGGGTATTAATAGATTTATTTGGAATGGCAAGAAACTGAGGGTCAAATTAAAAATTATTCAGAATACAAGGGAAAGAGGTGGTTTGAAAATGCCTAATTTTAAGTTATATTATCACGCTGCTGTTTTAGTAGCGATAAGTGATTGGGTCAATTTAACTAATGATAGAATATTGAATATTGAAGGGTATGGTTTATTATATGGTTGGCATGCATATCTAGTTTATGATAAAAAGGTGGATAGGAGTTTCAAAGAGCACCTATTGAGAAATGCTCTGTTGCGTGTTTGGAAAAAAATATTAGTATAAATTAAATGATAAGATTCCTGTTTGGACGGTTCCCAGACACGCAATAGAGATAAATAGAGTACAATTACAAGATGTGGTGCCTTATGAGAAACTCCTAATTAAAGAAGGGAATCTTTGATTATTGAAGTCCTTGAATATTTTAAGAGAGGAAGGAATAACCCTTACCTGGTTTCAATATTTACAATTGCAGACTAGATGGAAAAAAGATTTGAAGATGGGTTTATCTCAAATAGATGAAAATTTAATTAAACAAATTAGAGACCAAAGGTCAATGCATATTAAAAGATTGTATAATGTATTGATAGAAATTGATTCGGAAACTGAATTAGTTAAGGACTGTATGATAAAGTGGGGACAAAATTTCGGACAACCAATTATGATGGAAACTTGGGAGAGGATCTGGGTGAAAAATGTAAAATTTACACAAGCGCAACATTTAAGAGAAAACTTTTATAAAATGTTTTATAGATGGCTTTTGGATCTGAAGAAATTATCATGTATGTACCCTAATTTAAAACCCAGTTGTTGGAGATGTGATTGTATGGATGCTACTTATTTTCATGTATGGTGGAGTTGTAGAAAAATCAAGGCTTTTTGGATAAAAATATGGTGGATACTTCAAAATATTTTGAAAAAACGTATTGAATTTTCACCACAGTTGTTTTTAATAGGTATTATAAAAGATTGCACCACCATAGAGATGAGCTTAATTTTGAACTTGATTACAGCAGCGAGACTGTTGGTTGGACAATATTGGAAGATGACAGAATTACCATCCATCGAGGAATGGACTTTGAAAGTCATAAATTTGACGGAAATGGCTAAAGTATCTGCATATTTGAAAGATCATTCAAATGAAAAATACATGTCGGACTGGAAAAAATGGATAGACTATATTCAAGAGAAATATCAATATAAGAAATTGTATTTAGCATATAGTTAAATTTTTATTAGGATTTATATAATAATTTTGTTTAATCTAGTGGGTTTTCTTTTGTTTTACCCTGTATTCACTTTGGGAAGTTAGGCGGGTGGGTTGGGGGGTATAATAACGTACTCAACTGTAATACTTGCAATATATAAGAATGATATATTTATTGATATAAGAGGAGTTGCTCGGGCAGTACCTCTGGACCACATCTGGAGGGGGTGGAGAGTGAGGAGTGAAGGAGTGGAGGGAAGTAGGTAGGTTGTAGGAGAAGAGGGTGGAGAGTGAGGGAGGGAGAGAGGGAGGGGGAGGGAAGTAGGAGATAGGGAGGTAGGAAGAGTGGGATGTGGTGGAGGGGGTGCTGCCGAGCAACACCCATAGTTATTCTATTTTATGTAAATTTTTAAAAGAATGTATGTTTTGTTTTGTGTGAGAGAAAGTTGAAAATGATTGTATTAAGTTGAGTTGTATTTAATTTTATTCTTTGTTTATAATTATAAAACTAATAAAATATTTACAAAAAAAAATCCAAACACCAAAATGGACATAAACAGACAATGAAAACAATACAATGAAACATTGGAAAGGTGAATTTATTTCAACAGTGTACATCTAAAAGGTTCTTCACATCTCCACTGGACTAAGCCATCATGTAATAGGTTTGCTTTTGACTTTCCATACGTGAATCCAATTACCACGTATGCTAGTCTTCTTATGTTCTTATTAACATACTGTGTACATTGGTTTTATCCTTCGCTTCACTGATGAATTTATGAATCAGTGCATGGTGTGAACCTCAAATAGTTCACACTTTCAAGATAAGCTTGTTGTACAAATGAAACCCATATCTTTGTGTTTCTCAGAGACCAGGTTCTTGTGAATCCATTGCTTACAAGGGGAAGCCTTTTTAGTTAAGCCTTGATAGTTACCTTGCTCTATAAAACTTACTTCCCAAATAGGAAAACATAGTCAGTTCTTTGCAGCTCCTTTAGTTGTTTATTAGAATTATTCATCTCTCTCCTCTCTTTTGTTCTTGAGTATTTCATTTTAATCCATAAACAACTTGTTACGACTAATTCCACAAGACTTTCAGGGAACAATCAAGGGCTAAAGCCTCTCCCAAAGATGCTTTTTCAGGAAAAAAAAACTGGGCTTTCTTGTTTTTTCTTTGAAGACAATTTACTTCCCATCCAAGAAGCTTTTTCAGCTCTCACCAACTGAAAATGACCAACTATCTGCAAGGAATATAAATCCTTCCATTCCCCACCATCAGGTTAGAGCTGAAGAAGCTTCTTGGATGAGAAGTAAAATGTCTTCAAAGAAACTCCAGTTGTCTCCTGAAAAAGCACCATTGGGAAAACCATGACCTGGATGACTGAGAATCTCCATAGACATTTGGCTAAAACCTCCATAAAGTGTAAAGCACTCATGTTTTCACTAAAATCAGAGCTCCAATATCCTTAAAGGAAATATTGACTCTCATATGTTTGGTTGTGCTCTATCTCAGGGACACCAGTAGTCATAGATGGGAGGTTATACGCTGAGGTTCATCACCACTGTTGTTACAATCACAATGGTAGGAACTACACTATCAAATAGGATTACCTTAAACAAACAAGGGTTTTTGAACAATCTATTCATCCTTCTGCTTCTTTCTGAGACCAGTGGGAACATGTTAATTTCTTCCTCACCCGGCCCATTGCGTCTTTCATTTCCCGATTTCTTAGAGAATATATCATAGGATTAAGGAAAGGTGTTATTGTGGTATAAAATACGGAATACACCTTGTCTAGACTGGCGCTGAAGATGGGAACAAGGTACACAAAGAGGCAAGGTAGGAAGAAAAGGCTGACCACTGTCAGGTGAGAGCTGCAGGTGTACAGAGCCTTCCCTCCACTCTCCTTGAAGCGGCCTTGAAGGGTGCTCAGGATGATGCCATAGGAGATCAGCAAGATGACAAAACAAACTAGGGAGAGCAGGCCGCTATTGGCCACCATGAGTATCTCAGTGACATGGGTGTCAACGCAAGCTAGTTTAACTACCTGTGGAACATCACAAAAAAAATTGTCCACTTCATTTGGCCCACAGAACGGCAGCCGTAAGACCAGGAACAACTGGCTAGAAGAGTGGAGGAGGCCTCCAAACCAACAGAAGCACATCAGTCTAATGCAGCGTGGCCGGTTCATTGTGGTTGTGTATGTCAGTGGATGGCAAATGGCCACATAGCGATCGTACGCCATGAGGGTTAGGAGGAGCATCTCTGTACCCCCAAAGAAGTGTAGGAAAAAAAGTTGGGACATGCAGCATGCAAATGAGATAGTTCTGCCACAGGTGACCAGATCTGCTGCTACTTTGGGGACTACCACTGAACCCACCGATGTATCTATGATGGATAAATTTGCTAAGAAAAAATACATGGGCAATTTTTTAAGATGTGGATCTATGTGCACCGTCAATACAATGAGAAGGTTGCCAAACAGAATGGCAGCATAGCACAATATCACCAGGACAAATAGAAGGACCTGGATGGACCGAGACCTGGAAAGACCCAGTAAGATGAATTCAGTGACCCTGGAGGCATTCATGAAGGTGACAGGACCTTGCAGGAAGAAACAAGAAATAATTATTTTTACAACTTTCTCCTAATAATCAATGAAAACATGGAAAAGTGACTAACGTTGTTTTTCTATTTGAATCAAAAGTACTCCTAAAGTCTTGTAATGCGAAGAGAAAATATTGAAATGAGCATTTTTTTACAACAGTTTGCAGCAAATCATTTCCTTCCAGATTACTACCGTAGTTTACATTACCCCTGGGGCCTTATTGTGGACTAGAGATACTGGGTATTGTGGTTCTGCAGTGTTTGCAAATTACAATTTCACACTCCAGGAAAGAATCCAGAATTTAAACTAAATCGAGCAGCAGATTCTGAAACCCTAATGCAACCATCATTACATATAAATGCTTTATGATGTCCAATATTGTGTAGCTTACAAATTCTTTATGATGTCCAATATTTTGTAGCTTACCAATTCTCACTGAAGCTTCTTTTGTTAAACTGGCATTAAATAACTTTGGTGAGCCAATTTGTAACTATCTTCCCCATGCCTCACAGATGTATCGAAGAACAATTTCTTGTAGAATATTGTATACAGTATGATTAATGATGTCTGTAAAAATACAACTCCTGGGCATATTCATAATATAAAATAAATAATTTACGACCACCAGGAGATTCCAAACAGGAAAATTCTTTAATAAAACCGAGCTTTCATTGGGAACTTCCAGCATTGTCAGGGTTAAAAAGCCAGTTGACAAGGATACCCTAAATAGGGTTAGCTAATGCCTGCACCCGGCTCCTAGACAGCGTCATCGGTCCTGGCCGGTTAATTTGCGTTCTGGATGTTTCTTTGGCATCTGCATTGATCCCTCCTCTGTCATTCCCTCGAACCTTCTCGCCTATTCTTCCAACGTTAGTTCCTAAGTTTGTCAGATCTTTGCATCCTCCTTCCCTCTAATGATGATTACTCTCATATCACTTTTCCCTCTACTGCGGGTCTTGGGGGGGGTTTGGTTTTTCCTTTATGCTACCATATGTCCCATTGGGGCTGCAGGTAATTCCTCCCACTCCCTTCAGTTGTGACTTGATGGTCTCTCCCTGCTCTATATTCACCCTCCTCTTTCCCTTTCCCATATGGGTAGTGCCCATCTGAATATCATGCAATCTAGCATTTGTGCCCTCACCCCTTATCTTGGTGTTCTCTATATTAGATGTCCCTGGTTTTTCTATCTGTTGCTGGTGAACGTCGTTCTTATCCAAAATAGGTCTCCTACATTTCGCTGGATAGAACTCCAGTTGTGGGCGTGGGCATCCCCCGTCCGTGATTTCTCGCATGTCTATGCTCCAAAGTCATGCGCCCAAAGGACCCACTTTCCGTCATGGCAGTAGTTTACAAAATTGACCGTAAGAACTGTCAAAGTAACTATGTGGGCGAAACAGCTAAATGACTAAAAACTCATTTACACGAGCATAAGTTGGCTGTAAAAAAGGGGTGAACAACACTCCCAAGTATGGACACATATGGAGCAGTACGGCCATTGTTTTGACTTTGACAGTACACGGGTTGTATCCAGCAATGCCACAAAAGGGGGCCGGCTATTAAAAGAAGCCTGGTTTTCAGATAAAAACTCTATTAACCATCATATAGATCTCTGCCCAACAGAACAGGCACTGAGGAAATGGAGTGCGAATCAACACCCTACTCGCCGTAAACAACTCGCCCGATGTTTGCAAAACTGAGGAGGTATTGTGACATCTAATTCCCGATATGAATGGGTGTATGAGACTTCAACCAATCCTCAACGGCCTGCAGGCACCTCCCTGGCACTTTGCCAGTGTCAGATCCACTCCGATGAACAGCTGAGGAGCCCGTCGGTGCCAGACACAGATAGACATCCATTGGGAGCTGAGTGCCCTCCGGAAAATGAAAGGGAACAAGCCTGCTGCGTGGGTGATCTACGCAACTCCGAAAAACATTCTAATGGGCCCCCACCCTCCAGGTGGGGGAGGAGCAATGGTTGTGTTAGTAGGGAATCCGGGAGACCCAGCGGTAAAGTTTTAGAGCCCAACATCGCCCGTGACAACGAAGAGGGACGATTGATATGGGGAAGAAGGAGATGTGGAATGATGACTCGCTCATACCATATAGAGGAGGGAGGCATCCCCCCTTCTCATCTCATAGACATGCGAGAAATCATGGATGGGGGATGCCCATGCCCACAACTGGAGCCCTCTCCGGCGAAATGTAGGAGATCTATTTTGGATAAGAACGACGTTCACCGGCAACAGATAGAACAACCGGGGACATCTAATATAGAGAACACCAAGATAGGGGGTGAGGACACAAATGCTAGATTGCATGATATTTGGATGGGCACTACCCATATGGGAAAGGGAAAGAGGAGGGTGAATATAGAGCAGGGAGAGACCATCGAGCCACAACTGAAGGGAGTGGGAGGAATTACCCGCAGCCCTGATGGGACATATGGTAGCATAAAGGAAAAACCAAACCCCCCCAAGACCCGCAGTAGAGGGAAAAGTGATACGAGAGTAATCATCATTAGAGGGAAGGAGGATGCAAAGATCTTGACAAACTTAGGAACTAACGTTGGAAGAATAGGTGAGAAGTTTTGAGGGAATGATAGAGGAGGGCTCAATGCAGACATCAAAGAAACATCCAGAACGCAAATTAACCGGCCAGGACCGGTGACACGGTCTAGGAGCCGGGTGCAGGCATTAGCTAACCCTATTTAAGGTATCCTTGTCAACTGGATTTTTAACCCTGACAATGTTGGAAGTTCCCAACGAGAGCTCGGTTTTATTAAAGCATTTTCCTGTTTGGAATCTCCTGGTGGTCGTAAATTATTTATTTTATATCATGTATACAGTATATATGTAACACGTTATTACATATTAATACTAGCAGTAGTAGCAGTAAGTTCTAAGGGAATGAATTTGTTTTAGAATTGAAAAAACAAGAAAATCTACCATATAAACTAGTAGTTAACAACAGTATAACTAATAAGGCAAAAGGAATTGGGTTCATATTTAGGATAATGAATGATGATTCCTGTAGCCAACTAAGGTCCATCTAAGCCATGACTCTTTGCAAGACTCTCCCAGCTTCACACTTCTATGAAAAATAGTAAGTTAGATATTGATACTCTTTCTCCAATTTTCCAATCTACTTCCACAACTTCTTCAAGGCGAATTTTTTCACCCTTTAAAATAGTTCATACCCACTTGTCCACAAGCAATTCCACTAAATATATATAGTTGCAACTTAGAAATATTTCCAAATCATGAGAAAAATTCAGGACATAGCCCTGAAAACCTGTACCCTGTATACAATCTGCTAACTACTAACCAGAGGGGAAAAAAGAGGTATGAAATTAAAATATTATAGGCCCAGTGAATAAAGCAGGTCATTTTCAGATTCATGTGAAAAGTTTAGGTCCTGCAGTCATGCACATGACAGATTGGAAACTAGTACAATGTTTTGGTAGAACTATTCCCTACAAAAATAGGTATATATTGGCAGTATAAAAGCATATAGATAATGTAAATAAAGATTATAAACATATGCAGTAGATATAAATATACATGCAGATATACACAGGTATACATCTACTCCTTTGTATTGCAATGTAACTGTAGTATTAAAATATTCTGTGCAATATTCTCTCTCTCTCTCTCTCTCTCATACACACACACACACACACACACACACACACACACCACTACCTATGATATTTCTGTGATTCACAGGGCACTAGAGAGACTTCTTCATCTGCAGCATCCATATCCATTTTGTCCCCTTGGGTGTGTATGGGGGGATCTGTTTGCTTCCAAAACTATCCTGAATACTAATTTAGAACTCCATTTTGAAGTCCCCATTAATACTTAGACAATAGAACACCCACAGTCTTGCCAATTCCACCAAAAGGTAGGACACCTACAATCCACATTTCTTCTTAGGATAAATTTTTATGTACGCTGATCCATTTTACATCTGTTCCTCAAAGGATGCACATATGAATGTTTCTAGCTAAGTGTTCGCTTAAGCCATCCTTCTTTTAGGACAATTAAGAGAAGGAATCCGTACTAATTGTGCTTTAATTCAGTTCAATAAAGGATGATTTCCCTATACATTCAAGGTCAATCCAAGTCATGAATCTCCTAGCTCCATAATTCTACAAAAACTTGTCAGTAAGCAGTGTTGGGATTCAGCTGGTTCGCATCAGTTCGGCAGAACCGGTAGCTAATTTTTTGTTGCCCAGGCCCAGAACGGACTTCCGGAAGCGGCATCCATACAGAGAACCGGTTGTTCACATATTTGAATCCCACCACTGTCAGTAAGGTATTGATGTCCATTCTCTCCTCTCTTCTCTCTTTCATAGACTTTTCCTGGGGGAGAATTTCCCCAGTTTAAAATGATTCATCATGTGCCTCCTTCTTTGGAAGTAATCTCAATGACTTAATTAATAAGTTAAAAATTATTATTAAAAATTAATAGACATCTTTTAAAATGCTGAAGGCCATTACAAAGATCAATCAAACTTCGGATTTAATCCTGAAAAGTCTGGACTATACACAAATAGCTACTATTAGCCAGGAGAGAAAACCAGCTATGTGAGTAAATATTTGTACATCAACTAGTTTCAGCAAATAATGATCAGACTTGTATCATCTACTGCAGTGCAATTCTACACAAGAGTAAGCCAACTGAGTTCAGCAAAGATGATTAGGGGACTGGAGGCTAAAACATATAAGGAATGGCTGCTGGAATTGGGTATGTCTAGTTTAACGAAGAGAAGGACGAGGGGGGACATGATAGCAGTGTTCCAATATCTTAGGGGCTGCCCCAAAGAAGAGGGAGTCAAGCTATTCTCCAAAGCTCCTGAAGGCAGGACAAGAAGCAACGGGTGGAAACTGATCAAGGAGAGAAGCAACCTAGAACTAAGGAGAAACTTCCTGATAGTCAGAACAATTAACCAGTGGAACAACCTGCCTCCAGAAGCGGTGAATGCTCCAACACTGGAAGTTTTTAAGAAGAGACTGGACAGCCATTTGTCCGAAATGGTATAGGGTTTCCTGCCTAGATGACCTCCAAGGCTAGATGACCTCCAAGGCCCCTTCCAACTTTATTATTATTATTATTATTATTATTATTGGACTAGATGACCTCCAAGGCCCCTTCCAACTTTATTATTATTATTATTTTATTATTATTATTATTATTGGACTAGATGACCTCCAAGGCCCCTTCCAACTTTATTATTATTATTATTATTGGACTAGATGACCTCCAAGGCCCCTTCCAACTTTATTATTATTATTATTATTATTACTATTATTATTACTATTATTACTATTATTATTATTACTACTACTACTATTATTATTATTATTATTATTATTATTAGCCTAGATAGTGTGGATATGTTTGGAGCCTGACAGCTGCTTTGAAACCAAGAATGAAATACAGTATATAATTCAGTGATCTTCTAGGTATTAAAGTGGCTGCTTTTTAATCATTGAAAATGTTGCTAATTTATTTTCATCCAGATTTGTGATCCCCTTTCATTCTTAGGAGATGGCTGGTTTCCTTTTAAGAGATTACACTTCATTTTAAATTAGCAATCCATTCCAGTGGTACTAGCATGAGAGATCCTTTTCACTAAGACATTGATTGATTGATGATTACGTGCCATCAAATCATTTCTGACTCCTAGCGACCACATGGAAAGATTCTTTCCAAGACACAAAGACATATAACACCAGGGACTTCTACACGCCACCAAAATTCTTCTTGTAGTTGTTAATCATGTATTGTATTGTAATATTATAAGCCACCCAGAGTTACCCTGTGCTAAGCTGTCCCAAAGGGGCTTTTTCAAAAGGCAACTGGACTTTCTTTTTTGATTGAAGATATTTCGCTTCTCACCCAAGAAGCTTCTTCAGTTCTTTGGTTTGGTGGAGAGATTTATATTCCTTGCAGGATTTATATGGAAGGATTCTTCCATTCTCCGCCATTCAGTCAGAACTGAAGAAGCTTCTTGCATGAGAAGCGAAACATCTTCAGGCAAAAAAACAACAAAGAAAGTCCAGCTGCCTTTTGAAAAAGCACCATTTGGACAACCATGACCTGGATGACTGAGCATCTCCACAGACACCTGCAGCCAATAAATTTGATTAACAACCACAACCACCACAATAATATATGAGAAACTTGTTTTAGGTCTTCTCCCTCCAGTCAGTGTTTCTCAACCTTGACAATTTTAAGGCATGTGGACTTCAACTCCCAGAATTCCACAGCCAGCAATGCTGGCTGTGGAATTCTGGGAGTTGAAGTCCACATGCCTTAAAATTGTCAAGGTTGAGAAACACTGTGTCCAGATCATCACAAATGAATGTTATGATACCATCATAACATGGTTCCTCCCTAAGTAGATTTTTGAAGCCATCTCTCTTTCCTGGTTACTTACTGTCCATTTCTTTGGGCCGAGACATTCTTCCCTTTCTTGTTCCTGGATTTGGTAGTGTGAGATAGCACTGAACTGCATTAGGATATCTTCAGAGCTGATGTCCCTGAGTCGTGAAGGAAAGCATAAAAAGAAAGAATCAAGGGATATTAGGAACTTCAAATATCTACCTTATAAGAGTATCTTAAGCTTAGTGTTCTGGTGTAAAGGCAAACAACTGATTTGCTATAACAATTTCAGATATAGCTGCTTTTAGAACTATGGAATCTTAATCCCAGTTTTTTTTCTTCTTTCCTCTCTTCTTATCTCATTTCATGCATAAATACACCTTACCAAAAGAGGCTAGAGACACATCTAAAGTGTGTCAGCATTGGTTCTTCATTAAGGAAGAATTAAAAGAAGACATTGCATCCTTCCTTTCCCCACTGCTCCTGATCACCACTCAACTTACTGTTCTTCTAAAACCAAGAGACCAAGATCCACAATACCTATTCATTCCAGTCGCTTAGTGGCTTCTCCCAGCTGGAATGAAGGTAACTCTAAAAGGTGATTGTCTTTTTCTTCTTCCAGAAGTGGAAAATCAAGCACACCATCTGACAAGGGAGGGGCACCTTCTGTTTCCTTCCTCCAGGGCACCAATCAGTACAAATGAAGCATTTCAGTGACCCATTATTAGACCTTCGGGACAATGAGCTTATGAGCCTTTTCTTAGATCCCCAGTCAGGGGGAGGTAATTGCAGAAGTCAAAGGGCACATGGTTGAAGTTGACTAGGATAGTTGGATAGTTGGTAATTTTTATGGTCTATGATATGATGAAAAAATGGATGATTGATTGATGATGATGATGGTCATCATGATAGAATTGTAAGCTACCCAGAATCATTTGGTTGAGTTGGGTAACTATAGAAATGAAAGAAGGAAGGAACGATTACAACTGAAACACTGGGCTTCCTTTGGTTTTTGCAGAAGATTGACATAGTGTTACTACAGGTAGTTCTCAACCTATGACCATAATTGAGCCCAAACTTTCTGTTGCTAAGCAAGAAGTTTGTTCAGTGAAATTTTGCTCCATTTTAAGACTTTTCTTGCCACAGTTGTTAAGTGAATCACTACAGTGGTTAAGTTAGTAACATGGTCGTTAAGGGAATCTGGCTTCCCCATTGACTTTGCTTGGGAGAAGATTGCAAAAGTGATCACATGATCCCAGGGACACTGCAACAATCATAAATATGAGTCAGTTGCCAAGTGTCCAAATTTTGATCACGTGACCATGGGAATGTTGCAACAGTTGTAAGTGTGAAAAAAGGGTCATAAGTCACTTTTTAGTGCTATTGTAACTTTGAACAGTCACTAAATGAAAGGTTGTTAGTCAAGGACTATCTGTATAATGAGATGACATACTCAAAGCATTGGTATTCTCATGAATCTCAATAGTATTTTCATTAGAGCTCCATCATAGTCAATTTCCTGGCTTCTCTTTATGCTGATTGACCCTCTTGATGTTACTACAATCTCTCCTCCTTGAGTTCTAGCCATCACAGTTAATATTCTGGGATGAGTCACAGATTTTATCCCCTTGTTTAGAAGAACCATTGAAACCCTTTCCGGTACAATCCACAGTAACAATAACCAAAATCAAAGCACTCTTTAACAGAATAAGAAGAGTTGGAAGGACCTTGGAGGTCATCTAGTCCAACCCCTGCTCAGACAGGAAACCCTATACCATTTTAGACAAATATCTGTCCAGTCTCTTCTTAAAAATTTCCAGTGTTGGAGCACCCACAGCTTCTGGAGGCAAGTCATTCCACTGATTAATTGTTCTAATTGTCAGGAAATTTCTCCTTAGTTCTGTGTTGATTCTGTTCTTTTTTTTTTTTTTTTAAATTATAAAAATTCTTTTATTAAGAACAATCAGCATTGGACATAAAAACATATTATGCCGCGATCATCATGACACCTGGTATACAATACTAAGTATTAGTCTTTGAAAACGTCTGACTTAGTAGGCCTTTTTCCCCCCCTCCTCGCGTCCAGCCTCAACTATACTCCTGTTACATTTTATTTTGATTGGTGTTTCTCTTATCTGTTTCAATATTAATGTGATCAACATTAAACATAAGATCTTATTGCTAAGCAATCCTCCTAGACCATAGCATACAACATTAGGTATTAATCTTTGTAAACATCTGTTTTAGTAAACGTTCTTCCCTCCTCCCTTACATCTTCAAGTATACTCCGAATACATTTTGTTTGATTGGTGTTTCTCTTATATATGGTCTATCTACTGTTTCTAGTCTATCGCATATTGTGCGTTTGCGCTTCTGAATTGACTTCATCCCATTACTAGTGCAATCTTTTATAGTCCCTAACCAGAGATCCTGAGGTGAAAGTTTCATATCCTGAGGTAGAGATTCAGTCTACTTTAACAATATTAAAGCAAACAGCATTAGTCATAAGGTTATGTTAAGAGGCATTAGTTATAGAACGTATACATTCAACATTGGGGGTTAGTTTTTGTAAACATTTGATTTGTTAACCCTTCTTCCCTCCTCCCATCGAGCCCTAGCTAAACGCCAGCTGCATTCTGTTTGATTGGTGTCTCTCTTGGATATAGTCTATCCACTGTTTCCAGTCCATCACAAATTGTTCATTGGAGCGATTTTTCAAATATGCTGATATTTTTGCCATTTCCGCCAGATTTGTTACTTTCACAGTCCATTCTTCAATAGGCGGTATTTCCGGGTTCTTCCAGTACTGTCCCACCAATAATCTTGCTGCTGTAATTAAGTTCAAAAATAAATTTGTCTCTGAGGTAGTGATATCCTTTGTGATCCCTAACAGAAAAGCCTGAGGTAGAAATTCTATACGCTTTTTGAAAATAGTTTGGAATGTCCACCATATCTTCCTCCAGAATGCTTTGATTTTTCTGCATGCCCACCATATGTGAAAGTAAGTAGCCTCCCCGTCTCCGCACCTCCAGCATTTGGGCTGGGTGCCCGGGTAGATGAGTGATATTTTTTTCGGGTCTAGATGCCATCTATAGAACATCTTGTAGAAGTTTTCCCTTAAGTGTTGCGATTTCGTGAATTCTACATTCCTCACCCAGATTTTCTCCCACGTGTCCATGGCGATAGGGTGTCCGAAGTCTTGTGCCCACTTTATCATACAGTTCTTGGCTAGCTCGGTTTCAGAGTCCATTTCTATCAGAATGCTGTACACTCGTTTGATGTGCATAATCCCCTGTTCTCTAATCTGTTTAATTAGGTTCTCGTCGGTCTGGGAGAAGCCCTTCTTCTTGTCTTTACGCCACCTTGATTGTAGTTGTATATATGATAGCCAGGTACTTCCTATTCCTCTGTTCGCTAGCGTTGCTTGAGATTTCAAGAGGAACCCGTTTTCTTCTCCCAGTACAAGTTCACTGTAGGGCACCACTTCTTGCCCTTGGGATGTATTCATATCCCCTGTTGCGTGTCCAGGGATCGTCCAGATGGGAATCTTGTCGTGTAGGAGGTGCTTATATTTCTTCCAGACCCATAGCAATGGGATTCGTAGTGGGTTCTCCTTGAAGTTCCTATCTGCCTTTTTGTCGTATACTAAGTATGCGTGCCAGCCGAATAGTAGACCATGTCCCTCAACATTCAGAATTCTATCATTTGTCATGTTGATCCAGTCACTAACCGCCACCAACGTTGCTGCATAGTAGTATAGCTTTAGGTTAGGCATTTTGAGTCCCCCTCTCTCCCTTGCGTCTTGGATGATTTTTAGTCTCACCCTCGGTCTCTTGTCGTCCCAAATAAATCTGTTGATGCCCTTCTGCCAGTTGTCTAAGTCCGCATCCTTCTTGAGTATGGGTAGCATTTGAAAGAGAAATAAAAATCTGGGTAATACATTCATCTTTACTGTCGCTATCCTGCCGAGCAGGGACAGACGTAGTGATTTCCACCTTTCCAGGTCAGCTTGTATCTTATTCCACAGGACCTCGTAGTTATTCTTGTATAATTTCGCATTTGTTGATTCTATCTCCACTCCTAAGTATTTGACTTTCTTGACTATTTCACAATCCGTTATTCTTTCCAAGTCCTGTCTTGCTTTTTTGTCTAGGTTTTTGACTAGCATCTTTGTTTTTGATATATTTACTTTGAAGCCTGACACCCTACCGTAGTCTTCCATTATCTCCATCAATCTCTTTGCTGACTGTGCTGGTTGCGACATTGTCACCAGCAGGTCATCCGCAAAGGCACATAGTTTGTAGTCTTGCTGTTTAATCTGTATGCCCTGTACATCCTCTGCCGCTCTTATTCTGTTCAGTAAAATTTCCAGTGTTAGGACAAATAGCAGGGGGGACAGCGGGCAGCCCTGCCTCGTGCCTCTCTCTATATTAAATGAGTCCGTTAAGTCTCCATTGACAATGATCTGGCCTGTTTGTTTCTGGTAAATTGCCGTTATGGAGTTGAAGAACTGTGCTCCCATTTTCATCTTCAGGACCAAGTTCGTCAGGAACGGCCAATTCAGTCTGTCGAAGGCTTTTTCTGCATCCACAAACATAAGAGCGGCGGGTGTCTGGTTGTGCCTTTGCAGGTACTCTATTATGTTCAACAGCTGTCTCACGTTGGTTTTCATCTGGCGTCCTTGTATAAATCCCCTTTGGTCCGGGTGTATTGTTTTTTGTAAAACAGTCATTAGTCTATTGGCCAAAATTTTTGTGAAGATTTTATAGTCTGTGTTTAGTAGTGAGATGGGCCTGTAGTTTGCGGGCTGTGTGTTGTCTTTCCCCTCCTTTGGGATTAATGAGATGTAGGCTGTTTTCCAGGATGGTGGGACCTGGCCTCCTTCTTGAATGCTGGCAAATAGCTGTCTGAGGGGTTCTAGCATCTCATCCTGTAGATGCTTGTAGTAGGTCGCTGTTATCCCATCCGTCCCAGGCGATTTTCCTGCTTTCAGTTGTGTGATCGCTGAGTGTATTTCCTCCTTTGTGATTAGGGCATTCAGGGCTTCTCTTTGTGTGTCAGTAATCGCCTGTATCTTTTCGTTTTGTAAGAATTCATCTATCTCTTTGTCGTGTATCTTATCCTCGGCATATAGTTTCGAGTAGAACTCCGTGAAGGCTTTCTTGATGGTTTTTTGTCGGAATTCTAGCTTGCCTTTGTATTCTATCTTTTCAATTATGCGGGATTTCTGTTTCTTTCTTATAGTGTAGGCTAGCCAGCGGCCCGGTTTGTTGGCCTTGCAGAATGTCTTATGTTTTGCATATTGTATATTCCTTGCAACTTGGTCCGCCATCAACATGTCAAATTGCTTTCTTAAGATCTTGAGTCCTTCTTTGGCGACTTTGTCCTCTGGTCTTTTTATCAGTAGCCGCTCCATTTTGCTTATCTCATTTTCTAACTCTTTTCTTTTTTGTTCTTGTTGGCGACGGTGCCAGCTATTCATGGATATGAGGATCCCTCGCATGTACACCTTGCTGCCTTCCCAGATCTGTTCTATCGGTGTTCCGTTGTTCATATGTGTGTTGAAGAATTCCTTCATAGCTTTTTTGCATTCCGCCACCTTGTCTCCATGTCTAAACAGGTTTTCATTGATTCTCCAGGACCTCCTCTGTTTCGGGCCGTGTCTTAGTTCCATCCTCACAGGGTTGTGGTCTGTCAGTGTCTTGGGTAGGATTTTCACCGCGTTTAGACAAGTTAGCAAGTCGCTAGAAGTTAATATAAAGTCAATTCTGGAGAAGGATTGATGTCTGCCAGAGAAGAAGGTGAATTCTTGTTCTTTGCTGTGTCTTTTCCTCCATACATCTGTCAGTTCGAGGTCCTCCTTCATGTCGAAGAAGGATTTAGGCAACTTAGAGTGTTTTTGTGGGTTCGGTGCAATTCTTTTTTTGTCTAGAGCAGTCTCAATGACCCCGTTCCAGTCGCCCATGATGATGTGAGATCTGTAGTTAAGTTGTGTTATTTTCTTGTGTAGCTTTTTGTAGAATTTGCCTTGCTGCTGATTTGGTGCATATACGCCCATTACTAGAATCTTCTTGTCTTCTTGTGTTATTTCAATTGCCAGGTATCTACCTTGGGGGTCGGACTCTATTAGCTTCGCCATTATATGTTTCTTTACGTATATAACAATCCCATTCTTTTTTCTTGGCGCCGCTGCCACAAATTGCGCACCTAGTTTGTAGCTGGTCAGATATTTCTGGTCTGCTGCCCTGATGTGTGTTTCTTGTAGGCAAATTATGTCGTTTCCTCCTTGAAACAGATAATGAAATATCTTCCTCCTTTTCTGTGGGGAATTTAGTCCGTTAACGTTCCATGTCAAGTATTTAGTCATCATTGTCGGTTTCAGGATACTCTTCCGAGACCGCTTTCATTCTATCTCCTGTGGTATTCTTTGGTCTCGTTCCCATGGTATCCGAGTTTGTGTTCGAGTTGCATATAGGGATCGCGTCTTGCCGATCTGTGCGTTTGGTGGTGGATCTTGTTATCCTGCCCTCTGCAGTCTGTCTTGTTCCCTTGTTGTTGTTGTTGCTTCCTGTTCTCTGCGTTGTCGTGTCTCGAGTTGGTCCTTTCCTTTCTCGTGTTCTTGCATTGGTCTGTCGGTCTGGTGGATTTTCTGCGTCTTCTCTCGTGGTGTATTGGGATCCCTCCGGCATCAGCTCCTTTTCCAGGAATTCTCTGGCTTGTTGGACCGAGTTCAGTTGGCGTCTTTTATTTTTATAGTAGAATGTCATCCCCGTGGGGGTTTCCCATCTGAATCGCAAGGCACGTGATCTCAGTTCGTCAACCAGGAACTTATATTCCTTTCTGTCTCGCAGCATCGTCTGGGGGATCTCTTTCAGTACTTTCACTTCTTGCCCCTTTATGTATAAACTCTTGTGGTAAGATGTGGCTGAGATGCGGTTCCGGAATCCCTGCGTCGAAAAGTGGATGACCACGTCCCTTGGTTGGTGCCTGTTTGTTGTCGTCCGTGCGCCCACTCTGTTGATTCTGTCGATTTGCCATTCGATAGTTGAGGTTGGTTTTCCCAGAAATGCTGCCAGGGCCTCTATAAAGGTTCCGGCCAGGCTTCCTTGGGTTTCGTCTGGTGTCTCTTTCAGGCCTCTGAACCTGATTGCAGTCGCCAGTTGCCAGTACTGTACCATGGTGGCTTGGTCTTGGGTCACCCCTCTCATCTCTGCTATCTCTGTTCTCTGGCTTTCTACTTGATTCTCCACTTTCTCCATCCGCTTGTCCACCTTCTCCCTGATTTCCTGGAAGTTTTTCTCCATTTCCTCCCCTACTTCCTTGTAGTGTGTTTGCATTGCCTCTTTCATTTGCTCCAAATCTGCAGCCATCGCCTTGCGTTGCTCCTCCCATTTTCTCTCTAGCCCTCTACCTTGATCTTGCAGCATTTGTTTTATATCGTTGTATCTTTTCTCCATCTTTTGTTCTGCCTCTACGCACCTCCTCTCCATCTCTCTACCTTGTTCTTGCAGCATTTGTTTTGTATCATTGTATCTTTTCTCCATCTTTTGTTCTGCCTCTACACACCTCCTCTCCATCTTTGTGTCCCTTTCCACCAGCCTTTTATCCATTCCATCCAACCTTTCAACCAGCATTTCTATTCCCTCTTGTAATTTTTGTATCATGTGTGCTGTTGGGCTGGCCTGTGGAGATGTATGGTTCTGGGTGCCTGTATTTGGATGGGAGGGTGTGGGGGTGGGTAGAGTACTTCCTGGTGGTTTAGTACGCTGGGCTGGGGAGGATACAACTCCCTTTGTTTGTGCCAGTGTGGTCTGTTTGGAGGCCATTTTGAGGTTATCCTCCTGTTGTCCTGGCACTGTTTTGGGTCCCAATTTGGGCCAAGTTGGGCACTAGGTTGTGATCTGATGCTGGTCCAGTAATCTAGCCTTTCGAGGGGGGAGGCTTCAGGGTTTAGGCAGTGTAGGGGTAGGAGCCTATATTCAGGCGGTTCTGTGTTCGGGGAGCCTATTCAGTGCCTTTGCATTGGCTTCCTCTTCACTCCCCTCTGCCAGCCTGTTCCTTCTCTTTGTTCTTTTCTGGCTCTTTTTATGCAGAAGATTAATCTTCACAGTAATTAATTATCTTATAAGTAGTAATCAATATTATGAGTTCATTGGCAGTATACAGTACCATTTATCAATTATATTTATAGGTGTATTCAACAGGGCATACCATTGTAAAGGGGCTCTTTGTAGTTTTAGTCTCCAATTTTTTTCTCGGCCAGTAGGTGTCTCCCTTCTCCTTTTTCCCCCTTTCAATGCTGTGGGCCCCTCAGCTCAAAATGTCAGCTTCCTCGGCACTTTTTGTTCTGAGTTCTTACTTGCTTTTCACGAGGAAAAAAGGAAGGAGGGCGATGCTTCGCTTATATCCTTTGCAGCCCACAAAGTCCAGCTAGTTAAGGTAAAAGCCTCATTTGCCCCAACTTTAATATCGCTGCTAATCCATGGGGGGGGGAGTTTCCACCCTCTTCCTTCTGAGGCTCCTTTGCTCTCCGGTTACTGTTGTTTTAAAGTAAAAGTCACCATCTTGGCTACTTTTTGTGTATTGTGAACGTATTTAATCAGCTGTATAGTATAAGAAATACTTGCTTTTTTGGGCTCTCGCTTTCAGTCCATCCGTCTCCTTGCCTCTTTAGCGCAGTTTGCCTCACAGAGAGGTTGTTTTTTAGCTTGGAAGTCTGTAAGTCCGTCCGCTCCTGGCTGGAGCTATCGTGAGCGTGGGGGGGGAGTCCTCTTTTTTTTCTTCTTCCCGAACTCTCTTCCAGGGAATTTTTAGAGGTTCTCGACCCCCTCTCCCCGCTTTAGACCCCTTCTCCCACCGGGGAGGGGTTTTTTCTGCCGCGAAAAACAGCTGTTTTGTGCTGTTTTCGCTGCTTTTTAAGTCTCGGTTCGGAGCCTCACAGAAGCCGGCTGCTTCCGTGCCTTGCGCATCGATTCTGTTCTTGATTAGCTTCCATCCATTGCATTTGTAGCCAACATAATTTTTGTGATTTCCTGTTTGTTTGTTTATAAGTTATAGTTATAGTAGTTATAGTCAGGGCTTTTTTTTCTCATAGAACCCCCAGAACTGAGTTCCGGCACCTTTTCTGGATGGAACCTTGTAGGGTAAGCAAGGCGGGTTGTATGACGTGTGTAAGTTCCAGCACCTTTTTTTTTTTTTTAGAAAAAAAGCACTGGTTATAGTAGTAACTGTGAGAGGGATCTCAGAGTCCTAGTTGACAATCACTTAAATATGAGCCAGCTGTATGCTGCAGCTGCCAAAAAGGCCAACACAGTGGTAGGCTGCATTAACAGAGGGATAGAATCAAGATCACATGAAGTGTTAATACCACTTTACAAAGCCTTGGTAAGGCCACACTTGGAATACTGTATCAAGTTTTGGTCATACCATGTAAAAAAGATGTTGAGACTCTAGAAAGAGTATAGAGAAGAGCAACAAAGTTGCTTAGGGGACTGGAGGCTAAAACATATAAGGAACGGTTGCTGGAATTGGGTATGTCTAGTTTAATGAAGAGAAGGATTAGGGGTAACATGAGAGCAGTGTTCCAGTATCTCAGGGGCTGCCACAAAGAAGAGGGAGTCAAGCTATTCTCCAAAGCGCCTGAAGGCAGGACAAGAAGCAACGGATGGAAACTAATCAAGGAGAGAAGCAACCTAGAACTAAGGAGAAACTTCCTGACAGTTAGAACAATTAACCAGTGGAACAACCTGCCTCCAGAAGTGGTGAATGCTCCAACACTGGAAGTTTTTAAGAAGAGACTGGATAGCCATTTGTCTGAAATGGTATAGGGCAGGGGTGTCAAACTCGCAACGTCACTTGATGTGTCATGACATATCATGACTTTTTTCCCATTGCCGGCAATAGGGTGGGTGTGGGTTTGGCATGATGCATCCCACCCTCAGGCCGGCAGTTTGACACCCCTGGTATAGAGTTTCCCGCCTGAGCAGGGGGTTGGTCTAGATGACCTCCAAGGTACCTTCCAATTATTATTGTTGTTGTTGTTATATTCCTTAGTCAAAGAAGATGGACATGTTTGAAAAGAGCTAAATTCTCCCAGCTTTCTAAGTAATTAAGTCAACTTTCTTTTTCTTAATTTCTCTTTCCCAGTTCAGTCTGGCATTGTGAGCAGTTAGGCCAGAAATGTGGAAGGTAAGTGATTTGTACTCTTAAAAGTCCATTTTTTTTCCTAAAAGAACTACCCGTGTATGTAGTTATACAGGTAGTCCTCAACTTACAGCTATTTGGTTAGCAAATGTTAAAGTTATAGCAGCACTGAAAAAAATGTCTTACAAATGTCTTATGACTGTTGCAGCATCCCCACAGTCATGTGATCAAAGTTCACATGCTTGGCTAGCATATATTTGCAATGCTGGTTGAAGAATCCTGGGATCATGTGATCACTATTTGAGACCTTCCAAACTGGCCTCTGACAAGCAAAATCCATGATGGGAGCAGAATTTGCTTAACAACTGTTTTGCTTAGTAATGGAAATTCTGGTCTCAATGGTGTCATAAGTCAAGGACTACTGTAATTGTGAATTCATCCATTTGTACTCCAAGACTATGAATAGGAGACACATTGGGATAAATTTTGGGAAGTCTTTCTCCACCAATCTTCTCCTCCCATATGCTTGGTGAGTGTCTAATAAAAGTGCCATTGCAGCATAGCAAGACAGGGATTGGACAACTCCCTTGTATATGCAACACTTTTATTTCATTAATACAAATCACTTTATGTCCAGGTGAGAGATGCTTAAAGTTGGACTGTTTTGAGAATCTACCACTACACTGAGCAGTAATTTGATCCAGTAAGGAGCAAGACACTGATGAAAGGGGCACAGCAGCGCCTGCATTTTTTTCATAAAAAATTTTTTTTATTAAAACAATCGACATTAAACATAATATCTTATTAAGAAGCAGTCCTCGTAAAACCTGTAATACAACACTACGTATAAGATCATTTTAAGAGGCAGTCATCGTAAAACCTGTAATACAACACTACGTATAAGATCATATTAAGAAGCAGTCATCGTAAAACCTGTAATACAACACTAAGTATTAATCTTTGTAAACATCTGACTTGGTAAACATTCTTCACTCCTCACTTCAAGCCTCAACTTCAAATGCGTCAAAAAATTTTTTTTCCCCCTTTTTCCTTTTTTCCTTTCTTTCCCTTTTTACATCACATGAGAAAAGCACATCTTCCTTCCCCTGTCCTTACCACTTTCTACAGAGGGACGATCGAGAGCATCCTGTCATACTGCATTGCAGTCTGGTTTGGAAGCGTTACTGTTTCAGACAGGAAGGCGGTACAGAGAGTGGTGAGGATGGCGGAAAAGATTATTGGTAGTTCACTCCCATCCAGGACATGGAATATAAGCGATGCTCAAGCAGGGTCCACAGAATTGTCTGGGATGCTACACATCCTCTTCACAACCTGTTTTCCTTGTTACCTTCTGGGAGGAGGCTTCATGGTACCCGAAGCAGAACATCCAGATTCAGTCACAGTTTTGTCCCATACAGTAATCAACCTTGTGAACTCTCAAGCTTCCTCTTTCCGCTAGGTATCCAAGATGGACAGTCATTAATATGTATATGTATTTATATGTAAGGGTGTAGGTATATACCTATGTGTGTATATAGCATGTTTATATGTGTGTTGTGTATATGCATACTTTTCAGAGCCGGCAACAAAATTTCATTTTTAATGTGTGCCAGGGTGCCCACTGTAAAAAAAATGACAATAAAGGTTGTCTTAGCACAGTGGCTCGAGTGCTTGAAATGCCGGGCACAAGGCTGGCAAGCTTGCATTTGAGATCCTGGCCATGGGGTGGGATTGAGCTCTCGTCCTTCACTCGCCAAGCTCCTGCTGCAGACACGAAAGGAGCCCCCAACTGGGCATCTCCAAGGCAACAGTGATATCACTGTCTAATCGTTTCAACCCGGAAATGCCTCGGTGCTTCTGACTGGAGTGCAAAATCTGGATCCAATAGGTGTGTTTGTTACATTCTGACATTCTAGCAAATCATTTCTCCTGCTGTCACATTTAAAAGAAGGAGACTTAGGCGAAGTCTGATTTGCTGAGGGTCTCTCAGTGGTTCTGATTCACCATTAATAAAGAGGTCTCAACCTTTGGGTCCTGCTATGTTGCCCAATACAAAGGGCTATGGCACTGAAATAATGAAGCATGATTACATTACAAGGGAGACTCTGTCCCTTAAGGCCTTATATCAAGGGTATTTTACCTCCCTTTCCTGTCTCCTGTCCTTTCTAGATGTTCATGGACCTCTTTTCAAACATGTTGACTTCATGTGCAGTTTTGCAGATGATACTTCTTATATCATGCACAGGAAAAACATGACTATCTCTTAATATTATACAACAAACACAAGTTAAAGGGACATTAATCAGGAGAAAAATTACCATTGCAATCGTGAAGTCAAATGAAAATTATGTTTTCTCAAAGACATTTCAACATCTCTCTCTCCCCCCCCCCTTGTAGTAGTGCAAAGATGCATCGTATCAAAGAATCAGTTGTGGTAATATTGAAGTATCTATTTGCACTGTTACAATACAAATGCCACAGTGGTATACCTACCTCGACAACTTTGTTAGAAAAATCACAGATGCAATCTGGGAATTGTCTCAGCAGAAACACAGGCAAATTAGATAAGTTTTATTCTTAAAGAATCAATGCAGAAATATAAGATTTTTTTTTCTAGTCAAACTTATGAAAAACTCCCTAACAGTCCAAATAATGGGTAAAGAAAGCATTTTCCAAAAAAGATGCTGAACTCTCCTTCATTGTATGTCTACAAGTATCTGTTTCTTTGTTTTATTTCTATAGCCGCCCATCCGAGCAGACAACTGTGGACAGCTCACAATCCAAGTAGGGATAGGATTGCCATTTGTCAGTTGTGTTTTAATTAAAATTCCTGCATAGAGCTGAACTGAAATTGAACATGGCTTATGTGAGTCCTTCTGACAACACAAATCACATGGGTTATTCCATTTACCAAACCTTGCCAACATATTCTTTTTTCCAGTTAAGAAATAACAGGATCCAATACAGGAGAACGTTCAATAATAGAGGAAAATGTTCAACCTGTCTAAAAAGGAATGATGAAAACACTTGTATGAATAACATTTTCCAGGTTAACAGTGTATTTTCTACATTGTACTACAATGGCCATTATCTCTTTTGTCCAAAGAATGTCTCCGTATGTTGTCTGCCAACCCATGAATTCAGTACTGACTTGAAGATCAGGTGCAACTGTCACCTACATGAATGGGAACCAGAGAAGAAAAAAACAGGCAAATAGAATTTGTTTCACAACTGAGGGGACCAAAACAACTCATACTTGTTCCATGTTCCCAGAAGAAGGTAAGAAAGAGCACCTCTTCTTTAACTTCCTCATTGCATTACTCATGTCTCGGTTCCTCAAGGTGTATATGAGCGGGTTGACAGAAGGTACAATTAGGGTGTAGAATACAGAAGCCACCTTGTCTGTGTGAGACCTGGAGAAAGGCACTAAATAAACAAAGATGCAAGGCACAAAGCTGATGAAGACCACAATGAGGTGGGAGCTGCAGGTAGCCAGGGCTTTGCCTCCACTCTCCTTGAAGTGGCCACGAAGGCTGCTGACAATGATACTGTAGGAAGCAAGCAAGGCAAGGAAGCATACAAGGGAAAGTAGGCCACTGTTGGCCACAACCAGTAGCTCAATGACATAAGTGTCTACACAAGCCAGCTTGATCACCTGTGGGAGGTCACAGTGAAAATTGTCCAGAGTGTTTGGTCCACAGAATGGGAGCTGGAGAAGCAAAAACATCTGGGTAGTAGTGTGAATGAGGCCTCCAGCCCAACAGGAGGCAAGAAGTCTGATGCAACGTGGACGGTTCATCCTGGTCATGTAGGTCAAAGGGTGGCAGATGGCCATGTAACGATCATAAGCCATGAGGGTTACAAGGAGCATCTCAGAGCCCCCAATTAAGTGGATAAAGAAGATCTGGATCATACAACCTATAAAGCTGATGGTCCTGCTGTAGCTCACTAAATCTGTTAAAAGCTTGGGTGTAGCCAATGAGCCCAAAGTAATATCAAAGAGAGACAAGTTGGCCAAGAAGAAGTACATGGGTGACTGAGAGAGGTGGGGTTCTCCCTGCACTGTCACTACAATAAGGAGGTTGCCCACCAGACATATTGTATAAGCAGCCAAGACTAATACAAAGAGAAGAAGCTGGATCGGCCGAGAATTGGAATGACCCAAGAAGATAAACTCTGTAACAGTAGAATCATTGAGGGCCATGAGTAGACCTGGATGAAGAGAAAATGAGATGTTTTGTGAATTTGGAGACATCAGCAGAAACTAGAAATGAAACTCTTCTTGGAATATGATATTTGCAAACAAAATATTTCATTTTAGCTCTTGCAGATATTAAATAAGCTCCATACCCATGGTGATAATCAGATCAGAAACTCAGTGGAGCTATACAAATCGTGCATCATCCCATCTGCAAATCGGTGACCTCACAATCTGTAAGACAATGGATAATCATCAGTGTCCCTCCCTTCTCTTCTCTTGATCACCGATTGTACAGCTGAGTTGAGTTCAGCTATCGTGATACCATCATCGTCATGTTTTCCCACTTTCACTTGCATTGTGCCACTCTGACCATAATTTCATCATTTATCTAACCATTGCAGATGGAGATAAAGTGGGGAAGTCAGTTATATAATTATGCTGCCTGCTGATCATGTTTACCTGTGTGAGTCTCCATCAATTTAAGACAGAATAGAGCGGCACCCTTTTCCTCAGGTTGAATAATGAAGCACGTGGATTTCTAGTCTCCACATGAACCATTCTGATCTTCTCATACACAATGTTTAGAGAATCACTGATAGCCCATGACCCTCTGGGTAGCATTCTAAAATGTAGATGGGGTCAAGGCAAAGACAGAAGCAGGACCCCAGAGCAACAACTAAGCTGGATTTAACTGAATTTGCATTTCTATTTTAATTACATTACATTACATTAAATCAGCCAAGTCATTAATATGAAATGTTCCCTTTGCCATAATTTGTTCTCCACATAATCTATAGTTTCTAGACCAGTGGTTCTCAACCTTCCTAATGCCACAACCCTTTAATACAGTTCCTCATGTTGTGATGATCCCCAACCATAAAATTATTTTCATTGCTACTTCATAACTGTAGTTTTGCTACTGTTATGAATCGTAATGTTATATATCTGATATGCAGGGTGTATTTTCATTGTTACGAATTGAACATAATTAAAGCATAGTGATTAATCACAAAAACAATATAGCAATGCTCGCTGGAGAAACTTACTCTTCCTTGCTCAAAAATGTTGGGAGGGAGGGAAGGGGAAGGAAGGAAGGAAGGAAGATTGAAGGGGAAAGGAAGGAGATGGAGAAGGAAGGAGATTGAAGGGGAAAGAAAGGAAGGAAAGAGAAAAAGTTTGAAGGGGAAGCGATGGAGATGGAGATGGAGATGGAAGGAAGGAAGGAAGATTGAAGGGGAAAGGAAGGAGATTGAATGGGGAAGGAAGGAAGGAAGGAGAGAGAGATTGAAGGGGAATGGATGGAGATGGAAGGAAGGAAGGAAGGAAGGAAGGAAGATTGAAGGGGAAAGGAAGGAGATGGAGAAGGAAGGAGATTGAAAGGGGAAGGAAGGAAGGAAGGAAGGAAGATTGAAGAGGAAGGGAAGGAGATGGATGGAAGGAAGGAGAGAAGGAAGGAAGGATTGATCTTTGGAGAGTCATGTTTTCCCAGAATGAACTGCAACTCCCAGCATTCCCCACTCTTCCACAGTGCTTTTTAGGGCTGCTGGAAATGGTAGTCTGGCGGAGAGCCTGGCAGAGAGCCAAGCAGTGGCACCTCCGGGACCTTGGAAGCCATGCGGAGGATCCGTGCGCCTTGGAGCCGCCGGCCGCCCTCTCGCACCCACCAACCTGGAGCCCCCCATCCTCATCCTGGCACCTCTTGCCCTCTCCCAGCCACCCCCCAGGACCTGCCTGCCCCTCCAGCCTCCTGAGTGCCATCGCAGCGGTGGGGTCAGGGGAGCCCCTTTCCACACCGCGCAGCCCTTCACTGCCATGATCTTCCCCGACTCGTTGCACACAAGAGGGGCGTGGCCACAGCACTGGCGCCCACTTGGAAGGTGCCACTTCTCTCCTCCCAGCCCGGCCGGCTGGCCTCCAATGCACATGTGGGCATCGCCGCTGCCTCGCCTTCTTCCCCGCCATCTGGCCGCTTCCGAGGCACACAGTCTGGCGAGCTGGGAAGGAGCCGCTCCTGCCCACCAGCCCCAGGGGCTGTGCCAGGTGCTGGAGGGCTGAGGTGGCCTCCGATGGCAAGGGAGGTGGGCTGGGCGGTGCGGGGGAAGCTCTGGTGGGGTGCGGAGGGCGGCTGGGGGCAGAGCATGGCTGGGCAACCAGGAGGCATGGGGACCAGCGTGGTGCCACAGCTCGGCTCAGCCAGCAGCGGCGCAGTGGCAGAGCAGCCCAGCAGCAGCACCAGACATGGCTCGGCTCGGCCCCGCTGCCCACGCAGCTGAGCCGGCCCGGGGCAGTGTCAGGGGCATGCGTGATGGTGCTGCAGCAGCAGGAGCAGGCGCTGTTGGAGGAGAAGGGCGCCCTGGAGGCATAGGAGCCGGCGGAGGAGGAGAAGGGCAGCGGCGGCAGCTGGATAGAGGAGTGGTGTCTCAGTTCCTAAGACCATTGGAAATATATGTTTTCCGATGGTCTTAGGTGACCCCTATGAAAGCATCGTTCAACCCCCAAAAGGGTCGTGACCCACAGGTTGAGAACCGCTGTTCTAGACAATATAAAGAATTTATGATTGTTTAGAGGCATTTTCTATATTAGCATTTATTTATCTGGTTTCTTCTACCACAGAGAAGGGTAGTATTTGGCAATGGCAGACCCAAGCTTTTCAGGATCCATGCACAAATCAAGACCATTTTATGAGAGGTGATTCAGGCCACAGCCCTTAGCACAAGTCTGTCTGTCTGTCTGTCTGTCTGTCTATGTATCTATCTATGTATCTTTTTATCTATCATCTATCTATCTATCTATCTATCTATCTATCTATCTATCTATCTATCTATCATCTATCTATCTATCTATCATCTATCTATCTATCTATCTATCTATCTATCTATCTATCTATCATCTATCTATCTATCTGTCTGTCTGTCTGTCTGTCTGTCTGTCTATCTATCTATCTATCTATCATCTATCTATCTATCTATCTATCTATCATCTATCTATCTATCTATCTATCTATCTATCTATCTATCTATCTATCTATCTATCTATCTATCTATCTATCTATCTATCTATCTATCTTACTTTATCTTCTATCCCAGAATGGAGCAAATGGCTAACTTCTATAAGGGCAACCATAAGATCCAATGCTTCCATCAGAGGACAAAAACTGATATATAGTATGTGGATTCCATCATAGTCCATGGAGAAAAAGAGCAGAGTTTTTGATGCACTGGTGTGAAGTTGTTTCTGAAATTTGCCCTCCCTTAGTTCTTGTGTGGATGCCTCTCTTGGAAAATGTTTTCTTCACAAGAAGAAGAGCTCAACATCTATGGATAGAAACATCCCATTAACATCAGGTTAAGCCCCATAGAAGAAAATCCATCATGACCAATATGAGAACATAGCGATTAAAATGTGAGAGTTGCTCCCCATTCAATAAAGAGCTCACTGGCAACTCTGCAGTCCTTGCTTTTTCTCTGAGACCAACCTACTTCACTAGGCTGTTGCTAGAAGGAAATCCATTTTGATGTAGTGGCTAAGACGCTGGGCTACAAACCAAGAGACCATGAGTTTTCTTCCTCTGTTAGGCATGAAAAATAATTGGGTACTTTGGTCAGTCCCTCTTTCTCAGCCCTACCTAATTCATAGGGCTGCTGTTGTGGAGTAAATAGAAAGTGGGAGCATTAAGTACCTACACCATCTTGAGTTTACCAAAAATAAAGGTGGGATAAACATGTAATGAATTTATAAATAAATGTTAGAAATATTTTGAGCTCTCAGAAAAAAAGGTAATTTATAAAGGAGATGACAAATGAGAGAGAAAGAGAGAAGATAAAAATGATAGATAATGATAGATAGATAGATAGATATGATATAGATAAGATATATAGATATTATATAATAGATAAATAGATGAATAACAGATATACAGAAATTGGTGGAGAGAGAAAATATGAAATATAGGAACCAGATCAAAATCTGGACGACTATAAAGTTCTACTTCGATGATTTTAGGGTCAGTCATAATCTAAACTATCTCAAAAATTCTATTATGAAGTCTAAAAGAATAAAGAAACATGCATCTCATCCTGTGGCATAAAATCTTACAGGTAAATAAACATTTACTCTGGTATACAGAGTTCACAGATAGATCTCTTCATGGCTACTCCAGCTAGAATTAAAATCAAGACTTAACTACCAGTCTCCTTTCTTGAAAGTCCATGCCTGGAACAGAGTTCTTTATTCCCAAACTTCACTGTTGATATGGATCATTCCTTTGCTCAAGCTTCAGACAATCTCAAAAGCAGATTGTTTTTTAGAGAAGAAAAACAGAGGTTCTCCTTCAGAGAGAAGGAACAAATTAATGTGCCAAATCTTCATCCTTCTTCTTAACTTGCAATATTGATCATAGTTCAAGCATTAACAAAAAAGTAATTAATTCTTTATCAAAGCCTTTGGGATACCAGCTCTTGATTATATCTTAGGGGATTAAGTAACAAGTGATGCCCCCAATTAGAAATAGTTGCCAAAATAAATAATTGACTTTAGAGATGATTTTTAAAGATGACTAGCTAGCCTCTTGGGCTCTAATCCTTAAACTACTTACTTGGAAGTAATAATTTTGACATCAATGGGAGTGATGGGCAACTCTGTCCATTTCTTGTTCTCAGTTTTCCAGTTGTTCTGGACTAACATGGAAGTCATCCTATTTCCACAATCATTGTGCCCATTTTTGTCTGTCCCTGTCTTTGCAGAATTGAGAGTGAAATGAACAAGTGTTGATTAGACCTCTACTTTTAACTAGTTTGGTATAGAGGTTAAAGACACTAGAGTAGAACCCAAGAGATGATGAATTCTAGGCCTAAACACAAAACCAGCTGAGTGACTTTGGGCCAATCACATTTTCACATTTTCCCTAGGGAAAAAAAAATGGCAAACCACTTCCAAGAAAATTGCAAGAATGTGTGTCTACAGGTACCAGAAATCAGAGTGACCTTGATGAACCACAAAAGTAACTTTTAAAATGGCAGGTGGCAGTACTAAGACTTTTTTTTTTTAAGGAGAGTCAGTTTTGGACTCCTGTTTGTGAAAGCTTTTGCAAGGCCAAATCAACTTGTTCCACGCCTTTCTTCTTAGATCTTGCTCCCATGGCTTCCGGAGATGTAGATACCACTTGCTTTGTATAAGCTGGCTGTAATTTTTCTCTTTGTTCCATACGCTTAGTAGCTAAACGTGTTTGCCTTTGTTCTTTGGCCTTCTCTACCTCCAAAGGTTGAAAAATATCAATACACTGCACTGACTGTTCAGCCAATACTCCTTTATCAGGTCCTGATGCTGGCAATGGTTGTAGTTCCATAAGTTGTGATGATTCCATATCTTTTACGAGGTCTGCCCTTTTAGATCTTGGGGACGGGGGTTTACCACCCGTCAATATGTTCTCAAAGAAATCTTTCGCTTTAGCAACTGAGGTCAGGCGGTATCTATTATTCTGAAAAAATAAAGAAAGTCCAGTTGGAGCCTCCCATCTATATTGTATCGCTCGTTTTTTAAGTTCCTCCATCAAAAATGCATAATCTTTCCTTGATCTCAACATCTTTGGAGGTATCTCCTTCAAAACCTGTACCTCTTGACCAGCAACACTTAATTGTTTATTATAAGCTGTAGTAAGAACCCAATTTCTAAATTTTCTTGTACTAAAATATATCACAATATCTCTAGGCAAATTTCTTTGTGCTGCTATACGTGAGTTGATTCTGAATATCCGTTCAATCTGCCAGGCAACATTTTGAGCTCCATCTTCCAGAAATTTTGCCAAATCTTCAACAAAAATTCTTCTTAGGTCTTCTTGGTTCTCCTTTGCAACCTCTTTCAGGCCCCTAATTCTGACAGCCAACTGCATCTGGTTATATTGTAACATAACAGCGATAGCTTTCACTGCTATAGTGCTATGGCGATAGCTTTCACTGCTAAGGGAAAGTGGCTGAAAGTGAAAGTGAACCTTTTCTCCCTCTTTCGGAAGTAAAGCCAGAGAGACTATTTTGACCTGAATTTTATTTTTTAAATTATAATGTAAACTGGAATTTAAAAGAAGATAAGAAGAGAGGAAAATTTGGCAATACAATTTCTTTTCTTAAAGGGATTTAAAATGACTGCGAGACAGAAGGCAGCCATGGCGAAGGCGGCTTTACCCTCCCCGGGTCAGCTTTCTAAATTACAATCAAGCAGTCTGCCGGCCTCTTCAGCCTCTGCATCTTTGATACCGGTAGAATTCCAAGCCCCTCTGCCTACTCAATCTCCTCCAGAAACGCTTACAATGAAAGACTTACAGGGTGCATTATCCACAATGACTGATAAGCTGGAGAGAAAGATTGAAGAACAGATAAAAGGTTTAACTGACAAACTGGAGACAATAAAAGGCACAATAGAGACCCATAACATTGTGATAAGAGAAGATATTGTTGAGGCTATTAAAGGGGTCTGGGACTATACTTTGAGAGTTGAAGAGAAGTTGGAAGATATGGAGCAGCAGATGGAGGAAAAAATTGAGGAGGTTAGAAGTGATGTCCAAGATCAGTTTTGGACTCCTGATGACTGCTTGGACTAGTCCCTGCAATTTTCTTTCCAATATTTTTCAGAAGCGATTTGCTACTTCTAGCCAGAAGTGATTTGCTACTTCTGGATGATCTCAAGAAACTAATGAGTGTTGAACCTGTTTCATATCCCAGACTGTAGACTAGACTGAGACATTTTTAAAAATGCAAAAAGTAATGTTACATTTCTTCTATGCTGTTGCCAACAAAACTCACCCTGAAAGAGTAAAGACCCCCAGAGAGACTTTTGGAGTGGCAAATTTAACATTAAGGGGAAATTTTAAATGAATAACAACTATGGGACTAAGGAGTATGGAGAGTTGATAAATAAGCCAACGAGGACATCTGCTGGCGGAAAATAAGAATTAAAGAATTAAAAACACAGTGACCTTGAAAAGCATGAGCAAAACAAAGTCTTGGTTTGAGATAATAAAAGAAAAACTGCTCATAGTTATACTTGTTGACACTGGCTAAAGACTAAATAGATACCACTCAGGAAAATAAAAAGGAAAAGAGAACATTTTAAATATAAGAAGAGATTGGAGGAGGCAATTCTGTCTCACAACAGCAGATTCTTGATTATACCTGGGACATAAGTCTAAGACTGTGAGCAATAAAATGAGTACATCTAATATTTCTAGACTTGCAAAGAAAACTTCTTCAGCACCCTCTGTCGGACAAGCCAGCCCAACAACTCAGAGTTCTGTCAGCACATTGTTACAGTGTGAAAAAGCAAGTATGGCTCAAGAAGAGACACAAACCTCTTTAAAATTAATTCAGCAGACATTACAGCAAAATCATACTGAGATACAAAGCAAACTGGACAAAGTAAGCGAAGAAATTATGGATATAAAGGCACAATTCGAAGCTCAAAATAAAAAAATTACAAAAAATGAACAGAAAATCCAGGAAGTGGAACTTAAAACGCAAGACATTGATAAAAAGGTGGAGATGTTACTGCAAAAGAATGAAGGATTGGAACAATCAAATCAAGAGCTAGAACGTGCCATGGCAATGGTAGAAATGAAAGAAGCGGAACATTACTTGAGGTTTCAAAATATTCCTGAAAACACTGAAGAAAATATAGAAACGGTGATTATTGAGCTATTGGCAGAACTTCTAAATGCAGATCGAATTGATATTCAGAATGAAACGGATCAAATTTTTCGCATGAGTTCAACCTATGCAAGAAAAAATAGATTACCAAGAGAAGTGCATGTGAGGTTTATGAAGAAATCAACAAGAGATGAAATACTGAGAAAAGTCAGAGAGGAACCCTTACAATATAAAAATAAAGAAATTGTGATCCTAAAACAGATACCCAGGAGAGTGAGGGATACCCGGAGACACTATCATTTCCTAACTACAAAATTGATTGCCAAAGGCATAAATTTTAGATGGCTAATTCCAGAAGGCATTTTAATAAATTGGAACAATACAAGATATCGACTGGATTCAATTTGGAAAGCAGAGGACTTTGAAGAAAGAAATAGAGTAATTTTGGATGAAGGATTGCAGCAACAAGAGGATAAGAAGACAGGAGAGACAGCCCAAGGAGCAACGGCACAAGTAGAGCAGCAGCAGGAGAAAAGTGAACAAACAGGTGAAGGAGAAGGAACTGCTAGAGAACAAAGGATTACAAGATTGACTAGGCCTAAATATAAATAATGAAAGAGAAAATGGAGAAAAAAATGAGATTTTTTTGGTAAATGTAAATGGACTAAACTCCCCAAAAAAAAGAAATAAAATTTTTAGGAAACTTCAGAAATTAAATATAGATATAATTTGTTTACAAGAGACACATATAAAAAAACAACATTATAAATTTTTGGAACACCCCAAAATGGGGAAGCTTTATTATACATCAGCACAACAAAAGAAACGAGGGATGGCGATATACGTTAAAGAGACAATAGATTCTAAATTAATATATTCAGATGAAGAAGGAAGAATTGTTATGGTTGAAATATATTTGCACCAAAAACAAATACTGTTAGTGGCAATTTATGCTCCAAATGATAGTCAAGAACAATTTTATCAAAGATTATACAGGAAATTAATAGAAACGGAATACCAAAATATTTGTTTAATAGGAGATTTTAATGCGATAGTAGATGGAATAATGGATTATAAAAGTAGTAAAACAGGAAAACTTGGAAGAAGAATATTACCCAAGGCATTTTTTGACATGGCAGAAGAAATTGGAATTCAAGATGTCTGGAGAGAAATCAACCCTCAAAATCGACAGTACACTTTTTACTCAAATAGCCATAAATCTTGGTCAAGAATTGACATGATTTGGATGACTTCTAAATTAAAGATGGATATACAGGAAATTGAGATAGAAATAGGCACATGGGCAGATCATAACCCTTTAAAAGTGACATGGAAAGGAATACAAAAAAACCCAAGATGGATTTTAAATCAATCTATACTAAAAGAAAAGAATTCGTAGACTTGGCCAAAAGAGAAATGGAATTCTTTTTTAAAGAAAACAAAGAAGAAGACACATCACTACAAAACATATGGGATACAGCTAAAGCATATTTTAGAGGCATAGCTATAATGTATATGGCAAAGAAAAACAAACAGAGAAGAGAGCAATATTTATTATTAAAAGAAGAATTTAGAAAGTTAGAAATAGAATTACAACAAAACCCACAGGAAAAGACTTGGAAAAGAGAAATGGAAATAATAAAACATAAGCTGAATCTGCTGGACTCAGAAAAATTGGCCGAACAAATAAAAAGAGCAAAACAATTTTTTTTTCGAAAATGCCAACAAGCCAGGAAGATGGCTAGCCTATAAGCTTAAAAAGCAGAAAGAGAAGAAAATAATACATAACTTAGTAGATGGGAAAGGTTGTTTACAATTTAAAAAGGAAGAAATAAAAAAGATAATTAAGAATTATTATATGGAATTGTATGGCAAAGACGAGGCTGTAAAAGAGAGAATTGTTCAATATTTAGAAGAAAGTAAACTGCCAAAGATTCCAGAGACATTCAAAATTATGTTAGAAGAAAGAATAACAATGATGGAGATATTAGAGGCTATAAAACAACAAAAGAATGGGAAAACACCAGGTCCAGACGGGCTACCGGTGGAACTTTATAAAAAGCTACAAGACATATTAAGCAAACCGCTGAAAAAGGTTTGCAATGGATTACTGTTAGAGGCTAAACTTCCAAACACATGGATAGAAGCAAATATTACTCTGATACCAAAACAAGACTCAGATTTGATGTATATTAAGAATTATAGACAGATTTCATTACTCAATGTGGATTATAAAATTTTTACTTCAATAATGGCAGAGAGACTGAAAAGATACTTAGTTGAGTTTATACATCCAGATCAAAATGGCTTTTTACCGAAGAGACAAATCAAAAATAATTTAAGGGTGATAATGGACGTATTAGAATATTATGAATTACACCCAGGGAAACAATTAGCATTAGTGTTTTGGGACGCCCAAAAAGCGTTTGATAATGTTTCTTGGCAATTTATGTTCAACAATTACAAATAATGGATTTTGCAAAGAACTTTACAAATATGATAAAAACAATATATAGTAAGCAGACAGCAAAAGTGATAGTGAATGGAGCTTATACTGAGAGCTTTGAGATAAGAAAAGGTACGAGACAAGGGTGTCCACTATCTCCATTATTATTTATCTTTACTTTGGAAGTATTAAATAGAAGGATAAGGCAAGACACAGAAATTAAAGGATTGAAAGTAAAAGATGAAACATATAAACTATAAGCATTTGCCGATGATTTAGTATTTATTTTGGAAGAACCTTTACAGATGATTCCTAAACTATGGGGAAAGATAGAAGAATATGGAGAAGTGGCAGGACTAAAAATAAATAAAGATAAAACTAAAGTAATAGTAAAGAACCTCACAGATAAACAAAAAAGGCAAATACTAGAGAAAACAGAGGTACAAATAGTGAAAAAGTTAAATATCTAGGTATCTATCTTTCAGCTAGGTCAATAAAAGAAGACAATTACATAAAATTATTGAAGCAAATAAAACTAGACTTAGAAAGATGGAAAAATCTCCAACTATCAATATTAGGAAGAATTGCTACAGTAAAAATGAATGTGTTGCCAAAGATTTTATTTTTATTTCAAACGATTCCGATAAAACTTGAGAGAATTTTTTTTCAAAATTTAAATTCATTGGTTTTGAATTTTATTTGGCAGGGGAAAAAAGCTAGAATTAAGATGAAAACATTACAAGATGCTAAGGAAAATGGAGGTTTTGGGCTGCCGGAATGGACATTGTATTATCAAGCATCGGTGTTAACATGGGTGAAAGAGTGGATAACACTTAGAAATAAAAGGTTACTGTATTTAGAAGGACATGATTTACAATTGGGGTGGCATGCTTTTTTATGGTATGGGAAAAACAGAGTTCATAAGTATTTTCAAAATCATTTTATAAGAAATGCCTTATTAACAGTATGGGAAAAAATTAAAGCTAAAATATATTTTAAAATTCCAGGGTGGTTGTCAACGATGGAGGCATTTATACATCTGAATCTGGTAGATTTTGAAAAAGTATGGACATATAAAGATATCTTAGATATTCATGGGAAATTAAAATCTAAACAAGAATTGGAAAATTTAGGAATTAATCTATCCTGGTAGGCACATTTACAGATACAAAATAGATATGAAAAAGATGTAAAAATGTATGGATTTTACAAAGATCAAACTGTGTTTGATAAGATTTTGTTAACCTCAGATTAGAAATTAATTAAGAAAATGTATAACTTTTTGTTAATTTTAGATATGGAAAGTGAATAAGTGAAAGAAACAATGATAAGATGAGCACAATTTTTTGGTTATAATATAGAATTAGAAAAATGGCAAATGTTATGGGAGAGAAACTATAAATTAACAATGTCAACTTCATACAAAGAAAATCTGTATAAAATGTTTTATAGATGGCACCTTCCACCAGCAAGATTAGCAAAAATGTTTAAAAATATGTCAGAAAGATGTTGGAAATGTAAACATAATATAGGCACGTATTATCATATTTGGTGGACATGCAGAAAGGCAAAGGCTTATTGGAAAAATATACACATTTGGTTAGAAAAAATATTGGATGAACAAGTGGATTTTAAACCTGAACTTTTTTTACTAGGCGTTATGTCTGAAAAGACTAATAAGCAGAAATTATATTTAACCCTACATATTATCACAGCAGCAAGAATAATTTTTGCACAATATTGGAAGAATGAAGGATTGCCATCAGAGGAAGAAATAATCAAGAAGATTTTGGAATGTGCAGAGATGGACAGATTAACTATGAGGCTGAAAGACAAAGAAGATACAGACTACTATCAAATTTGGAATTTATTTTATTCTTGGTTAGAGAAAAGAATGAAGGATTAGGAATTGAACATGTATTAGTTTAGCAAACTCCAGACAACTTGTTGGTTGGAAAAATTAACATATATTGATGAAAAAATAATAATAAAAAAGATTGAAAAAAAAAGAACATTGAAAGTCATGTGGTTTAAATATGAAATTGGCTATTGGTAATTTATTTGTGAGATGTTGCTTATCTAGAAACATATGTTGATGAATAAGTACATCATGTTCTCTGACATGATTTTAGATATTCAGATGAATATTGAGAGAATCCATCAAAGATGCTACACCTAAGGAAAGGAAAAGAGGTTTAGACCAAAAAGCAAGCTTTCTCAGTAGTTTGTTTGTTTATTTGTGTCAGATGCATCACAATTAAACTAAGGCATACTATATTACATACAATTTAAAATATAAAATACAATATTAAAATTTGTACAATACAATTTAAAATATAAAATACAATATTAAAATATGTACAAGATTAAAATATGTACAAGTAAAAGCAGATCTCACCCAGAATCTAGCAACATTAATTGTGTTCTTTCATACTGCCATGAGGTCCTCAAATGTGCATTGATCAGGACACAAGGGCAGGAATGTCACCACAGTCACAAAGGGCAGAAGTTACTGGATAGTCCCATGCAGAATGACTCTGCATCTTGTTGTACCCATGTGCAGTGAGGTGCTCATTTCTCATTGATGGCTCCACATTGTGCAATATGCTAGCCCAGATGCACAATTGGCTCCTATCCTCTTTGCATTTGGGATGGGCCTTAAAACTTTCAGAATTTAATAATCATGATGACAATGATGATGATGATTTATATTTTTCTTGTATTATTTTAATTTTTCAGCTTTTCTTTTCTTTTTCATTTATGCTTGTATGCACTACCCTTTACAATAAGGAAGGAGAACCACTATATTATTCTTAACACATTAGAATTTCAGTATTTCATGTTCCTCACCATTGATAACACTGGTTGTAATTATCAGGAGTTAAAATAGCAGACCCATAAAAATACCTGTACACAGATATAGCTAAGTACAAGTCCAGTGGACCTGGACCCAAAGATTACATCCCAGAGTTCTGAAGGAGCTGGTAAATGTTATCTCAGAACCATTATACCACATCTTTCATAACTCCTGGAGCACCAGGGAAGTACCTGAGGATTGGAAAAGGGCTGATGTGGTTCCCATCAAGAAAGGGGAAAAAATGGGCCCAGGAAACTACAGACCAATCAGTTTAACATCAATACCTGGGAAGATCCTAGAAAAGATAATAAAAAACAGATCTGCAAACAACTAGAAGCAAACAAAGTCATAACCAGTAGCCAGCATGGGTTTGTTAAAAACAGATCATGCCAAACCAATCTTATTTCATTCTTCGATATAGTGAAATGCTGTGGACGTAGTATACTTAGATTTCAGTAAGACATTTGATAAAGTAGACTACAACCTACTCCTTGATAAACTAGAAAAAGATGGAATAGATAACATCACCACCTGGTGGCTGGCAAACCATACTCAACGAGTAGTCCTCAATGGCACTACATCCACATGAAAAGAAGTAAGCAGCAGGGTACCACAAGGTTCTGTCTTAGGTCCAGTACTCTTCAATATCTTCATAAATGACTTAAATGAGGGAATTGAAGGGGAACTCATCAAATTTGCAGATGACACCAAACTGACAGGAGTAGCCATCACCTCAGAAGACAAACTCAGGATCCAAAAAGACAAACTTGAACAATAGGCCCTATCCAACAAAATAAGTTTCAGTGTAGAAAAAAGCAAAGTTTTACATTTAGGCAGGAAATATCAAAGGTATGAGTACAGATTGGGCGAGACCTGGCTCCAAAGCAATAACTGTGAGAGGGACCTTGGAGTCCTAGTGGACAATCATTTGATTATGAGCCAGCAGTTTTTAGCAGCAACCAAAAAAGCTAAAACAATCCTGGGTTGTGTAAACAGAGGCATAGAATCAAGATCATGTGAAGTATTACTACTGCTTTATAAAACCCTAGTAAGACCACACCTGGAATACTGCAGCCAATTTTGATCACCATATCACAAAAAAGGATGTTGAGAGTTTGGAAAAAATTCAGAAAAGAGCAACTAAGATGATCAAAGGCCTGGAGACTAAAACATATGAAAAATGGCTGAGGGACTTGGGTTTGACTAGTCTAAAGAAAACAAGAAACAGGGGAGACATGATAGCAGTATTCCAGTATTTGAGGGGCTATCACAAAGAAGAAGAGATCATATTATTCACCAAAGCACCAGAGGGAAGGACAAGAAACAATGGTTGGAAACTGATCAGAGAAGCAACCTGGAATTAAAGAGAAACTTCTTGACAGTGAGGACAATTAACCAGTGGAACAACTTGTCTCCAGAAATCCAAGGTCCCTTCCAGCTCCTATTCTATTCTATTCTATTCTATTCTATTCTGTTCTGTTCTGTTCTGTTCTGTTCTGTTCTGTTCTGTTCTGTTCTGTTCTAAATTATAATTAGCATTTATTTATTGAACTCATTTCATGAAACTGGCATTGATTCAAATGGTGTTTGATATATGAGTTGTGATTCCATACATCTTCTTCTTCTTAGAATATCCTTTTAATTAAAGTGGTGATAGCCCAAACAGTAATGATTTGCAAAGATGGTACATAACATATGAAACAAAAATGTTATGCACACTATGTGTTTTGACTTTTCCAAAGTATATTGGGACATCACTGCAGGAGTTAAGATGTTAAACTTGGAAACTCATGTATCTAGCAGAGTTCTGTAGGGAAAAATGAAGGACGGAATATTTTGTTCTCTTGAGCTTCTGGAGAAAAGTAGATCATAAACTGAACAAAAATAAAAGTAACTCTTCTTGATCTCTTCTCCAATCTCATTTATTTCTCACAGAATTCTTTTATCCTATATTCCTCAGCCCCTAAACTGTCACTTTCAGAAATTCTTCATTTCTTTTCAGGACCCTGCCGTGACCTCCTTCATTTGATTGTTCCTTGGACAGTAGATGGTGAGGTTCACAAAAGGCATCACAGCAGAACTGAAGATAGTCACTACTTCCATCACAACTTTCTGCTCAGTTCTTTCTCATTTATTTTTACTTCTTTGCACCTGTTGGACCTCTGGCAATTTCTCATCCAAGAGATAGATAGATAGATAGATAGATAGATAGATAGATAGATAGAGAGAGAGAGAGAGAGAGAGAGAGAGAGAGAGAGAGAGAGAGAGAGAGAGAGAGAGAGAGAGAGAGAGAGAGAGAGAGAGAGAGAGAGAGAGAGATCAACCTAGGTCAGCTGGGTCCTGCCACATTTATATGAAACAAATACATCTTTATTCTTAGTTGCACATATCTCTGTCTCCTTTGTCTTCTGGTGGCTTTTCTCCAAAGGAACATTTTTTTAAATGGATCTGCGGGGTATCTATCCGCCCCTCGTCATCCCTTTCATGTCTCAAGGCCGTGTAGATTACGCCCGGTTGCAGGAGAATCTGCGCCTCTACGCTGAAATCCCCTTCCGAGGCCATCTGGACAGACTTCTTCCTCGCTCCAGCTACAACCCTGATAGAACTTGGATAGAGTCCTACAAAGCTAGAGAAACTCAAACTCTGCAAGCAAGCAACCATTTGTAGGAACATTTTCTTTCTATGGGGATATTGGTGCAGCAAGTGGCAAGCAGTAAGCGGCAAGCAGCAAGCAGCGTTAGCAGCAAGCGGCTTGCGTTTGAACAGGCCGGCTCCCGACAGCCAGCTGAGAGTCGGGCCGACGTCTAGAGTCCGGAGTCCGGGTCGGCGTCTGGGGTTCGGCGGAGGGCCGGCGAGGCCGCTGAGAACCACTGGGAACTGCTGGGAACCGCTGAGCCCCCGACGGCCAGCTGGGAGTCGGGTCGGCGTGCGCAGGTCAGCTGGGAGTCGGTGGAAGCGGCAAGTTTTTCGGGAGTTTTTTTCCGTTGCTGCCGCCATTATGTCGGCGGGCTTTTCCTTCTCCGTCGCTGCCACCATTATGTCGGCGGGCTTTTCCTTCTCCGTCGCTGCCACCATTATGTCGGCGGGCGTCTCTTTTAGAGCTGGCTTGTTGGCTTTTGCTACGTGGGGTTTAACAACTACAGCTACTGCTTTTACAACTACTGCTTTTACAATTACTCCTGCTTTTACAACTACTCCTGCTTTTACAACTACTACTGTTTTTACAACTACTCCTACTGTGGGCTTTAGTTTTGGACCTTTTAGCTTAAAGCCTACTACAGGTTCTATCTTAGGAGGGACTAACACAGGAACAGTTACAACTATTTCAGCAGGATTAACATTTGGCACGCCTGTTTCTATTCTTCTACTACGGGCCTTAGTTTGGGTTTTAGTAAACCTGCTGGATTAGCCACCCCAATTGTTCCAGCTTTTATATTTGGGAGGCACCACGGCTCCAGCTATAACATCTATAATTGCATACATAGGACTTCTCTGAGGGGAGCCCGGACTGGTTTAGGAGGAATATGTTTTTTTTAATTTTTTATGTAAATTTTAATTATTAATGTTTTAATATTGTTTAATTTTAATACTGTTTAGTTTAATTTAATTTTAATTATTGTTTAATTTTAATACTGTTTAGTTTTTATTTTAAACTTATGAATGATGCGGGGAGGATTGACTGTGGAATGAATCGGGCTGAATGGATGGGTGGTTGTGGACTTGATGAATGGACAGGCCTGCCAAGCTTGAGGGAGGCCGGGGACTGGGGGGATGTGGACTCTGGGGTCACTGAGGGTTGGAGTATACCGGTCATTCAGGGAAGATGCAGATATGGCGGGAGCAGGAGGGTAGGCCGCACTCAGGGAACTCGGTCCTGCTGTCTCATAGCAGTTCCTTGTTCTGGCCCTTCTGAAAAACCTAGCTCACCCCATGACCCTGGTGATGAGCGTAGCTCGGGCCCTGGGCTCAGACTGTTGCTGCTCAATGCCAGGTCGGTTAATAATAAGGCTTCCCTCATTCATGACCTTTTCATGGATGAGGAGACCAACCTGGCGTGTGTAACTGAGACCTGGTTGGGCCCTGAAGGGGGAGTTCCCCTCTCGGATATGTGCCCACCAGGTTATCAGGTATGGCACCAGCCGCGACCCAAGGGAAGGGGGGGAGGAGTGGCTTTTTTGGCCCGGGAGAACCTCAACTACGCAGGCTCACTGTTTCCGATATTCCAGGTTGCGAGTCCATCTTTATGACGCTGGACCTCGGGGTTCAGGTGGGCATATTGCTTACGTACCTGCCTCCCTGTCTGTGCTACTCGAGGAGGTTGCTGGATTGGCGGTGGAGTTCCCCAGGCGTATGGTCTTGGGGGACTTTAATCTGCCGTCACTTGGCGAGTCCTCGGGGTTGGCACAGGTGTTCATGGTCACCATGACAACCATGGACCTGACCTAAGTAGTGCAGGGTCCGACGCATGAGGGTGGGCACGCCCCGGATATGGTTTTCCTTTCGGAACAGTTGGGTAATGATCTGGTTTTAAGGGACTTAGATACCTTGCCTTTGTCATGGACTGATCATTTTCTGCTACGACTGAATTTTACGGCCCCAATCCTTCCCCGCAGGGAGGCGGAACCGATTAGGTGGTTCCGCCCCAGACGGCTGATGGATCCAATTGGTTTTCAGACGGCGCTTGGGGAATTACCGAGCTCGTTCATTCACAATTCGGCGGAGTCCCTGGTAGCGGCATGGAATTCGGCTGTGAAGGGGGCTATTGACCGGATTGCACCTTTGCGACCTCTCCGTGGTGCTGGCCCCAGGAGGTCTCCTTGGTTCACCGAGGAGCTCAGGGGGATGAAGCACCATAAGAGATGTCTAGATAAGCGATGGAGACGAAGTAGGTCCGGATCTGATCGAACCAGATTGAGCTCACTTATTAGAGCCTATCTGAAGGCGATTAAGGTGGCAAGATCTTTGTATCTTTCCGCTTTGATCACGTCTGCGGAATCTCGGCCGCCCGCCCTGTTTAGGGTGACCCGGTCCCTCCTTAACCCGAGGGGTCCGGGGCCTCCCTTGCAGGGTAGTGCCGAGGACTTTAACAACTGTTTCGCAGACAAAGTAGATCAGATCCGGGCCGACCTAGACTCCAATTGTAAAACGGAGTCGACTGATAACGATTCAGTCGAGGGGACAGGGGCATGCTCTTGTCCGGTCATCTGGGGCGAGTTTGAGACTGTTACTCCTGATGAAGTGGACAGGGCCATTGGAGCTGTGAGTTCCGCCACCTGTTTGTTGGACCTGTGCCCCTCCTGGCTGGTTTCTACTAGTAGGGAGGTGACACGTACCTGGATTCAGGAGATTGTCAACGCTTCTTTGAGGGAGGGGTCCTTCCCAGCTCCTTTGAAGGAGGCACTCGTGCGCCCCCTCCTCAAGAAGCCTTCCCTGGATCCAGCAATTCTGACCAACTATCATCCGGTCTCTAATCTCCCCTTTGTGGGGAAGGTTATTGAGAAGGTGGTGGCACTTCAACTCCAGCGGTCTCTGGAGGAAGCCGATTATCTGGGGCCTCTGCAGTCCAGGTTCAGGCCCGGCTACAGCACCGAAACTGCTTTGGTCGCTCTGATGGATGATCTCTGGCGGGCCCAGGATGGAGGCCAGTCCTCTTTCCTGGTGCTTCTTGACCTCTCAGCGGCGTTCGATACCATCGACCATGGTATCCTTCTGTGCCGGCTGGAGGGATTGGGAGTGGGGGGGCACCATGTTACAGTGGTTCTCCTCCTATCTCTCTGGTCGGTCGCAGTCGGTGTTAGTGGGGGGTCAGAGGTCCACCTCTAGGTCACTCCCCTGTGGGGTGCCTCAGGGGTCGGTTCTCTCCCCCCTACTTTTTAACATCTACATGAAGCCACTGGGAGAGATTATTCATCGGCATGGAGTGAGATACCATCAGTATGCTGATGATACTCAGCTGTACATTTCCACTCCTGGCCAAATCAGTGAAGCGGTTGAGGTGATGTGCCGGTGTCTGGAGGCTGTGAGGGTCTGGATGGGTGTTAACAGATTGAGGCTCAACCCTGACAAGACAGAGTGGCTGTGGGTGATGCCTCCCACGGACATTTCAATCTGTCCTTCCATTACCCTGGGGGGTAAAGTTATAAACCCCTCGGAGAAGGTGCGCAACTTGGGAGTCCTCCTCGATCCACGGCTGACATTGGAACATCATTTGTCGGCTGTGGCGAGGGGGGCATTTGCCCAGGTTCGCCTGGTTCACCAGTTGCACCCTTATTTGGATCAGGAGTCTCTACTCACAGTCACACATGCCCTTGTCACCTCAAGGATCGACTACTGCAATGCTCTCTACATGGGGCTACCCTTGAAGAGTGTTCGGAGACTATAATTAGTGCAAAATGCAGCTGCGCGAGCAATTGTGGGCCTTCCACGTTGTGCCCACATTTCGTCAATTCTCTGCATGCTGCATTGGTTGCCTATCAGTCTCCGAGCACAATTCAAAGTGTTGGTTATTACCTATAAAGCCCTTCATGGCACTGGACCACGGGACCGTCTTCTGCAACATACTTCCCTTCGACCGGTGAGAGTGCACAGGGTTGGCCTCCTCCGGGTCCTGTCAGCGAAACAATGCCATCTGGCAGGTCCTAGGGGGAGGGCCTTCTCTGTTGTGGCGCCCACCCTCTGGAACCAACTGCCCCCTGAAGTCCGCGTTTCCCCCACTCTCCCGGCCTTCTGGAAGAATCTAAAAACCTATTTATGCCGGCAGGCCTGGGGATGACTGTGATTGTGTGTGAATGATGAATGTGTCTGGGGTCTTTTTAAACGCTTTTTAGCTTTGGTTTTAGTTTTGAAATGTTGAAATGTTGTTTTATATATGTTGTTAGCCGCTCCGAGTCTTCGGAGAGGAGCGGCATAAATATTTAATAAATAAATAAATAAAATAAATAAATAATCTTCCTGACCAAGAAATGACTAGCTACACTTTATATCAATACTGTAAAAAATATCAGTCCCCAACACGATGAGCACTCTATCGTCCTAGATTTCTATATGTGAAAGGGCATTAGCTTCACAGCTAATAGGAAATCATGGACATTTCAAAACACTGTATATTACTGTGTGTCTTTAAACTCATTTTTCTATCCACTCTGATAATGCCCCCAATTCTGAATATAATGCAAGAAATAAAACTATGAATTGTTCTTGAAGCACTTCACCAACAATCAAACGATCAGACTAAAATTCCATAACAAGTAGAAAACTGATTTGTCAAAAAAAAAAAGTTCATTCTGCAGATTAAACTAAAAAGTATTCCAGTAAGAAAATACGCAAAGTAAGCATTTTTTCACCAGTAGATTCATCAATAGCCAATAGAATTAGAAAATTACAGAATAACAGAGTTCGAAGGGACCTTGGAGGTCATCTAGTCCAACCCCCTGCTCAAGTAGGAGACCCTATACCACTCCAAACAAATGGCTATCCAATCTCCTCTTAAAAACCTCCAGTGCTGGAACACCCACAACTTCTGAAAGCAAGCTGTTCCACTGATTGATTGTTCTGTAAAGAAATTTCTCCTTATTTCTAGCAAATTGTAATAATATTGACAAAGATTAATTTCATTGTAGACAAATAGTTTAATCTAGATCTTCCCTATTTAACTCATGCTGGGAAAGAAAATTGGTCTAGACCAGGGGTAGGCAACCTTGGCTCTTTTATGACTTGTGGCCTTCAACTCCCAGAATTCCTCAGCCAGCCATGCTGAGGGGAAAGGGAGAGGTTTCCAAGCTGAGCCATGCTGGCTCAGGAATTCTGGGAGTTGAAGGCCACGAGTCATAAAAGAGCCAAGCTTGCCTACACCTGGTCTAGACCAATTTTTCTTTTCAAATAAAATAGTTTTTATGCTGAATTACCGCAAGGTAAGAAGTGTTGCAAATTAAAAGTGGAGTGATTTATTTAAAGTCTACTGTCACAGCCATCCAACAGCCAAGTAGTAACTCATTTCCTTGGAACCAACTGGTCAAGGAAAATGTAGGGTTTTGCATTGATTTTTGTGTGAGGCGTAATGAAGAGAAATAGGGAAGGAAATTGTATAAATCCAGAGCTACATCACATACGTGTATTTTGTACCATCAGGAGGGATTCATCTCATTTACATATAATCAAGCCTGGTATTTCTGCCAATAATTTGTGCAGTGCCTCCTTCACTTGATCATTCCTCAGACAGTAGATCAAGGGGTTAAGAAAAGGTATAATGGCAGCATAGAAGACTGTTATTGTCTTATTAATCTTTAAATAACTTTCTCCAACTGGAATTAGATACATTGCTCCTACTGTGCTGTAGAAAATTGTCACTACCAAAAGATGCATAGATATAGTGTTGAAGCCCTTCCTAGAATTATCTTTACTGGAGGATTTCATCAAAGTGTAAATCACAATGCCATAGGATAGCATAACAAATGTAACATTGCTTAAAAATAGAATGTTCACAATAATTTGGCAAATCAAAGGAGCTTTTCCAAGTGGCGGACAAGCCAAAGACAGAAGGGGAATAAGGTCACAGACAAAATGATCAATAATGTTAGGTCCACAGAAGGATAACTTAGAGAGGAAAAAAACAGGCGTGATGTAGCCCAGGAAACCAAGGATCCAACAAGTAGTTACCAGAATATAACAAGAATGTGGGGACATGGTTATCTGGTAATGCAGTGGGTGGCAGATGGCTAAGTATCGATCTAAAGCCATGGCTGAGAGGAAGAAGAATTCAGTGGTGCCAAGAGAGAACAAGAGGTAGAACTGGAGGAAGCAAGCATGGAAAGAGATAACCTGGTTATGGGTCGCAAGGTCAAAAAGCATGCAGGGAATCGTGGTGGTCACATAGCACATCTCCAGCCAGGAAAAGTTGCTCAACAGGATGTACATGGGAACCTGACCCAGATGGTTATCTCGACAGACCACGGTTATAATGGTGCTGTTTTCAACCAATGTTAAAACATAAAGGATAATCAAGAAAACAAGCAGCAAGCAGCGTTTCTGCTGATCGATTCCAAATCCTAGCAAAATGAATTCCTGGACTGCAGTCCCATTGGCCAACTCCATCTGGAAATATAATTTCACACACCACAAAGTATTTATTTTATATATTAAAAAACTGACTAAATATTATGCCTTGCACTAATGACATTTCAAATACTAAGATACTCATAACACTTCCACAGAATTTCTAAGAAACAATGAATTTTATCAGCGTTCATTGAAAACCGCACTTTTGTGTTTGATAAAGGATACTGGAAGGTATCACTACTTGAATCTTTGGAGTAGAATCACATTATTTAGGTTGCAAAAATCCAGGCCATCATTGGATGGTTGCAAAAATTCTTTAATACTATCTACAGATCATCCCGATATTTGTGGGTAAGATATGACAGCTGTACTATGGAGAGGTGGTTCCATGAAGTGTAGACTATGGTTTGCTGATGTAACACTTTTCAAATATTTTGAAAATCCTATAAAGTGTAGTTTCAAGACATCTGGAAGAAACCAGTTTGGGAAATTGCTGGATACAGATTTAGGTTTAATCTAATGTTTATTTGTTTATTTTGGTCAAGTAACACTCTGTTATAACCAGCATTTTTTCTTTGAGTCATTACTCTAGATTACGAATGAGTAAAATTTTCACATTTATTATCACCATATTAATTTAGTCATCACTGAAAAATATAATCTCTCTAAATCTCACAGTGCAGTGTTCAGATTCAAGAAAAGTGTATTGGGGAAAAGTCTGTATTAAATTGCTTATTCATGAAAAACATGTATCAAAAGATATAGGGGAATTATTGGTAAACAATATGAATCTTAGATAAAATATTCAAAGAAAAGTGCAGATAAAGGCATAGATATATTAGTATAAACATTTAAGACATTCTAGGAGAGAGAAGAAAAAAGTAAGAAAATTGTAATTAAACCAATTTGCTAAACTTTAGACATAGCTTACATTATAATAAGTTGCAGCTTTTGGGATAAAATTCCATAACTATTTCTATCACATAATCATTTCAGTGAGTAGACTCTAATATGGTTAAGGGCCACTCTTCTTCATTATCCTTGATTTCGTCCATGGACAATTGAAAGACTTGCATGTAAATAGAATCTTGATTCCATATAACTAATAAATGCTTTGAAATAGAGTCTTGCAAAATAAAATCATGAATTCTAGATGGAGCAATGACTATCTCAGCTCCCTAAAAAGCATTTCTTAACCCTTTTAATGTTACTTGTTTACAAACATATAGACACTTTTCTGAGTATAAGTCCCACTGAATTTAATCAGGATTATTTATATCTGCCCTGAAAAAAATTGCAGACAAAACCTCACATGTGTTATTTCAGTAGCATAAAATAGAATTTAATATCCTCCCTCCCTCCCTTCTTCTTTTCCTTCCTTCCTTCCTTCCTTCCTTCCTTCCTTCCTTCCTTCCTTCCTTCCTTCCTTCCTTCCTTCCTTCCTTCCTTCCTTCCTTCCTTCCTTCCCCATGTTACTATAACAAATTGTAGCTAGGTATTGACTTCTTCTTATTAGATCCACAAATGGGAACACTATGCAAATCTCTTCATCTTGTGACCTTTGATGGAATTTGGCAAAATTACCTTGGATAAACTTTAAAGTTTTAAGTGGAAGTGTCGTTTCTCTTTGCTTCCTACCCAACTGTTTTCAGAAATAGAATCTCTATTTTCATACCTTAGCAGAGCAAAAATATTGGTCCCTGTATCAGAAAGCTCATCTGAAAAATTGATTGGCGTACATCATTGGTGCTTGTCTAGAAGACTGATGGAGGAATAGGTCATATCATGAGATTGATAGTAGAACGAGTCACTATCATTATGTAACAAATAAGAGCTCAAATGTTGTACAACGATTTTCCCAGCTGAGTTGTATCATTATCTGGACATGTAACTTGGGAATATGCTTTTCAGGAACAAGGCACATTTGCAATGAAACAACATGCCTTGGGAGGGAAAATTCTACTTATACCAAATTTCCACAAACATATTTTTTTAAAGAAAATATTTAAGAATTTTTTCCTTCTCCACAGAAAAAGAATTCTATTTTATTAACTATTCATTAAACATTCTCCACTGAATAATCATGGGGATATAAGGGATTGCCATTTATGTCAATGTTATTCTGCAAAATACAGCTTGATTGTCAATACATGACCTGTGTCCATGCATTTTGCTGCTGAGATGTACAACAAAAGATACACACACACATATGGAGAAAGATAGAGAAAGAGAGAGGGGGAGAGAGAGGGAGAGAGAAAGAGAGAGGGGGAGAGAGAGAAGGAGATAGAGGGAGAGAAGAGCTATTGGAATTAAGGCTGGATAAAAAAATTTGTGCAGAAATATCATTGGTACTATTTGTAAGCCTGCAAGTAGAAAGTTGCAAAATTAATATACTGTACTAAATATCCTGAAATTCAAGAGATTCATCACCTATCATTTGCTGTCATGATTGCTTGATGGGTTTAATGGAAATGGGATTTAAGAACTATCAAGCACAAGAATAGAACTATGTTGAAAAGAATTCCACAACCGGTTGGTAAAGAATGACTTTTGATGCCTTTCTGTATAATTTACTATACTGGTGATGTATAAATTTATTTACATATTTATGCATTTATTTATTAAATAAATCAACTTACATCAGTGCCCATTTAATAGATCTCTGGGTGGTGAATAATAATGAATATTGTTCATTATATATTTTTCACTATATTGTTCAGCTACAATGTAATATATAGAATGTACAGTGCAAAAATATCCATGCCAAATATCAATATCAGGCAATAGCTTTGCTCTAAGTATATTAATATCTAACACCTAAATGTATGCCAAAGTAATAGTTTTCTTGTCATTGTGGCAGTACTGGACATTGATGCCTTGGCATTCTTCATCCATTGGTATTGCATTATCTTTTTTTCATGGCTAATAGAGAACATAAACAAGGTAACATGCATTAATTGTAATTCTTTTAGCTAATGCAATTTTTATACTGAGTATAAATATAAACTCCCTGAATTCAAATCAGGATGTACAATCCACTATGCATAGACATATCAAAATGATCCAGAAGAAGCTCTCCAAGTTATATAGAGATTCCTCAACTTATGACTGGCTGCTTAGCAAATGTTCAAAATGCAGCTGCACGAGCAATTATGGGCCTTCCACGTTGTGCCCACATTTCGCCAACTCTCCGCACGCTGCATTGGTTGCCTATCGGTCTCCGAGCACAATTCAAAGTGTTGGTTATTACCTATAAAGCCCTTTATGGCATTGGACCAGGATACTTACGGGACCGTCTTCTGCCACATACTTCCCTTCGACCGGTGAGAGCGCACAGGGTCGGCCTCCTCCGGGTCCCATCAGCGAAACAATGCCATCTGGCAGGTCCTAGGGGGAGGGCCTTCTCTGTTGCGGCGCCCACCCTCTGGAACCAACTGCCCCCTGAAGTCCGCGTTTCCCCCACTCTGCGGGCCTTCTGGAAGAATCTAAAAATTTATCTATGCCGGCAGGCCTGGGGATGACTGTGATTGTGTGTGAATGATGAATGTGTTTGGGGGGGGTCTTTTTAAATGCTTTGTAGATTTGGTTTTAGATTTTTTTTAAATGTTGAGATGTTGTTTTTGTTTATGTTGTTAGCCGCTCCGAGTCCTTTGGAGAGGAGCGGCATAAAAATCTAATTAAAATAAATAAATAAATGTTCAACATTATGACCTCCCTAAAGAGGTCATAATAACCTGGATTCAAAGTTTTGATGGCTGCCTTCCCTGTAGTCATGTGATTGAATTTTGGGCACTTGGCAATTGGTTTGTATTTAGGGCCTTTTGCAGAGTCCCATAGTCACAGAGATACAATTTACAAAGTTTTTTTCTGCCCGAACTAGTATTTACTCTGGTTTCTGGGGGGGGGGAAAGGCTCATAGCAGACAATTGATTCATTTAACAACCCGCCTCAAAAAAGCTCATAAAGTCATTGACATTTCAAAATATGGCATACACGTTGTGTCTTTGAACTCATTTTTCTATCCATTATAATAATGCAATACAAGAAATAAAAATGTGAACCACTCTAACCAGCTAACACCTTGCCCCTAGCCAGTGTATGTTTGTGGAATGATTGGTTTCTCTTTTAATTAAGGGTTTTTTATATTTATGTATATAATGTAATTTCTATCATGTTGTGAGCCGCCCTGAGTTCTCCGGAATAGGGCAGCATAGAAATTAAATAAATAAATAAATAAATAAATAAATAAATAAATAAATAAAAACCACTTCACTGACAATTAAAATGTCAGATTAAAATTCTATAACAAATGAAAAACTGATGTGTGCTAAAAAAATGTTCATTCCCCAAGTAAAATGAAAAAGTCCCAGAGTGAAAATGTATGCAAAGTAAACATTTTTTTCACCAGTATACATTACCATTTAGTCAATAATATTGGCAAACATTAATTTCATTGTAGAGAAATAATTTAATCTAGAGGGTCCCCTTGTAATTAATTCATGCTGTAAAATAGGTTTTGGTCTAAATTCTTTTTTTCTTCCCAAATAAAATACTGGATTATTTCAAGATGAGTTGTATATTAAAGTGGAGTAATTTGTTCAGTCAATCTTTAGAGCCACACATTAGCCAAATAGTACCTAAGTCATTTCTTTGGAACCAACTGGTCAAGAGAAATCTAGGATTTTGCATTGATTTTTGTGTGAGACAGAGTTGAGGAGAAATAAGGAGGGGAAATGTATGAATTCAGGGCTACATCCTCTCTCATGTATGTAGAAAAGTAAACGTAACTTGGATTTTGTACCACCCGGAGACATTGATCTTTTTTACACTGTGATTGTTGACATTATCAAGCCTGATACTTCTACCAAAAATTTGTGCAGTGCCTCCTTCACTTGATCATTCCTCAGACAGTAGATCAAGGGGTTAAGAAAAGGTATAATGGCAGCATAGAAGAGTGTTATTGTCTTATTAATCTTTAAATGGCTTTCTCCAACTGGAATTAGATACATTGCTCCTACTGTGCTGTAGAAAAGGGTCACCACCAAAAGATGCATAGATATAGTGTTGAAGCCCTTCCTAGAATTCCCTTTACTGGAGGATTTCATCAAAGTGTAAATCACAATGCCATAAGATAGCATAACAAATATAACATTGCTTAAAAATAGAATGTTCACAATAATTTGGCAAATCAAAGGAGCTTTTCCAAGTGGCGGACAAGCCAAGGACAGAAGGGGAATGAGGTCACACAAAAAATGATCAATCATGTTAGGTCCACAGAAGGATAACTTAGAGAGGAAAACAACAGGCGTAATATAACCCAGGAAACCAAGGATCCAACAAGTGGTTACCAGAATATAACAAGAATGTGGCGACATGGTTATCTGGTAGTGCAGTGGGTGGCAGATGGCTAAGTATCGATCTAAAGCCATGGCTGAGAGGAAGAAGAATTCAGTGGTGCCAAGAGAGAACAAGAGGTAGAACTGGAGGAAGCAAGCATGGAAAGAGATAACCTGGTTATGGGTTGCAAGGTCAAAAAGCATGCGAGGAATTGTGGTGGTCACATAGCAAATCTCCAGCCAGGAAAAGTTGCTCAACAGGATGTACATGGGAACCTGACCCAGATGGTTATCTCGACAAACCAGGGTTATAATGGTGCTGTTTTCAATCAATGTTAAAACATAAAGGATAATCAAGAAAACAAGTAGCAAGCAGCGTTTCTGCTGATCCATTGCAAATCCCAGCAAAATGAATTCCTGGACTGCAGTCCCATTGGCCAACTCCATCTGGAATCATATAATAAAAACACTATCACATAAAAATGCTTTTTAGAAAAAAATAAAAGTTTTATATGTTGTTGTTCAGTTGCTAAATCAGGTTCATTTCTTTGGAAACCCATGGATCACAGCACGCCAGGCTGCCCTGTTCTCCACTGTCTCCTTGAATCTGGCCAAACGCACACCCACTGCGTTGATGATGCTATCTAACCATCTTATCCTCTGCTGTCCTCTTCTCCTTTTTCTTCCACCTTTCCCAACATCAGCTTCTTCTCCAATGAGTCCTCTCTTCTCATTTGGTGGCCAAAATATTTGAGCTTCAAAAGTTTTATCTAGTCATTATAGCCATACCTTAGGCTGTGATGTAATTATTTTATATATCATAAACCTAACTCAATGTTGTGCCTCATATTGACAATTAAAATAATGAGGTTAGATATTCATAACAAAGTTCATTGAAGAATAGAACAGTACCATGGTGCTTGATATCTGCAGAACAAGAAACATGCTTTATGCTTTATTTATTTTATTTATATAATTTTATAACCTTCCTTCTTTTTTTGCATGTGCTATTAATTACCATAACAAACTAGGTAGCTAGTGTTGTTTGATACTTTGTGTCAATACAATAAATGGGAACACCATGAAAATCTCTTTGGCTCTTGACATATGATGGGAATGTGCCAAAGACTTTAAAAATTTAATGTCACCCACATTATAGTTCATTTATCTCTTCTTCCTACCCAATGGGTCTCATAAATAGAATTTCAAGTTTCGTACCTTAGCAGATTAAAAATATTGTTCTCTACAACAGTAAGTTCATTAGAAACATTGGTTGCTGTATATTATTGGTACTTGTCTAGAAGACTGATGCAGAATAAATCATACTGTGAGATTGATAGTAGAAAGGCTCATCGTGTATGCGTAATAAGTAAGAGCTCAAATATTGTAGAAAGATTCTCCCAGCTGACCTTTATCATTATCTGGAAATGGAACTTGGGAATATGCAAGGCTAATTTGCAATGAAGTAACATATCTTGGGAGAAAGATTTCTACTTATACCAACCTTACGTCAAACATATCTTTTGAAGAAAATACCTAAGAAAGTTTTAATAACAGAGTTGGAAAGGACCTTGGAGGTCTTCTAGTCCAGGGATCCCCAATCCCCGGTTTGTAGACCAACCCCGGTCTGCAGCATGCCAGAAACTGGGCCATACAAACAAGCGAAGCCCCATCTGCGAGATGCAGGCAACACATGAAATCACATCCCCTCTGGTCCATGGAAAAATCTCTCTCCACAGAACCAGTCCCTGGTGCTCAAAAGGTTGGGGGCCACTTTTCTAGTCCAACCGTTTGTTCAAGCAGGAGACCCTACTCCATTCTAGACAAGTGGCTGTCCAGTCTCTTCTTAAGAATCTCCATTGTTGGAGCACCCACAACTTCTGGAGGCAAGCTGTTTCACTGGTTAATTGTTCCCACTGTCAGGATATTTCACCTTAGTTCTAGGTTGGTTCTCTCCTTGATTAGTATCCATCCATTGCTTCATGTCCTGCCTTCTGGTGCTTTGGAAAATAGGTTGACCCTTCTTCTTTGTGGGAGCCCCTTAGATATTGGAACACTGCTATCATATCATCCCTAGTCCTTCTTTTCATTAAACTAGACATAGCCAAATCCTACAACTGTTCTTTGCATGTTTTCGCTTCCAGTCCCTTAATCATCTTTTCCTACTTCATTAACTATTCATCATTCTCCACTATATATTCAGGGGGATATAAGGAGATTGCCATTTGTTTCAATATTATTCTGCAAAATGCAACTTGATTTTCCCTGCATGACCTCTGTTCATACATTTTGCTGCTGAAATGTACAGCAAAAGGTATACACACACATACAGAGAGACAGAGGACCACTGGAACTAAGGATAAGTAAGAATTTTTGATTAGAAACCCCATTAGAACCTATTTGCAAACCTTCCAGTAAAAGATTGCAAAACAGATATACTAAATATCCTGAAATTCAAAAGATTTGTCACCTATCATTTCCAGTAGTGATTACTTACTGAGTTTAATGGAAATGTGATGTTATGAACCAGAAATGCAAAGTAAAAGTATAAGAGGTCCATAACTGATCAGTAAAGGCTTTCTCTATAATTCACGAGATCTGGTGCTATATAATGAATTATATCGGGCAAAAATTCCACTCTGAATATCACCAATAGGCAATTGCTTTGCAATGAATATAATTGCATCCTACATCTAAATATATGATCTTGCCAGACTTTTCTTATCCTTGTAGTAGTTATGGGCATTGTTTCATCTGTTTATCCTACCTTTTTTACTTTCTTTTTTTCATGGTTCAGGGAGAACATCAATAGAAGTGAATATTTTAATTCCAGGGTTGAATTGTGGGGTTCTTTATGTTCTCTGAACTTGATGGTTTTCTTGCAGATATTTCATTACCCAACTAGGATTATGGATAGGGTTAGAAGAATGTGGGATTTGTTCTCTGTTTATATAGTATTGGTTTGCACTGTCAGTGTTAGTGGAAGTATTCTTAGTAGTTCCTTGATTAGGCTGTTGTTTGTTGTTTGATTTTTTTTGTCTTAGTTGATAGTTGATTGATTGTTGCTATTAACTTTACAGTGTTATTAATAAAATAATGTAAGTAAAAATTAAGCATTTTGAACTACATAGGTAGTCTTTGACACTTTGTTTAATGACCATTTGAAGTTATAATGGCACTGTAAAAAGTGACGTATGACTATTTTTCACACTTACGAACTGTTGCAGCATTCCCATGATTTCATGATGAAAATTTAGAAGCTTGGCAACCGGCATAAACTTATGACAGTTCCATTGTCCCAGCATCATGTGATCACTTTGTGACCTTCTGACAAGCAAAGTCAATGGGGAAGTCAGATTCACTTAACAACTGTGTTACTAACTAAACAACTGCAGTGATTCACTTAACAGCTGTAGCAAGAAAGGTCGTAAAACGGGGCAAAACTCAGTTAACAACTGTTTAATTTTGCAACATACATTTTGGCTCCATTGAGATTGTAAGTCGAGGACTACCTATAATATAATGTTTTAAACTGAGTACAAATGTTCACTCGCCTATAAATGAATTTGAAATCTTATAAAGCTTATAAAACTATGCCACTGACATACATAATAATTCATAAAAATGCCTTTGCAATGTATGAGCATAGTACCTCTATTATTTCTGAAAGCGCAATAGAATTTTTCAGGATTCTGTATAAGCCTGCAGAAAAAAATATGTCTGCCCTTTAAGAAGGTACTATAAGGTACTATGCTCATACATTGCAAAGGCATTTTTATGAATTATTATGTATGTCAGTGGCATGGTTTATGACACTTTAAGAAGGTAACATACTCAAGGGTAATATAAGGTACCTCCTAAATCAGGAAAAACTTATTTTTTGACTTGCTGTTCAAAGTTCTACCTGTTATAAATATTTAGGAATAACCACTGACAAACTAGTAGTAAAAGTCATAGCAATAGTATGGCTATTAATATAACTTGCTGAGAATACGCAGGAGAATGTGAAATATCTGGCAATAGATTATGTGAGCATGGGAAATGCATGTGTGGATTCTATAAACATAATACTAATATACCTTTAGCACTGTTCCTTACAACTGAGTTTAAGTGTTACCCCCCAGTTGAATTGGCTGCCTCAACTTAAATAGAAATGATCCTTGGCTCCATTTGTTGAGAAAGGTATAGTTTATTAGAGATCAAGAATATTGCAGTAGCGCAAAGCCAGAACTGAGAATCCACTCCAAAATTCCTATTCTACTTTTCCCTCCCTCATTGTCCACCATTGTCCAGTGTAACCAATCAGGCTCAGGCAAGATGTTTTCATAATGGTCAGTCTAAACCAGGGATGTCAAACTGCCGGCCTGGGGCTGGATGCATCATTGGGAAACCACGCCCACCCCATTGCCAGCAATGGCGAAAAAACTCCGATATGTTGTGCGACGTCACATGACATGTCTGGTCTAAGCCCTGTTTGGTATGTTGCTCCCTCCTTCCAACTGGGTTACCTTGAGGCAGTGTCTCAAGGAAATACAGCACCCACAGTTCATAGCAGCCTGTCACCACATGGCAGCAAAGCACAAGCAAGCATAAAGTGGCAGTTGACACTGGAAGAAAGTTATACCAGCATAAAGCTTGCTCATCCTATCCTGCCAAAGGAATGGTGTTGATAAATGCTGCTGACCTTATTTATAATGTACAAGGTGTTTTGGGGGCAGGGGCAGGTGGATTCCTGTAGTTTTGCTTTTCTCCCTCACTCCTTCCATTCCTCCCACTGCACCCACCAAGCCAAACCACCTTTCTCATGAAAAATAGCTAAACAGCTACAAACTTTCCAAACACAATAAAACAATCAAGGATCAAATATGCAAACATCATAAATCAGAACAAGGTACAGAGAAAATTAGTTAAAAGGCTTCCCAGAGATTCAGAGTTTAATAAAAAATACCATTCTCTTCAATTTGAAAGAAAAGATTAAAAAACCTTTCGATGGGAAAACTTTGTTTGTTTGTTTGTTTGTTTGTTTGATCTATGGGCCACCCATCTCATCTGGAAGCGATAATGTCCAATATCCACTGTTTTCTGTGGGAATTAAGTGTCAGAAACATCAACAAATGCTTTCAAAGTAAAGAACTATTTCTGCCCAGGTATTCAATTCAATTTTACACACTCCATCCAGAATAATGGAAGGTATTCTTCATGCAGTCTCTGCTTCTTTATCCATTTCTTCCTTGGTGAAATACTTAAGTTATTTAAGATATGATAAGTATTGCCATCCAGAATTGATTAAGGTGTTTCTGATCCAGCCATAACACCATCTATTAAGAAAGAACTGAAAAAGCTTCTTGGGTGAGAAGCGAAATGTCTTCAAGGAAAAACAAAGAAAGTCCAGTTGCCTCTTCAAAAAAAGCACCTTTGAGACAATCATGACCTGGATGACTGAGAATCTCCACAGACACGATTAGGAAAGTCACATATTTTGAACCAATGAGACAATCAGGAGAATATGCATTTTCTTACATGTCAGAGAGTTCATGAGTCTTAGATCTTTTATACTTTCAGACCAGTCAGACCTTTTCTTGTCCCTAAATGAATTAAGAAGAATTTGGATTTTTTTCCAGTCGAGTTTACTGGATTTCCACTGTGATCTTTTTCAGCAGAAATCTTATCATTCTTCTGAGCAACTTGCCCAGTGCCCCTTTCACTTTGTCATTCCTCAGACAGTAAATCAAGGGATTGACAAATGGTGTGACAGCAGTATAGAAGACTGTAATTGCCTTACTAATGTTGGGGTGGCTTTCACCATGTGGAATTACATACATTGCTCCTACAGTACCGTAAAACAGTGCTACCACCAAGAGATGCATAGAGATAGTAGAGAAGCCCTTCCTACATCGACTTTTGCTGAAGGATTTCATCAAAGTGTAGATCACATTACCGTAGGAGAATATCACAAAGAAGACATTGACTAAAAACAGAGTTTGCATGCTAATTTGCATGACTAGTGGAGCCTTCCCAAGAGGAGGACAAGCTAAGGAAAGAATGGGCACAGGATCACAGACAAAGTGGTCAATGCTGTTGTCTCCACAAAAGGACAGTTTGGAGATCAAAACAACTGGGAGAAGGAATCCTAGAAAGCCAACCAACCAACATCCAGCTATCAATCTATAGCAGAAATTTGAGGACACAATATTGGGATAACGCAAGGGATGGCAGATGGCTAAATAGCGATCTAAGGCCAGGGCTGAGAGGAAGGAAAATTCAGTGTTGCCAAGTGAGAAGAAAATATAAAATTGGAAGAAGCAGGCATGGAAGGAGATGACCTGGTTTTGGGTTGCCAAATCGAAAAGCAAGCGTGGAATACTGGTGGTCACATAGCAGATCTCCAGCCAAGAAAAATTGCTCAGCAAGATGTACATGGGGAGTTGCCTCAACTGACCATCTATATGAACCACAGTGATGATGGTGCTATTTTCCACCAAAGTGAGCACATAAAGGATAATCAAGAAAGCAAAGAGCAGGAATTGTTTCTCCTGATCCATTCCAAATCCCAGCAAAATGAATTCCTGGACTCCAGTCCCATTGGTCAACTCCATCTAGAATCATATATGACAATTGCTATCATATAAAGATACATTTGTTATTATCTCAGATGTCTATCGGATTAGCTTGAAAGAAAAACACAAATTCATGAATGTGAACATCAGTTGCCATATTTTTCTACAAATTGCCAGCAGCTATAGTTCTACCATATCTTCGCTAATATCCAGCAAAGAAGATGGGCTGTTCCAATATTTATCTGCATCATATAGATGCATAATACTTTGAAAAAAGGTTATTCTAAAATTTAATTATAATATTTGAAAAGCACTGGTTTTTTTTCAGAAGCTAGAAAGGTGTGTTTAAAGGTTACTTAAAAAATACAATATGAAAAAAATAACAGAATAAACATTAGCATTCAAGAATCAAGATCAACTAATGTATCAAATGTCTCACAAACCTCTTTTTTCTTGTTACCAAAAACAATATCGTTTGATTACAAATTATATTTCATTTGGTTTAAAAAAAAGGAGAAATAATTATCTGTTTTATTATGATATTTTGACTTATGATCCTAGACTTGGAAAATATGCTCCTTTGTTTTACTATGAGCATAAACAAATCTATATGGTACATTTATTCTTGGCTACTTGAAATCTATTTGCAAATATAGCAATTTCTCTTTGTGTGTGTGAGAGGGGGGGAACTAATGGTAATAGGAATGCTGGGATTCAGATAACTTCTTGCCCATTCCACAATAACCATGGTTTTCTCTATTGGCAAATTACTGTAATGTGGTTTTCTCCTTGAGTCGTTATTATACCAATATCATATTTAAAAAGCATTTCTCATTGACATATTTTTTGAGCAATCACATCTGGCTTCCACCAACATTGACTCAGAGATACGTTGCAGAAAACATTTGAGCCCATCCTTCCTTCGCTCACAGAAAAACGGTATTGTTCTAAAGATTTTCTAAATTACTTTTCCTTCCACGATCCCCTGCAAAATCTAACACAGCCTTGAGCACAAAGTCTAATGTCCCTCCAGGATCCCTCGCAAAATCCTAACATACGGTAGCTCCCAACCCAGCATTTTTGCTCAGAGCCTGAGGCAGACTCACAAATAGACCTACTGAAATCAAAGTGTACTGTATTGTACTCAAGTCAGATCCTGTTGTTTTGTCATGTGACCTCTCTGCATTGCTGGCAGTAGAAGCTTAGAAATAATATACTAAATCCTCCATCCTTTTCTATCCTTCCACAATATCCACCAGAGCAAATGCATGGAAAGTCCCTTCTCTCCCAAAAACATTCCCTTCTCACACCTCAGTAGGATTTAAGCCATCTTTTCCCCTTGGGAAGATTCTGCCCAAGGACTTCATCATAATTCAGGAAGGACAATTTCCTTCTGAGTGCCTGACATGGTCCTTTCCCTGCAGGACCAATCAGGCAAAGAGTATCTATGGAGATTCTCAATTGTCCTGGTCATGGTTGTCCCACAGGTGTTTTTCTAAAATGCAACTGGACTTTCTTGATTTTTTTTCTTTGAAAACATTTCGCTTCTCACCCAAGAAGCTTCTTCAGTTTTTCAGTTCAGTTCAGTTCTTCAGAACTGAAGAAGCTGCTTGGATGAGAAGCGAAATGTTTTCAAAGGGAAAAAAAACACCAAGAAAGTCCAGTTGTCTTTTGGAAAAACATCCTTAGGACAATCAAGCAAAGAGCACAAAGGACTTCATTGTAGGTTTACAAGAGGGAAATTCCAGGTGTATTCCTGAGTGTGTGCGCTATCATGGAAATGCCCATTGTATGCACTAGCATTTCAAGTTCCACAGCCTGTTGATTATCGAAGAAAATGCTGTTTGCCCATAAAACAATATTTCTCAGGATTATCCTGCATGTCTTCTGCCCACATTGCATGGATCCTGCTTTCTTCTGGTTCTGGGTTAGCTGCATTAATCCATAATGTCATGTGCTCTTTATTTCCCCCAAAAAATATTTATTTCAAACTCAAGGTGATCCTGACTTGATTTCCTTTCAAGGAAACAGCAATAAAAAGAAGAGAAGTAAAAATGTTTGCATAATATATATCCAGTTCCTAGCAATGCAGGAATTAATACGTCAAGGTTTTTTCCATTCCTATATTAATCCAAGTATTTTTCCTAATTCACCGCTGAGATTCTTATGAGAACAGATAGCCCTCAACTTACAACAGTTCACTTAGTGACTGTTCAATGTCACAACAGCTCTGAAAAAGTGACTTCATACTTATGACCATTGGAGAATCCCATGGTCATGTGATCAAAATTCAGATGCTTCGCACCTGACTCATATTTATGATGGTTGCAATGTCGTGGGGTCATTTGATCAACTTTCGTAACCTTCTGACAAGTAAAGTCAATGGGGAAGCCAGATTCACTTAACAGCCATGTTACTAACTTAACAACTCCAGTGATTCACTTAACAACTGTGGCAAGAAAAATTGTAAAATGGGGCAAAACTCAGTTTTATTTATTTATTTATTTATTTATTTTACGATTTCTATACCGCCCCCCTCCCGAAGGACTCGGGGCGGTGTACAGCCCAATTAAAAACGTCAACATACAAAAAGTAAAATTATTAAAAATAAATTAAATAATTTGGCCCAATCATTTAAAAACCCAATATATAATCTAAAAACAAATGTCTCACTTAGCAACAGAAATTTTTGACTTAACTGTGTTTGTAAGTCAAGAATTACCTGTATTCCCCCTCTGCATTTTTACTTGTCAAAGAACAAAAAGCATATGTCTCCTTCAAGTACAGATGACTTGCCTTATTCCCATGAGTTCAAGAGTAGACTTTGGAAATCTCCCAAGAGTAAACTATCATCAGGTGAAACAATGGAACTGAACAAGGAAGAGCTAAGCAATATCTACAGATCACAGAGTTATGGAAGGGGCTTTATACCATTTGAGGTCTGCCAAATATAGACCAACCATAGCCTTGTGGTTTTATCCTGAACTAAACTTTCTATGACAATCACATGCTTCCTATGGCAAAAAATATCAGGAGTTTCAAAGCATCTTTTCCAAGTAACAAAATTCATTAAAAGATATACCGTACATATATATATATATATATATATATATATATATATATATATATATATATATATATATATATATATATATATATATATATATATATATATATATATATATATATATATATATATATATATATATATATATATATATATATATATATATATATATATATATATATATATATATATATATATATATACACACACACACACACATATATATTCATGTTGCTGCAGTTCACTTTATTAAATGCAGAGTGGCTTGACAGAAGTAGAACTTAAACTGGGGAAAAATAGAGGGGAAGAAGTGGATTAAAAAGGAGGAGAAGACAGGTTAGTTATGCAGATACAAGTTACATGCAAAACAGATTACAAGTTCCTTAACAATTAACAACTGTAATGTATTAAAAAAAACCATTCTGTTTCTTGAGATTTGATGTATTTGGAATCAATAATTTCTCACTCAATGGAATACTCCTACTTTTCTAGAACAGTCAATTAGAGATATGCTGTGGGCATTAAAAGCTCTGGTAGGTCTTCATTATTACAGTTGGAAATAACTGCAAGTAATTCATATCACTGTTATTATTAAAACTGTAAGAATAAGTATTATTGGCATTAAAGGCAACCTTACAATTAAAATTTAATGGTTCCCTGCTATTAATTTGTATAATATCTCGTTATTTTTCTTTGTCCACAGTTGAAGTCGGCCTCCTGACTTTCACAGCTATTGATCTATCCTAGCAAGTATGACTAATGATTGATCCTGACATAATTCATTACAATTGCTTTTATTTCCCTATATAACTCCCTTCTTTCTCAAGATCCTAGACAATGCACCTTTCACCTGATTATTCCTGAGACAATAGATCAAGGGGTTAAGCAAAGGGGCAACAGCCGAGTAGAACAATGTCATCACTTTAATATTCTCAGTACGATTTTTCTCAGTGTGCCCAATGTACATTGTGGCCACAGAACCGTAAAAAATGGTCACCACTGCTAGGTGAGAAGACACCGTTTGGAAGCCCTTTCTTCCAGTGTTTTCACCAGACTTTTTTGCCAAGGTGAAAATAATCCCCACATAGGAGATCATAATGAAAAGGAAAGTGCCTAGAATTAAGGCAGAAGTTATGACATAGCAGAAAAGAGAGAGAGATTCTGGAGGATGACAAGCTAGGGCTAGAAGTCCTCCAGAGTCACAAATATAGTGATCAATCGTGTTGGGACCACAAAAGGACAACCTGGAGATCAAGGATGCAGGGGCAATGTAGCAGAGAAAGCCAGTAATCCAACAAAAAGCCACCTGGAGGAAACAGATTTTTTTAGACATAATTTGTGTGTACCATAGTGGATAGCAGATGGCCAAGTACCGATCCAAGGCCATGGCTGAGAGGAAGAGGGATTCGGTGGTACCAAGGGAGAAGAAGACATAAAATTGGATGAAGCAGGCATGGAAAGAGATGACCCCACCTGGGAAGGACAAGTCAAAGAGCATCCTTGGCACTGTAGCACTTACATAACAGACCTCCAGCCAGGAAAAGTTGCTCAAAAAAATGTACATGGGAAGACGAGACAACTGAGCATCTTCAGATACTACCAAGATGATGACCAGATTTTCAACCAAAGTGAAGATGTAGACCATTATGAATGAGATGAGAAGCAGCAGACGTCCTTGTTGTCCAACTCTGAAGCCAAGCAGAATGAATTCCTGCAGTCTTGACGCATTAAACTCTTCCATCTGGAGCACAGTTCCCAGAATAATAGTTGATCCAAAGTTTCCTATTTGATCATGATGCAATGTATTTCTCGATCAATAATTTAGATTGTAATAAATCGGATTCCTATTAAAAGAGATAAGTTGGTTTAAGTCTTACCTGCTGTGTTTACTTTTGCTAGATATCTGTCATCCATTCATCTCCCCACCAACATCATATTGAGTTTATTTTAAAAGTTAATATTCTGTTAGTTAGCATTGTGTATGCACATTCTTGTCTGCGAAAATATATGTTTCAGAATCATTTCCTTGTGCAAAACCCTTCAAAACTCCCAGCAAGTTCTAGCTGCCACAGACAGACAGTCTATTGGAAACTGAGCCAGGGTGATTCTCCCATCTTCTCCCCATTCATCTCCTACTTTTAAAAAACTAATCAACAAGACTCATTCCTTTAATAAAGTCTATATTTTTCAAGAACCCATACTCAACAGTCTAAACCATTTTTAGATCTTAGTAAATCTTACTAAATCTATCTTCTAAAATTACATTATCCTATTTTGGTTTCTTAAGAAATCTTTCTGTTCCATAGCAGTGTAGGATAAGCAACTCCAACTAGACAAGGACATGGCAGGATGTCTGGTGCTCAGAGTTTTACTTGATAGTGAAGGGACAAAGGATTTAAGTTTGATTATATGCTTCAAATTGAACTTAAATCAGACATTTCAGAAAGGTTGCTACAAATTTCATCCAACAAAGAAAAGCTTCTTGGGAACTGCTCTCTTGAGAGTAGATTTAATTCCACGAAAACAAAATTTCCAATGGAGGAAAGGTTTCTCATGAGTATTCAACTTGAAGACTCAATGTGTAAAGATTGAGATTGGCCATTGGAGACCAGTGATTCTCAGGAACCCACAGACAGACATAAAACACTTTTTGCAGAAAATTAGAAAAAATGGGAAGTTACAACCACAACACTGGCTCATCTCACCAAGAAGAAGACCCACCTTGAAATGGGATTCTAATTCCCGCAAATTTTTCTATTATTGAAACAAACCTTCCCTTCTCAGCTCATCTCCAATATCCAAATCCAGCATGCTCCTAGACTGAATTGCTAAATTTTTATGATCTACCGTTGAAGGCAGTCTTCTCACCATGAATTCAGCAACTCCTTTCCATCAGGCTCAGTGAGATGTTCTTGAGAACATAACCTGATATCCAGCTGACATTCTTAAGTATTTAAAATGTCCACCTCCTTCTCCATGACTTTAAAGACTTTGCATTAGAACAGGTTTCAAAGTGAAGGTGATTTCTTTTTCCCACACTTTTCTCCATGCCATTAATAAACTGACTAGATTCACTTTCCCTCGTTGAACTAAAAGGAACTTAACACAAATCCACACAGCACAAAAAAAGATCCTTAAAAAAACTCCAAGAATGGCTTAGATCAGTAATGGTGAACCTTTTAGAGACCGAGTGCCCAAACTGCACCCCAAAACCCACTTATTTATTGCCAGGTGCATGGTGGGCGTGGCCCACTGGGTGGGCATGGCTGTGGGCATGGCAGACTGGTTGGGTCTGGCCAAGGTGGGCATGATTACCTTGATGTTGCTCATGGGGAGGATGCCTATGGGGGCCGGGCAGGGTTGGGGGAGATCCAGGGGGTCTCTGGAAGGTGGGGTGGTGGTCAGGAGGCTTTGTCCTATGGGGTGAGGTGAGGCAAGGCAAGATAGGGTGGGGGTGCCATTGTCACAGGGCAAGGTAAGGCAGGGGCCGGGGCGGCTGCTGCCTGACACCATTGCCCCCCACACACCGAAGCCAGCGAGCGTATGAGGGCCCCTCAACCGGCGCACTCTGGGGCTCTGCAGTCTGCTGCCAGCATTTCAGAGAAGCCGCCTGTGAGCTGGACGGCCGGCCGACAGCTGAGGAGGTGATGCAGTGGGTCGTGCCCGGGAAAAGGAGAGCATGCAAGGCCAGGAGGGATGGGACGGGGGGAGGGAAACCAGCCATGCTGAGATGCATCCGACCATGTGAGACCTTGGTGAGTTAGCGGGCGGCTGGTTGAAGAGGCATGGTTGCCATCTCCAGGGCATGGTGCACGTGCCCACAGAGAGGGCTCTGAGTGCCGCCTCTGGCACGCGTGCCATAGGTTTGCCACCACTGGCTTAGATATACAGTAAACAGGAATTTGTTTCTCATCTTCATAGATGGATCAGGACATGATTATGACAAAGGCTTAATAAAAACCTTCAAAACTACTTAACTGTTGATAAATGCATGGAAAACAAGCTTGATATAGTTAATAATGAAGGGATCATCAAGGTCAAAATTAGAAAAAGAATACTGTAATGTCACCTTTAATAAGGATTTCAGCAATGTTGCCACTCTCAAATTGCCTCTCAAATTAAAATCCATAATTCACCCATTATCTATGCATGTATGACCAAAATTATTGTAAAATCAAATGCAGAACTTAGATATTTATTCAGCACTGTTCTTGCACTGAATGAACACAAAGGCATGCAATTCAGTCTCAACAAATATGCATCCTTGGTTATTAAAGGAAGCAAATGTGTTGGTGAAGATGGATTAAAGACCAAGGGGAGTGATTGACGTCCAGTAATCAGAGGCAACAAAGCTGCACCAATATAAGGCCAATTCTCTTAGCCTGGCAACAGCAATGCCTGTTCTTAATCCCTAATGCAGGGTTAGGATGGATGGACATTCTGATATCTGATTTCCATCTAGGAAAACAAAATGTTATATACCTTGAAAAATGTCTGCAGGTTACTTGGGTGTTTATTATTATTTTATTATTTTAGCAGCTGAATATTTTTCTGTCACATTTCAAATGTGACTGCCGCCTGTACAACACATTCTCTCCACTTGTGAGCTCAGAAAAGTTGGCCATTAGATGTCTCAAAGGTGCTTTTTCAAAAGGCAACTGGACTTTGTTTTTTTCCTTAACAAAGACGTTTTGCTTCTCATCCAAGAAGCTTCTTCAGAAAACTAAAGAATACAATGGGTGGAAATAATTACCTCAAGGGAAAAGTATTCTTTAGACATGATGAGATAAGCATTTAACCCCTAATATATCATATGAAAGAGGATTTGGATATTGTCTGTCTGTTTCTCTCTCTGTGTGTAATTTTTATTACAGTTTTTTTTCATAAAGAAAAAGAACAAATTAAAAAAGGAGAAAAAAGAGAGAAGGCAAAGAAGGAAAAAAGAGTTATTTCCCCATTATCTTTATTTTTCTTGGCATTTCTGTATTTTATATTTTGATAAACTATTAAAAAAATTGAACACAGGAACTAAATGACTTTCAAACTTCTTTGTAACAGATGTTAACAAACTACCCTCCTCTTAACTATTCTAGAGATCCTTTCAACCAACCCCTTATTTAATTCATATTTTTTTGAAATTGCATCCATAAATCATCATTTCTCTTTTTTCTTCTTTTAGCAATAAAATCCTTAAAAGCTTTCTAATTATTCAAAAAGTAAGTATATTTTCTCCCTGACTAAACAGATCAGTTTAGCCAATTATGGCATTTTCACAATTCCCCCCTTGTGGAATTTGTGGGGTTTGAATATGTCTGTTGATATGGGAAAATAATATTCTTTTCCCAGAAAGTATTGGTTGATCTATCCTAGAAATATCCCCAATGGAGAATCAAAACTCACACAATATACGTAGTAATAATTAACTATAACAATGGTGGCGAACCTATGGCACGGGTGCCAGAGGCGGCACTCAGAGCCCTCTCTGTGGGCACATGTGCTGTCGCCCCAGTCCTAGGCCTTCAGCTGGGTTTTATAAAACCTTTTCGCTTTAGGCCTCGGCCGCCATGTGCAAAAAAGAAAAAAAGATCAATCAGTCAATTTCAACTTCTCATGGGGAAAAAAAAAGATCTTGCAAAGTTGGGATTGATTGACTGAACTTTTTAGTCCCACCCAGTCTGCCATTAACACTGCAGCCACGCCCACCCAATAGGCCACACCCACTGAATGGGCCATGTCCACCCGGCACCCGACGATGCATAAGTGGGTTTTGGGTTGCAGTTTGGGCACTCGGTCTCTAAAAGGTTTGCCATCACTGGACTATAACCTTCAACGCTTGGTTGCCATTCAGTGTCACAATCTAGTTCAGTCAATAGATGGCACTCGAGCTAGTTATACTGTATATCCAATTTTGTTCTTGCTTTAAATTAATAACAATGCTCCATATTTTGACTAACTGAATGATAGGAAATATCATGCTTGCAGAATGTGGTACATTTAGATTGAAAGAATTTTGAACACAGAATTCATATCTAAACTGTGAACTTCCTTCATTTCCTTCATAAAATTCATAACAATGGTAGAGTTGTTTTCTTGTTCTTGATAAGTGTGTGTGTGGGGGGGTGTCACAAACCCCTTCAAACATGCTTCCAGCAGCCTCTCCTTTAGGATGCTACCCAACCATAGCCTTGTTGGTTAAATCCTGACCTAAACTTTTATGACAATCACATGTTTTTTAAAGTAAACAAAGAGAGAGACAGACAGACAGAGAGAGAAAGAGTATAGAAGAATCTTTATCAAATAACAAAATGTATTAAAGGACACACATTTTCATGTGCTGCAGTTCACTTTATTAGATGCATAAATTGGCTAGACAGAAGTAGGATTTAAATTGGGGAGAGGTAGAGCAGAAGGTGGGGGTAAAAAGGAGAAGACAGATTAGTTATGTAGCTACAGGTCAGGTGCAAAATAAATTACAAATACTTTATCAATTAACAAGTGCAATATATTAAAAACAGAGTGTGTTTCTTGACATCTTCTGATATCAACTGTATCCTTTTGAAGGTTATGAGTTCAACAATTTCTTACTCAAAAGAACTATTAAAGTTAAACTTTTCCAGAATAGTCAGTTTAAGAAACTATGCAAATGAAATGTTCTTATATCACTTCCGTCTTGAAATATTACTTTGAAATAACAATTGCAAGAATCAGCATTATTGGTATTAATATTTCTACTACTTTTAAAACTACAAGAATTAATATTATTAGTATTAAGGGTTATACTACGATTAAAGTTTAATGGTTCCCTACTACTAACTTTTTATGCCCCTGCAATGGTTCCCTGCTATTAATTTGTATAATATCTCGTTATTTCTCTTTGTCCACAGTTGAAGTCGGCCTCCTGACTTTCACAGCCATTGATCTATCCTAGCAAATATGACTAATGATTGATCCTGACATAATTCATTACAATTGCTTTTATTTCCCTATATAACTCCCTTCTTTCTCAAGATCCTAGACAATGCACCTTTCACCTGATTATTCCTGAGACAATAGATCAAGGGGTTAAGCAAAGGGGCAACAGCCGAGTAGAACAATGTCATCACTTTAATGTTCTCAGTACGATTTTTCTCAGTGTGCCCAATGTACATTGTGGCCACAGAACCGTAAAAAATGGTCACCACTGCTAGGTGAGAAGACACCGTTTGGAAGCCCTTTTTTCCAGTGTTTTCACCAGACTTTTTTGCCAAGGTGAAAATAATCCCCACATAGGAGATCATAATGAAAAGAAAAGTGCCCAGAATTAAGGCAGAAGTTATGACATAGCAAAAAAGAGAGAGAGATTCTGGAGGATGACAAGCTAGGGCTAGAAGTCCTCCAGAGTCACAAATATAGTGATCAATAGCGTTGGGACCACAAAAGGACAACCTGGAGATCAAGGATGCAGGGGCAATGTAGCAGAGAAAGCCAGTAATCCAACAAAAAGCCACCAGGAGGAAACAGATTTTTTTAGACATAATTTGTGTGTACCATAGTGGACAGCAGATGGCCAAGTACCGATCCAAGGCCATGGCTGAGAGGAAGAGGCATTCGGTGGTACCAAGGGAGAACAAGACATAAAATTGGATGAAGCAGGCATGGAAAGAGATGACCCCACCTGGGAAGGACAGGTCAAAGAGCATCCTTGGCACTGTAGCACTTACATAACAGACCTCCAGCCAGGAAAAGTTGCTCAGCAAAATGTACATGGGAAGACGAGACAACTGAGCATCTTCAGATACTACCAAGATGATGACCAGATTTTCAACCAAAGTGAAGATGTAGACCATTGTGAATGAGATGAGAAGCAGCAGACGTCCTTGTTGTCCAACTCTGAAGCCAAGCAGAATGAAATCCTGCAGTGTGGATGCATTAAACTCTTCCATCTAGAGCACAGTTCCCAGAATAATAGTTGATCCAAAGTTTCCTATTTGATCATGATGCAATATATTTCTCGATCAATAATTTAGATTGTAATAAATCGGATTCCTATTAAAAGAGATAAGTTGGTTTAAGTCTTACCTGCTGTGTTTACTTTTGCTAGATATCTGTCATCCATTCATCTCCCCACCAACATCATATTGAGTTTATTTTAAAAGTTAGTATTCTGTTAGTTAGCATTTTGTATGCACATTCTTGTCTGTGAAAATATATGTTTCAGAATCATTTCCTTGTGCAAAACTCTTCAAAAATCCCAGCAAGTTCTAGCTGCCACAGACAGACAGTCTATTGGAAACTGAGCCAGGGTGATTCTCCCATTTTCTCCCCATTCATCTCCTACTTTTAAAAAACTAATCAACAAGACGCATTCCTTTAATAAAGTCTATATTTTTCAAGAAACCATACTCAACAGTCTAAACCATTTTTAGATCTTAGTAAATCTTACTAAATCTATCTTCTAAAATTACATTATCCTATTTTGGTTTCTTAAGAAATCTTTCTGTTCCATAGCAGTGTAGGATAAGCAACTCCAACTAGACAAGGACATGGCAGGATGTCTGGTGCTCAGAGTTTTACTTGATAGTGAAGGGACAAAGGATTTAAGTTTGATTATATGCTTCAAATTGAACTTAAATCAGACATTTCAGAAAGGTTGCTACAAATTTCATCCAACAAAGAAAAGCTTCTTGGGAACTGTTCTCTTGAGAGTAGATTTAATTCCACGAAAACAAAATTTCCAATGGAGGAAAGGTTTCTCATGAGTATTCAACTTGAAGACTCAATGTGTAAAGATTGAGATTGGCCATTGGAGACCAGTGATTCTCAGGAACCCACAGACAGACATAAAACACTTTTTGCAGAAAATTAGAAAAAATTGGAAGTTACAACCACAACACTGGCTCATCTCACCAAGAAGAAGACCCACCTTGAAATGGGATTCTAATTCCCGCAAATCTTTCTATTATTGAAACAAACCTTCCCTTCTCAGCTCATCTCCAATATCCACATCCAGCATGCTCCTTTGTTATACAGACTGAATTGCTAAATTTTTATGATCTACCTTTGAAGGCAGTCTTCTCACCATGCATTCAGCAACTCCTTTCCATCAGGCTCAGTAAGATGTTCTTGAGAACATAACCTGATATCCAGCTGACATTCTTAAGTATTTAAAATGTCCACCTCCTTCTCTATGACTTTAAAGACTTTGCATTAGAACAGGTTTCAAAGTGAAGGTGATTTCTTTTTGCCACACTTTTCTCCATGCCATTAATAAACTGACTAGATTCACTTTCCCTCATTGAACTAAAAGGAACTTAACACAAATCCACAAAGCACAAAAAAAGATCCTTAAAAAATTCCAAGAATGGCTTAGATCAGTAATGATGAACCTTTTAGAGATCGAGTGCCCAAATTGCACCCCAAAACCCACTTATTTATTGCCAGGTGCATGGTGGGCGTGGCCCACTGAGTGGGCAAGGCTGTGGTCATGGCAGACTGGTTGGGTCTGGCCAAGGTGGGCATGATCACCTCGATGTTGCTCACAGGGAGGATGTCTGTGGGGGCCGGGCAGGGTTGGGGGAGATCGAGGGGGTCTCTGGCAGATGGAGTGGTGGTCAGGAGGCTTTGTCCTATGGGGTGAGGTGAGCCAAGGCAAGATAGGGTGGGGGTGCCATTGTCACAGGGCAAGGCAAGGCAGGGGCCAGGGCGGCTGCTGCGTGACACCATTGCCCCCCACACCAAGAAGCCAGCGAGCGTATGAGGGCCCCTCAACCGACGCACTCTGGGGCTCTGCAGTCTGCTGCCAGCATTTCAGAGAAGCCGCCTGTGAGCTGGACGGCTGGCCGACAGCTGAAGAGGTGATGCAGTGGGTCGTGCCTGGGAAAAGGAGAGCATGCAAGGTCAGGAGGGATGGGACCGGGGGGGAGGGAAACCAGCCATGCTGGGATGCATCCGACCATGTGAGACCTTTGGTGAGTTAGCGGGCGGCTGGTTGAAGAGGGATGGTTGCCATCTCCAGGGCATGGTTCATGTGCCCACAGAGAGGGCTCTGGCATGTGTGCCATAGGTTCGCCACCACTGGCTTAGATATACAGTAAACAGGAATTTGTTTCTCATCTTCATAGATGGATCAGGACATGATTATGACAAAGGCTTAGTAAAAACCTTGAAAACTACTTGTTGATAAATGCATGGAAAACAAGCTTGACATAGTTAATAATGAAGGGATCATCAAGGTCAAAATCAGAAAAAGAATACTGTAATGTCACCTTTAATAAGGATTTCAGCAATGTTGCCACTCTCAAATCGCCTCTCAAATTAAAATCCATAATGCACTCATTATCTATGCATGTATGACCAAAATTATTGTAAAATCAAAGGCAGAACTTAGATATTTATTCAGCACTGAATGAACACAAAGGCATGCAATTCAGTCTCAACAAATATGCATCCTTGGTGATTAAAGGAAGCAAATGTGTTGGTGAAGATGGATTAAAGGCCAAGGGTTGTGATTGACATCCAGTAATCAGAGGCAACAAAGCTGCACCAATATAAGGCCAATTCTCTTAGCCTGGCAACAGAAATGCAGGGTTAGGATGGATGGACATTCTGATATCTGATTTCCATTTAGTAAAACAAAATGTTATATACCTTGAAAAAATGTCTGCAGGTTACTTGGGTGTTTATTATTATTTCATTTTATTATTTTAGCAGAATATTTTTCGGTCACATTTCAAATGTGACTGCCGCCTGTACAACACATTCTCTCCACTTGTGAGCTCAGAAAAGTTGGCCATTAGATGTCTCAAAGGTGCTTTTTCAAAAGGCAACTGGACTTTGTTTTTTTCCTTAACAAAGACGTTTTGCTTCTCATCCAAGAAGCTTCTTCAGAAAACTGAAGAATACAATGGGTGGAAATAATTTCCTCAAGGGAAAAGTATTCTTTAGACGTGATGAGATATGGATTTAACCCCTAATACATCACATGAAAGAGGAACCTATATGATTTGGATTTTGTCTGTCTGTTTCTCTCTCTGTGTTTAATTTTTATTACAGTTTTTTTCATTAAAAAAAGAACAAATTAAAAACGGAGAAAAAAGAGAGAAGGTAAAGAAGGAAAAAAAGAGTTATTTCCCCATTATCTTTATTTTTCTTTGCATTTCTGTATTTTATATTTTGATAAACTATTAAAAAAAATTGAACACAGGAACTAAATAACTTTCAAACTTCTTTGTAACACTTGTTAACAAACTACCCTCCTCGTAACTATTCTAGAGATCCCTTCAACCCCTTATTTAATTCATATCTTTTTGAAATTGCATCCATAAATCATCATTTCTCTTTTTTCTTCTTTTAGCAATAAAATCCTTAAAAGCTTTCTAATAAAAGTAAGTATTTTTTCTCCCTGACTAAACAGATCAGTTTAGCCAATTATGGCATTTTCACAATTGCCCCCTTGTGGAATTTGTGGGGTTTGAATATGTCTGTTGATATGGGAAAATAATATTCTTTTCCCAGAAAGTATTGGTTGATCTATCCTAGAAATATCCCCAATGGAGAATCAAAACTCACACAATATACATAGTAATAATTGACTATAACAGTGGTGGCGAACCTATGGCACGGGTGACAGAGGCGGCACTCAGAGCCCTCTCTGTGGGCACATGTGCTGTCGCCCCAGTCCTAGGCCTTCAGCTGGGTTTTATAAAACCTTTTCGCTTTAGGCCTCCGCCGCCATGTGCAAAAAAAAAAAAGGTCAATCAGTCAATTTCAACTTCTCATGGGAAAAAAAAAGATCTTGCAAAGTTGGGATTGATTGACTGAACCTTTTAGTCCCACCCAGTCTGCCATTAACACTGCAGCCACGCCCACCCAATAGGCCACACCCACTGAATGGGCCATGTCCACCCAGCACCCGACGATGCATAAGTGGGTTTTGGGCTGCAGTTTGGGCACTCGGTCTCTAAAAGGTTTGCCATCACTGGACTATAACCTTAAACACTTGGTTGCCATTCAGTGTCACAATCTAGTTCAGTCAATAGATGGCCCTCCAGCTAGTTATACTGTATATCCAATTTTGTTCTTGCTTTAAATTAATAACAATGCTCAATATTTTGACTAACTGAATGATAGGACATATCATGCTTGCAGAATGTGGTACATTTAGATTGAAAGAATTTTGAACTCAGAATTCATATCTAAACTGTGAACTTCCTTCATCTCCTTTATAAAATTCATAACAATGGTAGAGTTGTTTTCTTGTTCTTGATAAATGTGTGTGGGGGGGGGGTGTCACAAACCCCTTCAAACATGTTTCCAGCAGCCTCTCCTTTAGAACCATAGCCTTGTTGGTTTAATCCTGACCTAAACTTTTATGACAATCGCATGTTTTTTTAAAATAAACAAAGAGACAGAGAGAGAAAGAGTATAGAAGAATCTTTATCAAATAACAAAATGTATTAAAGGACACACATTTTCATGTGCTGCAGTTCACTTTATTAGATGCATAAATTGGCTAGACAGAAGTAGGATTTAAATTGGGGAGAGGTAGAGGAGAAGGTGGGGGTAAAAAGGAGAAGACAGATTAGTTATGTAGCTACAGGTCAGGTGCAAAATAAATTACAATTACGTACTTTATAATTAACAAGTACAATATATTAAAAACAGAGTGTGTTTCTTGACATCTTCTGATATCAACTGTATCCTTTTGAAGGTTATGAGTTCAACAATTTCTTACTCAAAAGAACTATTAAAGTTAAACTTTTCCAGAATAGTCAGTTTTAGAAACTATGCAAATGAAATGTTCTTATATCACTTCCGTCTTGAAATATTACTTTGAAATAACAATTGCAAGAATCAGCATTATTGGTATTAATATTTCTACTACTTTTAAAACTACAAGAATTAATATTATTAGTATTAAGGGTAATACTACTATTAAAGTTTAATGGTTCCCTACTACTAACTTTTTATGCCGCTGCAATGTTTCCCTGCTATTAATTTGTATAATATCTCGTTATTTTTCTTTGTCCACAGTTGAAGTCGGCCTCCGGACTTTCACAGCTATTGATCTATCCTAGCAAGTATGACTAATGATTGATCCTGACATAATTCATTACAATTGCTTTTATTTCCCTATATAACTCCCTTCTTTCTCAAGATCCTAGACAATGTACCTTTCACCTGATTATTCCTGAGACAATAGATCAAGGGGTTAAGCAAAGGGGCAACAGCCGAGTAGAACAATGTCATCACTTTAATATTCTCAGTAGGATTTTTCTCAGTGTGCCCAATGAACATTGTGGCCGAAGAACCATAAAAAATGGTCACCACTACTAGGTGAGAAGACACCGTTTGGAAGCCCTTTCTTCCAGTGTTTTCACCAGACTTTTTTGCCAAGGTGAAAATAATCCCCACATAGGAGATCATAATGAAAAGGAAAGTGCCTAGAATTAAGGCAGAAGTTATGACATAGCAGAAAAGAGATAGAGATTCTGGAGGATGACAAGCTAGGGCTAGAAGTCCTCCAGAGTAACAAATATAGTGATCAATAGCGTTGGGACCACAAAAGGACAACCTGGAGATCAAGGATGCAGGGGCAATGTAGCAGAGAAAGCCAGTAATCCAACAAAAAGCCACCAGGAGGAAACAGATTTTTTTAGACATAATTTGTGTGTACCATAGTGGATAGCAGATGGCCAAGTACCGATCCAAGGCCATGGCTGAGAGGAAGAGGGATTCAGTGGTACCAAGGGAGAACAAGACATAAAATTGGATGAAGCAGGCATGGAAAGAGATGACCCCACCTGGGAAGGACAGGTCAAAGAGCATCCTTGGCACTGTAGCACTTACATAACAGACCTCCAGCCAGGAAAAGTTGCTCAGCAAAATGTACATGGGAAGACGAGACAACTGAGCATCTTCAGATACTACCAAGATGATGACCAGATTTTCAATCAAAGTGAAGATGTAGACCATTGTGAATGAGATGAGAAGCAGCAGACGTCCTTGTTGTCCAACTCTGAAGCCAAGCAGAATGAATTCCTGCAATGTGGACGCATTAAACTCTTCCATCTGGAGCACAGTTCCCAGAATAATAGTTGATCCAAAGTTTGCTATTTGATCATGATGCAATATTTTTCTCAATCAATAATTTAGATTGTAATAAATCGGATTCCTATTAAAAGAGATAAGTTGGTTTAAGTCTTACCTGCTGTGTTTACTTTTGCTAGATATCTGTCATCCATTCATCTCCCCACCAACATCATATTGAGTTTATTTTAAAAGTTAGTATTCTGTTAGTTAGCATTTTGTATGCACATTCTTGTCTGTGAAAATATATGTTTCAGAATCATTTCCTTGTGCAAAACTCTTCAAAACTCCCAGCAAGTTCTAGCTGCCACAGACAGACAGTCTATTGGAAACTGAGCCAGGGTGATTCTCCCATCTTCTCCCCATTCATCTCCTACTTTTAAAAAAATAATCAACAAGACTCATTCCTTTAATAAAGTCTGTATTTTTCAAGAAACCATCCTCAACAGTCTAAACCATTTTTAGATCTTAGTAAATCTTACTAAATCTTTCTTCTAAAATTACATTATCCTATTTTGGTTTGTTAAGAAATCTTTCTGTTCCATAGCAGTGTAGGATAAGCAGCTCCAACTAGACAAGGACATGGCAGGATGTCTGGTGCTCAGAGTTTTACTTGATAGTGAAGGAACAAAGGATTTAAGTTTGATTATATGCTTCAAATTGAACTTAAATCAGACATTTCAGAAAGGTTGCTACAAATTTCATCCAGCAAACAAAAGCTTCTTGGGAACTGCTCTCTTGAGAGTAGATTTAATTCCACGAAAACAAAATTTCCAATGGAGGAAAGGTTTCTCATGAGTATTCAACTTGAAGACTCAATGTGTAAAGATTGAGATTGGCCATTAGAGACCAGTGATTCTCAGGAACCCACAGACAGACATAAAACACTTTTTGCAGAAAATTAGAAAAAATGGGAAGTTACAACCACAACACTGGCTCATTTCACCAAGAAGAAGACCCACCTTGAAATGGGATTCTAATTCCCGCAAATCTTTCTATTATTGAAACAAACCTTCCCTTCTCAGCTCATCTCCAATATCCAAATCCAGCATGCTCCTTTGTTATACAGACTGAATTGCTAAATTTTTATGATCTACCTTTGAAGGCAGTCTTCTCACCATGCATTCAGCAACTCCTTTCCATCAGGCTCAGTGAGATGTTCTTGAGAACATAACCTGATATCCAGCTGACATTCTTAAGTATTTAAAATGTCCACCTCCTTCTCCATGACTTTAAAGACTTTGCATTAGAACAGGTTTCAAAGTGAAGGTGATTTCTTTTTCCCACACTTTTCTCCATGCCATTAATAAACTGACTAGATTCACTTTCCCTCGTTGAACTAAAAGGAACTTAACACAAATCCACACAGCACAAAAAAAAATCCTTAAAAAAACTCCAAGAATGGCTTAGATCAGTAATGGTGAACCTTTTAGAGACCGAGTGCCCAAATTGCACCCCAAAACCCACTTATTTATTGCCAGGTGCCAGGTGGGCGTGGCCCACTGGGTGGGCATGGCTGTGGTCATGGCAGACTGGTTGGGTCTGGCCAAGGTGGGCATGATCATCTCGATGTTGCTCATGGGGAGGATGCCTGTGGGGGCCGGGCAGGGTTGGGGGAGATCCAGGGAGTCTCTGGCAGGTGGGGTGGTGGTGAGGAGGCTTTGTCCTGTGGGGTGAGGTGAGGCAAGGCAAGATAAGGTGGGGGTGTTATTGTCAAAGGGCAAGGCAAGGCAGGGGCCGGGGCGGCTGCTGCCTGACACCATTGCCCCCCCCCCACACAGAAGCCAGCGAGCGTATGACGGCCCCTCAACCGGCGCACTCTGGGGCTCTGCAGTCTGCCGCCAGCATTTCAGAGAAGCCGCCTGTGAGCTGGACGGCCAGCCGACAGCTGAGGAGGTGATGCAGTGGGTCGTGCCTGGGAAAAGGAGAGTATGCAAGGCCACAAGGGATGGGACGGGGGGGGGGGGAGGGAAACCAGCCATGCTGGGATGCATCCGACCATGTGAGACCTTGGTGAGTTAGCGGGCGGCTGGTTGAAGAGGCATGGTTGCCATCTCCAGGGCATGGTGCACGTGCCCACAGAGAGGGCTCTGAGTGCTGCCTCTGGCACGCGTGCCATAGGTTCGCCACCACTGGCTTAGATATACAGTAAACAGGAATTTGTTTCTCATCTTCATAGATGGATCAGGACATGATTATGACAAAGGCTTAGTAAAAACCTTCAAAACTACTTAACTGTTGATAAATGCATGGAAAACAAGCTTGACATAGTTAATAATGAAGGGATCATCAAGGTCAAAATTAGAAAAAGAATACTGTAATGTCACCTTTAATAAGGATTTCAGCAATGTTGCCACTCTCAAATCGCCTCTCAAATTAAAATCCATAATGCACTCATTATCTATGCATGTATGACCAAAATTATTGTAAAATCAAAGGCAGAACTTAGATATTTATTCAGCACTGAATGAACACAAAGGCATGCAATTCAGTCTCAACAAATATGCATCCTTGGTGATTAAAGGAAGCAAATGTGTTGGTGAAGATGGATTAAAGGCCAAGGGTTGTGATTGACATCCAGTAATCAGAGGCAACAAAGCTGCACCAATATAAGGCCAATTCTCTTAGCCTGGCAACAGAAATGCAGGGTTAGGATGGATGGACATTCTGATATCTGATTTCCATTTAGTAAAACAAAATGTTATATACCTTGAAAAAATGTCTGCAGGTTACTTGGGTGTTTATTATTATTTCATTTTATTATTTTAGCAGAATATTTTTCGGTCACATTTCAAATGTGACTGCCGCCTGTACAACACATTCTCTCCACTTGTGAGCTCAGAAAAGTTGGCCATTAGATGTCTCAAAGGTGCTTTTTCAAAAGGCAACTGGACTTTGTTTTTTTCCTTAACAAAGACGTTTTGCTTCTCATCCAAGAAGCTTCTTCAGAAAACTGAAGAATACAATGGGTGGAAATAATTTCCTCAAGGGAAAAGTATTCTTTAGACGTGATGAGATAAGCATTTAACCCCTAATACATCACATGAAAGAGGAACCTATATGATTTGGATTTTGTCTGTTTGTTTCTCTCTCTGTGTTTAATTTTTATTACAGTTTTTTTCATAAAGAAAAAGAACAAATTAAAAACGGAGAAAAAAGAGAGAAGGCAAAGAAGGAAAAAAAGAGTTATTTCCCCATTATCTTTATTTTTCTTTGCATTTCTGTATTTTATATTTTGATAAACTATTAAAAAAATTGAACACAGGAACTAAATAACTTTCAAACTTCTTTGTAACAGATGTTAACAAACTACCCTCCTCTTAACTATTCTAGAGATCCATTCAACCCCTTATTTAATTCATATCTTTTTGAAATTGCATCCATAAATCATCATTTCTCTTTTTTCTTCTTTTAGCAATAAAATCCTTAAAAGCTTTCTAATAAAAGTAAGTATTTTTTCTCCCTGACTAAACAGATCAGTTTAGCCAATTATGGCATTTTCACAATTGCCCCCTTGTGGAATTTGTGGGGTTTGAATATGTCTGTTGATATGGGAAAATAATATTCTTTTCCCAGAAAGTATTGGTTGATCTATCCTAGAAATATCCCCAATGGAGAATCAAAACTCACACAATATACATAGTAATAATTGACTATAACAGTGGTGGCGAACCTATGGCACGGGTGACAGAGGCGGCACTCAGAGCCCTCTCTGTGGGCACATGTGCTGTCGCCCCAGTCCTAGGCCTTCAGCTGGGTTTTATAAAACCTTTTCGCTTTAGGCCTCCGCCGCCATGTGCAAAAAAAAAAAAGGTCAATCAGTCAATTTCAACTTCTCATGGGGAAAAAAAAGATCTTGTAAAGTTGGGATTGATTGACTGAACCTTTTAGTCCCACCCAGTCTGCCATTAACACTGCAGCCACGCCCACCCAATAGGCCACACCCACTGAATGGGCCATGTCCACCCGGCACCCGACGATGCATAAGTGGGTTTTGGGTTGCAGTTTGGGCACTCGGTCTCTAAAAGGTTTGCCATCACTGGACTATAACCTTCAACACTTGGTTGCCATTCAGTGTCACAATCTAGTTCAGTCAATAGATGGCACTCGAGCTAGTTATACTGTATATCCAATTTTGTTCTTGCTTTAAATTAATAACAATGCTCCATATTTTGACTAACTGAATGATAGGAAATATCATGCTTGCAGAATGTGGTCCATTTAGATTGAAAGAATTTTGAACTCAGAATTCATATCTAAACTGTGAACTTCCTTCATTTCCTTCATAAAATTCATAACAATGGTAGAGTTGTTTTGTTGTTCTTGATAAATGTGTGTGGGGGGGGTGTCACAAACCCCTTCAAACATGCTTCCAGCAGCCTCTCCTTTAGGATGCTACCCAACCATAGCCTTGTTGGTTGAATCCTGAACTAAACCTTTATGACAATCTCATGTTTTTTAAAGTAAAGAAAGAGAGAGACAGACAGACAGAGAGAGAAAGAGTATAGAAGAATCTTTATCAAATAACAAAATGTATTAAAGGACACACATTTTCATGTGCTGCAGTTCACTTTATTAGATGCATAAATTGGCTAGACAGAAGTAGGATTTAAATTGGGGAGAGGTAGAGGAGAAGGTGGGGGTAAAAAGGAGAAGACAGATTAGTTATGTAGCTACAGGTCAGGTGCAAAATAAATTACAAGTACTTTATGAATTAACAAGTGCAATATATTAAAAACAGAGTGTGTTTCTTGACATCTTCTGATATCAACTGTATCCTTTTGAAGGTTATGAGTTCAACAATTTCTTACTCAAAAGAACTATTAAAGTTAAACTTTTCCAGAATAGTCAGTTTAAGAAACTATGCAAATGAAATGTTTTTATATCACTTCCGTCTTGAAATATTACTTTGAAATAACAATTGCAAGAATCAGCATTATTGGTATTAATATTTCTACTACTTTTAAAACTACAAGAATTAATATTATTAGTATTAAGGGTAATACTACTATTAAAGTTTAATGGTTCCCTACTACTAACTTTTTATACCCCTGCAATGGTTCCCTGCTATTAATTTGTATAATATCTCGTTATTTCTCTTTGTCCACAGTTGAAGTCGGCCTCCTGACTTTCACAGCTATTGATCTATCCTAGCAAGTATGACTAATGATTGATCCTGACATAATTCATTACAATTGCTTTTATTTCCCTATATAACTCCCTTCTTTCTCAAGATCCTAGACAATGCACCTTTCACCTGATTATTCCTGAGACAATAGATCAAGGGGTTAAGCAAAGGGGCAACAGCCGAGTAGAACAATGTCATGACTTTAATATTCTCAGTACGATTTTTCTCAGTGTGCCCAATGTACATTGTGGCCACAGAACCGTAAAAAATGGTCACCACTACTAGGTGAGAAGACACCGTTTGGAAGCCCTTTTTTCCAGTGTTTTCACCAGACTTTTTTGCCAAGGTGAAAATAATCCCCACATAGGAGATCATAATGAAAAGGAAAGTGCCTAGAATTAAGGCAGAAGTTATGACATAGCAGAAAAGAGAGAGAGATTCTGGAGGATGACACGCTAGGGCTAGAAGTCCTCCAGAGTCACAAATATAGTGATCAATAGCGTTGGGACCACAAAAGGACAACCTGGAGATCAAGGATGCAGGGGCAATGTAGCAGAGAAAGCCAGTTATCCAACAAAAAGCCACCAGGAGGAAACAGAACTTTTTAGACATAATTTGTGTGTACCATAGTGGATAGCAGATGGCCAAGTACCGATCCAAGGCCATGGCTGAGAGGAAGAGGGATTCAGTGGTACCAAGGGAGAAGAAGACATAAAATTGGATGAAGCAGGCATGGAAAGAGATGACCCCACCTGGGAAGGACAGGTCAAAGAGCATCCTTGGCACTGTAGCACTTACATAACAGACCTCCAGCCAGGAAAAGTTGCTCAGGAAAATGTACATGGGAAGACGAGATAACTGAGCATCTTCAGATACTACCAAGATGATGACCAGATTTTCAACCAAAGTGAAGATGTAGACCATTATGAATGAGATGAGAAGCAGCAGACGTCCTTCTTGTCCAACTCTGAAGCCAAGCAGAATGAATTCCTGCAGTGTTGACGCATTAAACTCTTCCATCTGGAGCACAGTTCCCAGAATAATATTTGATCCAAAGTTTCCTATTTGATCATGATGCAATATATTTCTCGATCAATAATTTAGATTGTAATAAATCGGATTCCTATTAAAAGAGATAAGTTGGTTTAAGTCTTACCTGCTGTGTTTACTTTTGCTAGAAATCTGTCATCCATTCATCTCCCCACCAACATCATATTGAGTTTATTTTAAAAGTTAGTATTCTGTTAGTTAGCATTTTGTATGCACATTCTTGTCTGCGAAAATATGTGTTTCAGAATCATTTCCTTGTGCAAAACCCTTCAAAAATCCCAGCAAGTTCTAGTTGCCACAGACAGACAGTCTATTGGAAACTGAGCCAGGGTGATTCTCCCATCTTCTCCCCATTCATCTCCTACTTTTAAAAAAATAATCAACAAGACTCATTCCTTTAATAAAGTCTGTATTTTTCAAGAAACCATCCTCAACAGTCTAAACCATTTTTAGATCTTAGTAAATCTTACTAAATCTATCTTCTAAAATTACATTATCCTATTTTTGTTTCTTAAGAAATCTTTCTGTTCCATAGAAGTGTAGGATAAGCAGCTCCAACTAGACAAGGACATGGCAGGATGTCTGGTGCTCAGAGTTTTACTTGATAGTGAAGGGACAAAGGATTTAAGTTTGATTATATGCTTCAAATTGAACTTAAATCAGACATTTCAGAAAGGTTGCTACAAATTTCATCCAGCAAACAAAAGCTTCTTGGGAACTGTTCTCTTGAGAGTAGATTTAATTCCACGAAAACAAAATTTCCAATGGAGGAAAGGTATCTCATGAGTATTCAACTTGAAGACTCAATGTGTAAAGATTGAGATTGGCCATTGGAGACCAGTGATTCTCAGGAACCCACAGACAGACATAAAACACTTTTTGCAGAAAATTAGAAAAAATGGGAAGTTACAACCACAACACTGGCTCATCTCACCAAGAAGAAGACCCACCTTGAAATGGGATTCTAATTCCCGCAAATTGTTCTATTATTGAAACAAACCTTCCCTTCTCAGCTCATCTCCAATATCCAAATCCAGCATGCTCCTTTGTTATACAGACTGAATTGCTAATTTTTATGATCTACCTTTGAAGGCAGTCTTCTCACCATGCATTCAGCAACTCCTTTCCATCAGGCTCAGTAAGATGTTCTTGAGAACATAACCTGATATCCAGCTGACATTCTTAAGTATTTAAAATGTCCACCTCCTTCTCTATGACTTTAAAGACTTTGCATTAGAACAGGTTTCAAAGTGAAGGTGATTTCTTTTTGCCACACTTTTCTCCATGCCATTAATAAACTGACTAGATTCACTTTCCCTCATTGAACTAAAAGGAACTTAACACAAATCCACACAGCACAAAAAAAGATCCTTAAAAAAACTCCAAGAATGGCTTAGATCAGTAATGATGAACCTTTTAGAGATCGAGTGCCCAAATTGCACCCCAAAACCCACTTATTTATTGCCAGGTGCATGGTGGGCGTGGCCCACTGGGTGGGCATGGCTGTGGTCATGGCAGACTGGTTGGGTCTGGCCAAGGTGGGCATGATTACCTTGCTGTTGCTCATGGGGAGGATGCCTGTGGGGGCCGGGCAGGGTTGGGGGAGATCGAGGGGGTCTCTGGCAGGTGGGGTGGTGGTCAGGAGGCTTTGTCCTGTGGGGTGAGGTGAGGCAAGGCAAGATAGGGTGGGGGTGCCATTGTCACAGGGCAAGGCAAGGCAGGGGCTGGGGCGGCTGCTGCCTGAAACCATTGCCCCACACACACAGAAGCCAGCGAGCGTATGAGGGCCCCTCAAGCGGCGCACTCTGGGGCTGTGCAGTCTGCCGCCAGCATTTCAGAGAAGCCGCCTGTGAGCTGGACAGCCGGCCGACAGCTGAGGAGGTGATGCAGTGGATCGTGCCCGGGAAAAGGAGAGCATGCAAGGTCAGGAGGGATGGGACGGGGGGGGGAGGAAAACCCGCCATGCTGGGATGCATCCGACCATGTGAAACCTTGGTGAGTTAGCGGGCGGCTGGTTGAAGAGGGATGGTTGCCATCTCCAGGGCATGGTGCATGTGCCCACAGAGAGGGCTCTGAGTGCCGCCTCTGGCACACGTGCCATAGGTTCGCCACCACTGGCTTAGATATACAGTAAACAGGAATTTGTTTCTCATCTTCATAGATGGATCAGGACATGATTATGACAAAGGCTTAGTAAAAACCTTCAAAACTACTTAACTGTTGATAAATGCATGGAAAACAAGCTTGACATAGTTAATAATGAAGGGATCATCAAGGTCAATATTAGAAAAAGAATACTGTAATGTCACCTTTAATAAGGATTTCAGCAATGTTGCCACTCTCAAATTGCCTCTCAAATTAAAATCCATAATGCACCCATTATCTATGCATGTATGACCAAAATTATTGTAAAATCAAATGCAGAACTTAGATATTTATTCAGCACTGTTCTTGCACTGAATGAACACAAAGGCATCCAATTCAGTCTCAACAAATATGCATCCTTGGTGATTAAAGGAAGCAAATGTGTTGGTGAAGATGGATTAAAGGCCAAGGGGAGTGACTGACATCCAGTAATCAGAGGCAACAAAGCTGCACCAATATAAGGCCAATTCTCTTAGCCTGGCAACAGCAATGCCTGTTCTTAATCCGTAATGCAGGGTTAGGATGGATGGACATTCTGATATCTGATTTCCATCTAGGAAAACAAAATGTTATATACCTTGAAAAATGTCTGCAGGTTACTTGGGTGTTTATTATTATTTTATTATTTTAGCAGCTGAATATTTTTCTGTCACATTTCAAATGTGACTGCCGCCTGTACAACACATTCTCTCCACTTGTGAGCTCAGAAAAGTTGGCCATTAGATGTCTCAAAGGTGCTTTTTCAAAAGGCAACTGAACTTTGTTTTTTTCCTTAACAAAGACGTTTTGCTTCTCATCCAAGAAGCTTCTTCAGAAAATGGGTGAAAATAATTTCCTCAAGGGAAAAGTATTCTTTAGACGTGATGAGATAAGCATTTAACCCCTAATACATCATATGAAAGAGGAACCTATATGATTTGGATTTTGTCTGTCTGTTTCTCTCTCTGTGTGTAATTTTTATTACAGTTTTTTTCATAAAGAAAAGGAACATATTAAAAAAGGAGATAAGGCAAAGAAGGAAAAAAAGAGTTATTTCCCCATTATCTTTATTTTTCTTTGCATTTCTGTATTTTATATTTTGATAAACTATTAAAAAAATTGGACACAGGAACTAAATAACTTTCAAACTTCTTTGTAACAGATGTTAACAAACTACCCTCCTCTTAACTATTCTAGAGATCCCTTCAACCCCTTATTTAATTCATATATTTTTGAAATTGCATCCATAAATCATCATTTCTCTTTTTTCTTCTTTTAGCAATAAAATCCTTAAAAGCTTTCTAATTATTCAAAAAGTAAGTATATTTTCTCCCTGACTAAACAGATCAGTTTTGCCAATTATGGCATTTTCACAATTCCCCCCTTGTGGAATTTGTGGGGTTTGATTATGTCTGTTGATATGGGAAAATAATATTCTTTTCCCATAAAGTATTGGTTGATCTATCCTAGAAATATCCCCAATGGAGAATCAAAGCTCACAGAATATACGTAGTAATAATTGACTATAACAGTGGTGGCGAACCTATGGCACGGGTGACAGAGGCGGCACTCAGAGCCCTCTCTGTGGGCACATGTGCTGTTGCCCCAGTCCTAGGCCTTCAGCTGGGTTTTATAAAACCTTTTCGCTTTAGGCCTCTGCTGCCATGTGCAAAAAAAAAAAAAAGGTCAATCAGTCAATTTCAACTTCTCATGGGGAAAAAAAAAGATCTTGCAAAGTTGGGATTGATTGACTGAACTTTTTAGTCCCACCCAGTCTGCCATTAACACTGCAGCCACGCCCACCCAATAGGCCACACCCACTGAATGGGCCATGTCCACCCGGTACCCGACGATGCATAAGTGGGTTTTGGGTTGCAGTTTGGGCACTCGGTCTCTAAAAGGTTTGCCATCACTGGACTATAACCTTCAACGCTTGGTTGCCATTCAGTGTCACAATCTAGTTCAGTCAATAGATGGCACTCCAGCTAGTTATACTGTATATCCAATTTTGTTCTTGCTTTAAATTAATAACAATGCTCAATATTTTGACTAACTGAATGATAGGAAATATCATGCTTACAGAATGTGGTACATTTAGATTGAAAGAATTTTGAACTCAGAATTCATATCTAAACTGTGAACTTCCTTCATTTCCTTCATAAAATTCATAACAATGGTAGAGTTGTTTTCTTGTTCTTGATAAATGTGTGTGGGGGATGGTGTCACAAACCCCTTCAAACATGCTTCCAGCAGCTTCTCCTTTAGGATGCTACCCAACCATAGCCTTGTTGGTTGAATCCTGACCTAAACTTTTATGACAATCGCATGTTTTTAAAGTAAACAGAGAGAGAGAGAGAGAGAGAGAGAGAGAGAGAGAGACAGACAGACAGACAGACAGACAGAGAGAGAAAGAGTATAGAAGAATCTTTATCAAATAACAAAATGTATTAAAGGACACACATTTTCATGTGCTGCAGTTCACTTTATTAGATGCATAAATTGGCTAGACAGAAGTGGGATTTAAATTGGGGAGAGGTAGAGGAGAAGGTGGGGGTAAAAAGGAGAAGACAGATTAGTTATGTAGCTACAGGTCAGGTGCAAAATGAATTACAAGTACTTTATCAATTAACAAGTGCAATATATTAAAAACAGAGTGTGTTTCTTGACATCTTCTGATATCAACTGTATCCTTTTGAAGGTTATGAGTTCAACAATTTCTTACTCAAAAGAACTATTAAAGTTAAACTTTTCCAGAATAGTCAGTTTAAGAAACTATGCAAATGAAATGTTCTTATATCACTTCCGTCTTGAAATATTACTTTGAAATAACAATTGCAAGAATCAGCATTATTGGTATTAATATTTCTACTACTTTTAAAACTACAAGAATTAATATTATTAGTATTAAGGGTAATACTACGATTAAAGTTTAATGGTTCCCTACTACTAACTTTTTATACCCCTGCAATGGTTCCCTGCTATTAATTTGTATAATATCTCGTTATTTCTCTTTGTCCACAGTTGAAGTCGGCCTCCTGACTTTCACAGCCATTGATCTATCCTAGCAAATATGACTAATGATTGATCCTGACATAATTCATTACAATTGCTTTTATTTCCCTATATAACTCCCTTCTTTCTCAAGATCCTAGACAATGCACCTTTCACCTGATTATTCCTGAGACAATAGATCAAGGGGTTAAGCAAAGGGGCAACAGCCGAGTAGAACAATGTCATGACTTTAATATTCTCAGTACGATTTTTCTCAGTGTGCCCAATGTACATTGTGGCCACAGAACCGTAAAAAATGGTCACCACTACTAGGTGAGAAGACACCGTTTGGAAGCCCTTTTTTCCAGTGTTTTCACCAGACTTTTTTGCCAAGGTGAAAATAATCCCCACATAGGAGATCATAATGAAAAGGAAAGTGCCTAGAATTAAGGCAGAAGTTATGACATAGCAGAAAAGAGAGAGAGATTCTGGAGGATGACACGCTAGGGCTAGAAGTCCTCCAGAGTCACAAATATAGTGATCAATAGCGTTGGGACCACAAAAGGACAACCTGGAGATCAAGGATGCAGGGGCAATGTAGCAGAGAAAGCCAGTTATCCAACAAAAAGCCACCAGGAGGAAACAGAACTTTTTAGACATAATTTGTGTGTACCATAGTGGATAGCAGATGGCCAAGTACCGATCCAAGGCCATGGCTGAGAGGAAGAGGGATTCAGTGGTACCAAGGGAGAAGAAGACATAAAATTGGATGAAGCAGGCATGGAAAGAGATGACCCCACCTGGGAAGGACAGGTCAAAGAGCATCCTTGGCACTGTAGCACTTACATAACAGACCTCCAGCCAGGAAAAGTTGCTCAGGAAAATGTACATGGGAAGACGAGATAACTGAGCATCTTCAGATACTACCAAGATGATGACCAGATTTTCAACCAAAGTGAAGATGTAGACCATTATGAATGAGATGAGAAGCAGCAGACGTCCTTCTTGTCCAACTCTGAAGCCAAGCAGAATGAATTCCTGCAGTGTTGACGCATTAAACTCTTCCATCTGGAGCACAGTTCCCAGAATAATAGTTGATCCAAAGTTTCCTATTTGATCATGATGCAATATATTTCTCGATCAATAATTTAGATTGTAATAAATCGGATTCCTATTAAAAGAGATAAGTTGGTTTAAGTCTTACCTGCTGTGTTTACTTTTGCTAGAAATCTGTCATCCATTCATCTCCCCACCAACATCATATTGAGTTTATTTTAAAAGTTAGTATTCTGTTAGTTAGCATTTTGTATGCACATTCTTGTCTGCGAAAATATGTGTTTCAGAATCATTTCCTTGTGCAAAACCCTTCAAAAATCCCAGCAAGTTCTAGTTGCCACAGACAGACAGTCTATTGGAAACTGAGCCAGGGTGATTCTCCCATCTTCTCTCCATTCATCTCCTACTTTTAAAAAAATAATCAACAAGACTCATTCCTTTAATAAAGTCTGTATTTTTCAAGAAACCATCCTCAACAGTCTAAACCATTTTTAGATCTTAGTAAATCTTACTAAATCTATCTTCTAAAATTACATTATCCTATTTTTGTTTCTTAAGAAATCTTTCTGTTCCATAGAAGTGTAGGATAAGCAGCTCCAACTAGACAAGGACATGGCAGGATGTCTGGTGCTCAGAGTTTTACTTGATAGTGAAGGGACAAAGGATTTAAGTTTGATTATATGCTTCAAATTGAACTTAAATCAGACATTTCAGAAAGGTTGCTACAAATTTCATCCAGCAAACAAAAGCTTCTTGGGAACTGTTCTCTTGAGAGTAGATTTAATTCCACGAAAACAAAATTTCCAATGGAGGAAAGGTATCTCATGAGTATTCAACTTGAAGACTCAATGTGTAAAGATTGAGATTGGCCATTGGAGACCAGTGATTCTCAGGAACCCACAGACAGACATAAAACACTTTTTGCAGAAAATTAGAAAAAATTGGAAGTTACAACCACAACACTGGCTCATCTCACCAAGAAGAAGACCCACCTTGAAATGGGATTCTAATTCCCGCAAATCTTTCTATTATTGAAACAAACCTTCCCTTCTCAGCTCATCTCCAATATCCACATCCAGCATGCTCCTTTGTTATACAGACTGAATTGCTAATTTTTATGATCTACCTTTGAAGGCAGTCTTCTCACCATGCATTCAGCAACTCCTTTCCATCAGGCTCAGTAAGATGTTCTTGAGAACATAACCTGATATCCAGCTGACATTCTTAAGTATTTAAAATGTCCACCTCCTTCTCTATGACTTTAAAGACTTTGCATTAGAACAGGTTTCAAAGTGAAGGTGATTTCTTTTTGCCACACTTTTCTCCATGCCATTAATAAACTGACTAGATTCACTTTCCCTCATTGAACTAAAAGGAACTTAACACAAATCCACACAGCACAAAAAAAGATCCTTAAAAAAACTCCAAGAATGGCTTAGATCAGTAATGATGAACCTTTTAGAGATCGAGTGCCCAAATTGCACCCCAAAACCCACTTATTTATTGCCAGGTGCATGGTGGGCGTGGCCCACTGGGTGGGCATGGCTGTGGTCATGGCAGACTGGTTGGGTCTGGCCAAGGTGGGCATGATTACCTTGCTGTTGCTCATGGGGAGGATGCCTGTGGGGGCCGGGCAGGGTTGGGGGAGATCGAGGGGGTCTCTGGCAGGTGGGGTGGTGGTCAGGAGGCTTTGTCCTGTGGGGTGAGGTGAGGCAAGGCAAGATAGGGTGGGGGTGCCATTGTCACAGGGCAAGGCAAGGCAGGGGCTGGGGCGGCTGCTGCCTGAAACCATTGCCCCCCACACACAGAAGCCAGCGAGCGTATGAGGGCCCCTCAAGCGGCGCACTCTGGGGCTGTGCAGTCTGCCGCCAGCATTTCAGAGAAGCCGCCTGTGAGCTGGACAGCCGGCCGACAGCTGAGGAGGTGATGCAGTGGATCGTGCCCGGGAAAAGGAGAGCATGCAAGGTCAGGAGGGATGGGACGGGGGGGGGAGGAAAACCCGCCATGCTGGGATGCATCCGACCATGTGAAACCTTGGTGAGTTAGCGGGCGGCTGGTTGAAGAGGGATGGTTGCCATCTCCAGGGCATGGTGCATGTGCCCACAGAGAGGGCTCTGAGTGCCGCCTCTGGCACACGTGCCATAGGTTCGCCACCACTGGCTTAGATATACAGTAAACAGGAATTTGTTTCTCATCTTCATAGATGGATCAGGACATGATTATGACAAAGGCTTAGTAAAAACCTTCAAAACTACTTAACTGTTGATAAATGCATGGAAAACAAGCTTGACATAGTTAATAATGAAGGGATCATCAAGGTCAAAATTAGAAAAAGAATACTGTAATGTCACCTTTAATAAGGATTTCAGCAATGTTGCCACTCTCAAATTGCCTCTCAAATTAAAATCCACAATGCACCCATTATCTATGCATGTATGACCAAAATTATTGTAAAATCAAATGCAGAACTTAGATATTTATTCAGCACTGTTCTTGCACTGAATGAACACAAAGGCATCCAATTCAGTCTCAACAAATATGCATCCTTGGTGATTAAAGGAAGCAAATGTGTTGGTGAAGATGGATTAAAGGCCAAGGGGAGTGACTGACATCCAGTAATCAGAGGCAACAAAGCTGCACCAATATAAGGCCAATTCTCTTAGCCTGGCAACAGCAATGCCTGTTCTTAATCCGTAATGCAGGGTTAGGATGGATGGACATTCTGATATCTGATTTCCATCTAGGAAAACAAAATGTTATATACCTTGAAAAATGTCTGCAGGTTACTTGGGTGTTTATTATTATTTTATTATTTTAGCAGCTGAATATTTTTCTGTCACATTTCAAATGTGACTGCCGCATGTACAACACATTCTCTCCACTTGTGAGCTCAGAAAAGTTGGCCATTAGATGTCTCAAAGGTGCTTTTTCAAAAGGCAACTGGACTTTTTTTTTTCCTTAACAAAGACGTTTTGCTTCTCATCCAAGAAGCTTCTTCAGAAAATGGGTGAAAATAATTTCCTCAAGGGAAAAGTATTCTTTAGACGTGATGAGATAAGCATTTAACCCCTAATACATCATATGAAAGAGGAACCTATATGATTTGGATTTTGTCTGTCTGTTTCTCTCTCTGTGTGTAATTTTTATTACAGTTTTTTTCATAAAGAAAAGGAACATATTAAAAAAGGAGATAAGGCAAAGAAGGAAAAAAAGAGTTATTTCCCCATTATCTTTATTTTTCTTTGCATTTCTGTATTTTATATTTTGATAAACTATTAAAAAATGTGAACACAGGAACTAAATAACTTTCAAACTTCTTTGTAACAGATGTTAACAAACTACCCTCCTCTTAACTATTCTAGAGATCCCTTCAACCCCTTATTTAATTCATATCTTTTTGAAATTGCATCCATAAATCATCATTTCTCTTTTTTCTTCTTTTAGCAATAAAATCCTTAAAAGCTTTCTAATTATTCAAAAAGTAAGTATATTTTCTCCCTGACTAAACAGATCAGTTTTGCCAATTATGGCATTTTCACAATTCCCCCCTTGTGGAATTTGTGGGGTTTGAATATGTCTGTTGATATGGGAAAATAATATTCTTTTCCCAGAAAGTATTGGTTGCTCTATCCTAGAAATATCCCCAATGGAGAATCAAAGCTCACAGAATATACGTAGTAATAATTGACTATAACAGTGGTGGCGAACCTATGGCACGGGTGCCAGAGGCGGCACTCAGAGCCCTCTCTGTGGGCACATGTGCTGTCGCCCCAGTCCTAGGCCTTCAGCTGGGTTTTATAAAACCTTTTCGCTTTAGGCCTCTGCCGCCATGTGCAAAAAAAAAAAAAAAGGTCAATCAGTCAATTTCAACTTCTCATGGGAAAAAAAAAGATCTTGCAAAGTTGGGATTGATTGACTGAACCTTTTAGTCCCACCCAGTCTGCCATTAACACTGCAGCCACGCCCACCCAATAGGCCACACCCACTGAATGGGCCATGTCCACCCAGCACCCGACGATGCATAAGTGGGTTTTGGGCTGCAGTTTGGGCACTCGGTCTCTAAAAGGTTTGCCATCACTGGACTATAACCTTAAACACTTGGTTGCCATTCAGTGTCACAATCTAGTTCAGTCAATAGATGGCACTCCAGCTAGTTATACTGTATATCCAATTTTGTTCTTGCTTTAAATTAATAACAATGCTCAATATTTTGACTAACTGAATGATAGGAAATATCATGCTTGCAGAATGTGGTACATTTAGATTGAAAGAATTTTGAACTCAGAATTCATATCTAAACTGTGAACTTCCTTCATTTCCTTCATAAAATTCATAACAATGGTAGAGTTGTTTTCTTGTTCTTGATAAATGTGTGTGGGGGATGGTGTCACAAACCCCTTCAAACATGCTTCCAGCAGCTTCTCCTTTAGGATGCTACCCAACCATAGCCTTGTTGGTTGAATCCTGACCTAAACTTTTATGACAATCGCATGTTTTTAAAGTAAACAGAGAGAGAGAGAGAGAGAGAAAGAGAGAGAGAGAGAGAGAGAGAGAGAGACAGACAGACAGACAGACAGACAGACAGACAGACAGAGAGAGAAAGAGTATAGAAGAATCTTTATCAAATAACAAAATGTATTAAAGGACACACATTTTCATGTGCTGCAGTTCACTTTATTAGATGCATAAATTGGCTAGACAGAAGTGGGATTTAAATTGGGGAGAGGTAGAGGAGAAGGTGGGGGTAAAAAGGAGAAGACAGATTAGTTATGTAGCTACAGGTCAGGTGCAAAATGAATTACAAGTACTTTATCAATTAACAAGTGCAATATATTAAAAACAGAGTGTGTTTCTTGACGTCTTCTGATATCAACTGTATCCTTTTGAAGGTTATGAGTTCAACAATTTCTTACTCAAAAGAACTATTAAAGTTAAACTTTTCCAGAATAGTCAGTTTAAGAAACTATGCAAATGAAATGTTCTTATATCACTTCCGTCTTGAAATATTACTTTGAAATAACAATTGCAAGAATCAGCATTATTGGTATTAATATTTCTACTACTTTTAAAACTACAAGAATTAATATTATTAGTATTAAGGGTAATACTACGATTAAAGTTTAATGGTTCCCTACTACTAACTTTTTATACCCCTGCAATGGTTCCCTGCTATTAATTTGTATAATATCTCGTTATTTCTCTTTGTCCACAGTTGAAGTCGGCCTCCTGACTTTCACAGCTATTGATCTATCCTAGCAAGTATGACTAATGATTGATCCTGACATAATTCATTACAATTGCTTTTATTTCCCTATATAACTCCCTTCTTTCTCAAGATCCTAGACAATGCACCTTTCACCTGATTATTCCTGAGACAATAGATCAAGGGGTTAAGCAAAGGGGCAACAGCCGAGTAGAACAATGTCATCACTTTAATATTCTCAGTACGATTTTTCTCAGTGTGCCCAATGTACATTGTGGCCAAAGAACCGTAAAAAATGGTCACCACTGCTAGGTGAGAAGACACCGTTTGGAAGCCCTTTCTTCCAGTGTTTTCACCAGACTTTTTTGCCAAGGTGAAAATAATCCCCACATAGGAGATCATAATGAAAAGGAAAGTGCCCAGAATTAAGGTAGAACTGGTGACATAGCAGAAAAGAGAGAGAGATTCTGGAGGATGACAAGCTAGGGCTAGAAGTCCTCCAGAGTCACAGATATAGTGATCAATAGAGTTGGGACCACAAAAGGACAACCTGGAGATCAAGGATGCAGGGGCAATATAGCAGAGAAAGCCAATAATCCAACAAAGAGTCACCAAGAGGAAACAGAACTTTTTAGACATAATTTGTGTGTACCGTAGTGGACAGCAGATGGCCAAGTACCGATCCAAGGCCATGGCTGAGAGGAAGAGGCCTTCAGAGCTGCCAAGGGAGAAGAAGACATAAAATTGGATGAAGCAGGCATGGAAAGAGATGACCCCACCTGGGAAGGACAGGTCAAATAGCATCCTTGGCACTGTAGCACTTACATAACAGACCTCCAGCCAGGAAAAGTTGCTCAGCAAAATGTACATGGGAAGACGAGATAACTGAGCATCTTCAGATACTACCAAAATGATGACCAGATTTTCAATCAAAGTGAAGATGTAGACCATTGTGAATGAGATGAGAAGCAGCAGACGTCCTTGTTGTCCAACTCTGAAGCCAAGCAGAATGAATTCCTGCAGTGTTGACGCATTAAACTGTTCCATCTAGAGCACAGTTCCCAGAGTAACAGTTAATCCAAAGTTTCCTATTTGAGCCTCAGAATTGATCCACCTTTTTTTGAAATGATATGAATTAGAGAGAGCACGCAACAGGATTTTAAAATAGCAGCCAAAAGAAGTCTGTTCTATTGTAGAGTTGTTGGATCATGATGCAATACATTTCTCTATTAGTCATTTAGATTGTAATAAGTTGAATACCTATTAAAAGATATAAGTTGATTTCAGTCTTATCTGCTCTGCTTCTTTTTGCTATATATCTGTCATTCACTCATCTCCGCCCCCCTCCCCCCCCCGTTCTTCACATTGAGGTTATTTTAAAAGTTAATATTCTGTGATTTTGTGTATACATTCTTATCTGAAAAAATATATGTTTCAGAATTAATTCTGGTGCAGAATTCTTTAAAAATCCAAGCAAATTCTAGCGGTCAGCTGACACAGATAGTCTATAACAGTGTTTCTCAACCTTGACAATTATAAGGCATGTGGACTTCAACTCCCAGAATTCCACAGCATTGCTGGCTGTGGAATTTTGGGAGTTGAAGTCCACATGCCTTAAAATTGTCAAGGTTGAGGAAACATTGGTCTATGAAACATTTGGTCTATGAACTGACCAAAATGATCCTCATTTCTTCTCCCCACCAAGCCACTACGTTTAACAATTTAATCAACAAGACTCACTCCTTTAATAAATCTGCCTTTTCCAGAAACCATCCAGGGCCACCCAGACCAATCTTAGTAAATCTTATTTATCTTCTGAGATTACATCATCCTATTTTAGTTTGTTAAGAAATCTTTATTTACCATAGCAGTGCAGGATGAGCAGCTACAACCAGACAGGGACATGGCAGTATGTCTGGTGGTTAGAGTTTCACTTGCTGGTGAAGGGACAAAGGATTTAAGTTTGATTATATGCTTCATGCTGAACTTAAATCAGAAATTTCAGAAAGGTTGCTACACATTTCATTCAACAAAGAAAAGCTTCTTGGGAACTGCTCTACTGAGAATAGATTCAATTCCATGAAAACAAAATTTCCTATGAGAATGGATAAATCAAGGGAGGACAGGTTTCTCAAGAGTATTCAATGTGAAGATTCAATATGTAAAAGTTGAAACTAGCAAGGTGAAGACCAGTGATTCTCAGAAAGTGACACACACACACACACACACACACACACGCACAAACACACAAAATTCTTTTTTTCAGCAAATTAGAAAACAAGGGCAGTTGCAACCACAACACTGGCTCATCTCACCAAGAAGAAGGTCCACATGAAGTGGGATTCTAATGCCCCTAAATCAGGGGTAGGCAACCTTGGCTCTTTTATGACTCGTGGACTTCAACTCCTATGTTGGCTCAGGAATTCTGGGAATTGAAGTCCACAAGTCATAAAAGAGCCAAGGTTGCCTACCCCTGCCCTAAATGTTCCTTTTATTGAAACAGCCCTTCTTAGCTCATCTCCAATATCCAAATCCAGCATACTCCTTTGTTATACAGGCTGAATTGCTGAATTCATCTTGGAAGCTGTATTTTTATGGTCTACCTTTGAAGGCAGTCTTCTCACCATGCATTCAGCAACTCCTTTTCATCAGGCTCATTAAGATGTGTTTTTGCATTAGAACAGGTTTCAAAGTCAAGGTGATTTCCTTTTGCCACACTTTTCTCCATGCCTCTAATAAATAAACTTACTAGTTGGAATAGAGCTTTCCTGAAATTTATGATTGATTTCCCTATGTCAAAAGCCTAGTTACCATCTGATTTCTTTTTTTGTGGCTTCCCCTATATTCTTGGGATAATTTGAAAGGACTAACGATTGACATTGTTAAGAGCAAGGAGAGTGAATACAAAGTTAGTTTATTTAATCAAGATCAAAATAGATAATGTGATTTCTGGAAATTTTTAATGGATTAATTTCTGACCAGGACTAAATGATGATATTTTAAAATTTTGTTTAAAGGTAAGAATTATATAGGAAACCACTCATTTGCTGCATATTAAATTTGTTTAAGGTTAGAACAGTTGTGACGTTATCTCTGGTAACTGTTATTGGATTTTTAAAGATTAGATTTGAATGATGAGATTTGGGGGATTTGTCTAATGATGGAAAATGAGAAATAAATGTTAAAAGAATTAAATAATTAATAATTTAATAATATTAAATAATTAAAGTAGCTTTATTAGATTGAGTTTATAAAACATTATTATTTTTGATAACCCTTAATAGCACTAGCAATAGCACTTAGATTTATATACCGCTTCACAGTGCTTTACAACCCTCTCTAAGCAGTTCACAGAGTCAGCGTATTGCCCCCTATCATTTTACTGATCTAGGAAGGATGGAAGGATGAGTCAACCTTGAGCCGTAGGAATCGAACCCCTGGCAGTCAGCAGAATTAGCCTGCAATACTGCATTCTAACCACTGCGCCACCACAGCTCCTCGTGCTTACTCTTTTGCTGACTAAGATGGAGGATAAGATTTTAAAGATTTGTTTATTAAAAAATGAGGTGAGATATGAAATGAAGAGATTGTTTTATTTTAAGATATGGTGATACGTTATTTATACTTGCTGGGATGAAGATGGAAGTTACATCTTTCTCTTTCAAAAAGTTCTCTTTTTTCTTTGCATTTATACTTTGTATTACTTGCATCTATATGACATATTCTTTAATAAAATTATTAATAAAAAGTCACAGTGATCAGAGGCAGCATTCTACAAAAGGAAAAGTCTGCTGTATCTTTCCTAGAACAGACCAAGCTTTGCCAAAATAGCTCACACACTAGGGCCACAAAGAAATGGCCACCAATCCTGACACCTATAGATCTTTTATTTGCCTTCCCACCTCATTTTAATTATTTACAGGAATCCTAGAAAACTTACTATATTCTCATTTGAAAGAAAATTCATTTTCCCTCATTGAACAAAAAGACCTTAACACAAATCCATGCAGCACAAAAAACAACATTATCCTTAAAATCTCCAAGAAAAGAAAAGGCAACCTGTTATGGCTTAGATCAGACATGTCAAACACAAGGCCCAGGGGCTGGATGCAGCCCGCGAAGTGGTTTCATGTGGCCCACGAAGCCATCCTGGAAACAGTGAGGGAACAGCCCTCTCTGCCTTGGCCCTAGCCCAGGCCAGCTGGGAGCCAATGTACAATTTTGTGGTGGCCATCTATGCTGAAACGCATTCAGTCTTAAGTTCATAAGCCCCCCCCCCGCATGGCCTGAGAGGAACAGTGAGGCTCCTCCAGTGGACCATGCCTTGGCACTTGCTCCGGTCCCATCCCTTTCTGCCAGAGATCCTCAGATCTGTCCCACTCCTGCCCAGCCCCCCACAGGCACCCTTGACGCGAACAATGTAGAGCTGGCCATGCCCATCCAATAGGCCACACCCACTCCATCCACGCCCATCCAGTAGGCTGCACCCACCCTGGCTACACCCACCCGGCCCCCTGAGGGCAACCACAATGCTGATGCGGCCCTCAATGAAATTGAGTTTGACACCCCTGGCTTAGATTTACTGTAGAAAGGCATTTTCATCCTCAGAGATGAATCAGGAGAGGCTCAGTAAAAACATTCAAAACTTTTTGTTAGGGATCATAAAAGACTGTACTACCACAGAGACGAACTTAATTCTGAACTTGATCACAGCAGCGAGACTGTTGGTGGGACAATACTGGAAGAAGCCAGAAATACCACCTATTGAAGAATGGACTTTGAAAGTAATAAATTTGGCAGAAATGGCTAAAATATCGGCATATTTGAAGGATCACTCAAATGAACAATATATGATAGACTGGAAACATTGGATAGACTACATACAAGAGAAACACCAATCAAAGAAAATGTATCTGGCTTATAGTTAAATCTGGACATACGGAGTGAAGAATGTTTACAAATTTAAATCGATTGTATTAAGTTGGATAGCAGTTAACTTGAATTTCCCCCTGGTTTACATGTACAAATATATATCTATCGATTAATGGAAGATATATATTAAATAGACTAAGAATGTACTTGTTGAAGGGATGGGTATATTGACATGAAAATTATTAATTTTAATAAGATGACTTGTTTGTTTGATGTCCAATGGACTGATCTGAAAAGAAGTGAAATTTAAAATTTGTAAAATGTAGTTGGCTTATAGTTAAACTTGGACATACGGAGTGAAGAAGGTCTACAAATTTAAAATGATTGTATTAAGTTGAATGGCTTTAACTTGAACTTTTTCTTTGTTTACATGTACAAACAGATATCTAATAATAAAAAAATTATTTTAAAAAAAACTACTTAACTGTTGATAAATGCATGGAGAACAAATCTGATATAGCTAATAATGAAGGTATCATCAAGGCCAAAATTAGAAAAAGATTATTCTGATGTCACCTTTCCTATGGATTTCAGCAACTCTCAAATCAACCCTCAAATCAAAGTCATTTGATATATATGCGTGACCTAAAATTATTGAAAAACCAAATACAGAACTTAGATATATATTCAACACTGCTCTTGAGGAGAAAGGCATGTAATTCAATCTCAACAAATGTTCATCTTTGATAAAGGAGGCAAATGTGTTGATGAAGATGGATTGAAGGCCAAGGGCAGAATATACTGTATGAGAAATACTTAGGAACAATGGAATTTTGGGATTTATTGGATTGCAAACTATTTTGCCCAGGCAGGTCATGAGGGAGACCCTCCCAAGAGAAAACAACCTTACCACCTAGCTATGGCACTCTTTTTGGAGCTCCAAAGCATCCAGTGACTAACATAAGATCAAGTCTCTGACCTGGGCAACAGCAATGTCTGTTCTTAATCCTCAATCCAGGATTAGAATAAATGAAGATTCTGATAGCTGGTTTCCATGCAATAAAGCAAGATCCTACATGTCTTGAAAAGTATCCATGGATTACTTGGGCATTTATTATTATTTTATTCTAGCAGATGCACATTTTTCTGTAACATTTCAAATGTGACTGCCTCCTCTACAACATATTCACTCCACTAGTTTGCTCAGAAAAGTCGACCATTAGACAAAGCTTCTCAAAGGTGCTATTTCAAAAGCCAACTTTTTTTCTTAAGGAAGACATTTCGCTTCTCATCCAAAAAGCTTTTTCAGATCACTGAAGAGACTTTTTGGATGAGAAGCGAAACTCTTCCTCAAGGAAAAAACAAAGTCTAGTTACTTTTTGAAAAAGCACTTTTGAGACAACTGTGACATAGATCAGGGCTTTTCAATCTTTTCACCCATTGTACCACTTTTAGGATATGGCAACATCCGAGTACCGCCAGTTGCCTAGCAAGGTGTCAAAAACTTGATGACCAAAAAAAAAAAAGAGAGGAAAAAAGTGATAAAGTACAGGTAGTCCTCAACTTACAACAGTTCACTTAGTGACTGTTCGAAGTTACAATGGCACTGAAAAAAGTGCTCCCCAAGCCACACCTGAGCAAGACAGCTGCCTGCCCGCCTGGCCGCACTCTTCCTCCTGTCCGAGGTTTTCATTGTTGTGAGCATTTCTGTTGAGGATTGGCAGCTGGGGTGGGGTGGGGGGGGTGTTTGGTTTTTATCCCCACCCCCATCTGCTGGGTGGTTGCGGCAGGTTTTGGTCACTTCACATGACCCTGGGACACTGTGACTGTCTTAAATATGAATCAGTTGCCAAGCATCTGAATGTAAATCACAAGACTCTGGAGATGTTGCAACATTCCAGCTGATCGGTGCTTCTAGGCTCATCAGAAGTGCCAGGATCAGTGCTGCTTTCCAGCTGATTGGTGCTTCTTCAGGGCTCAGCAGAAGCATTAGGATCAGCGCTGAGCTCCAGCTGGAGCCTGGCGCTGATCCTGGGGCTTCCACTGAGCCCTGACAGCCCCAATCAGCTGGAAAGCGGCGCTGATCCTGGCGCTTCCGCTGAGCCCTGACAGCCCTGCAGCTCCAGCCATCTCTTGCTCAGACTTGTGCGGTGCTGCCACTGGTTCAGCTCATTCCCCTCCCCTACTACCACTTTTCTAGGATGGTGACGTACCACCTGCCAGATGCCAATGTACCACAGGTGGTACCCGTACCACTGGTTGAAAAGCCCTGACATAGATGACTGAAATCTCCATAGACATTTGACAGAAGGATTGATTATCTGAAAGAATTGACTTCATTCTACTATTAGAGAACATAGCATCTTTCCATTTAAACAACAATCCCAAAGAAACACTCTTTGAGGTTTATGGATAATGATCTCTGTTCTTGAGAGACACAATCCCCAAGGCACCCAATGCTTAACACCAGCCTTCAAGGTTTGTAAATTACAGCACATCCTTCCCCCTGTTCAGTCCCTGACTATGAATTTTAAGCATCACTGTAAGAATGGATGACAGCTTTTTCTCATTCCCTAATCCTAACACACTTCAACATCCTTTCTGTTGGAGGGAATAACCCTGAGGTAAAGTATGAACTATTCTTATAAAATAAAGAGTTACTTTGTGAGGAAGGACCATGGAGGAATTAATTTGATCAGCTACCACCTTCTCAAGAACGAAGAGATTTGGTTGGTCAGAAAGATGGTATGAGAACAATATATAAGTGATGACTAACAACAATAAGCCATGGCTGTGGTTTTTAAACTTTATTTCAAATTGTAATACAGTCAGACAAATATATGGGTTACCTGCTTTCACTGATAACAGTTAATAAATATTCATCTCAGTTTATTATCTCTTCTACTTTGCATGTATATCTCAGCACAAAATAGTGTTTATTTTCTAGACTAATGAGTCCTTCTTGCAGTCAGATTTTAAATGAAGGATTCATCCAAACTATTTAGTAACAGAATATTTGATGCATCTTCTGCTTTCTCCTCCCTGAATATCCCCCTTAAGAAAAATTTGGGAAAAATATAATTGAATAAGGAACACCTATTTCAATACAATTAAGCATACTTTCAAGGATAAAGGTGTGCCTAATGAGGAAGAGAGAGAGTTTGGTGTAGCGATTAAAGTATCAGACCAGAAACCAGGTGACTGTGAGTTCTAGTCCTGCCTTAAGTACAAAGCCAGCTTGGTGACCTTGTGCCAGTCACTCTCTCTCAGCCCTAGGAAGGAGGCAATAGCAAACCACTTCTGAAAAAAGAAAACCTTGCCAAATTAATTGCAGGGACATATCCAGGCAGCCAACAAGATTCAAACATTCAAATGGAAGGGGGAAAAAATGAGGAAGCAGTTTGCCTAAGTACCAGAGGAAACAATACTATATTTAATGGATTAAAGATTTGATTCTGATACAAGGGAGGTTCCTACATTCTGGTGAAATACAGTGGAGAAGTTCAGAAATATTTCCAAAAAATTTTCTTGTCTCATGAAATTCTATCATATTTGAGAATTTCATAGATGTTTTCTTGTACTATGTACAAGAGAGAGCTGTAATTGCAGTGCAGCTTTTGAAAAGAAGAAGTTAGAGGAAATTCCCATCAATGTTTTATCCTGCGTTCTATAGCTACAGAGAGTGCCACTGCATGGGAAGCAGTGAGCAATAAGTCCTTAATGCTAGCCAGATCTATGTCAAAAAGTAAATCAGGCCAATGTCTCCTTTACTCATTTCACCGTTCCTCTAGAAGGCAATGAGCCATTATGTTACAAACTTTATGGTCTCCAGACGTTGTGTTTGTATACATCTGAAAGGAACACGTTGAATGAGCGTGATATAAATAAAAATCCATCCTTCCTTCCTTCCTTCCTCTTCCCCCTCTCTGATTTTTAGTAAACAAAGATGTAACCCAGTGATGAACATGGGGAGTGTTGTTTAGCTTCTTGTTTTGTAAGGGAAGTCCAAAATAGTGCAAGAAGATATAAAATGAATTTAGAGAATATGGTTAAGGATGGAAATTATCTTAACTTATTCCAGATGGTATCATCCAACTGGACTTTGGTTGAGGAATTCGTGTTGCTGGGATTCAGAATTGGACCACACAGCAGATTACTGCTCCTCATCTTTTTCACTATTCTTTATGTGCTCACCTTGGTTGAGAATATCACCATTATTATCTTGGTGCTTCTGGACACCTACCTGGGCCAGCTACCTATGTACATCCTGCTGAGCAATTTCTCCTGGTTAGAAATGTGCTATGTCTCCACAACGGTGCCTCGCATGCTCTTTGATTTAGCAGTCCCTGGTGGTATCATCTCCTTCAATGAGTGTTTCATCCAGTTCTACATCTTCTTCTCCCTTGGCTGCACCGAATGTTTTTTCCTCTCAACAATGGCTTTGGATCGGTATGTGGCCATCTGCCGACCTCTGCACTACCCACACATTATGTCTCACAGCTTCTGCTACTTTATGGTGGCTCTTTGTTGGATTGTTGGCTTTCTGTGGTATCTTGTTCCAGCAAAGTTGATCTCTAAGTTGTCCTTTTGTGCTGCCAACGTCATTGACCACTTCTTGTGTGATCCTGGTCCAATCCTATCTTTGGCCTGCCCTCCACTTGGAAAAGCTCCCATTTTCAGCCAGATTTGTCTCAATGGTCTCCTCATAGGCAATATCTCCTTTGTTGTGGTCTCCTACGGCACTGTGATTTTCACTCTAGCCAAGACCTCCGACAGTCTTAGGAAGGGCTTTTCTACCATCTCTTTCCATTTAATTGTGGTCTCACTTTTCTATGGCTCAGTGGCAGCGATGTATTTATTACCAGGTGGGGAAAGTCAGTTAGGAGTCACAAAGGCTGTGACCCTCTTCTATACCGCCATTACACCCTTTCTCAATCCTTTGATCTATTGTCTGAGGAACAATCAAGTGAAAGAAGCCCTTGGCAGATTGCTAACAAGAAAGGTGAGACTGATATGGAAGAAGTAATTTATTTTTATTTATTTATTTTTCGGACTTATATGCCGCTCCTCTCCGAAGACTCAGAGCGGCTCACAACATAAATAAAACAATATTTCAAAAACTAAGTCCAAATCTGAAAAGCATTAATAAAACCCCGGACACATCCATCATTCATTCAACAATCCACAGTCAACCCCAGGCCTGCCGACAAAGATAGGTTTTAAGATTCCTTCGGAAGGCCAGGAGAGTGGGGGAAGCGCGGACTTCAGGGAGCAGTTGGTTCCAGAGGGTGGGCGCCACAACAGAGAAGGCCCTTCCCCTAGGACCCGCCAGACGGCATTGTTTCGCTGACGGGACCCGGAGGAAGCCGACCCTGTGTGCTCTCACCGGTCGAAGGGGAGTACACAAAAAAAGATACAGTACAAGGAAAATCAAACCAAAAGCTACCGAAAATGCAAACCAAAAAGCATGCTTTTTAAAATAATGTTCATGTCATCTTGAAATTTTCAATGTCCAACCTCCTCTTTATTTCCAAAAATGTCCCTGGGCCCCACCTCATCCTCATCATAGCCATATAAAATATGTCAACGCTTCATCCTAGCTCCTGTGAAGCTGCACACACGTGGACAAAATTAAGAGGAAAAAAAGAACATAGATTTTAGTAGAGTGGGGTAAATTCAGAGTGTTGATAACTGCAAGAGAAATTTCCCAGCATCATTTACAGTAAGTTAATTAAGGAAGAGTCCCTTATAGTGATTTGAATTCTTCCCAGATTTCTTTCCATTTTTATGTGATAAGATACTGTCTCCTGATTTATCAGCAATGCCTTGATTGTTTATGTTTACAATTCCTTCTCTAGCTTCCTCAAAATCTCTTATGGGTTGTCTATTCTTCAATATTTTTAATGACTTAAAGAGGTTGGGGAAGGCTGTTCAGATTTGTAAATGAGACAAACTGGAATGGAATAACTACCTTCCTAGAAGACAGAAATAAATTTCAGAAGAATCTTGACAAGGCTGGAGATTACGCTCTGGGTAGATACCACATGAAATAGGTGATCCATCAAATAACCTGGCTGTATGTCATGTGTGGCTTTACAGGTGATAACCTGCATCTTGAATTTCACCTGGAAGCATACCATCAACCGGTGCAGCTCACAAAGAAGGAAAGCACATGTTTACCATTTCCCATTGCATTCTGGATCAGCTGAGGCTTCCGAGTAGTCTTCAAGGGCAGATCTATCTAGAGTGCATTGCAGTAATCAAACTACAAGGTGACTCAGACAAGAGTGACCATCTGAATGGCTTTCTAATACAGGACAGGGTACAAATGGTGCACAGGAAGCTGTGCAAATAACAAGAAAACCTCCAGATTGGGAACTACTTTTGAATGTGGATGTGCAATCCAAGAATAAAGGCGGAAAACCCATGATCTGGAGCGGGGAGACATAAAATCCACAGCCAGTCAGTAGGATTAACTCAAAGTCTGCTTCTCCCCATCCAGATTGACACAACTTTTAGACACTGGGATTAGACTTCAACTTGGCCAGCTTGGGGTCAAGAGTTTTAAATGGGTATCATCAGTATATCAATAATATTGTCCCCTAAGCTAGCAGATGACCTAATGCTATGGTTTCATGTAAATATTAAACTGGGGTGGGGAGAGGAATGAGCTTCTGACAACCCACAAAGGGAAGGCCAAGGGAGTCACCTCTTTCCTATCAACAAAACATGTTTTTAAATATCCTGAAACAAAGTTTAATGCTTGTCAGGTATCTGAATCTGGGAACTAAAGGCTTCAAAAATCTCAAAAATTTGAGGTAAGGGGATATTGTATATTGTTAGTTATTATACAAGAAGAAATATAGGTAATGAAAATGGTCTCCAGGGAGGTGGGTGCACTGTAATATTTGTATTTTTATATTTTTTTAATTTAGACTTATATGCATTATGTTTGTATTATTTGTATTTGAATAAAATTATTTTAAAAAATTAAAAAAATCTCAAACATTTGTCAGATGAACCTATAACTTTCTCATATACTTCAGAAAACAATGACAATAAAATATTCTCCGATGAAATGTAGCAGATTTTATTTTGAAATAATTTTAATAGGATTACACAGTAAGGTCTTTTAAGAACAAACACAACCCGTAGTGTTAAAATATTCAAGGATTCTGTCTGAATGTACTGGAATTGTGGACAAAACAAAGTCTTTGGAAATCTCTTCTCTTTTTATCATGTATTTGATGAAAAAAAATAATTTGAATTTGGGATTTATGAATTTTCAATTTAGGATCACACAGAGATTTTGAATAAAAAAGAATATAAAATACTTTCTTCTTGACTTTTCACATATGTGTGTGCTTGGTGTGAATAAAAGCATTTGTCAAATGAATTAATGGTGGTAGTCTAAGAATCTAATTACACAAAATATAATGGCTAATATATGCCCCAAACAGTGGGAGATGTTTAGAAAAATTTATTAACAGGAGTAAAGAATATCAATGCAAATCTTTAAAATGATTTTATGACATAACCCCAATATTCCTATCAAAAGTCATTTCTTAGGAAAAATAGGATGAGAACAGGAACCTTCCTGTGAATTGTACACCTGGGAAAGCATTTAAATGTTTTCACATCTTCAGATAGCATTTATTAGAGGTCTTCACATGCTAAATTTTAATTAAAAGAGGATCATCATTCTTTGGGGTTGGCATCCAAAGAATATTGATTTACTTCTGATTTTGGATAGCTGGAAACAAAAAAAAAATTAAGGAGATCCTTACACAGTGATCCAAATTGTCAAAAGAAATGGTTTTTCATTCCTTTCTGTGAATAACATTAGGTTTTTTTTTCCTGTGAAATACAATATTGTATTGATTTTCACCTAAAAAGCCCCATTAAACTAGGATCCCCATTTCCAATCTGATTAATTTGGAGGTATTCTAATGCTACTTGTCCCCTCTAACCTGTGGGAGGTTAGAGGGGCAAGGGCTTAAAATCAGGCTTTTACTGGGGAGACCCCAATCATTTCAGAGTAACTGACAAGTTGGACTATACATGGAGCCCCATATATAGAATTCCAGGCAAATATAAAGTGATTGCTAATGCAAAGAGTTTGAGGGCAAACTCTTCAAAGAGCAGGGATGTCAAACTGCCATCCCACGGACCGGATGCGTCAACAGGAAACCGTGCCCACCTCATTGCCGGCAATGGGGAAAAAGCTCTGATATGTCGTGCGACGTCATGTCTGTTTTTTATTATTATTATTATTATTTATTAAATTTCTATACCGCCCCTCTCCCGAAGGACTCGGGGCGGTTTACAGCCTTAAAATTTAAAAAAAACATATAAATGTACGAAATTAAAATATTTAAAAATAAATTAAACAAATTAGGCCATAAAATCTATAAAACCCAATATATACAAATCCTAAAATCCTAAAAATTACAAAAATCCTAAAAATTACACAATCCCCCTAAAACATTTTCACCCGGTTGGAGCCGGAGCTTCTATGCCAGGCCGGCCTGTTGAAAAAGGAAAGTTTTCAGTTCCCGACGGAAGGTGCGTAAGTCCGTCATCGTACGGAGTTCGGGGGGGGAGCTCGTTCCAAAACGTTGGAGCTCCCACAGAGAAGGCTCTCCCTCTGGGGGTCGCCAGTCGACATTGTCTGGCCGACGGCACCCTGAGGAGGCCCTCTCTGTGGGAGCATACTGGACAGCGGGAGGTATTTGCTAGCAGTAAGCGGTCCTGTAAGTATCCGGGTCCGATGCCATGGAGCGCTTTAAAGGTGGTCACTAACACCTTGAACCGCACCCGGAAGACCACCGGCAACCAGTGCAGCTCGCACAGGAGCGGTGTTACATGGGAGCGCCACGACGCTCCTGTCACTACCCGTGCGGCCGCATTCTGGGCCAGCTGAAGCCTCCGGGTGCACCTCAAGGGGAGCCCCATGTAGAGAGCATTACAATAGTCCAGCCTGGAAGTGACGAAGGCATGAGTAACTGTGCATAGCGAGTCCCGGTCTAGGAAGGGACGCAACGGGCGTACCAGGCGAACCTGATAGAACATCCTCCCGGCCACGGCCGCCAGATGGTCCTCTAAAGATAGCCGTGAATCCAGGAGGACTCCCAAATTGCGAACCCTTTCCACGGGGGCCACTGTTTCGCCCCCAACAGACAACAAAGGAGTCAATTGACTAAACCGGGACGACGGTAGCCACAGCCACTCGGTCTTGGAAGGGTTGAGCTTGAGTCCGTTCTTCCCCATCCAGACCCGCACGGCCTCCAGGCATTGGGTCAGCACGGCAAGAGCATCGTTGGGGTGGTTCGGCATGGAAATGTACAGCTGAGTATCATCAGCGTACAGATGGTACTCCACACCAAAACCACGGATGATCTCACCCAGCGGTTTTACATAAATGTTGAACAGTAGGGGCGAGAGGACCAACCCCTGAGGTACCCCACATACAAGGGCAACGGTGCAGGATCCAATCTCGTGCTGGAGCCCATCCTTCGGGAACTTCTCTCTACCTGCCTAGAGAGAAATGTCCTGAGGATGGGCTCCAGCAGGAGTCCCAAAGCTTGGAAGACAAAATCTCTGGTCCGGGTGACCGACCCAAATAGGATCCTGCAACATTATCCTGAGACACATATATTCACCTTTATTTATTTGTAGTGCAGCGGTCCTCAGCCTTTCCAGCTGGGCAATGGGAGGGGGCTGTGTAAGTGATAGGCACACGTGTGCACGCAGAGTTCCATTTGTGCAAGTGTCATGTGCATGTGTGCGCCCTCCACTTGAGTGACTTGAGCTTCATGTATGAGTAGAGGGTGCTTGCACTCATGCACGAAGCTCCACTCACATGAGCGGAGGATGCTTGAGCAGAGGGCACTTGCACTTGCGTATGAAGCTCAAGCCAGGTGAATGGAGGGCGCTTGCGCCCAAAACTCCATTCATGCAAATAGAACCTCACAAGCAAGTGTAAGTGCCCTCCCTTTGCATGAGTGGAGCTTCACACATGTGTGTGCATTTGCCCGCTGCTCACGTGAGTGAAGCTTCAGCTGTGCGCACTTGCCCATTTCTCCTGTGGCCCACTTTTGGCTGCATTCTGCAGCCCATGGGAATTGGTCCTGGTAAAAGGTTTGTTCAGCAACCCCCAAATAGTATGTGAGGGCACATAGATTATAATTAGCAACAAAAAGGATTGCTTTGCAGAACTGGAAAAGCACATGGTCATGAGTAACGTACCTTGTAGCAATGGGGGAAAAATGATCCTATGCAAAAATCAATATCTGGATATGGGAAATATAGCTATTACTCCTTTGTCATGGTCCAATCACTCTCTCCTACGCTTGGACTTTCTGACCACCACCCCCCACCGCAGGGAGCCAGAACCAATTATTTGGTACCACCCCAGGCAACTGATGGAACCCGACAGGTTCCAGATGGAGCTTAGGCCAATACCGGAGGCTCTAACACACAACTCGGTCAGGGCGCTGGTAGCAGCCTGGGATAGGGCTGCTGCTGGTTCCTTGAATCGGGTTGTGCCTTTGCGGCCTCTGAGCCAGCGTGGTTCTCGATCGGCTCCCTGGTTCAACGGGGAGCTGAGGGAGATGAAGCGCCGGAAAAGATGCCTAGAGAGCAGTTGGAGGGCGAGCCGCTCTGAGTCTGACCAAACACGGGTAAGAGACCATATTAGGACTTACCTAGTGGCAATAAGGGCAGAGAAGTGTTCTTATGTCACTGCCCTTATTGCGTAATCAGATAATCACCCAGCCTCCCTGTTTAGGGTAACCCGCTCCCTCCTTCAATGGGAGGTGAGGGGGGATCCCTTGGAGGGAAGAGCTGAGGATTTTGTGCAATATCTGCATGACAAAATTGCTCAGATTCGGGAAGGCTTTAACTTCGATGAAGGGGGTCCAGCGGGAGTGGCTGAGGCCGGTCTTGAGACTGTTACTTGGGCTGAGTTTGACTTCGTGACACCGAATGACTTGGACAGGTTGCTGGGAGGTCTTAGAGCAACCACATGTTTATTGGACCCGTGTCCCTCCTGGTTGGTACTGGCCTCCAGTGAGGTGACGCGAGGCTGGCTTCAGGCAATTACCAACGCTTCGTTGAGTGAGGGTGTCTTTCCCGCCGCCCTGAAAGAGGCGGTGGTGCGACCTCTCCTCAAGAAGCCCATCCTGGACTCCGCTGTTTTATCCAACTACTGTCCTGTCTCCAACCTTCGCTTCGTTGCGAAGGTTGTTGAGAGTGTGGTTGCTCGACAGTTCTCTCAGCACCTGGAGGAATCGTCTTATCTGGATCCACTCCAGTCGGGCTTCAGGCCGGGTTACAGTATGGAAACAGCTTTGGTCGCATTGGTGGATGATCTCTGGTGGGCCCGGGACAGGGGCTGTTCCTCTGTCCTGGTGCTATTGGACCTCTCAGCGGCTTTTGATACCATCGACCATGGTATTATGCTGCGCTAGTTGGAGGGGCTGGGCATAGGGGGCACCGTTTTTCGGTGGTTCTCCTCCTTCCTCTCTGGCTGGATGCAGTTTGTGTTGACAGGGGGTCAGAGGTCGACCCCGAGGCCCCTTGACTGTGGGGTGCCTCAGGGGTCGGTCCTCTCGCCCTTGTTGTTCAACATTTATGTGAAGCAGCTGGTTGAGATCATCCGAGGTTTTGGGGTGAAATTCCATCAGTACACTGATGATACTCAGCTGTATATTTCCACCCCAAACCACCCAATTGAAGCCCTTGACGTACTGACCCAGTGCCTGGAGGCTGTGCGGATCTGGATGGGGAAGAACGGTCTCAAGCTCAACCCATCCAAGACCGAGTGGCTGTGGTTACCGTCGTCCCGGTATAGTCAGCTGACTCCATCGCTGTCTATTGGGGGCGACTCAGTGGCCCCCTCGGGAGGGGCTCACAACTTGGGAGTCCTCCTGGATTCACGGCTGTCCCTTGAGGACCATCTGACGGCCATAGCCGGGAGGATGTTTTACCAGATTTGTTTGGTACGCCAGTTGCGTCCCTTCCTGGATCGGGACGCGCTACGCACGGTCACTCATGCCTTCGTCACTTCCAGACTGGACTATTGCAATGCTCTCTACATGGGGCTCCCCTTGAAGTGCACGCGGAGGCTCCAACTGGTGCACAATGCGGCCTCGCGGGTGGTGGTGGGGGCACCCTGGCGGGCACGAACGGCCCCCATCCTGTGCGAGCTGCACTGGTTGCCGGTGGTCTTCCGGGTGCGCTTCAAGGTGTTGGTTATCACCTTTAAAGCGCTCCATGGCATAGGACCCAGTTATTTACAGGACCGCCTACTGCCAGTAAATATCTCCCACCGACCAGTTCGCTCCCACAGAGAGGGCCTCCTCAGGGTGCCATCGGCTAAGCAATGTCGGCTGGTGGCACCCAGGGGGAGAGCCTTTTCTGTGGGGGCTCCGACGATGTGGAACGAGCTCCCTCCAGAACTCCGGACATGTCATGATCTCCGCACCTTCAGAAGAGAATTGAAGACCTATCTCTTCAATCAAGCCGGCCTGGCTTAGAGCTCCTCGGGTTTTTTATGTAATTTTAAATTAAGTAGTTAGGGTTTTAGTGTGGGATTTTAATTTGGTTTTAGTACAGCCTAGTTATTTAATTCTGTTTTAAATATTTATTATTGTTACATTTTTAAATTTGGCTGTAAACCGCCCCGAGTCCTACGGGAGAGGGGCGGTATAAAAGTCTTAAAAATAAATAAATAAATAAAATAAATATCCTCTTTAGAAAATTTGGCAACAAAGTTGATATGTTTTACAGTTGCACATCTATTGTCATAAAATAACCATTTCTACAATGTCAGTTAAGCTTATGAGATGTGCACATAGAGAGGCGCACACAGGAATATCTATTGAGCAATTTTGATTTTTGGGGTCTTGTAATCGGCAGAAGGAATAACCGTGATGTACAGGAATAGGATAGGATAGGATAGGATAGGATAGGATAGGATAGGATAGGATAGGATAGGATAGGAAAAGAATAAAATAGACTAACCATTTCAGACAAATGGCTGTCCAATCTCTTCTTAAAAACTTCCACTGTTGGAGCATTCACAACTTCTGGAAGCAAGTTGTTCCACTGATTAATTGTTTTAACTCTCAGGAGGTTTCTCCTTAGTTGCTTCTCCGTGGTGGCTCCCTCTCTCTGGAACATCATTCCTCAAGAGATTAGACTAGCCCCCAATCTAACACTCTTTCAGAACCAGAAGACAACAATATTTCCTGGAGTATAGCTCTTCTAAATCCTGCAAAACTTCATATTTCCCTCCCCCCACCCCATATGTATCTCCATACCTGAGTTCTATCTCAGTTGTAATCAAAAGACATAGAAGCCCTGGAGGTTCAGAACTTAGAATGAAGTATTGCAGGCTAACCCTGCCCTCAGACAGAGTTTGATCCTGACCAGCTTAAGGTTGACTCAGCCTTCCATCTTTCCAAGGTCAGTAAAATGAGAACCCAAATTGTTTGGCAGTAATATACTGACATTGTAAAGAGATTGTTTTCTGTAGTTAAAGTACTACTACTACTACTACTACTACTACTACTACTACTACTACTACTACTAATAATAATAATAATAATAATAATAATAATAATAATAATAATAATAATAATAATAATAATAATAATTTTTTGTTGTGAGCCGTCCCGGATCTTTGGAGAGGGGCGGTATATAAATGTGATTTAAATAAATAAAATAAATAAAATAATAAAGTTGGAAGGGACCTTGGAGGTCATCTAGTTCAACCCCCTGCTCAGGCAGGAAATCCTATACCGTTTCAGACAAATGGCTGTCCAGTCTCTTCTTAAAAACTTCCAGGGTTGGAGCATTCACAACTTCTGCAGGCAGGTTGTTCCACTAGTTAATTGTTCTAACTGTCAGGAAATTTCTCCTTAGTTCTAGGTTGCTTCTCTCCTTGATTAGTTTCCATCCCTTGCTTCTTTTTTTAAATTTTTTATTAAGTATATATTTGTAAATGTAAACAAAGGAAAAGTTCATGTTGAATGCTACTCAACTTAATACAATCATTTTAAACTTGTAAACATTCTTCACTCGGTATATCAAGATTTAACTATAAGCAAGATACATTTTCTTTGATTGATGTTTCTCTTGTATGTAGTCTATCCATTTTTTCCAGTCCAACATATATTTTTCATTTGAGTGATCCTTCAAATATGCAGATATTTTAGCCATTTCTGCCAGATTTATGACTTTCAAAGTCCATTCTTCAATAAATGGTAATTCTGGTTTCTTCCAGTATTGTTGAACTTAATTTTGAACTTGATCCATCCCTTGCTTCTTGTCCTGCCTTCAGGCACTTTGGAGAATACCTTGACTCCCTCTTCTTTGGGACAGTCCCTGAGATATTGGAACACTACTATCATGTCCCCCCTCATCCTTCTCTTCTTTAAACTAGACATACCCAATTCCAGCAGCTATTCCTCATATGTTTTAGCCTCCAGTCCCCTAATCATCTTTGTTGCTCTTTTCTGCACTCTTTCTAGAGTCTCAACATCTTTTTTACATCGTGGTGACCAAAACTGGATGCAGTATTCCAAGTGTGGCCTTACTAAGGCATTGTAAAGTGGTATTAACACTTCACGTGATCTTGATTCTATCCTTCTGTTAATGCAGGAAGATCCCCTACTTATGCAATGGTCTGCTAAAAAAAATATGAGTCTGGGCCAGAACTGTTGTCTGAGAAAGTCAGGCAAGGATCTCCCAATTCTCACTATGATAAAGCATATTCTGACTTGCAAAGTCATCTTACTATAACCATATAATAAAAGTAGTATTAGTATGCATGACTTGGGTTTCTTAGATTGGTCTGCCTTGAAGGACTGACAGTCTACAGACACATCTACATCCTTTTCTTGGCAGCAGGATATAAATGGTCTAATATTGCCTTTTCTGGGATTATTTTTTCTTAGCAGCCTATTTTTATAATTGATGAATTTATATTGTTTTATTATTATTCTATGAACATTTCAGGGAATGTATGATTGGTCGCTGTTCGTATTTTAAAAAATATGATTTGTTGCTATTGGTATTTTGACAAGAGATGGTTTGCTTAGCAAAGAGAAGCAAGAAGATTGGCTATCATTCCACTAGGTCTGCTAGGCTCGGATAGTTTCAATAGGTTTCCTGTATAGAGACTGGGTTCTTACCAGACATCAAACATAACAAAAATAAATATGTGTGTTGTGACCCAGAGCAGATAGGTCACAACACACCTCCATCAAATATCGGCATGAACTGTATCCGGTGACATCAAAATATGTGCATATTTTATGCAAAAGGTAATTCATGTATTGACTCCAGTTTTTCTTTCATACAGATTTCAAAGCTACTAAATATCAAACATATATTTAGGGAAGAAGATGGGAAGAAGAGGATGGGCTGTTAATGGGAGTCTAAAGGTTAGCGTTTTTCCTGAGCCTCAGTGCCATTTTAGTTGTTTTTCATGTTTAATATAATCCTTTGCTATGTTTGTATGCTGAGTTCTTGGATAACTTTATCCTACACATTGGACAACAGAAACAGACAAATAAATAAAATGAGGGAGATGTAATAAACTTCCAATGTAGGCTTGTCCTATGAGAAACAGTAGAGTTATGCTGATGTCTCCTATGCTCCTTTTGACAGACCACTAAAATCACAAAACTCATTACGTCCAGAAAAATGGTAGTCAAATTCATCTTGAAGAAACTATACTAGAGGCAGCTGACATAAAATAATTATCTGGTAATTCCAATGTCTTTTTCTTCCTTTTTTAAACAAAATTATTTTACTATTGTAGGTGTATTATTCAAATTGATTAGTTAAAATTGTATGGTTGGTCAATATTCCTGTAATGGACTAAGTAATCCAGTTCATATTGTTTGCCCCAACTGATGATTGCAATGTTAAAGCAGAATTTAAAACTTGAAACCTTGGTGCACCACTTTACCTGCCTGATTTCACACATAAACTGGAATATTTACTTTTGGAAGTGACTGAGAAATGTGGAAAGAGAATGTGAGATGTAAATTCTTATCTCATTGCAGATGGATTCAACCAACAAGACGTCAGTTGAGGAATTTGTTTTATTAGGTTTTGGAATTGGACAGCACAAGCGTTTGCTGCTCCTTGTGTTTTTCACTTTTCTCTATGTGCTCACTTTGGTTGAGAACGTCACCATTATTATCTTGGTGTTTTTGGACACCCACCTTGGGCGGCTTCCTATGTACATCCTGCTGAGCAACTTCTCCTGGTTGGAAATGTGCTACGTGTCCTCCACAATTCCTCGCATGATCTTCGATTTAGCAGTTCCTGGCGGCATCATTTCTCTCAAAGAGTGTTTAGTCCAGTTTTATGTCTTTTTCATCCTTGGGGGCACTGAGTGTTTTTTCCTTTCAATTATGGCCTTAGATCGGTACGTGGCCATCTGCCACCCATTGCATTACCCACAAATTATGTCTCAAAATGTCTGCTACATTCTGGTGGCTCTTTGTTGGATCCTTGGCTTCCTGTGGTATCTTGTTCCAGCAACGTTGATCGCTAAGTTGTCCTTTTGTGGCGCCAATGTCATTGACCATTTTTTGTGTGATGCTGGTCCAATCCTATCCTTGGCTTGCCCTCCGCTTGGAATGGTTCCCACTTGGAGTCAGATTTGTCTCAGTGGTCTGCTCCTAGGTAATATGACATTTGTTATTTTGTCCTACGGCACTGTGATTTTCACTCTAATGAAGATGTCCAACAAAGGCAGTCGTAGGAAAGGCTTTTCTACCATCTCTTTCCATCTAATTGTGGTCTCACTTTTCTATGGTTCAGTGACAGCAATGTATTTGTTACCAGGTGGAGAAAGCCAGTTAGGTATCACTAAGGCAGTGACTCTCTTCTATACCACTTTTACACCTTTTCTCAACCCCTTCATCTACTGTCTGAGGAACAATCAAGTTAAAGAAGCACTGAATACATTACTAAGGAAAAAGGTGAGACTCATGTGGAGCAAGGCATAGTCTAAAATTGTAGATGAAAGATATAACCAAAATCAAATACAAGCACCAACATGTACCAACACTCTAAGTCAATGGTGTGCTTCTAGAATAGAATAGAATAGAATAGAATAGAATAGAATAGAATAGAATAGAATAGAATAGAATAGAATAGAATAGAATAGAATAGAATAGAATAGAATAGAATAGAATAGACAGAGTTGGAAGGGACCTTGGAGGTCTTCTAGTCCATCCCCTTGCTCAGGCAGGAAACCTTATACCATTTCAGACAAATGATTGTCCAATCTCTTCTTTAAAACTTCCAGTGTTGGAGCATTCACAACTTCAGGTTGTTCCACTGATTAATTGTTCTAACTGTCAGGAAATTTATCCTTAGCTCTAGCTTGTTTCTCTCCTTGATCAGTTTCCATCCATTGCTTCTTGTCCTGCCCTCAAGTGCTTTGGAGAATAGTAACAGTATTTATGTCACCTTGAAAAGAAAAATTCCAATATCCAAGCAGCTCTACATGAGCTTCAAAATGCCTACATGGAGTACCATTAAGGTAAATTCTGGGTCCCACATTTTTCAAAGGTTGTAAGAAACTTAAACAAAGAAATGGAGAGAAAACCTATCACACTGTCAGATGTGCCCAAACTGGGTGAAAGAGTTCATATCCTAGAAGACAGATATAAAATTCAAAATCTTGATAAGGCTAGAGAAGTAGGCTGAAAGTAACAGAATGAAATTTAACAGAGGAAAGCTCACTTAGGGAACATATAAATGAACAGTTATAGAATAGGGCATATCTGGTTTAGTTATGGCTAGCTGTTAGAAAACCTGTTTTTTATTACCTGAGGGACCATCTCTTGTTGGTCACATCTACTGACCCACTAGAGTGGTTCGGGGCAAGGAATGTTGCAGGTCCTGCCCCCTAAGGAGATACCTCTGGCCGGACCCAGAAGAAGGGCCTTCTCCGTGGTGGCTCCCTCTCTCTGGAACATCATTCCTCCAGAGATTAGACTAGCCCCCACTCTAACACTCTTTCAGAACCAGAAGACCTGGTTCTGCCACTGGGCCTGGGGAACACAGAGGGGGATGGAGCCCATTTGAATGAGTGTTGTTGTTGGGGTGGGGGGGTTATTATTTTATTACTTTTCTTCTTGTTATTTTTTTATTCTTTTTATATGGTGTTTTATATCCATATAAGCTGCCTTGAGTCACCATGTCCCAGTAGGTGGCAATATAAATTTTCTAAATAAATAAATAAAATAAATCATATAGAAATTCTAGCAGAAGATAGTTACATAGCCATATCAAATAAAATGTGCAATGTACAGTCACCATGAGCTTTGCTGTTTAACGGTTTCAAAACTATCACAACTCTCCTGAGAACATAAAGGAACTATGGATCTATAACCATACAGTAGGTACTAACTAAACACTGCAATTTACTGGCTGATTAATTCTGTAGTTGTTGCAATACAAAATACATTCTAACAATGAATTCCAGCACTAGTGACCTCGGAATATTAAATGGAGACTGAATATGAGTGTGCATTTTGTGTGGGTTCAAAAAATGGGGCAAGTGAACACACATGCACACAAACACACACACACAGACACAAATTCTATGTCCAAGCAGGTCTGTGGTTACTACATGAATTTCATAATGCCCACATGGATACCACAAAAGTCAATTCTGGCTTCCATATTCTTCAATTGTTGTTAAGAGACTTAAACAAAAAAATGGAGAGAAAACTTATCAAATTGCCAGATGAGCCCAAATTGGGTGAAACAATTCATATCCTACAAGACAGATGTAAAATTCAAAATCTTGATAATGCTAGAGAAATAGGCTGAAAGTAACAAAATGAAATTTAATAGAAGAAAGCTCACTTAGGGAACATATGAAATGGACAAATATAGGATAGAAAATATCTGATTTAGCAATGGCTAGAGCAGTGGCTCCCAACCTTTTCTAGAACGCTTCTGATATATTCTCATACCCCTTACAAAAGTTTGAAATAATGGCAACAAATTATGCATATAATTTTGAAAACCCAAGTTTCCGCACCCCATGGAATATCCCAGGTGCGAGGAAGGAGAATGTAGTGTAAACATGAGGAAGGAAGAAACAAACCAAATCACTATACTGCATAAGGCCTGGTTACATTTTTATTTCATTTGTCCCTTTAAACTGCTCGACAATAAATTGGAGTGGAAGGCATGAAAAAATAACAAGGGATTTATTCACACGCACAAACTTCTCTCCTTCATTGGTCCTTAGGCATTTCTCTCCTTGACCAGGTCAGCCATGACATAGTTTGGAAGCAAATGGGCACCGTGCCAATATCAGAAACAAATGCAGGAGGAACTCCTTGGATGGTAGGGCCATGTTCTATGAGCAGCACCCCACACTGTTGCCCACATTGCCTCCCACTTTAATACAGATGGCAAGTGTCCACATGGAAGGTCAAAGCAAAGATGGCAAGATACAATAAATGTGAGCACGAAAAATGCCCAGTTAAACCCAGAGGCTGCATTTGATCACACAAGATGGTGTTTGTGTTGATCCAAAACGCAGACTCTGTACCTGCAGGGAAAATGCTAAGATTCAGCCACATGGTTTTCCTTTCCATATTTGGAACACATCCACCCATATTCTGGATATTATCTATATATTTGCTGTCAAGAATGAAACTTTGGCAGCTATGTGCCTCTTCATTTCAGCTTGCCATTAGAATAAGGGGGGAGGAGTTGTTTTAGATTTGGTTAAGATGGAGAAATGAAACCTCTATGATTCCGCTGAAGACTGTGAGCGCCTGAAACCTTTCCAAGGACACTGCAGCAGGTGTGGAGAAGAAGCAAACAGTTTCCATAACAAAGTGAAATTGTTTACATGGACAATATGAGAGAGTGGGGGTTGGGCCACAGATATTATTGTTTAATTCTATGAACTAGTGCCTGGAAACCTTAGAGTTAGTTTTGCTTCGACATCACCATGCTGTGTATTCAATAAACAGTAAGATTTTTGGAAATGCAATGAACCTGGACTTTTATTTGGATCCTCGAACTGGACGTTGACGTTTGCTTTATATTATTTGACAAAACTGTTGGCATATCTCCTGTCCTTTTTCAAATCTTTATTATTTGTTGATGTTTCCTCTGTCAGGGCCAAACCGATCGCTGTCCTTCTCTTAATATGTGAAGTGTGTCCTATAATTTTCAAATATAACTGGGTGATAGTAATGGCAATAACACTTAGACTTGTATACTGCTTCATAGTGCTTTACAGCCCTCTCTCAGCAGTTTACATTGCCCCCAACAATCTGGGTCAGCCTATTGCCCCCAACAATCTGGGTCCTCATTTTACCGATCTCGGAAGGATGGAAGGTTGAGTCAACCTTGAGCTGGTGAGACTCAAACTGCCGAACTGCTGGCAGCCGGCAGTCAGCAGAATTAGCCTGCAGTACTTCATTCTAACCACTGCTTGTTTTCTGCTTGTCATAATATTCTGTATTAGAGCTTTCAAGTTACTTCTTTCTTCATCCATTGATGTGAATATATTGTATACCTTACAGCTTATATTTAATTGTAAGTGAAGAATGAAACCAGGACTGGTTTCCCAACAGGCAAAATTATTTTCTATGAATTCACATGACACTAAAGTCAATTGGTGGCATTCCTAGGTTTGATCTGCCTATTTACTTTGTCTCCTTCTAAACCCAGGGGTGGTGGCTAATCACCTCACTCCAGTCCAGGGAATTCTTGTTGCTATTTATTCCAGGTATTCACTCTTACCAATGCTGTTGACGGCCTCCAGGAACCTTCTTCTGCATTCTTTTTTTTTAAAGGGTTAATAAGAATTTATAATGTTCCGATGGATAGAGTGTTCAGCCAGGATTGCCAGTAGATACTTTAAACATGTGATTTTTTTTTCCACACAAGAAATCCTGTCCACGCTACTATTTTGCTCCGTGTAACATAATGTGATTCTACCTGCTGCAAAAATTACTCATTATTTTGCCAGTACAGCCCAATCTCATAGCACCAACATATTTTTTCATTGGGTTGACTTGTAATGACATTGGACATTGTTTTAGCTGAGAGTGAGTTCATTTGGGCTGATCATCATCTTATGCAAGGCAGCCTCAGCCTGATTCCTCATTTACAGTTGACAGTTGTCCTCTTGGTGAAGGAGTGGAGCTAATGGTAAGTGATCATTACCTACCTGAAGAGAAAACAGCAGTAATATTTACTAGAGGCTTTCAAAATCTTCAAGAGAGAGCTACTGTAAATAGAGTCCTCAGTCTAGTGTCAGCCACAAAGATAATTTTTCCAAGTCTCCTCCATTTCCAGAAACTCTTAATCTCTGATTAAGGACCTGAAGACAAAAACATATGAAGAACGGTTGCAGGAATTGGGTGTGGCCAGTCTAGAGAAAAGAAGAACTAGAGGTGACATGATAGCAGTATTCCAGTATTTGAGAGGCTGCCACAAAGAAGAGGGGGTCAACTTATTTTTCAAAACAGCAGAAGGCAAGACAAGAAACAATGGATGGAAACTACTCAAAGAGAGAAGCACCCTGGAATTAAGGAGAAAATTCCTAACAGTGAGGACAATTAATCAGTGGAACAGCTTCCCTCCAGAAGTGGTGGGTGCTCCATCACTGGAGTTTTTAAGAAAAGATTGGAGAGATACCTACCTGAAATGGTATCGGGTAGGGGGTTGGACTAGAAATCTCTAAAGTCCCTTCCAGCTCTGTTCTGATTGAATTCTTTTCATTTATAATGGAGACCTTTCCATAGCTGGTAAATTATACCAGGAAAGGCTTTGTGATATTTCATTTCCCATCTTTGGATTAAAACAGATCCAAGAGAACTGTTTCATAGAAGAGGATGTAAAAATGATTCAAGGATCCAAATGCTACCGCTGTTCTTCATTGCATCACAACAATATTTCCTGGAGTATAGCTCTTCTAAATCCTGCAAAACTTCATATTTCCCTCCCCCCCACCCCATATGTATCTCCATACCTGAGTTCAATCTCAGTTGTAATCAAAAGACATAGAAGCCCTGGAGGTTCCGTACTTAGAATGCAGTATTGCAGGCTAACCCTGCCCTCAGACAGAGTTTGATCCTGACCGGCTTAAGGTTGACTCAGCCTTCCATCTTTCCAAGGTCAGTAAAATGAGAACCCAGATTGTTTGGCGGTAATATACTGACATTGTAAAGAGATTGTTTTCTGTAGTTAAAGTAATAATAATAATAATAATAATAATAATAATAATAATAATAATAATAATAATAATAATAATAATAATAATAATAATAATAATAATAATAAAGTTGGAAGGGACCTTGGAGGTCATCTAGTCCAACCCCCTGCTCAGGCAGGAAACCCTATACCATTTCAGACAAATGGCTGTCCAGTCTCTTCTTAAAAACTTCCATTGTTGGAGCATGCACAACTTCTGGAGGCAGGTTGTTCCACTGGTTAATTGTTCTAACTGTCAGGAAGTTTCTCCTTAGTTCTAGGTTGCTTCTCTCCTTGATTAGTTTCCATCCGTTGCTTCTTATCCTGCCTTCATGCACCTTGGAAAATAGCTTGACTCCTTCTTCTTTGTGGCAGCCCCTGAGATATTGGAACACTGCTATCATGTCCCCCTTCATCCTTCTCTTCATTAAACTAGACATACCCAATTCCAGCAGCCGTTCCTTATACGCTTTAGTCTAATCATCTTTGTTGCTCTTCTCTGTACTCTTTCTAGAGTCTCAACATCTTTTTTACATCGTGGTGACCAAAACTGGATGCAGTATTCCAAGTGTGGCCTTACCAAGGCATTGTAAAGTGGTATTAATAGTTCACATGATCTTGATTCTATCCCTCTGTTAATGCAGCCCAGCACTGTGTTGGCCTTTTTGGCAGCTGCAGCACACTGCTGGCTCATATTTAAGTGATTGTCCACTAGGACTCTGAGATCCCTCCCACAGTTACTATTATTGAGCAAGGTACCCCCTATACTATACCTGTGCATTTGGTTTTTCTTGCCTAAATGTAGAACCTTGCTTTTTTCATCATTGCAGTCTGGATTCAAGACCCAAGTGCCATGTGATGGGGTAATGTCAAAACTGGCCCCAACTTGCTCGCTAGGAAAGAATGATCTTTGACGCCATAGGTATTAGAGAAAAGGTACTTTTACTAGAGATGTTGAGTGCAGCATGAGGGAGGCAAGCTCTGAAGAAAAACCACATGAAAAACATATATTGAAAGCAATCCCTAATATCCAAAATCCTGCCCCCCTCTGGGAGCAGTCCAGTCAGGTCTTGTTCTGATGTTTTGGGAACATGGTGCCTCTGGTTCCATAGCAAATTCCTTTCCCAGGGCCCGTGTCCTTGAAGGCAGGAAGATGACTCAATTTAGCACCCCTGGTTCCTGTCAGTGTCCATACTCCCCAATTTCCCACAAGATTATTTCACACCTCCAGCACTCTTCCCGTCCCAAGTGTCCCCTCCCCCGATTATAGCAATTGCTAGCAAGCTTCAAAGAAGACGAAGATAGGCAGCTGACAGGTAAGCTCCTATCCCTTGCCCCAGCTCCTGCCAACCTAGCAGTTCAAAAGCATGCAAATGAGAGTAAATAAATAGGTACCACTTCGTTGGAAAAGGTAACAGTGTTCCATGCATCTTGGCCTATAGTCATGCTGGTCATAGAAATGTCTTCAGACAATGCTGGCTCCCTCAGCTAAGAACCCGAGACAAGCACTTGTCAGACCCCTCCATCCTATGTTGCTTTGCCTGTATACTCTTTTTCGGGGTCAGCCATTCTGGTGGGAGGGGGGCTGGTTGATGGGAGGGGGAATGTATTTGCTTTTCTTTGCTGTGTGCTCTTTTCATTGCCCTCCCTCCATGAGAAAGTAATGCAGCTGGAAAACATCTGCCTTATCTCCAGATGCTGGAGTCTGGGACAGTTGGGAAATGAAACCGAGAGAGACCTAAATCACCAGGTTCTCTAAACAACCTGTTATCTATGGATTGGCTAGATTTCAACCGGACAGTTGGACACTGGGGGGAGGAGTTCTGAATGGGTATTATGATGTAACCTTTCGCGTGATTTTCTCAGACCTTGCTTTGCTCTCCTGCTGTCATTAACTCTCAATAAAAGTTCCTTTTGAAACAATGCCTGTTTCAAGATCGTGTTTTTTTCCACAAGGCAACTGGACTTTCTTAGATTTTCTTTGAAGATGTTTTCCTTCTCATCCAAGAAAAGCTTCTTCAGCTCTGAAGATGAGAAATGGAACATCTTCAAAGAAAAACAAGAAAGTCCAGTTGCCTCGTGAAAAAGCATCTTTGGGATAACTTTGAAAATGTACAGTATAATTCTGATTCTTTTTTTCTGATTTCAGATGGAGCTATCTAATGGAACTACAGTCCAGGAATTTATTTTACTGGGTTTGGAGAGCGGGCAGCAATGGCGATTCTACCTACTTATCCTTTTTAGTTTTACTTACATAATCACTTTGATTGAAAACACCACTATTATCACTCTGGTACATGTAGATGACCACTTATCTCAGCTGCCCATGTACATCCTCTTGGGAAATTTCTCCTGGTTGGAAATGTGCTACGTGACCACCACCATGCCCCGTATGATCTTTGATCTGGCTTCTCCTAAAGGGATCATCTCCTTCCAAGGCTGTTTCCTTCAGTTTTATGTTTTCTTCTCATTTGGAAGCACTGAATCCTTGTTCCTCTCAGCCATGGCCTTGGATCGCTACTTAGCCATTTGCCATCCATTCCACTACCCAACAATCATGTCTCCAAGAAACTGTTCCAAGCTTATAGCTGGTTGCTGGATTGCTGGGTTCTTGGGCTATGCTGTCCCAGTGACTTTGATCTCCAGGTTATCCTTCTGTGGCTCCAATATCATTGACAACTTTGTATGTGATCAAGGCCTCCTATCCCTGGCTTGCCCGCCTTTTAAAAATGTTTCTTTTATCAGCCAGATTTCCATGAATATTTTGATTGTATTAGGCAACTTTGTCTTTGTCACTATTTCCTATGGCATTATAATCGTCACACTGATCAAATCCTCTAACCAACACAGCAGGAAGAAAGCCTTCTCCACTATATCCTTCCATCTGGTGGTGGTGATCCTTTTCTACGGTTCTGTGGCAGGCATGTATGTCGCTCCAGGTGGGCATGGTCAGTCACATCTCACTAAAATAGTCACTGTCTTCTACACTGCCGTTACACCCTTTCTCAACCCCATGATCTACTGCCTGAGGAATGATCAGGTGAAGGAGGCTCTGGGCAGGTTGCTGAGAAGGATGGAGCAAAGGCTGAGAAAAAGATGACAATATGAAAAGGGGATAGGAACAAAAAACAAAACAAAAAGTTTGTAAAATATTTATAGTGGATTTTTAGCTGACATTTAGAATAGCTCAAAAAGAAAAACCGTTGATAGGGTTGGATTTAATTGCATTAGATTGGACTGAATTGGATCAAATTGGATTGGACTGGACTATGTGAGAAATATCAAGGAATGTATTCACATAGCAAAATTTCCTCTTGCACTTGTTTTATATTGTTGGTCCAAAATTAAGGAAAACAGGCACAAGGTTTTGGGAAATATTTAATGAAAGAAAAATAGCACCTCTGTTTCCTGAACTATTAAGTATGTTCCTTTCCTTTTAACTGTACTTCCAACTGTTTTGTCTGGTCTATTCTTTGAAATGATGTAGTGAAATAAAAATACAATATATTTCACCATAAAGAAAAATGAAGTAGATCTTCTGTTCTTTGGCATGAGGACATGTCATTTATAGATTTTGGAAGGACTATGTGCTATTGAATAAAATCAAGATACCATTGCTAAAGTAAGATACCATCTTCACTGTCAGAACAGAGCTGAATCACTATGCCTGCTCCTACTCAATGGAAGCATAGGAATCAAAGATCCAGGCTACTGTAGGAAATGTGAGATCACAAACTCCTGTAATATCCAATTGATCAGAATCAAAACAGATTGTTTGGCATAATCAAAGACATAGAATAACCTAAATACTAGCAGTAGAAGATCAGTAAAGTGTAGCTTAATAAGTAATATCTGGATACTACTACATTACACTGCACTATATGTTATATTATAGTTACGTTATCATGTCATGTTTGTTACATTATGTGTTGTGTTGTATTATGTTATGTTGTTGTTATGTTATTGTCAATGCTGCTAATATTGAATATTCTTGCTTTGACAAAATATGCAGAACTGTCTGGTACTTTTAGAGTTAATTCAGAGGAGAATGAGGGAGGAGGGAAAAAGCCCACGAAAAAGAAGGAAGAGAACCTTTGCCCTTCAAACTAATTGGAGAACGTAAATCATGACAGCAAAATAAGGGAGGGGAAATGCTAGCAAAAATAACTGCTCGGTGGGTACAAATTTCAGATCTTAGCATCCCTTTCATCATGCCATGCCGACATTTTGTCACATGAATAAAAAGACTTTTTAGGATAAAATGCCTGGAAGTTCTTTGAAGTGTTTCATTAGTCGGAACCATGACAGTTGTTATGTTATGTTATGTTATGTTATGTTATGTTATGTTATGTTATGTTATGTTATGTTATGTTATGTTATGTTATGTTATGTTATGTTATGTTATGTTATGTTATGTTATGTTATGTTATGTTATGTTATGTTATGTTATGTTATGTTATGTTATGTTATGTTATGTTATGTTATGTTATGTTATGTTATGTTATGTTATGTTATGTTATGTTATGTTATGTTATGTTATGTTATGTTATGTTATGTTATGTTATGTTATGTTATGTTCCACAATAGTGTACTGTATTATACTATCCTATATTACTGCCATATGAGTTATATTAACAAACATATAATCATGATGCTGAACCGAATAATTTAAGAGTACTGAATATTATGTGGATATATTTTTCATTGAGAGACACACAATGTCAGTTGGCACATTCCAAAGTTGAACCTCCTTATTTTAAGAATAATTGTATTTTTCTTGCAAGAATTATTTTTCTTGGTTTCCTTATGTTCTCTGCACAGATGATGTTACCTATCTTGGTAATGAAACAACTTCAGAAAAACAAGCACACTCAGAGAATCAATCAATCAATCAATCAATCAATCAATCAGAATAGAGCAGGAAGGGACCTTGGATGTCTTCTAATCCAACCCCCTGCTCAAGTAGGAGATCCTATACCATTTCAGACAAGTGACTGTTAGTCTCTTCTGAAATGCCTCCCGTGATGAAGCACCCACAATTTGGATGGCAAGCTGTTCCACTAGTTAATTGTTCTCACAGTTAGGAAGTTTCCCCTTAGTTCCAGGTTGCTTCTCTCCTTGATTAGTTTCCAATCATTGTTTTTTGTCCTGCCCTCTGGTGTTTTGGTAAATAAGCTGACCCCCTCCTCTTTGTGACAACCTTTCAAATACTGAAATACTGCTATCATGTCCCCCCTAGACCCTTTTTTCTCTAGACTAGCCAAACCCAAATCCTGCAACCGTTCTTCATATGTTTTAGACTTCAGGCCTTTCATTACCTTAGACGCTCTTTTTTGCACTTTTTCCAAAGTCTCAACATCTTTTTTATAATTTGGTGACCAAAACTGGATGCAGTATTCCAGGTGTGGTCTTACTAAGGATTTATAAAGTGGCACTAATATTTCCCGTGATTTTGATTCTATTCCTCTGTTTATACAATCAAGGATTGTATTAGCTTTCTTTTTTTTGGCTTATGCTGCACAGTGCACACTGCTGGTTCCTATTTAAGTGATCATCCATTAGGATTCCAAGATCCCTCTCACAGTTACTCTTTTTGAGCCAGATTTCATCTAATCTCTGCTTATACCTTTGATTTTCTCTGCCTAAATGTAAAACCTTGCTTTTCTCCACATTAAATTTCATTTTGTTGGATAGGGCCCATTGTTGAAGTCTGTCAAGATCTTTTTGGCAATCCTGAGCTTGCATTCTGGGATATTGGCTATTCCTGCCAGCTTAGAATTCTCTACAAATTTGATGAGTTCCCCTTCTATTCCTTCATCTAAGTCATTTATGAAAATATTGAGGAGTATGGGGCCTAAGGCAGAACCTTTTTAACTTTAACTTTTAACTTTTATTGGATTTCTATGCCGCCCTTCTCCTGGGACCCAGGGCGGCTTACAACAATAATACAATAAAAAATTTAAATTATAATAAAAACCAACCATCCTATCCAGAACACATTCATTCAGTCCAAAACACATTCATACAACATACAGTCACAATCGGTACACAGTCAATGATGGCAGCACCTTCCTAGGCCCAGGGGCAGAGTATAGTTCATACGCCCCAAGCCTGTCAGCATAAATGAGTCTTCAACAGTTTCCGGAAGACTAGGAGGGAGGAAGCAGTGCGAACCTCTGTGGGAAGCTGGTTCCAGAGGGCTGGGGCAGCAACAGAGAAGGCCCTTGCCCTAGGCCCCGCCAAAGGGCATTGCCTAATAGACGGGACTCGTACCTTGCGGTACCCCACTGTTTACTTCCCTCCATGTAGATATAGTACCATTAAGGATGACTCGTTGAGTATGGTTTGTTATCCAGTTACAAATCCATCTGGTGATGATGCTGTCTATCCCACACTTTTCTAGCTTACCAAGAAGTAGATTATAGTCTACTTTGTTGAATGCCTTGCTGAAGTCTAAGTCTACTATGTCCACAGCATTTCGCTGGTCTACTAATTTAGTAACTTTGTCAAAGAATGAAATAAGATTGGTTTGGCATGATCTGTTTTTAACAAACCCATGTTGTTTTTTATTTATAACTTTATTTGTTTCTAGATGTTCGCAAATTTGTTTTGTATTATCTTTTCCAGTGTCTTCCCATGTATTGAAGTTAGGCTGATTGGTCTGTAGTTTCCTAGATCTGGTGTGTTTTTCTCTTTTTTTTTTGAAGGTGGGAACAACATAGCTCTTTTCCAATCCTCAGGTAATTATACAGTGTTCCAGGATTTTTTTAAAGATATGGTACAAAGGTTCTCAGATAACATCTGCCAGCTCCTTCAGAACTCTGGAATGTAATCCATCAGGTCCTGGTGACTTATATTCATCAAGATCAGATAAGCATTCTCTAACCATTTTCTTGCTTATTTTAATTTTTATTTCTAGTCTGTCTTTTATAGTTAGGTTTTTGGTAGGCTGGGCTATAGTTTCTTTTTGCACGAAGACTAATACAAAAGAGTTAAGCAGTTCTGTTTCTCTCTGCTGCCATCTTCTCTTTTAAGTGAACCTACTGTTTCCTTGACTTTTTTCTTGTTATTTATATGTTGAAAGAAACTTTTTTGAACCTCAAGAAGTCAACAATACAATCCTGAGCTCCATATATTTTAAAATATTGACATTCTGTTTTGTTTCAGGTCTTAGTGGATTCAGGAAACTAATTAACCTTTTGTGTCGTTGTCTCCTTACACCAAGAAAGTAACTGGCTGGTAACTTTCCTGACAATAGGCCATCATAGACAGATTGCATGGAGATTCTTGGGGACTTAGAGCAACAGCAAATATAAACACTGGAGAAAGTATACCATTCATTTTTATTTACGATGAAAGATATTGTATTTTTATTTCACTACATCATTTCAAAGAAGAGAACAGACAAAACAATTGCTGAAATTGAAAGCACAGTTAAAAAGGAAGGTACATACTAAATATTTCAGGAAACAGAGGTGCTATTTTTTCTTTCATTAAATATTTCCCAAAACCTTGTGTCTTTTTTTGTTTAATTTTGGGCCATCAGATTAATTAACATAAAACAAGTGTGAGAGAAAATTTTCCTATATGAATACATTCCTTGATAGCTTTCACATAGTTCAACCCAATCCAGTTTGATCCCGTTCAGTCCAATCTATTGCAATTGAACCAAATTCAATCAAATGGTTTTATTTTTGAGCTATTGAAAGAGCCAACTAAAAATCCACCAGAAATATTTTACAACTTGTTCCTATCCCCTTTTCGTATTGTCATCTTTTTCCCAGACTTTGCTCTGTCCTTCTAAGAACCCTGCCTAGGGCCTCCTTCACCTGATGGTTCCTCAGGCTGTAGATCATGGGGTTGAGAAAGGGCGTAATGGCAGTGTAGAAGACAGTGACTATTTTAGCGGCAAGTGACTGACTTTTCCCACCTGGAGATACATACATTCCTGCCACAGAACCATAGAAAAGGGTCACCACTACAACATGGAAGGATATGGTGGAGAAGGCTTTCTTCCTGCTACTTTGGTTAGAGGATTTGATCAGTGTAACAACTATAATACCATAGGAAATAACTACAAAGATTAAGTTGCCCAATATGATGAAAATATTCATGGAAAAAAGGATAAGTGGAACATTTCCAAGTGGAGGACAAGCTAAGGACAAGAGCCCTTGATCACACAAAAAGTGATCCGAGACATTGGGGCCGCAGAAAGACAGCCTAGAGATCAAAGTTATTGGGACAGCATATACCAAAAAGCCAGCCATCCAGCAACTAGCCACAAGTTTAGAGCAATTCTTTGGAGACATAATTGTTGGATAATAGAGTGGGTGGCAAATGGCCAGATAGCGATCCAAGGCCATGGCTGAGAGGAAGAAGGTTTCGGTGCTGCCAAGGGAGTAGAAAATGTAGAATTGTATGAAACAGGCTTGGAAGGAAATGATCCCTTGAGGGGAAGCCAGATCAAAGAGCATACGGGGCATGGTGGTGGTCACATAGCAGATTTCCAGCAGGGAGAAGCTTCCCAAAAAGATATACATGGGGAGCTGTGCTAATTGCACATCTACATGTACCAGCATGATAATAATGGCATTCTCAGCCAAAGTGCTGATGTAGATAATAGTAAAAAGAATAAGAAGGAAGAAACGTTTTTGTTGTCCACTCTCCAAGCCTAGCAAAATGAATTCCTGGACTGTGGTCCTATTGGTCAGCTCCATCTGGAATCGAGTCAGAATTATACATTGTTAAAGATTGTCAAATATATCAATATAATTCGGACAAATTTCTAAAATGTCTGATTGTGGGATTATCAAATTCAGGACAAATGGTTTGGCAATGTGGATCTCTTCTAAGGGTGTCATTAAAAATGTTCAAGAACTGTCCCAGTGCCTTGTGTCACTGGACCCTTTCCAATAACGTTATGAAAGTATAAAGTGAATGGAATTTCACTTTATATTTCAATGGATACATTGAATAGCATTCAGTGGAAACTGAATGCTATTATATCATCCACATAGTTGCCTTGAACAAAATGGTTAAACTGCACCAAACCTCAGATGGCTTCATCACATCTACAGCCAAGTACTATAATCCATTTTTTATAATTTAAAACTGTGCTTTTCAACTTTTGAGAACTTTAAGATGTGTGGATTCCAACTTCCTAAATTCTGCCTGGGGAATTCTAGAGTTGAAGTCCACACATTTCAAAGCGTTGAGAAGCACTGTTCAGAATGAACAACACATGGTAAGAAACATCTGTTGACATCTATTGATAAATGGATCCTCACTAATACGATAGCAAGGAACAGAAGTAAATGTAGACGACAACAATGTATGGATTATAGATGTAGGGAAAGATAGTGCCTTTGATTACAACTAACGTTGAACACAAAGATGGGGAAGATGCAAAGCTCCATATGCTTATAGATGAGCTAATCCCCCGGAATGGCTATCTTGATACATTGAATGACAGTGCCTAAATTTAAATCCAAGGGTGTCTATGATGTTGCCACCATCCTTGCTTCTCAGCATGTCAACGCACTAGGGTGAGGAGAGGGGGAAATGGAATGCAGGCTCCAGACAACAAGAAATCAGCCTGTGTGAACCAAGGACGTTTCAGCAGGTTTCTGCTTACCCACCTAGACATTTTCTCAGAACAATATTTTGACACTCGATTGGACAATGTGACCTGCACTAATAGGGGCAGGGAGAATTCTATATTTTAATTATAGTGGTTTGTGTGGGAAACAACCAGAGCTGGTTTTGCTTTAATCTCTGCCGAAATGATGTAAATAAAGTTTTGCATCAAGAGATTGGATTTCTAGATGGTGCTTGCTCGGTTGGGTTCATCAGTTGGAACCTTGACACCAAGATATCCAGGATTCTGAGAAAGAAGGTTCCCATTCAATGCACCACCAACACCAACAGGAAGAGAGCAGCTACATTTAAGGCATAACCAGACTTGTATCTTGTGCAGTGTAAGTTCAGGCTTGACCTGACAAGCTGTCCAGGAAAGAGGAGTGAGGCAAGAACAAGAGAGGACCAACAAAAGATAAACAACTGCCCAAAGTCAAATAATTTTCCATCTCCTTGCCTGGCTATCGTGGTGTTTTTCTAGTTATAAGGATATAGTCAGAAATATATTTCATCAGATTTAGGTCCAGATCTAATTTTACTTTCTTATAGGAGTACTGGAGGAAAATCCACTTAATGCAAGATGACTACAACGCAATTTTGCTCAAGAAACCAGAACCAGGGAGAGAATTAGATGAAGTGGGGAGCTCACAACATTCATTTCTCCCAAACTGCAGGCTGCAGGCACTAAACATGCCACCTAGAAGAAGGGTGCAGTGACGCTGCTGATCAAATTCAAGCTCTGCAGTACATTGCTAATAAACATATCACTGTTTCCTAGTGTTTTAAAAGTCCTTGTCCTGAATTGAGGAATTGCACAGTTAAATTAACAGTCATCCAACCTCTAGTTGAGCAGCTCTTAGGTGGAGATTTTACTGACAGGACAAGATAAATGACCTCGTCCCAGAATATAGGTGTACAATTTCAGTATCCTCCTCCATGCAACAATTTCCTTAGATGTATTTTAGTCTAAACATGGGAAATGAAATACCATATAGAATAGAATAGATTAGATTAGAATAGAATAGAATAGAATAGAATAGAATAGAATAGAATAGAATAGAATAGAATAGAATAGAATAGAATAGAATAGACAGAGTTGTAAGGGACTTTGTAGGTCATCTAGTCCAACCCCCCCACCCAAGCAGGAGACTGTACACCATTTCTGACAGATGGCTGTCCAGTCTCTTCTTGAAAGCTTCCAGTGATGAAGCTCCCACAACTTCTGAAGGCAGTCTGTTCCACTGATTGATTGTTCTCACTGTCAGAAAATTTCTCCTTATTTCTAGGTTGAATCGCTCCTTGATCAGTTTCCATCCATTATTCCTTGTCTGTTCTTCAGGTGCTTTGGAAAATAGGTTGACCCCCCCTCCATTCTGTGACAACCCCTCAAATATTGGAACACTGTTATCAGGTCTCTCCTGGTCCTTCTCTTCACTAGACTAGCCATGCTCAGTTCCTGTAACCATTCTTCGTATGCTTTAACCCCCAAGGGAAGATGACTTTGATTGTTTCTAAACTGAGCAATATCTGAAAGACTTTGAAAACCTATAGTAAATATTAAAGCTGCTTTCTCTCCAGGAGGATTATGGCCACGTACCTTAGCTCTGCTCCTTCATCCAAAGGACAGGGATGTGTGGTAGAATCCTTGTTGTTCCTCTCAGCTCCAAATGAGGGATCAGACTGAGGCTGCCTTCCATAAAATTATCAATACGTGTCAGATCAATATGAGCTAAGATTTTGAATTTGTACAAGCAAAATAGCTACAAGCCATCCAAATGAACAAACGCTAGGGTGCCATCCAATCCCAATTCGGCTGTACTGGCAGATAAGAAGTCCTTTCTGTATTAAGCAAGAGCACGTTATCAAGCATGAATTTAAATATCGGTGTGAACAGGTTTGATGGTATGCCATCAAAAAGCCCCTGCCTCTCATTTATAATATCTTCTGGCAACACCAAAACCTTATCTAGTAGGGTATTACAAATAGTTGCAAGCAATTAAAAACAAAAGAATACAAAAATTTTTTGCCTGGGAGCAATCAAGAGCAGTTGTCAGACTGAATGCCCAGGATAAATTTTGGAGACTTGTGGCAACAGGAATTCCCTGGGCTTCAGTGAAATGATTGGACAACAATGGTGGTTTCAGAAGGAGGCAAACTCATTAGGCAAACCAAACCTAGAAAGGTGCGAGAAGAGGATTAATGCAATTTGAATTCCTAGAGGATCATTTGCCTAGTGTGGCATCCTAGTTTCACTCTCCATTTACAGTGCAAAATCAGGTTTAAACAATGTGTGTGTGTTTGCCTATAATTGTCAGCATTTTCACAAAGGTAAAAAAAAACTAAGTCTTATCAGCAAGCTAAATAATAATAATAATAATAATAATAATAATAATAATAATAATAATAATAATAATAAAGTTGGAAGGGACCTTGGAGGTCATCTAGCCCAACCCCCTGCTCAGGCAGGAAACCCTACACCATTTCAGACAAATGACTGTCCAGTCTATTCTTAGAAACTTCCAGTGTTGGAGCATTCACCACTTCTGGAGGCAGGTTGTTCCACTGGTTAATTGTTCTAACTGTCAGGAAGTTTCTCCTTAGTTCTAGGTTGCTTCTCTCTTTGATTAGTTTCCATCCGTTGCTTCTTGTCCTGCCTTCAGGCGCTTTGGAGAATAGCTTGACTCCCTCTTCTCTGGGGCAACCCATGAGATATTGGAACACTGCTATTATGTCCCCCCTCGTCCTTCTCTTAGTAGCTTATTTTACTGGTTTTAATGCTTATGCTAGAAGTTCCTAGAAATGGCAGGAGGGGGAAAATACCTTGACAGATGACCAGAATGGCCTTAGATCAAACCAGTCCTTGGGTGATCTGAATTCCATCTTTTACAATTTGATCCTAAAGTAACTTTGTCAATTGCTTCCACAGGATTTCATAGAAGGCTTTTGACTCTAGGGAAATCCTTTGGCAGAAACTCAAATTTTCCTCAATGAGTTGAGCAAGGCTAGCATTTATGACGGTACCTAATTTGGGTAATGAAATGTCTACAGGAAAACAACCATGCTCAGATAGCACCAAGGACGCTTCAGTGAATAGTTATCTCCTCACTGCAAAGGTGGGATACTGTGAAGGGTCCTTGGTGCTCTCTGAGCTGGGTTGTTTTCTTGCAGACATTTCATTACCCAAACTAGGTAGGCACATTAAGGCTATTTTAGTTATCTAGTTTGGATAATGAAACGTCTGCAAGAAAACAATCAAACTCAGAGAGCACCATGGATTCTTCCTTTCAACCCTGAGCTACAAATATTCTTTGGTGCAGCGCTTCTCAACCTGTGGGTTGCGACCCCATTTGGGGTCGAAGGACCATTTCATGGGGGTCGCCAAAGAACACAGTCCGCCATTTTTCCCCCTTTTCTTTAGCTGTGCTACTCCCTCTTATTCTATTGGCTTTTGCAGCGAAGGTGAGCTTTCTTGAAGTTTTCACCCCTCCCTGCTGAGCAACTACTAAATGTAAGTAAAAGAGGGCCAGGGGTGGGAGGTGGGAGGCCGGCGGGTGCAGGGAGGGTTGGTGGTGCATGTGCCTTACCTCCCTTGGGCTGGACCAGCTGGTGGCCCAGCCGGTGGTCACCCTGCGCCGTTGCTGCTGCTTGCCATGGCTGCCCAGGAGCACCTGGGCCTGCCTGCCACTGCCCCGAATGGGCAGTGGCCAAGGTAAGGCTAGCGGGGCAGCGGCGGTTGCTGGAAGGGCAGCTTGCGCGCGTGGGGCTGACTCTCAGCTGGCTGTCGGGAGCCGGGCTGTGTGTAGCAGCCTCGCCGGTTCCTCACCGATGTACGGACTCCGACCCAACTCCCAGCTGACTGTCGGGAGTCGGGTTGTGCTCCTGGGGGCCATGCGGACGTCGGCCAGTTGCTGGCTGCATCCTCCCCATCTCCCAGCTCATGGCAAGCCCTGGGGCTTGAAATGCGCTCCCGATGCTGCCCCCGGCCAACTCAGCCACGTGGGCAGCTGGTCCGAGCCGAGCCAGGTCTGGGCCGCTGCCTCCATGCCGCGCCGGAGTTCCCCCCCACACTGCCCAGCCCACCTCCCTCACCGTCAGAGGCTGCCTTGGTCCTCTGGCACCTGGCGTGGCCCTGGGGCTGGCAAGCAGGAGTGGCTCTGGGCCTTGGAAGCAGCCAGGTGGCGGGGAAGAGGGCGATGCCCGCATGTGCATTGGAGGCCAGTCGGACAGGCCAGGAGGGGAGAAGCGGTGCCTTCCGAGCGGGAGCTGGCGCTCCGGCCGTGCCCCTCTCGTGTGTGACAAGTCGGGGAAGGGTTTGGCGGTAAAGGGCTGTGCAGCATGGAAAGGGGCTCCCACGATCCTGCCGCTGCGATGGCGCTCGGGAGGCTGGAGGGGCGGGCAGGTCCCGGGGGGCAGCTGGGAGAGGGCAAAAGGTGCCAGGATGAGGATGGGGGCTCCAGACTACCATCCCCAGCAGCCATAAAAAGCACTGTGGAAGAGTGGGGAATGCTGGGAGTTGCAGTTCATCACCATTTGGGAAAAAATCCTTCCTTCCTTCCTTCCTTCCTTCCATCTCCATCACTTCCACTTCAATCTCTTTCTCCTTCCTTCCTTCCTTTCCCTTCAATCTCCTTCCTTCTCCATCTCCTTCCTTTCCATTAAATCTCCTTCCTTCTCCATCTCCTTCCTTTCCCCTTCAATCTTCCTTTCTTCCTTCCCCTTCCCTCCCTCCCAACATTTTTGAAAAAGGAAGAGTAAGCTTCTCCAGTGAGCACTGCTATATTGTTTTTGTAATTCATCACTATGCTTTAAAATTATGTTCAATTCGTAACAATGAAAATACACCCTGCATATCAGATATTTACATTGTGATTCCAAACAGTAGCAAAATTACAGTTATGAAGTAGCAACGAAAATAATTTTATGGTCGGGGGTCACCACAACATGTGGAACTGTATTAACGGGTCACGGCATTAGAAAGGTTGAGAACCATTTTTATTAAATTTTATAAAGTTTTAACAAATTTTAACACAAAAATATAATAACTCAACTGATAACAGAGAAATAACAAATTTAACAAGCAATACAAATAGCTGCTCGGAACCCCCCCCACCACATCCTCCCACATCCTAACCCCTAACCTCCAAACCACCTTCCTCACCATCCAATGCGGTGTAAAGTTTTCCCGAGCACCCTAAGAAAAAAAAGAAAAAATCTATTCCCTTAATATCCCCAACTACAGTTGAGAAACATAATCTATTACTTATTATCTCCCTCCCCCCTCCCCCCCAGGCTTCCCGGAGTGAATACAGAGTAAAAAATGCAAGAAACCCCGCTAATCTACTATTTAGTAACTATTTATCTATATATCATATCTAGTTCTTTCAATTGATACTTCTTTTGCATATAATCAATCCATTTTTTCCAATCCATCAAAAATGTTTCATTTGAGTGGTTCTTCAGGTACGCTGATATCTTAGCCATCTCCACCAGATGGGTAACTTTTAATGTCCATTCTTCAATAGATGGTATTTCAGATGACTTCCAATATTGACCCACCAACAGTCTTGCAGCCGTAGTCAAGTTCAAGATCAACTTAATCTCTGTGGTGGAACAGTCCTTTGTTATACCCAACAAAAATAACTGTGGTACGAACTCAATACGCTTTTTCAAAATATTTTGAAGAATCCACCATATTTTTATCCAAAAAGCCTTAATTTTTTTACATGTCCACCAAATGTGAAAATAAGTTGCATCCAAAGATTCGCATCTCCAACATTTGGGTTTCAAATTTGGATACATAAGCGACAATTTTTTTGGGTCTAAATGCCATCTATAAAACATTTTATAAAAATTCTCTCTTAAATGCTGAGCTTGTGTAAACTTAACATTTTTCACCCATATTCTTTTCCAAGTTTCCATCCTGATTGAATATCCAAAATTCCCTTCCCACTTGATCATACAGTCTTTAACTAGTTCCTTTCCAGAATCAATTTCAATTAAAGCGTCATATATTCTTTTAATATGCATCGCTCTTTGGTCTCTAATTTGTATAATCAGTTTTTCATCCTTTAGAGAAAAACCCATCTTAACATCTTTTTGCCATCTGGCTTGAAGTTGTGCATGATGATACCAATTATGAGCTATACCTTCCTCCCTTAATCTGTCTAGTGATTTCAGTTCTAAGCTATTCCCATCTTTATTCAAAAGTTTATCATAGGGCTCCACGTCTTGAATTTGTTGTATACCCACACTCTGTTTAACACTTTGTTAAAACTTTATAAAATTTAATAAAAATAATTAATAAAAAAATTAAAAAAGAAAAAAGAAAGGTTGAGAACCACTGCTTTGGTGGGTAACTATGGCAACATTATGATTTGTGGACTTCAACTCCCAGAATTCCTGAGCTACAGCCCACTCTTGCCTTATCCCCATGTTTTCATTACAGTATAACTGTCAGGTCCCCACATCCTTATTGTTTTCCTGCATATGTACTCTTGTTTTGGGGCCTGCCCTTCTGCTGGGGGGAGGGGGGAATTTGCTTTCGCTTGGGATAACTTTTGCTTTCTACTTTTCCTCTCCTGCCTCTATCCACTCGAGAAAGGAATGTATCTCCCTTATCAGGGAGACAGTTACAGAGAAATGAACTGGAGAAAACCTTGAGATGTGTGCCAACTGTGCCAGTTACCCCCACATCGTGCCACCTGTGGATTGGCTGAATTTCAAATGGACATTATGACTTTGGTGGGAGGAGGAATATTGCTAGCTTAACTATACCGTTTAAGCGGGATTTTCCCCAGATCTTGCCTTGACTTCCCTTCTGTCCTTAACCCTTAATAAAAGTTTCCTTTTGAGACCATGCCTGTTTCAAGAGTTGTGCTTTCTTGGGTGGTTAGCTGAGGTGGGTCCTTACAATAACACCTATTGCAAGATAAAGTGCAACTGTGTAGAATAAACATCTTTCACGGTCAGTTCAAATAGGTAGATATGTAAATGTGGGTGTTTCTTTACTTCAATGGTGAAAAAAGTAAGGTTCTACATTTAGGCAAGAAAAACCAAATGTACAGGTATAGTATAGGGGGTACCTTGCTCAATAGTAGTAACTGTGAGAGGGATCTCAGAGTCCTAGTGGACAATCACTTAAATATGAGCCAGCAGTGTGCTGCAGCTGCCAAAAAGGCCAACACAGTGCTAGGCTGCATTAACAGAGGGATAAAATCAAAATCACGTGAAGTATTAATACCACTTTACAATGCCTTGGTAAGGCCACACTTGGAATACTGCATCCAGTTTTGGTCACCACGATGTAAAAAAGATGTTGAGACTCTAGAAAGAGTACAGAGAAGAGCAACAAAGATGATTAGGGGACTGGAGGCTAAAGCATATAAGGCAGTGGTTCTCAACCTTTTTCAGGTTGAGACCCCACTTCACCCGCCCATGTGCGGTGCGACCATGGTGCGACCCTGGCGCGCGCGCCGAGCCAATCTGCGCATGCGCGGTGCGCGTGCAATAAAAAATGGCAGACCACGACGAGCCGATCCGTGCATGCGTGGCACACGCGTGACGGCCCAAACCGCACATGCGCGGCGCACGCGCGACAAAAAAACAAAAACAAAAAACAAAATGGCGGACCGCGGTGTCCGGCGACCCCCGCGAAACGGTCGTTCGACCCCAAATGGGGTTGCGACCCATAGGTTGAGAACCGCTGATATAAGGAATGGCTGCTGGAATTGGGTATATCTAATTTAATGAAGAGTAGGACAAGGGGGGACATGATAGCAGTGTTCCAATACCTCAGGGGTTGCCACAAAAAAGAGGGAGTGAAAGCACCTGAAGGCAGGACAAGAAGCAATGGATGGAAACTAATCAAGGAGAGAAGCAACCTAGAACTAAGGAGAAACTTCCTGACAGTTAGAACAATTAACCAGTGGAACAACCTGCCTCCAGAAGTGGTGAATGCTCCAACACTGGAAGTTTCTAAGAAGAGACTGGACGGCCATTTGTCTGAAATGGTATAGGGTTTCCTGCCTGAGCAGGGGGTTGGACCAGATGACCTCCAAGGTCCCTTCCAACTTTATTATTATTATATTATAATTGTACCTCAAAACTAAGAGGGTATTTAACTAGGGAAGAACATTGTCTCCTGATGTTCCTCTAGAAACCTTTTCCAGCAGTGATCCTGGAGAAAGAAAAAGGAGGTCCAAGAACCCCAGAGGTTCTAAGGAGGACAATTAAAGCTTTGACATTTTCTAGTAGGGAGCCTTCACTCCAAATCAACTTTGGAATGATCCTCCCAGTATTCTTCACTCATAGCTCCCAGGAATGTCCTCCCAATAAGAGAGCACAGCAGGAACTTAACAAGAACAGTTCACTTCTTGTGCCATTGTCTCCTTACAAAAACAAACTGGTCAGTAGCTATAGACCTTCCTGGCAATAGGCCATCATAGACAAATTGCATGGAGACTGTTGGTATTTTGGGAGGCAACAGCAAATTTAAGCATAGGAGAACACCACTTTTATACATTGGGAAGGTTAAATCTCAGTATTTGATCATTCCAATCATCTCTTTTAATAATAGCAATGTTCTTTAATCTCTAGATCTCTTTTATGAATAACATAATAATGGAGTTGGAAGGGACCTTGGAAGTCTTCTAGCTCAACCTCCAGCTTAAGCAGGAAGCCCTACTATATCCTTTTAGACAAATGATTCACATGATTGAAATCCATCTTTAGGATTTTCGAGTATTTGTTCTGCCTCTGCTTTTTCATTATCACAGTGGAGCACCTATTCCCCTTTCAACTTTGGCCTCCTACTTATTTAGATATTACTAAGAGGTCTCCTTTCTCCTCTTCTTAAATTCAACCAAATATAATGAAATTAAGGAGGCCTGTTCAAAGTCTCAATCATCTAGTTCCACAGCACTCAGGAGATCACTTATATTAAAACAGTGGTTCTCAACCTGTGGGTCGCGACCCCATTTGGGGTCGAACGACCATTTCACGGGGGTCGCCAAGCACCGCAGTCCGCCATATATTTTTTTTGGTCGGCCATTTTTTTTGGGGATGGCCATTTTTTTTCCTATCGCGATGCGGGCCGTCATGCCGCACATGCGCGATGTGCCCTGTCACACCGCGCATTCGCGGTGCGGGCCCGCCATTTTTTTTTGGTCGGCCATTTTTTTCCCTATTGTGATGCGGGCTGTTGCGCCGCGCATGCGCGATGCACCCCATCATGCCGCGCATGCACGGTGCGGGCCCGCCATTTTTTGGGGGGTCGGCCATTTTTTTTTTCGCGAGGCGCGGGCCGGGGTCAAGCCCCGGAAAAGGTTGAGAACCGCTGTATTAAAAGGTAATTTCATGGCTTCCGGTTCCGGGTCGCGGCGCTTCTAGTCAGACGAAGAGACTCGTCTCCTCGTCGGCTAGCCTCCCTCCGTCGGTAGACCCTTATGCGGGACTAAAGTCGCCCTGGAGGGTGTGACTTCTGTCGAAGAGGCTTTGCTTGGCCATGGAGGAGCAGCGGCTCCTCCAGCTGTCCGGGCCAGATTCTGAGGGCCGACGGAGAAGATCGGCCAGTAAAATGGCTGATCACTTAGCCGCTAGAAACCACAAGTCAAAGAACAGCTAAGCTTTGAACCCACCGTGGTGAATCCGGGTGAGATCTTTCTTTTTTTCCCTCCCTTTATGCTTTTTTATTTATTTATTTATTTTGCCTGTAAGAGCCCTGTTGGAACTATTTCCCTGGCTTGGAAAGGCAGCTTCTGCATGTCTGGGAAGAAAGGTGAACAAAAGAATAGAACGAAGCCTTAAAAACTACGTTTTCTTTATATAAATACATTTTGGGGTACTGGAAAAAAATGTCTTCCTAAGAACTCTATTATCAGCCTATGTTGTTGTTGTTGTTGTTGTTGTGTGTGTGTGTGTTTTAATACTTCTTCCCCTATTTTTCCCTGAAAAAATAGGGGGGGAAAAGGGATAAGGGAGGGGGGAAAATGAATGACTTTGAAAAAAGATTTTTTAGCTTACTGAGGACATCTACAGGTTAAAAGCTAATATTGCGACTGGAGAGGAGATGATTTCTTTATGAGAAAGTTGATTTGATGAAGTTGAACATTTTTTTCAAAATGGAGCTGCACTCACATTTAAACTGTAAACTTATTCTGGAAAAGATCTATGAGACTAAAGTGAAAATATGTGTTACAATGAAAGAGCTTACTACAGAATTAAGAGCCAGAATTTCTTCTTCAAACTTTAAAATTGACTTTCAGACTACACCTGATTCTTCTATAAAACAGATTACACAAGGAGAGGACTTAACTGAGAATAAAGAGAACTTGATCTTGCCTTATAAACAATTCACTTATGATGCTGAGAACCAGAAAAAGCAAAGACTGGGACTTCAAATCTTAAAGCAACAAGTTTTTATGGTTAAGAAAATCAGAGGGCCAATGCAAAGATCAAGATGGCTCTTACTGATCCAAATACTACTACAAGCAACAAAAAAGACTTATCAGCTGGAAGGGAAGCTCTGCTATGGAAACCCACTTGGCATTTGAAAAAACCTAGAATAAGACTAAAAAAAAAGAGTGAAAATTAAAGTGTTATGTAATGGACTAAAGGCAATCTAGAATTATGGACTGATTTAAGGACTAAGATTATGAGTTAGATGTACAATTAATGGAAGATATATAAAACTTATCTATATGAAAATTTCTGATGATTTATTTATTTGATGACTAATGAATTGAAATAACCTAAAGTTTGATGCTATCTGGTCAGTTTAAAGAGATTGATTGATGGAGTAGATAGCTTTAGAATAGATTATTATTTTAATTTTAAAAGGAGATATTTTTAGGTAATGGATTAAAGGTAATTTAGAATTATGGATTGATTTTAGGATTAAGATTGTGAGTTAGAAGTAAGAGAAAAGGGGGTGATTAATGAAATATATATTAAATGGATTAAGAATATGTTTGTTTGTTTTTTTCTTTAGGACAATAGGGTTACTTGCAAGAAATTTATTATGTAATTTTGAGTTAATCTAATAAGATGATTTGTTTGTTTGATAACATGGATGTTATTAGTTATGACAATCAATTGGATGTAATTTGAATTCTGTTTAATGGATTGAAAGGACTTAAGGTTTGATTTTCTTTTGTTAGAAATTGATTAATTGATAGACTAGATACGTATAGGATAGACTAATACTTTATTTTAATTAAGGGATATTAGTGGAAGAATTAAATAAAATTTATGAAAAAATCAAAGAAATAGAATATATTTGGAAGGGATACCCAAATTGATAAGGTTTGTATTTAAAGTTAATTTGATTATGGTAGTGTAAATTTCTAAAAGTTTTAAAAACAGGTATAGGTTGATTAAATTTAAGCTAGACTGAACTACTTTAAATAAATTATGTTATTTAAGTAAACAAGAGAGGGAATACTAGAGGTATTGATTGAAATATGTATAAATGTTTTGGTTTTGGATGTTTGTTTACCCTTTCTCTGTTGTGGCGCCCGCCCTCTGGAACCAACTGCCTCCTGAAGTCCGCGTTTCTCCAACTCTCCCGGCCTTCCGGAAAAACCTAAAGACTCATCTTTTCCAGCAAGCCTGGGGATGATTGTGGTTGATTGTTGCATTGAATGTGTGTTTTTTTAATTGGTTTTTAGATATCTTGTTTGGGTTTTTTATATTGTAATTTTCTGTTATATATATGTTGTTAGCCGCTCCGAGTCCCTGGAGAGGAGCGGCATACAAACCCAAATAAATAAATAAATAAATAAATAACACCACAGTGTGCTTTGAGCATTTTTTGTAAAAATTAAAAAACCAATAAAAATTTTTTTTTTAAAGGTAATTTCATGGGCTTTTAAAAATTCAGTGGCAAACAGATGTGGACACGTGTCAGAGATGATGATGTGAAGCTGTTATGGTTTAGAGACAAACATCCATATATGTACACATGCACAATTGTTGCCTACCGGGACAGCCACACAGTATGATTCATCCTGCCATGCAAAAGAGTAGACAATCTCTTTCATTTATAATATTAGATATTGCATTTTTATTTCACAAGGTTGTTTCAATGAACAGACCAGCCGGAACAGTGCTGAAATGGGAGGAACAGTTAAAAATGAAATTATATACTTAATATTTCAAGAAGCAGAAGAGGTCTTCTTTATTCTGTTATGTATTTGCCAAAAGTATTCGTGATTTATTTTGACCATGAGGTTAGCAGGTGTAAAGCATGTGAGAGAAATTTTTTTCTTTATATTTTTTCATCCACTCCACTCCAATCCAATCCAGTTCATTCCATTCTAATCTAACGGAATTGAATCAAATCTATTTAATTATTCAGCTTTTAAGCCTTTTAAAAACACAAATAAGGGGGGGAGAAGTCCACCATAAATATTATACAATTTGCTGATTCGTTTTCTCATTCTCAACCATTTTATATACATCATTTTTTCTCTCTCAGCCTTTGCTGCATCCTTCTCAGGAACCTGCCCAGAGCCTCCTTCACCTGATCGTTCCTCAGGCAGTAGATCATGGGGTTGAGAAAGGGTGTAACGGCAGTGTAAAAGACAGTGACTATTTTAGTGAGATGTGACTGACCATGCCCACCTGGAGCGACATACATGCCTGCCACAGAACCATAGAAAAGGATCACCACCACCAGATGGAAGGATATAGTGGAGAAGGCTTTCTTCCTGTTGTGTTGGTTAGAGGATTTGATCAGTGTGACGATTATAATGCCATAGGAAATAGTGACAAAGACAAAGTTGCCCAATATAATCAAAATATTCATGGAAATCTGGCTGATAAAAGAAACATTTTTAAAAGGCGGGCAAGCCAGGGATAGGAGGCCTTGATCACATACAAAGTTGTCAATGATATTGGAGCCACAGAAGGATAACCTGGAGATCAAAGTCACTGGGACAGCATAGCTCAAGAACCCAGCAATCCAGCAACCAGCTAGAAGTTTGGAACAGTTTCTTGGAGACATGATTGTTGGGTAGTGGAATGGATGGCAAATGGCTAAGTAGCGATCCAAGGCCATGGCTGAAAGGAAGAAGCATTCAGTGCTGCCAAATGAGAAGAAAACATAGAACTGAAGGAAACAGCCTTGGAAGGAGATGATCCCTTGAGGAGAAGCCAGATCAAAGATCATACGGGGCATGGTGGTGGTCACGTAGCACATTTCCAACCAGGAGAAATTTCCCAAGAGGATGTACATGGGCAGCTGAGATAAGTGGTCATCTACATGTACCAGAGTGATAATAGTGGTGTTTTCAATCAAAGTGATTATGTAAGTAAAACTAAAAAGGATAAGTAGGTGGAATCGCCATTGCTGCCCGCTCTCCAAACCCAGTAAAACGAATTCATGAACTGTGGTCTCATTGGCCAGATCCATCTGGAATCAAATAGAAAGAAAGCAAAGTTCTACACTGTTAAAGAAGTACTATTCACAAATGTTTCTATTCGTGATCTAAACATTCTTAAATGTGCAACAACCAGAACTGATGATTTAATTTATTTAATCTAAGTGCCAACTGATGAATAACTTTGATAGCAAGAAGGAATTGTTCTGACCCTGCTCATCTCCTCTCTGAGGCTACCCTTGAATAAGAATCTTTCAGGAATGATGGAGTATGGACAACAGATTAGAGAGGGAACTTTTCACAGGAAAAGTTGTGAAAAATAAAAAATAAACTCATTGTTGGCAGTGTCTTCTTCAACTGAATTCCTTTTAAGATTATTACTAGAGTATCATAGAAACACGACAATAACTGCTATAGGTACATCATTCTCAAAACTTTCTTTACCTAAATATTTGAACTCAGAGTTATGCAATACTGCATAATTCTGAGCACTGGAACACATCCCATCAATAGCCAAAGTAAAATATTTCACATAGCATAAAATATAGATGAAACAAAAGATGATAAATACTGTTAGCTCTTCAAAGTGGGTTATACAGACAAACCAAAACTATGAATGTTAATGCTAATTTTATTCCAAGGTTATAGTAATATAAACTTGCAATCCTGAATATCTTCCTTCTCCTTATCTTCATCAGGGTCCTGTCTGGGTCGCTTTCTCAAATTACATTTCTACTTTCCCCCTCAGACGTCTTTTACCTCACCATTGTCTTGGTGGTGGGTCTTCCTTTGGTTATTGCAGGTTGTATCTTCTTCCCATATAGATACAGACCTAGAATTGCCCTGTAACAAGCAACAGAGCCAAACATGGAGGATAACAGGGCGTGAATTCAAATTGCTGATAGGGATGCTCCTTTCATTTTCAACTGAAGCTGATAATGTGGGGGAAGACAAAAGAACTAAACCTCGGGAAGGAGTTGCCACAGTGGAAGAAGGAAGAGCACCTGCATTTAGACTCCAGAGGTGTTGAGACAGAGAAAAGCATGTTCGAAGCACTATGAACATCAACAGGAACACAGAAATTAAAATGGGGCATCTCACAGCTTGTGCTTTATGGGCTGTAAGCTCAGGCTTGATCTGAGAGGCTGTGTTGGAAAGAGGAATGAGGCAAGAACAAGAGAGGGTCAAGAAAAGATAAGCAATTGCCCCAGGTCAAAATCTTTCCCCTTACTACCCTGAGTCAATTAGTAAATCTGCCAGTAGAGTAGTCAAATTGAAAGTGAGTCTCTTCAGCCACATTAGTGCCCCAGGGCAGAATTCTACGTTATCTATTAAACAATAAAAGTTTGTGAGACTTTTATTGTTTAATAGGGTGGCACTTTACTGATGGACAGATCAAATGACCCAGCTCAGGAATTTAGATGTAGAATTTCAGCATCAGCACCATCACCACTCTATCTTCTTATCTGGCTATCATGGAGTTTCTCTGGTTATATGGATATGTTCCCAGATATACTTGATCAGATCTACAGTAGCTTCCGATCTAATTGAATTTTTTATAGGAGATCTGGAGAAATGGGCACCTAATAGTACAGTAGATGGCTATAATTCAATTTTGCTCAATGAAACCAGAAACAAGGAAAGTGTTAGATTAAATAGGAATCTCCCAACATTCATTTTTTCCCCCAAATTGCAAGCATCATTCAATAAACCTGACACTTTTAAGAGAGGTGGTCAAGTTCTGCAATACATTGCTGATAAACACCTCTCTCTCACCTAGTGGATTAAAAATCTATGTTCTGGAAGTAACACAGGTATATTAAAAAACCATGTAGCTAGTGGCTTAGCACCTCTTAGGTAGAGATTTTACTGATAGGAAAGACCAAATGACCCAGACCAAGAATTTACATGTAGAATTTCAGCACCATCCTCTTATTCAACAGCTCCTTTTGATCAATTTGTGTTGCTGGATCCATACATAGCTATTTCTCAAAGACTTTAAAAGCCTTTAGTAAATATTAATGCTGCTTCCTCTCCACTTACCATTAGCTCCACTCTTTGACTCAGAAGACAGCGATCAGGCTGAGACTGGCTTGGATAAACTGGTCAATTAAAATGAGCTCAATTGTGATTGAAATTTTGAATTGCTAGAAGTATGGTCAAAAATGATTAGAAGCCACCCCAATATTTTTTTTAAAGTGCTATGCTGCCAGAAGATCCTGATTGGACTCTACTGGCAAAGAACAAGTCCTTTTTGCATTAAGCACAAGCATGTTCTCCAACATGGACCAAAACATTGATGTGAACAGGCCTGTTTGTGTTCAAGAATAAAGCCACTATCTTCATTTATACCATCTACTAGCAACATCAGTTGAACACTCCTTATCCAGTAAAGCATTATAAAGAATACAGAAGGTGCTGGATGAAGTCCAGAGCAGTTGTCAAGGTGAATGCCCTGGATAAATTTTGGAGGTTTTCAGGAACAGGAATTCCCTAGGCTCATGTTAAATGATGTCAATGGAATTAAACGTATGGGTTTATGAGATAAACTAATTAGACTATTCAAATCCAGAAAAAGAGATTGTGTGACATTTGAATTGGCAGGGGATTATTTTGCCTGGTGAGGAAACTGACCCTGGATTCACTCTTCACTACTGAAAGATCAGTCGGTATACTCCAAGTGGAGAAGGGGGTTACCAAAATTGTCAGCATTTCCATGAACAGAAAGAAAGATAGTTCCCTTAACCAGCTCTTGACCATCAAACTAAGTGCTTCTTGCAAGTTTTATTCAAACACTTTTATCTTATTTTACTGATTTGTAGATTCATTTTTGACTGGCTGAACTGTCATCTTCTTGCCCTCGTATTACAGCATAACACCTAGTGGAAGATAAAGTGCAAATAGAATGGCACAATTGAACCCTAAATTTTACGACCTCTCTTGCCACGGTTGTTAAGTGAATCCCTATAGTTGTTAAGTCAGTAACATGTTGGTTAAATGAATCTGGCTTCCTCTTTAAGTTTGCTTGTCAGAAGGTGTTTCATAGTAGTTGGAGGTTTTGAAGGGGGAAGAATTACCATGTTTCCCCGAAATTAAGACCTGGTCTTATATTTTTTTTTTGCCTCCAAAAGAGGCACTAGGTCTTAATTTCAGAGAATGTCTTACCTTAGGATCACCACAGCCAGGCCTCCCACACCCTGACACCTATCACGTCACTGCTTGACTTCTGCAGCCGCTTGCCGCCACTTGTGGTCGGACACCATGTGGCACATTGCACCATTGACACTCCTCCCAGCAGGAGGCTGCATGGTGTTGTGCGCCCTTTCTGCTCCTCCTGACAGGCCGCCACATGGTGCTTTGCCCCCTTTCTGCTCCTCCCAGCAGGATGCCGCATGGTGCTTTATGCCTTTTCTGCTCCTCCCAGCAGGATGCTGCATGACTCTTTGGGCCATTTCCGCAGTGGAAATGGCCTGAAGCGTTACGTGGCCTCCTGACGCGAGCAATAAAAGTGGCCTGAAGCACACAAGCAGCAGAAACGGCCCGAAGTGCCATGTGGCATCCTTCTGGGAGGGGCTGCAATGGCGCAATGTGCCACATGGCGTCTGGCCACAAATAGCAGCAAGCGGCCATAAAGAAGTCAAGTAGCGGCACGACAGGTGTTAGGGTGAGGGAGGCCTGGTTGTGGTGGTCCTACCAGTAAGGTAAGTGGGTGCGGGGTATGTGGGGCAGCTTCACCTCCTCTACCCCCACCCTAGCTTGATTTTTAGGGGTGTGCCTCACCCCAAAACTAGGGCTTACTTTTGGAGTAGGGCTTATATTAGGCCCAAGCCCAAAAATCAAGCTAGGGCTTACTATCAGGCTGGGTCTAACTTTCAGGGAAACACGGTGTCTGTTGTAATTACCTGTATGGAAAGTCTATATAGAGAGATGAAGGAAGCTAATTAAACCAATATTAGTTATTTGAAAGATCTATGAAGCTTGAATGTCTTGTTTTGGAAGATCAAGGAAGGATCGACTTAAACAGTGTAAAATATTTTTTCTGTGATCGTAAAATAAGATTAGTGAAACTTTTTTCTCTGTGTGGATATGTATTGGACATCTCAGAGTATGACGATGGAAAAGTTAGAATTTAACCCATAAATATTGCACTATTTAAAGATGTAAATTTATTTAAAGGCAGCCTGGGTTCAAGACCCAAGCGCCGCATGACAGGGTGAGCTCCCATCCCTGCCTCAGCTCCTGCCAACCTAGCAGTTCAAAAGCATGTAAATGCAAGTAGATAAATAGGTACACTTTGAGGGGAAGGTAACAACATTCCATATGCACCAGCATATAGTGATGTGGGCCACATTATCAGAAAAGTGTTTTCAGACAACACTCAGCTAAGAAACAGAGATGAGCACCATCCCCTAGAGTCAGACAGGGGAAACCATTACCTTTGCCTTTATTGCCCTAGTAATGTTGCATTTTGAATTGAGAATAATAGGATTGTAAATAAGAATTTGGATCAATCACCTGAAAATTAGGACACCTATATTCTTCTTGGTTAAGTTCCTTGTACTTGAAATCTACTTTAAAAAATGAGAATTTTCTAAAAGGATTTACAACATTGGTATTAAAGATTGATTAGATTTCTCCTTTCCACTCCTCTTGTCACGATGTGATGTTTTTTCTCAGCCATCCCTCCATTCTTCTCAGCAACCTGTCTAGGGCCTCCTTCATCTGATTGTTCCTCAGACAGTAGATCATGGGATTGAGAAAGGGCGTAACGGCAGTGAAGAAGACAGTGACGATTTTAGTGACCCATGACTGACCACCTGCACTTGGAGTTACATACATTCCTGCCACAGAACCATAGAAAAGGGTCACCACCATGAGGTGAAAGGAAATGGTGGAGAAGGCTTTCTTCCTGCTACTTCGGTTAGAGGATTTGATCAGTGTGACAATTATAACGCCATAGGAAATAGTTACAAAGATTAGGTTGCCTAATATGATGAAAATATTCATGAAAAAAAGGATACGCAGAGCATTTCCAAATGGAGGGCAAGCTAAGGACAGAATGCCTTGATCACACAGAAAGTGGTCAAAGACATTGGGGCCACAGAAAGACAGCCTAGAGATCAAAATTATTGGCACAACATATACCAAAAAGCCAACCATCCAGCAACTAGCCACAAGCTTGGAACAGTTCTTCGGAGACATAATTAATGGATAATAGAGTGGGTGGCAGATGGCCAGATAGCGATCTAAGGCCATGGCTGAGAGAAAGAAGTCTTCAGTGCTACCAAGTGAGTAGAAAAGGTAAAACTGTATGAAACAGGCTTGGACGGTGATGATCCCTTGAGGGGAAGCCAGATCGAAGAGCATACGGGGCATGGTGGTGGTCACATAGCAGATCTCCAGCAGGGAGAAATTTCCCAAAAAGTTATACATGGGGAGCTGTGCTAATTGTGCATCTACATGCACCAGCATGATAATAATGGCATTCTCAGCCAAAGTGCTGATGTAGACAATAGTAAAAAGAATAAGAAGGAAGAACCGTTTTTGCTTCCCGTTCTCCAAGCCTAGCAAAATGAATTCCTGGACTGTAGTTCCATTGGTCAGCTCCATCTGGAATCAGGAAAAGAATCAGCATAAAATATTCTTACAATTCACAAATATATCTACTTCCGCAACGGATTTAAAAATGGCAGAGTACAGAACTACCAAATCAACAAGAAGGAAATGTTCTGGGATTGCTTATCTCGTCTAAGGGGGTCCTTAAGCGAATGCTCTTTAAGAATGTTGAAGAATGAAGAGCAGATTAGAGAACCTTATACATAACTCTATCATTGAAAAATCAAAAGGAATAATTATTCAACTTGAATAATAAAATACAAGCTCCTTTTAGTTTCTTATGTCACTGAAACCTTTTCAATGTTTTTATTTAGTATCATACAAATTAAAAAAATAATTGCTATGAGTACATCATCCACACAGTTGTCGAGACCTAAATATTTGACTTCTGTACCAACTTCTGTTTCATCATATCAATAGCCAAAGTAGAATGTTCCATATGCCTAGTAGATGAAACACATAGGAGAAGATATATTTCAGTAGACGCAGGTTTAGAACTGTCTCTCTTAACATCACAGCAGATGACCGAAGAAAACTTGGAGGACAACATGGTGTGGGTGGAGATGTTTCCAAAGGAAGCTCCTTTGATTACAACTTAGGCTGGACTCAGAGATGGAGATGTAGAGGGGAAGAAACAAAGCTTTGTGGGCTGATAGAAGAGCTAAACTCCAGAAAGGAGCTGTCATCATACAATGGATGACAGCACCAGCAATTAAACCTAGGAGAGAAGTCCAGTCTTCCGGGATAATGAGTCAGAATCTTTCCACTCAATGCACTATGAACATCAAGTTCTCACAGATCAGATTGGCAGAGAATCTAATTTCAGTGCAACCCAGATGTCTGGTATTTATCTCCTGTGAGATGTAATCTCAGGCTTCACATGAGAAACTGTTCTGGAAAGAGGAATGAGACAAGACAAAGAGTGGGTCAAGAAAAGATTAGCAGCTGCCTGGAATAAAGCATCTCTCCAGATATTTCCTCAAACGACTTTGGTGAACGAGTGCATCTCTTTAGTCACACTAATGCACCACAGCAAAATCCTACTATCAACCATGAGAGTTTGTGAGACAGTGGGAGCAACACATTTGACCCCATTTCATCTCCTTGCCTTTGCTACTCTGGAATTTCTCCAGAGATATCCCAAAAGTGCTTTTCCAAAAGGCAACTGGACTTTCTTGTTTTTTTTTCTTTGAAGAAGCTTTTAGGATGAGAAGCAAAACATTTTTTTAAAAAAACCAACACAAGAAAGTCCAGTTGCCTTTTGGAAAAGCACCTTTGGGACAACCATGACCTAGATGATTGAAAATGTCCATAGACATTTCTCCAGAGATATATTTGATAAGCTTTAGTTCCAAATTTGATTTTAGTTTCTTATAGGAGATCTGGAAGAAAGAGAACACAGTGCTAGATGGATATTACTATATTTTGCTCAAGGAAACAGGGAACAGGGAAAGAGCTAGATTAAGTGAGGAATTCACAATATTTATTTCTCCCAAATTTCCCATTTATGAAACTTGCCACATTTAAGAGGGGTGGCAATGATATTGCTGATCAAATCCTGCAGTATATTGATGGTAAAGGACTCTCTCCTTCCCAGGAGAGTAAAGATCTATAGCCTGGATTAAGATGTAACAAGGTTAAACTAATAAACATCCAGCCTGTAGCTCCAATAGAGACTAACAGGAAAGGAGAAATGAACCAGCCCTAGAATTTAGAGGTAGAATTTCAGCATCTTTCTCCATGCAACAGTCTAGTTTAATGAAAATAAGGACTAGGGGTGACTTGATAGCAGTGTTCCAATATCTAAGGGGTTTCACAAAGAAGGGAGGGTCAACCTATTCTCCAAAGCACTTGAAGGCAGGACAAGAAGCAATGGATGGAAACTCATCAAGGAGAGAACCTAAAACTAAGGAGAAATTTCCTGACAGTTAGAACAATTAATCAATGGAATGACTTGCTTCCAGAAGTTGTGGGTCAAACACTAGAGGTTTTTAAGAAGAGACTGGACAACCATTTGTCTGAAATGGTATAGAGTTTCCTGCTTGAGCAGGCAGTTGGACTAGATGACCTCCAAGGTCCCTTCCAACTCTGTTATTCTGTTACTCTAATCCAAAAATGGGAAATGAAACATCACAACACAATTCATGGTGCAATTTACCAGCCAAAGAGATGCCTTCATTTTAATTGAAAGAGGCTGTAGGAATGGAATAGGTTAGGGGGAGTAACATTGGGGACTGGATCTAAACTGAACACCATATAAAGGCATCTCTCAGAAACATTTAAAGTCTCTGGTAAATGTTATTGGTGGTTTCTCTCCAGGCAGCTAATGATCATTTACCATTAGCTCTGTTTCTTCTCCCAGAGGACAGGGATGTGTGGTGGAGTCCTTGATGTTCCTCTCAACTGAGGAATTGGGCCGAGGCATAGGACAGTCAACCAAACTGAGATCAAACTCGGCATTACAAACTGACCCAATGAAGAAATACCTTGGTTCTATGCGATCCTGTCATGCTGGGCCATACTGGAGAATAACAAGTCATTTTTGCAATAAGCAAGACCATGTTACGCCACACGGATCAAAATATTGGTGCAAACAGGGTTATTTGGTCAGAAGAGAACGATCATTGTGTATCATTATAGCATCCACTGGCAATCCCAGATGAACAGTCCTTATCCAGTAGAGGAGTAGACATTGTTGTTAGTAATTTTTTTAAAAAATTAGAATGCAAAGGAGGATTCCTGGAAGCAATCAAGAGCAGTTGTAAGAATTGGATAAATAAACCTCGGATAAATAGTAAGAGGAAGTCCCTGGCCACCAGTCCTTCCTTCCTTTTAGAAGGAAAGAAACTAATTAGGAAAATCGAACCTACAATCAAAAGATCCCCAAAGGAGATGTAGTGCCTTCTGTATTTACAGAAAAATGTTATGCCCAGGGTGGGGGGGGCAATCATGATTTTATTCTTCACTTACAGTAAAAAAAATCAGTTTCTGTGCTCTAAGAATGGGATTTGCAATAATAATAATAATAATAATAATAATAATAATATAGTTGGAAGGGACCTTGGAGGTCATCTAGTCCAACCCCCTGCTCAGGCAGGAAACCCTATACCATTTCAGACAAATGGTTGTCCAATCTCTTCTTAAAAACTTCCAGGGTTAGAGCATTCACTGCTTCTGAAGGCAGGTTGTTCCACTGGTTAATTCTTCTAACCCGGAGAGGAGCGGCATACAAACCCAAATAAATAAATAAATAAATAACTGTCAGGAAGTTTCTCCTTAGTTCTAGGTTGCTTCTCTCCTTGATTAGTTTCCACCCATTGCTTCTTGTCCTGCCTTCAGGCGCCTTGGAAAATAGCTTGATTCCCTCTTCTTTGTGGCAGCCCCTGGGATATTGGAATACTGCTATCATGTCCCCCCTCGTCCTTCTCTTCATTAAACTAGACATACCCAATTCCAGCAGCCGTTCCTTGTATGCTTTAGCCTCCAGTCCCCTAATCATCTTTTTTTATTATTATTAATTTTTTTATTAGATTTTTTTAAAAACTTTTAACAATTATAACATAATAACATATTAACTCAACTGAAAACAAACAAATTACATATTAAGAAAACAATACAAATAGCTGCTCGGAACCCCCCTCCACAACACCCTCCAGCAACCCACTCCTCTTCTACTTTCGCTCCTCCTCCTCACCATCCGAAGCGCTAACTAAAATTCTCCCGAGCATCCTACAAAAATTATCTAATCCCTTAAACCCCCAACTACAGTTGAGAAACATAAACTAATATATATTATCTCCCTCCCCCCTCCCCCCCAGGCTTCCCAGAATGAATACAGGGTAAAAACGCAAGAAACCCCACTAAACTACTATGTTAAACTATTTAACCATATATCAAATCTAATTCTCTCAACTGATATTTCTTTTGCATATAATCAATCCATTTCTTCCAGTCCATCAAAAATGTTTCATTTGAGTGGTTCTTCAGGTATGCCGAAATCTTAGCCATCTCAACAAGATGGGTAACTTTTAACGTCCATTCTTCAATAGATGGTATTTCAGATGACTTCCAATATTGTCCCACCAACAGTCTTGCAGCTGTAGTCAAGTTCAAAATCAACTTAGTCTCTATGGTGGAACAGTCCTTTGTAATACCCAACAAAAACAACTGTGGTACAAACTCAATACGCTTTTTCAAAATATTTTGAAGAATCCACCATATTTTTATCCAAAAAGCCTTAATTTTTTTACAAGACCACCAAATGTGAAAATAAGTAGCGTCCATAGAATCACATCTCCAACATTTGGGTTGCAAATTTGGATACATAAACGATAATTTTTTTGGATCTAAGTGCCATCTGTAAAACATTTTGTAAAAATTTTCTCTTAAGTGCTGAGCTTGTGTAAATTTGACATTTTTCACCCATATTCTTTTCCAAGTTTCCATCATAATTGGGTGTCCAAAATTACCTTCCCACTTAATCATACAATCTTTAACTAATTCAGTTCCAGAATCAATTTCAATTAAAGCATCATATATTCTTTTAATATGCATCACTCTTTGATCTCTGATTTGTATAATTAATTTTTCATCCTTTAAAGAAAAACCCATCTTGACATCTTTTTGCCATCTGGCTTGAAGTTGTGCATGATAATACCAATTATGAGCTATACCTTCCTCCCTTAATCTGTCTAATGATTTCAGTTCTAGGCTATTCCCTTCTTTATTTAAAAGTTTATCATAGGGCACCACGTCTTGAATTTGTTGTATACCTACACTCTGTATTGCGTGTCTGGGAACTGTCCATAAAGGAATTTTACCGTTTAACTTATAATAATACTTTTTCCAGACACGCAACACAGAGTTTCTTATTATATGCTCTTTAAAACCCCTATCCAGTTTTTTATCATAAACTAAATACGCGTGGAACCCATACACTAACACGTATCCTTCTATATTTAATATTCTTTCATTTGTTAAATTAATCCAATCACTTATTGCCACTAGAACTGCTGCATAATAATATAATTTAAAATTAGGCACTTTCAAACCACCTCTCTCTCTTGTGTCTTGAATAATTTTAAGTTTAACCCTTGGTTTCTTGCCATCCCAAATAAATTTGTTTATACCTTTCTGCCATTCATCAAGGTTTCCATCCTTTTTAAGTATTGGTAACATTTGAAATAAAAATAAAAATTTCGGCAATACATTCATTTTGATAGCGGCTATTCTGCCCAACATAGATAATTGTAATTTTTTCCAATTCTCCAATTCTTTTTGTACTTTACACCATAAGAGTTCATAATTATTCTTATATAATTTACCATTTGAAGCTTCTATATAAATTCCTAAATATTTAACTTTTTTAACTATCTCACATCCCGTTATTCTTTCCAAATCTTGTTTTAATTTATTATCAAAATTTTTAACCAACATCTTTGTCTTGGATAAATTTAATTTGAAACCTGAAACTTTTCCATAATTTTGAATAATTTCCATCAAACTCTGAGCCGATTGTATTGGCTGAGTTAGTGTCACAAGTAAATCATCTGCAAAGGCACATAATCTATAATCATGTTGTCTAATTTGTACCCCCTTTAATTCCTCTGATGCTCTAATCCTGTTCAATAATACCTCTAAAGTTAAAACAAACAATAAAGGGGATAAGGGACAACCCTGCCTAGTACCCTTCTCTATATTAAATAAATCTGTTAATTGTCCACATTCACTATAATCTGTCCTGTTTGTTTCTGATATATAGCTGATATAGAGTTAATAAACTGGTCCCCCATTCCCATCCTTACCACAAGCCTTTGCAGAAATGTCCAATTCAATCTATCAAAAGCTTTTTCTGCATCTAAAAACATTAAAATAGCCGATACTTGGATATGTTTATCCAAATATTCCAATATATTAACAAGTTGTCTAACATTGGTTTTCATCTGTCTCCCTTGTAAAAAGCCAGTTTTATCCAGGTGAATCCTCTGTGTCAAAACTGTCATTAGTCTATTAGCCAAGATTTTTGCAAAAATCTTGTAATCCGTATTTAACAAGGAGATAGGTCTAAAATTTTCTACTTGCACATTATCTTTGCCCTCTTTAGGAATCAAGCATACATTAGCCGTTTTCCAAGAGGGTGGAACCCGACCACCCTCTTGTATATTCACAAATAACTCCCTCAAATGTTCCACCATTTCCTCCTGTAAACACTTATAATAAATCGTGGTAAAACCATCAGTTCCTGGAGATTTTCCCAATTTCAATTGTTTAATTGCATCAATAATTTCTTCTGACTTAATCAAAGCATTTAATCTATCTCTTTGTTCCAAAGTAATTTCCAAAACATTTTGATTTTGTAAAAAGGCATCTATCTCTTTCTCTTGAACTTTTTCTTCAGCATACAATTTGGTGTAGAACTCTAGAAAAGCCTTCTTAATAGTTTCTTGATGAAATACTTCTTGCCCCTTATATTCTACCTTCTCAATTAAACGGGATTTTTGTTTTTTCCTTAATGTATAAGCCAACCATCTGCCAGGTTTATTAGCATTAAAAAAGGTATTATGTTTAGCATATTGTATATTCCTGGCAACCTGGTCGGTCATCAAAATATCAAATTGTTTCCGTAAAACCTTTATCCCTTCTTTAATATTACTATCATCTGGCTTATCTATTAATAATAACTCTTTCTTTCTTATTTCCGCTTCTAGAACTCGCCTCTTTTCCTCTTGTTTACGTCTATGCCTAACATTCAATTCAATTAATATTCCACGCATGTGGGCCTTACTAGAGTCCCACACCATTTCTATTGGTAAGCCTACATTCTTATTTAACCTAAAAAATTCCTTGATAGCCTTTTTACATTCTTGCACATACATTTCATATTTAAACAAATTTTCATTAAGTCTCCAGGATCTGCTTAAAAATTGGCCAGTCCTTAATTCCATCATAACTGGATTGTGGTCAGACAATACATTAGGTAAGATTTTAACTTTCTTTAAACTTAACATAAAATCACTAGTAGTTAAAATAAAATCAATTCTAGAAAATGCTTCCGGAGGCTCCGCCGGCGTCGCTGGAGTCTCTAACGTGAGGCTCTGTTCTCTGAGTTAGTAAAGCCGCTAACAACAGCGCTCATCAGCTGTTTGTTGCGGCGAAAAAACTCCCCTTCGGGCAAAGAAGGGGAGTAGAGCATCAAGAGCCGGGTTGAGCCCTTCTAAGACCCCTGGAAAAAATTTTCAGGGGCAGAGAAGGTGTGCTCCCCAGGCACTTGAAACGCTCCTGCTCAGAGACGCTTCTGTCGGCTGACAGAATTAGACGTCGCGACCGCCTCTGCTTTTAAAGGAGAATAATAAGGATTTTATACAGACGGAATGGATACAGGAGTCTTTTGAGTATCGCAAGTATTTTGTTACTTTGTTTCTGCCTTTGTATCTACAAATTTTTCTGAATCAACATAACCCTTTTAAGATGGCGTTTGCTCTTTCTACTGAGTGAAAGTGAAAAACGAAAGTGTTTACTCCGCTGAGAAAATGAAACTGAACTTTTTCTTTTTCTTTTGAAGAGATGTTTGAGAGACTATTTGGACTTGATTCATTTATTGATTTATTTATTAAACTATAATATAACTGGATTTTAAAAGAAATTGAGAAGGGCGGAAGTGGCAAATTTTTTTTTTTAGTTTTCCTTTCTCTTCTTCAATTATGACTACAAGACAAAAGACAGCTGCTAAGGCGGCTATGCCCTCTCCAGGACAGCTTGTTAAATCACAGTCTGCTCCTTTAGAATCTCAAGAGCCTGCACAGTCTGTCTCACAAATGCTTACAGTGAAAGACTTACAGTCTGCTTTAACAGATGTAATATCCTTATTTAATGATAGGTTTGACAAAATGGAAGATAAATTTGATGTGAAAATAGAGGAAAAGATGGCAGAGCAGAAAAAAGACTTTAAAGCTATGATAGAAGCTTCTAATCAGGAGATGAGAGAAGATATTGTAGACGCTATTAAAGGTGTTTGGGACTATACTATTGCTGTTGAAGAAAAATTAGAAAATGTTGAGCAACATTTTGAAGAAAAATTAGAAGAAATTAGAAGTGATGTACAAGATCAGGCTACTTTGACACAATATCATCAGATGCAGTTTGCGGTTAGAATTAGGGGATTTAGAGACGTATCAAATGAGAATCAAGAGGATTTAAGGAAAATTTTTCTGAAGCTTTAGCAAAATTTTTGGATGACTCAGTTGAGAATGTGGCCTGGCAGATTGAACGATTGTTTAGAATGAACTCACGTATTGCTGCACAAAGGAATTTGCCTAGAGACATTGTGATATATTTTAATACAAGAAAATATAGAAATTGGGTTCTCTCTATAGCTTATAATAAACAACTGAGTGTTGCTGGTCAAGAAGTACAGGTTTTGAAAGAGATACCTCCTAAAATGTTGAGATCAAGGAAAGATTATGCTTTTCTGACGGAGGAGCTTAAAAGAAGAGAAATACAATATAGATGGGAGGTACCAACTGGACTTTCTTTACTTTTTAAAAATAACAGATACCGTTTGTTTACTGTAGCTAAAGCGAAGGATTTTTTTGAGAATATATTGATGGTTGATAGATCTACTTCCCCAAAACCTAAGAGGGCAACCTTGGTTAAAGATCTAGAATTATTGCAATCTTCGGAACTTCAACAACCTCGACTAATTTCATCGGTTCTTATGGATAAAGCAGTTGAACAACCAGTGCAGTCAATTGATATTTTTCAACCTTTGGCAGTAGACAAGCCTAAAGATCCAAGGCGTGTACGTGAATCTACTAAGGCTATTGAACAAAGAGAAAAAATACAACCAACTCAAACCAAGCAAACTGATCTGACATCTATGGAAGCCATGGGAGCAAAACCTAAGAGGCAGGAAGAAGTGGAATGGTCTTTGCAGAAGCTTTCACGTAAAGCTCATGTCAAATAAATATTTGACATGGAATGTTAATGGTTTAAATTCTCCACAAAAAAGGAAGAAGATATTTCATTATTTGAAGCAATGTAAAAATGATGTAATCTGTCTACAAGAAACTCATATTAGATCTTTGGACCAGAAATATTTGATTAATAATAAGCTGGGTACACATTTTGTGGCATCATCTTTAGTTAAAAAAAATGGAATTGTTATTTATGTTAAAAATAATATAAAAGCTAAATTAATAGAAGCAGATAATCAAGGTAGATTTTTAGCTATAGAAATTCTACTGGACGGGAAGAAAGTTCTTTTGATGGGTATATACGCTCCAAACCAAAAACAAGGTATATTTTATAAATCATTACACAAAAAGTTATTAGAGTTGGATTATAGATCTTGTATTTTAATGGGAGATTGGAATGGAATCCTTGATGCTGGTTTGGACAAGAAAAAGATTTCACTAGTTTCTCAATCGCGCTCAATTTTACCTAAATCTTTTTTTGATATTAAAGATGATTTTAATTTGTTAGATATTTGGAGAGAAAGACATGGTAGGGATCAAGAGTTTACTTTTTTCTCTGACAGACATCAATCCCCTAATCATCTTTGTTGCTCTTCTCTGTACTCTTTCTAGAGTCTCAACATCTTTTTTACATCGTGGTGACCAAAACTGGATGCAGTATTCCAAGTGTGGCCTTACCAAGGCATTGTAAAGTGGTATTAATACTTCACGTGATCTTGATTCTATCCCTCTGTTAATACAGCCCAGCACTGTGTTGGCCTTTTTGGCAGCTGCAGCACACAGCTGGCTCATATTTAAGTGATTGTCCACTAGGACTCCGAAATCCCTCTCACAGTTGTTACTATTGAGCAAGGTACCCCCTATATTATACCTGTGCATTTGTTGTTGTTGTTTTTTTTTACTAGAGCATGCGCAAGATGGACGTTTATGCCTGAGTGCCCAATGCTTGGGTCTAGGAGATGAGGTTTGGGGAGCCCACCCAAGGGGGTATATTTCCATCAAACACCCCTGGGTGGTTACCGGAAAATGCTGCCGACCACCAGGCACTGTAACGGGGCTTCAGGAGTCCGGACTGAGCTGGGGCGAGCAGAGGCATCGGCAGCTACGCACGACGTCTTTGGAAATGCCGAGGCCTCGGAGGATGATGTGGATTGGAGCCGGGAGCCAGCGTAACTGTAAAAGATCTGGAGTAGCGGACCTGCGGTTTGTTAAGAGCTCCCTGGGGGGAGAGCCGGCTGGTTTTTACTGATAGCTGAGGAGCCCTGCAGGGAGAGAGCTGGCCCCCTCCCCCCCTCAATGATAGTTGAGGATGCGGTGAGGTGAGGACATGCTGGACATGCTGGAGCCTTGCAACTGGCCTCTTTCCTCCCCCTTCTGAGAGGAGGAGAGCTTGGAGTAGTGGAGTGACGAGGGGGAGAGCTTCGTGGGAGAGAGCCGGCTGGCCTCCCCCTTCCTTCAATGATAGCTGAGGAGCCTCCCCCATGTTGCTCAATGACAGTGTTGCAAGTTGCAAATTGCTAATTGCGAGAAATCCAGCAAGAACTATTATGCTTCCAGCCTGCCAGGCCAGCACAAGAGGCATCACACATGAAAACTGATCGATACCCCAGGATCCGGAGAGATGAGGGGAACCCCCTATGATGATGAGCTTCCTCCTTCCTCCTCCCCCCCTCAATGACAGCTGAGGGCGTGGTGAGGTGAGGACATGCTGGTGCCTCGCGGCCCCACCCCACCCCAAGACCATGGAATGTATGGACAAACCCTCATCTCTGTGTTTTTTACCCAAGCTATTATTATTGGATGCAGGATAAGGCGAGCCTTCTTGCACTGCGAGATGCCTCCCTCTCGCAGAAATGGCCTGTATGTCTTTCGAAGGCCTACCTTGATGACGGATTTTGGAATCCTGAGAGGTGGCATGCTCAAAAAAAGGGGTTATGGAGGTTTTTAAGTAGGGGTTTTAAATGTTTTTAAGGGGTTCTGGGGTGGGGGGTGGGAAGATTAATAATAGTAATGGTGTAGGCCTGGGGGGAGGTCTACAGGATAAGGGAGGGTTAGGGGTGGGAATAAGGAGGAGGAGAAACATGGGCCAGGCAACAGGTGGGACCGGAACCACGAGGGTGCGGATCAGGGAGGGGGCAGAGGTGATTTAGTTCCCATCGGTTTTGTAAGTGGGAGGGGCAGATATGGCGGGAGTAGGGGGCCACATCAATTTATGGGAGCCGCCCCCGCTATCTTCGAGCGGTGCCGCGCTCCGACCCCCGCGGCTCTACTTGTGATCTGGGTTGTTTAGAGCCAAAGGGCCCGGGTTGTAGGCTGATGCTGTGCAACGCCAGGTCTGTGGTTAATAAGGCCCCCCTGATACAAGATTTAATTACGGAGGGGGCTGTAGACCTGGCGGGTATTACGGAGACCTGGTTGGGACCAGAGGGTGGTGTCCCTCTGGTGGAAATGTGCCCTCCAGGCTTCCTTGCATTTCACCAGCCGAGAACTCAGGGCAGGGGTGGGTGAGTGGCGGTTGTGATTAGGGAAGGTCTCAGGCCAAGGGAAGTCACTGTTCCTCAGACGGCAGGCTGTGAATCCCTCCTTGTGAGGTGGGACCATGGGGGTCCGAGGGCTGTGTTGCTTACGTACCTGGCTCCCTGCCACGTGTCAACCGCCCTGCCCAAACTCTTGGGCATCATCGCTGCGGTGGCGGTTGAGGTCCCCAGGCTAGTGGTCATGGGCGACTTCAATCTACCGTCTGCGGGCGAGGCATCTGGGGAGGTTCGGGAGTTCATGGCTTCCATGACAGCCATGGACCTGACCCAGGTAATTCAATGTCCCACACACATGGGGGGAAACACGCTTGACCTGGTTTTTGTCTCTGGTCAGTGTCTGAGTGATCTGGATACGAGAAATATAGTTATTACACCTTTGTCATGGTCAGATCACTCTCTCCTACGCCTGGACTTTTGGACCGCTACACCCCACTGCAGGGAGGTGGAACCAATTGTTTGGTACCGCCCCAGGCGACTGATGGAACCCGAGAGGTTCCAGACAAAGCTGGGGCCAATACCGGAGGCTCTAACATATATAACACACAACTCGGTCGGGGCGCTGGTAGCTGCCTGGGATAGGGCAGCTGCTGATGCCTTGGATAGGGTTGTGCCTTTGCGGCCTCTGAACCGGCGTGGTTCTCGTTCAGCTCCCTGGTTTAATGGGGAGCTGAGGGAGATGAAGTGCCGGAAAAGACGCCTAGAGAGCAGTTGGAGGGCGAGTCGCTCTGAGTCTGACCGAACACGAGTAAGAGACCATATTAGGACTTACTTAGTGGCAATAAGGGCAGAGAAGTGTTCTTATGTCGCTGCCCTTATTGCCTCATCAGATAACCGCCCAGCCTCCCGGTTTAGGGTAACCCGCTCCCTCCTTCATCGGGAGGTGAGGGGGGACCCCTTGGAGGGAAGAGCTGAGGATTTTGTGCAATACCTGTATGACAAAATCGCTCAGATTCAGGAAGGCTTTAACTTCAATGAAGGCAGTCCAGCAGAAGTGGCTGAGGCCGGTCTTGAGACTACTATCTGGGCTGAGTTTGACTACGTGACACCTGATGACATGGACAGGTTTCTGAGAGGTCTTAGAGCAACCACATGTTTATTGGACCCGTGTCCCTCCTGGTTGGTACTGGCCTCCAGTGAGGTGACGCGAAGCTGGCTCCAGGCAATTATCAACGCCTCGTTGAGTGAGGGTGTCTTCCCCGCCACCCTGAAAGAGGCGGTGGTGCGACCCCTCCTCAAGAAGCCCGCCTTGGACCCAGCTGTTCTATCTAATTACCGTCCTGTCTCCAACCTTCGCTTTGTTGCGAAGGTTGTTGAGAGTGTGGTTGCTCGACAGTTCCCTCAGCACCTGGAGGAATCGTCGTACCTGGACCCGTTCCAGTCGGGCTTCAGGCCGGGTTACAGCACGGAAACAGCTTTGGTCGCATTGGTGGATGATCTCTGGCGGGCCCGGGACAGGGGTTGCTCCTCTATCCTGGTGCTATTGGACCTCTCAGCGGCTTTTGATACCATCGACCATGGTATCATGTTGCGCCGGCTGGCGGGGCTGGGTATAGGGGGCACCGTGCTTCGGTGGTTCTCTTCCTTCCTCTCTGGCCGGACGCAGTTTGTGTTGACAAGGGGTCAGAGGTCGACCCCGAGGCCCCTTGATTGTGGGATACCTCAGGGGTCGGTCCTCTCGCCCTTGTTGTTCAACATTTATGTGAAGCCGCTGGGTGAGATCATCCGAGGTTTTGGGGTGGAATTCCATCAGTACGCTGATGATACTCAGCTGTACATTTCCACCCCGAACCACCCAAATGAAGCTCTTGACGTGCTGACCCAGTGCCTGGAGGCCGTGCGGATCTGGATGGGGAAGAACGGTCTCAAGCTCAACCCCTCCAAGACCGAGTGGCTGTGGTTACCATCATCCCGGTACAACCAGCTGACTCCATCGCTGTCTATTGGGGGCAAGTCAGTGGCCCCCACGGGAAGGGCTCGCAACTTGGGAGTCCTCCTAGATTCACGGCTGTCCCTTGAGGACCATCTGACGGCTGTGGCTGGGAGGATGTTTTACCAGATTCTTCTGGTACGCCAGTTGCGCCCCTTCCTAGATAAGGACGCGCTACGCACGGTCACCCATGCCTTCGTCACTTCCAGACTCTCTACATGGGGCTCCCCTTGACGTGCACGCGGAGACTTCAACTGGCGCAGAATGCGGCCGCGCGGGTGGTAGTGGGGGCACCCTGGCGGGTACGAATGGCCCCTATCCTGCGCGAGCTGCACTGGTTGCCGGTGGCTTTCCGGGTGCGCTTCAAGGTACTGGTTATCACTTTTAAAGCGCTCCATGGCATAGGACCCAGTTATTTACAAGACCGCCTTCTGCCAGTAAATACCTCCCATCGACCAGTTCGCTCCCACAGAGAGGGCCTCCTCAGGGTGCCATCGGCTAAGCAGTGTCCGCTGGTGCCACCCAGGGGGGGAGCCTTCTCTGTGGGGGCACCGACAATGTGGAACGAGCTCCCCCCAGAACTCCGGACATGTCATGATCTCCGCACCTTCAGAAGAGAACTGAAGACTCATCTCTTCAATCAAGCCGGCCTGGCCTAGATCTCCTCGGGTTTTAAAATTTTTAAACAAGGCTGTTTGGGTTTTAGAATTGGGTTTTTAACAGGTTTTTAGCAACAGCCTTGTATTAATATTAATTTAATTTATTTTTAAATATTTATTGTTTTTATGTTTTTATTCTGTTGTGAACCGCCCCGAGTCCTACGGGAGAGGGGCGGTATAAAAATTTAATAAATAAATAAATAAATAAATAAATAAATAAATAAATAAATAAATAAATAAATAAAAATAAATAAATAAATAAATAAATAAATGTAGAACCTTACTTTTTTCACCATTGAATTTCATTTTGTTAGATAGCGCCCAGTTTATCAGTATCTTTATGTGGCACAAGGAAGATAATTCCCATAAACCAGCAGTGGGCCATCAATCTATCTGCTTCTAGCAAGCTCTATTCAAACATTTGCCAGCCATAAACAAAAGCAAAGTTCTTAGCCCGGTGTGCCTTTGGCCAAAATAGGATCTGAGCTGGAAAGATAGATTAATACCTTTTTATTTATGTAAAGGTAGTCCTTGATTTATGACCACAAGTGAGCCCAAAATTTCTGTTGCTAAGTGAGACATTTGTTACGTGAGTGTTGCTCCATGTTATGACCTTTTTTGTTGTTAAGTGAATCATTGCAGCATCCCCACGGTCACGTGAACAACATTTTAGATGCTTGGTTACTGACTCATATTAGTGACGGTTGCAGTGTCCTGGGTTCATGTGATCACTTTGGGCGACCTGGCAAAGTCAAAAACGGAGAAGCAGTGATTCACTTAGCAACTGTTGCTAAGTGAAACATTTGTTAAGTGAGTTTTGTCCCATTTTATGATTTTTCTTGCTAGAGTTGTTAAGTGAATCATTGCCATTATTAAGTTAGTTGTTAAGTGAATCTGGCTTGCCCATTGAATTTGCTTGTCAGACTGTTGCAAAAGTTGGCCACATGACCCCCGGGCTGAATATGAAAAGAATATGTTGCTTTTTTTAAATGAAGTGCTTTCAAGACTGGGGGGTCTCAGAACCTCATAGACTTCAAAAAAAAAAAAAACCACATCAGTTTCTAGAAACTGGTCTATGTTTCATCCTTGAAGGCTGAGGAACCAGTCTCTAAAGAAAAGATCTTTTGGAAACTAACTAGGCAGATCCTTTGGGACACCTTCCCATGAGAAACCAGATGTATATAAGAGAGATCCTTCGGCTTTCGTCTTCCCACTGAATACTCCCTGCACCATCTGCCTTCATGTGCATGGAATGGTGCACTGTAGCCAGTGACATACAGAAAGACTCAACAGAAGAAGGGGGTGAGAATTAACAAGAAATTAGCTAAAGGGAAGAAATTGACCAAATAGGTATTATTTAAATTCTTCATTAGCTTAAAACTAAAAGGTGAACATAGTGAACAATTGTGTAGCTTTCTGCTTGCCTAAAAAAAGGTCAAGTCTGATGTCTATTCTCTTTTCTTTTTTTTCTTTTCTTTTCTAATAAGGAGGATCAGGAAACTAAATGACACTAATAAATATTTGTTTATTTTAGCGTACTTACACAGCCGTCCATATCGCAAAACATGTAGCTCTAGGAAGCGTACAACACAACAATAAAAGTAGCTCCATAAAAAGCCAGTTCTAAGCAATCTTCAAATGTTTCGCACGCACAAACACTCTTACTCTTTTCAATGTCTTCTTTTTTTATTATTATAAACATTTTTCAATCAACATATAAAAATTTAACTGTAAGCTAGATACAATTTCTTAGATTGATATTTCCCTTGTATATAGTCTATCCATTTTTTCCAATCCAACATATATTTTTCATTTGAATGATCCTTCAAGTATGCAGATATTTTAGCCATTTCTGCTATATTTATGACTTTCAAGGTCCATTCTTCAATAGATGGTAGTTCTGGCTTCTTCCAGTATTGTCCCACCAACAGTCTTGCTGCTGTGATCAGATTCAAAATTAAGTTCGTCTCTAAGGTGGTACAGTCTTTTGTAATACTTAACAGAAATAACTGTGGTAGAAATTCAATACGCTTTTTCAAAATGTTCTGAAGTATCCACCATATTTTTCTATAGAAAGCCTTAATTTTTCTACAGGTCCACCATACATGAAAATACGTAGCATCCATACTCTTGAAACAGATTAAGCACTTTAGGAAATAGTTATGGTGGAATTTATAGAAGGCTGGAACATATAGTAAGGGACGTAAATCACAAGTATAACTAGATATGGGATTCTTTAGTTATCCACCAGTTTATAACTGCTGTGAGTACTCTTTGACTTTTTCCATACTGTCAACTTTCTGGAAATAAAGTTGGTTTAAGAAATTATTTTCCAAATCTCAACACTTTTGTTGAATTTGGCCAGAGAATTGGCTTGATGTTTTATCCAGTCCACATTTATGAGACCTTAAGTGGCAGATTCCCAGCTTTTCTATCCCTCCTGAATCAGTTATTTTTAAAAAAAGGGGAAAAGAAATAAAAAGATTACTATTTTGGAAGAGCTGTGGTGGTACATTGATTAGAATGCAGTATTGCAGGCTTAATTCTGCTGACTGCCAGCAGTTTGATCCTGACTCAAGGTTGACTCAGCCTTCCATCCTTCCAGGGTCGGTAAAATGAGAACCCAGATTGTTGGGGGCAATATATTGACTGTAAACCTTTTAGGGAGAGCTGTAAAGCACTGTGAAATGGTATATAGGTCTAAGACGTCAGTGTTTCTCAACCTTGACAATTTTAAGGCATGTGGACTTCAACTCCCAGAATTCCACAGCCAGCAATGCTGGCTGTGGAATTCTGGGAGTTGAAGTCCACATGCCTTAAAATTGTCAAGGTTGAGAAATACTGGTCTAAGTGCTATTGTTATTTTACTATTTTTTTCCATATCTTGGGCTAGAAAAGAGGAGGAATTCTTGACAACTTCACAGGGGATTTTTTTTAAAGGCTGTTACAATGACCAGTGTAAAAACAAATTTGTTAAAAATAATGGCAGTGGGGGACAGGAACCAGGGATCAGAGGGGCTAGGTCTAGGACATACAGTAACTATTTGTCAGCTGCTGACAAGGAACTGAAGCACAGTATGCAAGCCAGATAGCATCAGTTGGGTGGGTGCAAGACAGAAAACCATTTTTGAAACAGAATTAGAAAACACAAGTGGTGCTGGCGTTAGATGCTTGTTTGATGTATATTGAGTATGATAGATGTATTCTCACGCTCCAGAAATGGTGGGCATTTCATGTTTGAATCAGGTGTGACTGGAGGAAGGGAAGTCAATGCTTCCAGGGGCTGAGTCATGGCTGCTGACCAAGTTACTTCTACCCTAGAAGAATATGGAGTCTCTTTCTGAAGGTTTCATAAGACTGCTTTGTAAGCATCCAGAGGGGGTGGGGGGGAATGGATTATTGAGAGTTACAGATTCAGTAGCATCCATACAAAAGTCAAAACAAGGACAAGCACCGCAGCGCAGTCTAAGCAATGCCAGCCTATGACACAAGGAAAGAAACCAGGGTGGAGACATTCATGTGAGATCTACATACATATACTTGTCTTGAAATTGCAGTTTTAGTATTGCATGCAGCACTTGCTGAAATCCTGAGCAAATAAGTTGATGTCTAGGTAGAGATATAGGAGAGAGAGAGAGAGAGAGAGAGAGAGAGAGAGAGAGAGAGAGAGAGAGAGAGAGAGAGAGAGAGAGAGAGAGAGAGAGAGAGAGAGAGAGAGAGAGAGAGAGAGAGAGAGAGAGATGTAGACAACCACAGAGACAGACAGACACAGACAGACACACACACACACACACACACACACACACAGAAACAGATTTCTTCCCACACAAAAACACAATTAGAAAAGGGGAACACTTTATTTATTTATAGAAAATTACCATCACGACCTAAATAGTTCTCAAGATTGTTTTTTTCCTTTCTTGTAATATCATAAATCACAATATACTGTATTATTTCAATACAGTTCTGAATGCAGCAATCTTTATATAATATGACTCAAAGTTTTTAATCTTTGATTATTTAAAAATTTAAAGTATTGAAAATAAAAAGAGAAAAATAAAAACTTATCAGTATCAATTGCCATTTGAAATGTCACAGTTACACATATAACATTATTTAACTTTTCATCCAGAAATGATATTAGTTAAAAAAAGAAAGAACCACTGCAATTCAATCTCGAACTCTTTATTTAATTTATTTAATTTATTTAATTTTTTTAATCCGTTGTATTATTACTTTGTTTTGTATGTTTGTGTCTGTGACCTTATATTGGTAACAGGAAATAAAACATAGATGAAGCAAATTTAACAGAAGTTAAAATACTCAAAATATCTAAAAATAGAAAAAAGCAGGTAATGAAGATAATTAAACAGTTCATTAAATTAAGATTTGCTGTACTTCCTTTTTCTTTCCTTTTTCATGTTTAATTTCTTTGAAATAGTATTTCTTATAACCTCTGCACTTATAACCCCTACAGAGTAGGCTGTCTACTCTGATAAAAGAATTGTATGGTTTAATTGTGTGATTTAATTGAGATACCTAGTTAGATGATAGATATCTATCTATCTATAAATATATGGGGTGGGAGGGGAGAACATTGATGAGTTCTTAAAGATCTTCCATTTTTCATCTTAAAACTCTGCTAAATCTTTAAAGCTAAAATGAGTACTTTGTGATATAACTACTACTTCAATCCTAACTCAGCTATGAACTAGTAGATCAGCAAACTTTAATACTGATAAGAAGGAATATTTGTAGATCAAAGTAGAACTGTGGGGTCCTTGGTACCCTCTGTGCTTGGTTATTTTCCTGCAAACGTTTCATTATCAAACTAGGTAACATCATCAGTGCTCCTTGCAGATGTCACCTACTTTAATAATGTAATGTCTACCAGAAAAACCACCAAGCTCGGAGAGCACCAAGGATCCCACAAACTTTAGTCCATGTGACATTTCTCAGCAAAAAAATCTTATCTAGAATACAGATATTCCAAAGGTTGTGGACCTTGATTACTCAGGTGTATATTCTGTAACCTGTATTATATGTTAAAAGATGGCGACAGCAAATAGCACCAAAGTCCAGGAATTCATTTTGGTGGGCTTTGGAGATGGGGAGAAGAAACGCTTACTGCTCCTCATTTTTTTCACTACTCTCTACATCCTTACTTTGGCTGAGAACATCATCGTTATAACCATGGTGATCCTGGACACCATCTTGGCCCATCTTCCCATGTACATCTTGCTGAGCAACTTCTCCTGGCTAGAGTTGTGTTATGTGAGCACAACTGTGCCCCGTATGATCTTGGACCTGATCTCACCAAATGGGACCATCTCCTTCCATGCCTGCTTCCTTCAGTACTACAGCTTCGTTAGTCTTGGTGTCGCAGAGTGCTTTTTCCTCTCAACCATGGCCTTGGATCGCTATTTGGCTATCTGCCACCCACTACGCTACCCCTATATCATGTCTCCTCATTCCTGCTATGCCCTTGTGGCTATCTGTTGGATTCTTGGCTTTTTGTGGAATCTAATCCCAGTTGTTATGATCTCCAAGTTGGATTTCTGTGGTCCTAACATCATTGATAATTTGATATGCGATCCTGGACCCATCCTTTCCTTGGCTTGCTCTCCACTTGGAAATATCAATTTGCACTATCACTATCAATTTGCAATGAGCTCTCTGGTCATCATACTCAACCTGTTCTTTGTTGTGTTATCCTACAGTGCTGTGGTTCTCACCTTGGTGAAAGCCGCTCACCAAAGCGGCAGTAAGAAGGCCTTCTCCACCATCTCCTTCCATCTCATGGTGGTCACCCTTTTCTATGGTTCCATAGCAGGGATGTACATATCCCCAAGTGCGGCAAACCAGTCGGGTATCAAAAATTTAGTTACTGTCTTCTACACTGCTATTACACCCTTTCTCAATCCTATGATCTATTGTTTGAGGAATGATCAGATGAAGGAGGCCCTGGGCAGGATACAAAGAAGTAAGCTAGCTTTACTGAGATTTAACCCAAATAAATGTTAGGAAACTAGAAGAAAATAGCACAAATATAACTAATAATCCAATCAGTGAGAAAAACAAGTGTCGCAGTTTGGAAAACAGGAATATTGTTTTCTCATGAATACCTTATTCCCGTTTCATCCATCTCTTTGCTTTCTTAGTTTCAGTTTTAGTATAGATTTTAATAATATTTTGAGGGGCATCACGGCTCAGATGCTGAACTTGACAGTTGGAAAGCTGACAGCCCGGGTTTGAGACCCAAGCACTATACCACAGAGTGAGCCCCCCATTTTTGCCCCAGCTCTTGCCCACCTAGCAGTTTGAAGCATGCAAATGTAAGTAGATAAATAGGTACCAATTGCAACCAATTCTACATGAGACAAATGTCACGTTAATTAAAAAGCAGGATCCTCGAATACTGGCTGGCAGTCAAACGCCACTATCCTAAATCCTTAATGTCTACTCACACCAACACCGAACAGCAGCAGTTCAATTTGAGTAACACAAAAATCATTGGCTATGCTATTCACCCGTCACACTCATGAGTTCTTCAAAGCCAGGCACTTCACAAGCAATTCCATCAACAGACACATTGACTTACAACCAGCCTAAGAACCCGTCAGGATCCAAATCAACTACATAGCCAACCAGGGACAGCAGCAACCCTCAACCAACCCAGGCAAGCCCCCTTCTACCCACCACCAGTAGTTCACCTCCCAATGACCCTGACCTGAGGTAACCTCCCCATCACAAGCCCTTCACTGATAACTCACACCTGGCCCATCACAAAACCCATCACAAGACCCTCACATGACACACCCACACCTGAAGCCCTTATAAACATAAGAACACTGATATCCCCTAAACTCCGCTGAAGATGTTACCTAGCCTGGTAACAAAACATTCAGAAATCAACCCATATGCTCAGCAAATGAACCTTCACCCTCATTCTACACCCAAACTACAGATATTTGCCACTATTGCAAATAGATACCACTTTGGCGGGAAGTTAATAGTGTTCTTTGCACCTTAGTGCAGCGGTTCTCAACCTTTTCTGGGGCTCGACCCCGGCCCACATCGCGCAAAAAAAATGGCAGACCCGCACCGCACATGCGCAGTGCGACGGGGCACATCGCGCATGCGCGGCACGACGGCCACATCGCGATAGGGAAAAAAATGGCCGACCAAAAAAAAATGGCCGACCAAAAAAAAATGGCCGACCAAAAAAAATGGTGGACTGCGGTGCTTGACGACCCCCGTGAAATGGTCATTCGACCCCAAATGGGGTCGCGACCCACAGGTTGAGAACCGCTGCCTTAGTGTGTAGTCATGCTGACCACATGACCACAGAAATGTTTTCAGACAACGCAGGCTCCCTCAACTAAGAAACAGAGATGAGCACTCTCACACTAGAGTCCAGACCTGAATGCAAAGGGGGAAGCTTTTATCTTTACCTTTATAATATTTTAATCTGTGTAGTTTTAATGTTTTAACGTCCTAATTATGTTTTACTTGTTTTATAACTTCTAAGCCACCTAGAGTCACCTTGTAGGTGAGATGTGCGACATAAAAAATTAATAAATAAATATTCTTGTGAAATATTTTGCATGGTCTAATGCAGGGATAGGCAACTTTGGCTCTTTTATGACATGTGGACTTCAACTCCCAGAATTCCTGGGCCAGCCATGGCTCAGCTTTGAAAACTCTTCCTTTCCCCTCAGCATGGCTGGCTCAAGAATTCTGGGAGTTGAAGTCCACAAGTCATAAAAGAGCCAAGGTTGGTCTAATGCAATGCAAAAATTTTCTGGGAGATTAAAAACAGGTGTATTTCTTTAGCTTTTTAGCCAACTTCCCTTTTTTTCAGAACTATTTCTATTTCATGTTGGCCTCTTTTCATGCAACATAGTTGCAGCTAAACTATAGAAAGTCTGATGCCAAGCTTCATTAATGCTTTTTACAACCCCCCCCTTTTTTGCTTTATATTGTTGTATAATGTCTGAAAGAGAGAAAACTGCTCATAAATAATCTATGATACTTGCCTCTTCTCTCATTCAACTGTCACTTTCTCTTCCTACAAGAAATGGAAAAACCTGAGGATTGTATATGTGTGTTTTAATTAAATTGTTGTGTAGCTATGAAAATGACAGTGTATTTGAGGTCAAAAGCAAAATGTACTTAATGCAAGATATAAAAATACTTTTAATTAAATGTGCAATATTCAGCCATGGATTTCTACATTTGGTGTTGGTATTTCAAAATGCTTGCCTTATTTTTTTTTAATGAATATTTGATGTATAGCCGGATTATCTTGCTGTGGAATAAATAAATTATTGTTATTGATGGTGACGATGATATAGATCTATCCATTCCTTTTTCACATTTTCCTTTTGTGCCATTTTTTTTTTAGTTTGGAATTTTCTGTCTGCTGTTTTTAATGCTTTCAGTGATGGTTCTTCAGGTAACCTGGGCCCATGCAACGAAAGGCATTAAAGATTAGGTCACTTTATCATCAATGCATTGATGATGTTACTTAGTTGGGTAATGAAATGTCTGCAAGAAAATAACCAAGCTCAGAGACCACCAAAGACTCCATTGTTCAACCCTGAATTACAAATATTCTCTTTTATTCTTTTCCCTACCTTCCATGACCGATCATATAGTTTGATTTCAGGTTTCTTTATACCAGCGGTTCTCAACCTTTTCCGGGGCTCGACCCCGGCCCGCGCCACGCAAGCGTGGTGCGACCCCGGGGCGTATCGCGCATGCACGGCGCGACAGGGCGGATCACGCATGCATGTTGCGACGGGGCGCATCGCGCGTGCACGGCACGACGGCCCGCATCGCAAAGGGAAAAAAATGGCCGACCCAAAAAAAAATGGCCGACCCAAAAAAAATGGCGGGCCCGCATCGTGCATGCGCGGCGTGATGGCCCGCATCGCAAAGGGGAAAAAATGGCCGACCCAAAAAAAATGGCTGACCAAAAAAAAATGGCGGGCCCGCATCGCACATGCACGGCGTGATGGCCCGCATCGCAAAGGGGAAAAAATGGCTGACCAAAAAAAAATGGCCGACCCCAAAAAAATGGCCGACCCCAAAAAAATGGCGGGCCCGCATCGCGCATGCACGGCACAATGGCCCGCATCGCAAAGGGGAAAAATGGCCGACCCAAAAAAAAATTTAAAAAAATGGCTGACCAAAATAAAAAATAAAAAATGGCAGACTGCGGTGTTTGGCAACCCCCGTGAAATGGTCGTTCGACCCCAAATGGGGTCGCGACCCACAGGTTGAGAACCGCTGGTCTATACTCCACCATCTTACATCCCATAATATCCTTACTTCTGAATATTAGGTATTGAGGATTGTTTCCTGGAGTCAAAAAAACTGTTTCTGGAGCGGAAAGAGATAAGGCTGATACCTTGGGTTTCTGAATTGAACTTGTGTTGCTATTAATATTGTGGAATTATTGTGCCTTCATCAAAAGAGGAACTGAGAAATTGGGAAGATTGCAAACAGAAGATGATACTAAGACCTCTCCTTATAATTTTTTTTGAAGGGGGGGAAGAGGTTATTGTAATGATAAAAAGTCTTCTAAAAGACCTCAGGCATGAGGCCAGTAAATAGATTGTCCAGAGCTACAGAAAATTAGTTTGGTCTATTGGTAAAGGCCCTGGACTAGAGACCATGAGTTCTAATCCCACCTTAGCTACGAAAACCATCTGCGTGACTTACCCTCTCGCTCAGCCCAACTTATTTTACAGGGTTGTTGTTGTGGGGAAAATAGGAGAAAGATGTGCTAGATATGTTCACCACCTTGAGTTATTTGAAAAAAAATAATAAAGCTTGGATATAAGTAAATAAACTTGCAGCAAATGTTCAGACATTTTAATTACACTTAATGAAAAAAGATTCATATATATATGGATATACATGAGGCGAAACATAAATTTAACTCGACAATTTTTATTCTTTCATTTGATTAACAGTATATTTTATAATTTCCCCATTAGCTATTATTAGAGTTCATACACTTTAACACTGAGCATCTCAATTAGGAGCCATTGTTTATAACCATGGTTTATTGTAAAATGGTTTCTTTTTACACATCATGTTAACCCATAATCTATGATCCATAAATCACAGGGGTAACCTACACACAATACCAACGTAGAGAAAAACACATGATAGTTTAGTGCTAAGTAGAAATTTGGTCACAGCATGACCCCAGAAAATGATTGCTGATCATATCCGAGTCATTCCAACTTCTAGAATCCCTCAGTCTGAAACAGAATAACCCTCCAATGGTTGTCTGGCTTCAATCTAATTGATTAATAGTAATATTATCAGCAGACATTGTAAAATCTTCTTTCGACCTGATAACAAACAGATTGAGATGGAGAATCTGAAAATTATGAGTAAAAGAAACCAGGGATAAGATACAGTACTGTACCAAGTAATATCTCAAATATAATTGACATTTCTGCTCTTTAACCATTATGTCCTTGTATATTCCGTTACACTGAAAATAAGACTGGTCTCATACTAATTTTCACATTAGGGCTTATTTTCAAATTAGATCTTATTTACAGGGAAATACAGTACTAAATGCATCCATCTGGCTGACAACCTTATTTTTGGGGTGGGGCTTATATTACAAGCATCCTGAAAAATCACGCTAGGGCTTATTTTCCGGTTGGATCTTATTTTCTGGGAAACACAGTAGTAATTAAACTAAAAGCACACTTTCATTGTAGTCCAGTCCCTCATTGTTTTGCTTATTTTTATACATGAAAATCAATAACAATGATGTCATTATAAACTCAAAAAGGTCCTAGAAGGGAAAAGGCCCTGATCTCTTGACCAAGGTCCAGACCAACCATCCATGAATCACATTCCCTAATTTTCCGGGAATAGTGTCCTTTTCAGAGCATCTTTCATCTCCTTGTTCCTCAAGCTGTAGATGAGTGGATTGAGCAAGGGGGTCAGCACCGAATAGAAAAGGGTGACCACCTTGTTGCTTCCTCCTGACGCTCCGGGGGCTACATAAGTGACCATGATGGAGCCATAGAAGAGGCTTACCACCAGCATATGTGAGGTACATGTGGAAAATGCCTTCCGTCTCCCAGTGCTTGAAGGCAATCTCATTACTGTCCAGAGGAGAGTAGCATAGGAGCAAACAATGAAGAGGAAGGGGCCAAAAATAGCAATGGAGCTGAGGCTGTAGAAGGCCAGTTCTGTGCCCCGGGCTGGAGTGCATGAAGAGGCCAGCAGCGGCCCTGGGTCGCAGATAAAGTGATTGAGGATGCTGGAGCCACAGAAATGGAGCTGGGAAATCAAAATGATGGGTGCCAGAAACCAGAGAAAGCCAGAGGCCCAACAGGAAGCAGCCAGAATGCAGCAGAACCTTTGAGACATCAGCAGTGGGTATCTCAATGGATGGCAGATGGCCAAGTATCGGTCTAAGGCCATTGCGGCAAGAAGGAAGCTTTCGGTGGTCCCCATAGAAAAGAAAAAATAGAACTGGAGAAAACAGCCATGGAAAGAGATGACACCCGGCAGTGGAGAAGCCAAATCGAAGAGCATCCTGGGTACCGTGGTGGTTACGTAGCACATCTCTAGACCCGAAAAGTTTCCCAGGAGGATATACATGGGCAGGCGGCTGAGTCGAGAGTCCAAGAGAACAGCCCACACGATGCAAAGGTTCCCCACCAAGGTGAAGGCGTAGCAGATGGAAAATAGGGAGCATAGGAGCAGCTGGAAGGAGGGCGAAAGGGATGGGAAGCCCAGAAGGACAAAGCCCTTCATCACCCTGGTATGGTTGACTTGATCCAAAGGGTTGTGCCTCTGTTGCTAGGAGAATCACACATTGGGAAAACAGTCAATGTCCAAAAAAAACCCCATACTATGACACCTTTCCCCAACTTGGATAGCTTTCAGATATGTGAACTTCAACTACCAGGATTCTCAGTAATTGCCATAATAACTGCTCAATTCTGGGAGCTGAAGTCCACATCTAGAGGTGGGTCCAAGAATATTATGTATTAAGCATGCCTAGAGGATCACTGGCCTGAAACTTCTCTGTTGCTATTCTCCATTTCTAAATTCAAATAAGCAATAATTTTTAGCTTGTCTACCAGGTTATTCACTAACCATCACCCAATAGATCTATTTTTGCTATGAACATCAATGTCTCTGTCCCAGTCAGGTACCCACAAGGGCAGGAATACATGAAAAATGAAAGAAAGAAAAGTTGGAGAATTTATAGAAGAAAACAGCAAAGACTGAAGAACGTATCTTAGAAAGCAGAAAGATAGAACTGAGTTTCGGAGTGATAAGAAATTTAAAGGTCAAGAGAAAATAAACAGAAAGGACTTAAAATTGGAAGGAAAAATATTTTATAATAATGCTTTCTGTAAATAATCAATGCAGAAACCAATTTTAGCTGTCAAAAGGATCCTGAGTGTAATATTTCTGAGAGAGAGAAAAATAAATATTGTAATTGTCAAACATGGTGGCACATTACTCTTTGATTTTAAATGATTGTAGAGTTATCAACATAGGTCTGTTTTTACCCTCTGAAATCTGAGGTAAAATGATAGCTAGATTTGGGACTGGAATTTCAATAAATAGCGTCCTTTTAGAATGCAGATAAATATTACTAAGAATGAAGGATTTCTCCCGTTGCTTCGTCTCTCAGTTTTTCTAGAAAGGGGGGAAAAATCACTTTTGTGATTTTTACTTTTTTTTTAACTTACTTTTCACTTGCCCAACCGTCTTTTCTTCTTATCAAGAAAGCCAGTGGGGTCATAAATGATGGTCCCATTTCCTTTTATTTTCATAACTTCCCTACAAAGCAGGCTTATGATGTGCAAAACTGAGTAGCCTTTCCAAAAAAAAAAAAGAACTTTGATCTACTCAGTCTATTCTAGACTCATATTCTAAATACTTTGTAAAAAGAAAACTTTGGGGACCATTTCATCAAAACTAAACCTATTTAACCTCAAATAACTTAGTTTACAGGATCATGGCTTCACATAGACCACTGAGTCCAACATCTGCTCAATCCAGGAATCCAAATTATGCATCCCAGCAGATGGATGCTGAGAATTCTTTGAGCACCTCCAATAAAGGAGAGCCCATCTTCTTTCAAGATGACGGATATAACCACTGAATTGCTCTTACCATTACTAATTTTGTCTAACATTTAATCCAAACTGCATCTCTGAGGCTTAAATCTGTCATTCTGAATCCTGTGCTGTGAAACAAGAGGGAACAAATATGGATCTTTTGGATGCTTGAAGAGCATTATCACCTTGTTCCTCAGACATCATTTGTCCAGACTAAACATGGCCAGGTCCTTCTGATTCATAGAAATTGGCTTCTGAATCATCCTTATCGACTTTCTTTGGGCATTATCCTGTTATAGTTGTCCCATCACCCACATTTTCTAGGAAGTTCCCAAACTCATTTCCTTAACTATCACTGCAATGTTATCAGACAACATTCTACCGACATTCCCCTGATCCATTACTGCCCATCCAATTACAGATTGAAACGTGTCCCACCAGTTTCACACCATTTATAGTTCAATATCACTGTTTGAAGAATCAGGATTAATTGTTTCTGAAAGAGTCCTTACTTGAGAATGTATCTCTAGAAAGAAAAAAGAGGGATCTGGATTTTGGAGTGATAATTTAAAAGTGGAGTTTATCCTATATAGTTGTTATGGACTTCAAGTTTCAGAATTCTCAGTAATTGCAAAAACAAAAACAAAGTTTCATGGTTTTTTCCCCTCTCCTTATCCATCAGTCCCAAAAGAAAAGTCTCTGCTTTTAATTATATATTCATCCTTAAAATGTTCTGTATTATTAAAAGCAATGCATTTTTTCTAGTTTTCTTCCATGTCCAACAAACATGAATAAATGTCCCTTTATGGTAAAATGATCTCAGAGAAGCCATGCTAAGATTCCCTTCCACAAACTAGGTGACCTCCAGATATATGAACTTCAAATTTCAGATTCTCAGTAATTGCAATGATAGCTGCACAATTCTGGAAGCTGAAGTCCATGTGTACAGGACGTCCAAGACCATTATGGACCAAACCTGACTGGAAGCTGTGCTCACTAGCCTGAAAACTCTCTGTTGATGTTCTCCACTTCTAAATTCAGCCAGGCAATTTCTTTTGGCATGCTACTAGGCTGTTCATCTAACCACCACCCAGTAGACTATTATTGGATGAATATTAATGTCTCTGTGACAGTTAGCTACTCACAGGGCAGGACCCCTTGTAAAAAAGAAAAGTTGGAGAGTTCATCAAAAGCTTGAAAATATATCTCTAGAAAGCAAAAAGAGGGAAGTGGGTTTTGGAGTGATAAAGAATTTAAAGGTGGAGTTTATCCTAAACAGTTGTCTCGTCTATGTCTATGTTTTCTAGACAACTCCTAAATTCATTTCCTAACTGTGACTGCAATGTTATACATTCTACCCAAGCTAACTTCCCCCAACCCATCATGTCCATCAAACCACATCTTCTAACTAGCTTTTGTCCATCTGACACACATCTCACCAGTTTCACTAGCAGGACCTACAGTCCACCATCATTCTTTCAAAAAACTGGATTGATTGTTCCTGAAATAGTCCTTAAAATGTATAAATCAGAATTCCTTACCACAGGTTCGGAGACATGCCAGGATGACATCTGTCATACTAATTTCATATGTTCAAATCTGGGGCACAAGGAAATTAGAGAAGAAGAGAAAAGAAGAGGTAGTAATCTTTATTTTATATGCAGTAACACTTACGTAACATCATACGTGTATTGGTTCCTAAGATCAAATGTCTTTGATTTAAACATAATGACTGGGTACCATCCATATAACTAGATCTTCTCCAGATAAATCAAACTTATTGTTTCACTGTATGTAGCTTTAAATCTATATGAGTTTTTCAAGTTTTTCAGCTCAACAAGTGCAATGTTTGATATACTAAAATTTACTTTTCCTCTCTATTCCATCTCCTAAACTTAAGGAAAGGTTAAAACTTCCTTTAGATCAAGGCTGAAGAAGATTCCTTCTTCAGCTCTAAAAGAAGAATTAGTAGGTTACAGAGTTGTGTTAATTTGGAAGTCCATCTACAGTTATACTTTTTTTAGTGATTCCAGGATGGTAGAACAATTGGATTTATTGATTAGAACATAAGAAGGTTAGTCAGTAGAAAAAACAGTAATGCAAACCCATAAATCTTACCTGATTTGGAAGATTTCTCTGCAAATCCACCCCACATCTCCATTATGAAGAGTTCACTAATCAAAGAAATCTGACATTGTATTTCCATTATTTAAGATCTCGAGAGGGTTTTCTCTCTCTTGAGAAAAGAAAGTGAACTTGGGATGTTTTCATTTGTTTAGTAGCAGCTGTGGTCAGATGCATGAGTCCTTCTGGCTGAGAACTCTGACCATTGTAGCCCAAGAGGACAACAGAATGGCAGGAAGACTTAGAGTAGCTCACACCTTCATTACTATCTGGTTGGATTTCTGCAATATATTTTATGTGGAGCTGCTCTTTAGCACTATTCAGAAACTGCAAGATGTGATGGCCATGTTCTTAACTGTCTCTTGGTATTGGGAGTACAGAACACTGAGGTTGTGGTTTGTGTACTAGGCTCACTGGTTAAAGATGCTGAGCTTGTTGGCTGGAAAGCTGACAGCTCAGGTTTGAGACCCAAGCACCTCACAATGGTGTGAACTCCCATTGCTTACTCCAGCTCCTGTCCGTCTAGCAGTTCGAAAGCATGCAAATGCGAGCAGATGAATAAGTATCACTTTGGTGGGAAAGTAACAGTGTTCCATGCACCTTTGCTGAATTGCCATGCTGGCCACATGACCACAGAAATGTTTTCAGGCCAAGAAATGTTTTCTTGGCCAAGAAAAAGAGTCAGATATGACTAGACAGGGGAACCTTTACCTTTATTTCTAGTCAAGAACATGAGCAGAGCCCTTTGTGACCTATCCTGGTCCATCTAGTCCTGGAGTCTGTTCTCACAGTGGCCAACCAATTGCAAAAAATCCACAAGTCTTCCAGCAGATGCCCTTCAGAGGCAGTCCTACTTCCATCCAGGCTAATAACCAATGTTTCCCATGACTTCCATAAATTGATCCACCCTTTTCTGAAGCCAGCTTAGGTAGTACCAGCACCACATCTTGTAGTAGCAAATTCGCAATTTGAAATAATCGCCAATTGGTTTGGAGGTACAACTTGAGGCATTTGTGTTGACTGCAGACTGACCTGCTCTAAAATATTTGGTCCTAATCTTGTAGAAGCAGCTGCTTGCAAGTCCATCTCTGTACAGGAATGTAGAATGAGAAATTCTGGCATGCTCTCATGTTCAGCTATAAGAGCTTACAAAAATAACATTCCTCTAATTCTTGCAATGCATGTTTCATGACCTGTCCTACCTCAAAGGGCTGCACACACTTCCAGGATGAAAAAGGGGATGAAGATGTGTGGTGTGTGTTTTTTTCTTTTCTTTTGTTTGGTTTTGTGTTGTTTTTCTGTTTTCACTGAGGTTTTTACCAGTGTCATTATTTGTTTCAGCTGTCCTGTTGTTGTACCTTCTATACAATAAGCCCACAGAAAGTTAAATTGACTTCACAAGCAAATATACTTCTGATTTACCCTATTACATAGAGTTCTCTGGGCAGGGGACAATTGCAATTATTATTTTGGGGATGGCAAATTTTTTGCAATTGTTTTAAAAGTACAAACAATGTGGTAATTGGAATTTACTTAATTGATTGTTTTTTATCAGCA